>CM053783.1:693877850-694490513 GCA_028749045.1 Cupressus sempervirens
TGAATGCAATGAACTTACTTTACCAATTGATTTGTATCAAGATGAATGAAATAATGATGGATGAAAGTAGAAACCCTTCCTTGGTGATAAGATCCACTATCATTAATCAAGGAAGGTAGATCTTGAAAGGTTGTAGATTGAACATGGAAGAAATGATGAATCTACCCAAAAAAATCCTTGAAGCTCCTTGAAAGAGCCTTGAACACAATATATCTACTCTCTAATGAATTGTAAAAGGATCTCCTTGAATGTACCTAAAGATAGCATAAATTTTTGAACACTAAAAATCTTGACTGTTTAAGTACTAGTGCATGAAAAGGAATGATGACATCATGTTGGATAAAAAAAGAGGTAAATGTATGGGCTAATAAAGGTCTTAGAATAAACTATCTCCTGTGAGTCAACTAGGCCTCAAAATAAATAACTTGGATCAATCCCAGAATAAGGCCCAAGAGGGGGATCAAAAATGGGTCAAGACACACTACATCCCTAATTAGTCATGTAGGGAAACACCACATGCTTGATTGAGTAAGGATACACTATGTCCCTACTAACTAAGTCCTAGAATCTCTAGGAATCACCTAAAGTCCCACACTAGGCATAAATTTTGGGAAATTAGGTGCATTATTTGAGAAAAGATAGTTTCAGTGTAGAAAATAGATTTTGAGTGATAAGAGGAAGTTAAGGGAGGACCAAACTAGATAGATCATGTCTTGAGCTTTGTGCCATAAAACATGAACACTAAGGATGATTTGTTAGGTCCTACCCTAATTCCAGCTTGGAAAAATGAGCAGAAATGGTGTAAGTTCAAATTAAATGAAAAGTCTAGCATAAAATCTCACTAAATAGGAGCTAAATCATTATTAAATTGAAGTGGTTCAAATATAAGATACTATAGTTTGATAAAAGGTAAATTTTCTATATCACTTGATGGTAAGACTAACACTAATGATGGTTTTTTTGGTAATAGATTGAAACATAATTTGTGAAGTGTTGGAAATATTTTAAACAATGGATATCATTTAGAATTAAATAATAGTAAGAAATGTTGAATTAAGGATAAGGAAACAATCGAGATTGCAGATAGTTCTAAGATTAGAGGAAATGTATGAGGCAATGAATTTTAGTTAAACCCCTTAGGGATATGTTACTATATTGAAAATTCGAAGATAGTTGGTTATGGCATGGGATATTTTTTCATATAAGTTTGGATAACATAGTGAAGCTCAACAATTATAATGTGGTCAGAGATCTACCTAAGATTGTGAAACCTTCTAACATGATGGATAAGGAATATGTGACGACAAAAAAAAAGGAGTGTATATCACCAAAAAGGTATTTACTACTTTAGAGAAGATGGAGATTGTACACACAAATTTATGTAAAACTACCAAGACAAAAATATTCTATTGTGAGAAGTATTTTATTCTTCATGTATAAGTTGATGAAATATCAACCCCATAGCTCCCAAGAATCATCTACATGTGAACATCTATCATAGAAAGAGAGTAGCAAATGCTATGGAGATTGGAATTCATAGTTCCACAAAGTAGACATTTTTGATAAGAAAAAAGAGAAATTATTGTTACCATTTTCTATCACTATATGAAAAATGGGTAGAAATGTTGACCAAACTTTTCTTTAGGGAGGTGGCCATATTTCACATTCTTCTATTGGATCATTAAATTCCATGCATGCATGAAGGGGATACATAAATTTTTTGACCATGCTCTATCTTTTAGATACCTAGGTTTTCTAACCTTTTGAATTTGCATGTCTCATGCTTACATCCAAATTTTTATTATAATCTTCAAGCTTTTGAGGGTTATATCTTATGTCACAAAGTTAGAAATTATGACAACCCTTGATCTTTTAGAAGATCAAGGGTGTTCATTATGTCACTTTTTAGAGTTCCAAGGTCATTACTTATAAAGACATAACAACAAGAAGACACCTATCTTGTGGGAGCTATTTCAGCCATGGGTTGCAAATGAAGGGGTGTCAGATGAGTTGGCATAAGGCAAGTTTTTGACTCGTCAATGTACTGACAAGTATGATAAACTCAAGTTTTCTCTCAGCCATTGGATCAAGGAAGGATTAATGGATGTTGTTATGTCCCTTTGAAAAGCTGCAATAATTTTAGCCATAGTGACATAACGACGATGTAACACATGACCCAGTGGGCCAATTAGGTTCATAATATGTTTGTTTTTATTTCAGTTGTTAGATGATGAAGATTGACGATCTGTGTATTCTTGTACTTTGAAAGTGATTGACAGTTAGTAAGAGTGGGATATGCCTATAGGAAACATGTGTCCTAGTGGGCCTAGAGAGGAAAGCCTACCTGAGGTGAAAAAATCACAAGAAGCCATGGGACACATCCTCAAGAAGAGGCGAAGGGTCAACAAAAGTGGTAGGGTCAAATTTTGAATGAGTTTCACATGCTCATTGATAAAAGAAAGTATGAATTCATTTGACATCATTTATTCAAAGTAGAAATTTATGTTCAAAGTTGGCACATCATTGCAACTTAAACTCAATAGAAGCATCATCGTAGCATCATAATATTGCCTAGTTGCAAGGGAAAACTTATCATCAATTTTTGAAGGACTGTTGATTGATAAAGGAATTATGATTTTTTCAATGCCTTGTAGCCAAAAAGGAATGTTATGACTTATGACAGTGCTTAATATCATAAGATCATGAAGCAAAGATAAAGGGGTTGAGATGATGTGAAGAAATTGTATGATCATAGGCACCCAGTTTCAAGGATGAGATGCTACGTTGTATCATGGGATCATATCATCTTGAAGCTGAGATGTCACAATAAAAGATTAGAGCTATGATCTTATGATATGTAGTCTCTTGAGGGATCTTAAGGCAAAAGGATGAAGAATAAGATGATATGATGATCATATAATCATGTAGTCATGACATCATAAGGATTCACCTTGATTGTAAGATTGTCTAACCAAAACAGAAAGGGCCCAATGACATGACAAAGATAGGATCATAAGAATGTAAAGAATGAAAGGGGAAGTTGAGACATTACGAAAAAACCCTAAAGTTTTGATGCTATGAGGATACAATGCCACAAAAAATTCTTGATCATGTAATTGGGAAGCTAAAATAAAAGAGTTGCGGTGTCATGAGGATGTCATGTGATAGCTAGGCTAAAAGATGAAGGCTAAGATCTTACACTGAGTTGTAAGATTATTAGTTTGTGACATCGAGAGTATGGTTTAATGAAGTAGAGATGGATATTATAAGATCATGGGTATGATGTTCAAAGGTAATATTATGATCTTACGATAGGAAGGGTTTTGTGACATTATGAGGTATCTCCAAGAAGGACACAAAGCTACAAGTTAAAGGATGATCATAAGATCATAAGATGTGTTGATGCTATGATGTTACAATAAAGGCTAAGACTGTCAATCTTCCAACTTTATGACTATAATTTTTTGCATGATCTCAGAGGCTAGTGATGTGGGTTTTGATCTTACAATTGTTGTTTATTGTAAAATCAAAAAGGTTAAATATCAAACTCCTGATGTTATGCAAGAAAAAAGGGTAACTGCTATCATGTGGTCATAAGGTGCTTGATGAATGGAAAATGGTTATGGTGTTATGATACTCTATGTTGTTAAATTGTGAGGGTTAAAGTATTGACCATCAAAGCTATGAAGATGGCTTTCTAAGCTGTGATCATAAGATTAATGGGAATTTGAAAGGAAGATAAGATACTATGCCAAGGGACTGTAAGCCATGATTGTAGGATTGTAAGGCACTGAAAATCATGTTCTCATGTCATGATAATTGAAGTATTATATGGTTGTAGAAGTCATTTATCAGGCTTATGACATCGTGCTAAAGTGTTAATTCATGATTATCCTTGTATCATAAAGTCATTGTTCCCCTCCTAAGATGTTATGAAGTTCTTCTCTCTAGTGTATTGTAAGTTTGTGATATCAAAAGTTTGGGTTTTTAAAAAGGGTTCAATAGAATTTCAAATGTTGCACACACAGATCTCACTGGGTGGTGAGTTGAGAATTTGACCAAAGGTGGCTAGAAATGATCGATTTAGGTTGCAAAGATAGAACAACAAAATGAAGATCTGATCTTGGATAAACTAGACCTGAGAGATCAAAAAAAAGAATCAGATATTTTAAATGGCTCTAGAGAAGAAATGGATGTGGTAGGAGTAGTTGAAGATTTCATGGCTCTACCAGTCAATATAATTAGGGGAATTTCATGATTAAAGGCAAAAAAAATTAGTTAAAGGTATTGTTGTAGCAAGCACCACCTGGCATTTCATGATTATCATCCTGGTTTTACCCAAATGCAAAGAATGTAAATGTAAATGTAGCTTTATGAAATATCTTTGATTCTTCCAATAATATTTTGACATCTACCCTCACGTCTATAGCTAGTTGCAATCCCTCTCTGTATAAGGATTCCCAAGATGTGGAAAAGGGGCTAGAACTATGATTTTTTATACAAAATAGTGCTATCAAGATATCCTCCATGCTTTTTCTGCAACTTACTTTTCTTTATAGTTAATCTAGATGAATTATGTGGAATGACCTTTGAAATCTAAATAAAGGAACATTTCAAGAGCCCTTCTTGTGTTTTTTTTATTGCTTAAATTACAAAATTGATATAGATTTTTTGATTTATGTTGAATCCTTGAGTTTTGTCTTAGTTTAAGCTGCAAGGGAGGTTTTGAGTATTCATATACATTATAAGTCATGATGTTCTACTTTCTCTCAAGTTTGTGGAATTTTGAATATTATCATTCCCTTAAGCATGTTGTCTAAATTTTATCCTTCTTGTGAAATATTCATGTATGAATTTCTTGAGGTTAGGATTGTTGGCCTAGTTTTTCACTCTTTGTGACAAATTGTACCTCATAGTGAAAAACCCTAAGGTTATATTTCAAATTTTATGAGCTTGTTAAAACCCTAGATAAAATTTCCTAAAATTTCATAAACCCTTGTATGTGTGCCTTGACCCTCAAAAAAATTAAAACTAATTATAAAATACAATTGTGTAAGACATGCTTATCCTAGGTTTTATTTTTCCAAAGGTCACTTTATTAATTTCCTTGAACTAAGCCCTTTTGTTAAACATGCCCTAACCATGCTTAGCTTTCTTTATGACTTACTATGTAACATCTTAATTGTGGTGTTTTGTTTTCATCAACCGTTGATCTTTCCAAAATCAACGGTAGGTGCATCCTCACAATATAAATCTGCTTGAAGTTTAAGCAAAGCAAGAAAGTCCCTTTGAGACATGTAACACTTGGTGACATGGGTTATGACTTATGCTACAAAGACCAAAATTTGTCAGAGCTTATCAGTACTTTTGAGAAGTTTTGTAGAATTATCAGTGCACATTCGATTTCCCAGCAATATCATTGGTTAGCCCATGTAGTGGAGTTGTTTTTGCTACCATGTTGGTTGAACTATTGATCTTTAGAAGATCAAAGGTAGGCATCTTACTACTTTATGGAGATGCAAGGTTATTAATCAAAGTGGGGAAGCACCTTGATGACACCAATCCCTAATAATGTCACACAAGATATTTTAGCTAGTTTAAGAGGATGTAGTTTGTACACCATTGATCTTGATAAGATTGACGAGCATCACATGCCCACAATATGAAAGTAAAAGGATTTTAACTAAAGTGGACAAGCACCTTGTTGACATTTGGCATATGATGATGTCATGGATATAGTCTTTAAATGGTATGATGCAATTTGTACTATTGGCAATTGTCAGATATCCTAACACAAAAAGGAATCATTTTATTGTGTTGTCTAGCTGACTAGGTCTCAAAAGGATTATGAAAATGATTGAACTTTAAGAAAAGTGAGGAAGTGCTTGCACGCCATGTAGCATAGTGGGACCATTTACTAAAAGGGTGTTCAAGTCACACCAGGGTGGAAAACATGATAAAATGGAACATAGTAATTGGCCAGATGATACATGTACTTACCAAGTCAGAGATGAGTGTACCAGTGTAGTCACATTTGAAAAGCTTATTTGCAAATTTATTATAGTTTTTCGTGATCATCGATCCTTGGAAGTTTGATGATTAACACTTCATCACATTATTAAACTGCTCATAGTTTAAGTAATGCAAGAATGCACCTGTTGAACACGTGGCATCTTTTATAAAGCATTATTGTAGTTTTTTAGATTTCAAAGGAGGTTGTCCGATGATCAAGAATCAATGGTCAAAATTCAAATTTTATAGAATGGCACAAATTTGAATTGTGTAGTATTAATCCTGATGAAAGCTACTTCATGTGAGTTTAATCTATAGTATAATTTGAAATTCACCATTACTAAGAAACAAAATTACAAAATTCTCAGAGTGCAAGAGTTTCCAAAGCTAGGGCAGGAGATTTTCCAGGGTTTCTAGTGATTTGGAGAGTGATTTATAGAGAAAAATAAGCAATAATAAGTGGGTAATTGGTCTATAACTCATGAAAATTGAGAAATTATAATTGTTCCTAGTCAGATTGAAAAGATGCCTCCTCATAGAGAATTTTTTGGTATGAAGGATTACCTAAAAAGATTTATTCATGATGACTTTCTTGATCAAATGCTTCTGTCTGTAAATGAATTGACAAAAGGTAGAGATTTCATCCCTAAAAACCCTAGGTTGGTTGTCAGTGAAGGTTTTTATGAAAAGGCTAATTATTTAAGGGATGCAAAATTTTTAGTAGGGGGTTTAGAATTATTCAAAAAATGGATTGTAGAATGAAACTTGGACAGTCTAATAAGCAATGTGTGGGATTTTGATATAGGAAAATTGGTCATTTCTCAAGTATTTTTTGATAGTGACTTGTTAACTAACATGGCTAAGAAATACTACCCCATTACTAGAATTATGGAAAACCATGATGGGGATAACCTCTTTAGGGTTTCACCTACTCTAATCAGAGAAGTGTTCAAGCTCAAACCCACCCATGATGTCAATGAAAAAATTGACATGGAAGAATTCCAAGCTAGGTATGATGCACAGAGGGTATACTTAAGGGGAGGACCATTGCAACAACATTTTGTCAAAATTGGGTCACTATCTTTGGTTACACCAAATACCATAGAATCTTTGATGAAGAAATATTTTAATCCTAGGGCACAAGCCCTATCTTTTTCTCTCTACAAAATATTTGGAATGGATGACCAAGATTATATTAAAGGCTCTATTGTTCTCATCATAACTCAGACCTTGTAGTTTGGAATGAGCTCAATTCTTGATTTTGGCACCTACCTGGCTAAGGAAATTTACAATGGTTTGACTGGAATGGCTCAAGCTAAGGTTAATAGGCCTTTCTACTGGTATTCTCTATTGATGTATATATGTTTATATAAAGGAGTTCCTTTTTTCTCCAAGGAAATGAAGTTGGAATTAGAGAGGGATGGAGAGAAACTCTTGGTTCAATTATGGAGTATTGACATGACATGGGAAGTCATAGATGCCAATTATGTTAGATTGGAAAAGTATTTTTCAAGGCTTAGATTAATTTTGAAAGGAGACATTACTATAACCCTACTACTTTTTTAAGAATTGATGAGACCCAAGGATCATGCCAAAGGGTTATTGGTCAGTCATAATTGGGGAGATATCATCCCATACCCCATATCCACTATGTTTAGAGTTTATGGCTTTTTGGGAAAACCCCATGTACTACCCTACCATGTGCCTCTAAAGAGAGGAATTGCAGAGTTTTTGTGGTAGATCGAATCAATTGATGAAAAGGATCTGCTAGGAAAAGGAAAACATACACTCTTGCCAGTGGTCACTATTGTGCATGAATTTGTCTTTATTAAGAAAGGATGAAGAGGTTTGGAGAAATTTTTTGATAAATATCAAATGGTTCAATCACATGCTTGCTACATTGATCTAGAGGGAAATAAGTAAAGCTAAAGCTCATATAAAAACTATGTATTTCCTAGAGGATGTCATTAGAAATATATTTTCATTACAAGAGCAAGAAATTATAAAAGAAAAATGGGTGGTTTATAACAAGGTTTTGGATTTCATCAATGATTTTGAGCCCAAGTATGATCCTCTAGCAGACAAGAAATATTGGGGAGCCAAAATGAATATGTTGATGAACAATTTGCCTACAATAATGAAAACTTTAAATGAAAAGAATGGCATCTTGGCAAGGGCACATTGAGATAGATCTATTGAGGTGGAAAGGAGAATAAATAGTAGAATGGTTGTGACTCCAAGCTAGTATACACTATAGAAGAGGGCTAGATATGTTGTAGCTGAAAGTTTACAACACATCCCCCCTTACAAAAGGCCAAGATCAAAGAGCCCATCTAATATTAATGCTCCCAAGAAATAAAATTTGGAGCAAGGGCCATCTTCTCAACCAGGAGAATATTCACCATCTCAAACCCTACTCAGAGTAGATGATGAGGCATCTCTAAGAGAATAGTTGAGAAAAATCATAGGGGAGGGAGATATAATTGTTACAACTACTGATATAGAAATTGGAGTGCCTGAGGAGCCTCCCATGCCATCCTTTGACCTCAATATTGTTGATTATAGAGGTAGGGAGATAGACCCAATAATTGCACAAACATCTCAGAAGTTCATAGATGATGAAAATTTTGTAAATTCTAGGGCCTTTGCCCAATTTTTATGGAGAAGAAATATAGGAAATTTTGAGGCAAAAAGTAAGACAATTAAACTAGAGCAACCAAATAAGTTGGACTCTAAAATTGAGGAAGAGGTGAAAGCCAAATTTTTGGAGGACTTTGCCTAGTTAACCCCTAAAGCTGGAAGACAATTATTGAAAGAGTCAGATGTATTAATTTTACCTATATGGGACATAGCTAATGCTATGAGTTTTTATTCTATTAGAAAGGAAAAGGATGTGTAGTATAAGGCTAAAGAAGAAATATTGCAAGCACATAGAGGAGTGAAATTTGACAATGATCAATAGGATTTGGTGATTTGGTCTATTGAGAAAAGAAATAAATCTAAGATGCAAGAAATTTTGATTGCTAAGTATACAAACACCCTGAAATTTTATAGAGCAAATGAAGTTGATAGTGAAGAGGTCAGTAAAATTACTCAAGAAATGGAAGCTTTTGGGATGGTGGTAGCTGGAAAAGAGAAAAGTAGATTTCTGGAGCTCTATGCAAAGTTTGAGGAAATACTAAAGGCATATGTATAAGGAAAGAGGGAAGAGGATATAGCTGTTGGAAAATCAAGTATCCCAAATGGATAAACAACTATGAAAGAGAAAAATAGGAGAATCTAGTACAGCTAGGATTATATATCCTTGATTTCCAATTGAATTGTTCAAGTCTACTCAAATTGTTGAGTTGCCCGATACTCCACAAAGGCCTAAATTTTATACTTCAAAGAAATTTGAAGAAGAAAAGAATAAGTTATGGGAATTGCAAGTTGAGCTGAATAATCAATATGAGGAAAAACTAAGAAAAATAATCTTATACTACTAAAAAACAATCTTATACTTAATAGATAAGATTGACTGGCCAACATTCTATGACCACTTGGTGGGGATCCTTGATTGAAATAAGAAATGTTGAAGACACTCTGAAGCCCATTGTGTAAAAATGGATTGAGAGAGATAAACATATTACTCTTATGTGCATCTCAATTATTCATTTGTCTTGTGAACAAATAGAGAAAGCTTTTGATATAGCCAATAATTTGATAGAATTTGGTGAGAAAAGGGTCTCTATACAAAAGAAAATAATGATTTGTTTTTCCAAATATATAGGAGATAAATTTGATATGTTCCCCAACACACTCAAAAAGATTGATAAGATAAAAGAAAAGGAGAAGTGAGGGAAGGAATTGGATGATTTACTTTGCCATAGGATGAATGAAGTTATTAATGAAAAAGGTACATGTGATGTGGGCAATGGCTATGAAGAATATGTCAAGGTATAGTTTTTTTACAATGCCATTTAAATTTTTTTTGTTGAAATAGACAAAATAGGAGGCTTTGTAATCACAAACCAGTGTGAAATCCTAAATTTTGATTGGCTTGATGATACTATTTTCAAAAAATGGAGGGAGGACTTTGTGCCTTTAAAACTTGTGGAAATAGAGGGAGAGGATGTGGACCCTGATGAAGATCAAACACAAAAAACATTGGTGCATGCAGAAGAAGATAGAGAAGAACAACTAGCTTAAGAGGAAAGCACATTGATCTCAACTGATGATGTGGTAGCCAAGGACTCAAAAATAACTGTTGTTTTAACAATTCATGATGATGAAAGTGGAGAGCCTCAAGTTAAAGTGAAGAAGCATAAATCAAAGCTAGATACATCATTAGAAAACCTAATGGCTACATATTCTGAGGAGTCAAAATAATAAAAGAGCCAATCATGTAATTTGTAGCATTTGAAAGTGTAATAGAAAATAGGCCCACCAAAAGAATATTATGATGTAAAGTTTTTCCGTTGCACAAAATTTTGTCTCTTATGATAGTAATAATTGTAAAAATATTTTGTCTAAAGGATGACTGTCAATTCTCTATGCCTAAAGCTTGTTGCACCTTGCACTATATAAGTGAGATTCTAGGGCTGGAGAAAGGGTCTAAATTATTGCATAATTTTAGTTTTTACTAAGTTTGTTTGGGCTAGTTTTTTTTGGTGTTAAAACTTTATGATTTTTTTTTCTACAAATATTTAAGAATACATTAATCTTGAAGGATTTTGAGGTCTTATCTGGAGTCATTCTGAGTTTTGTTTCAATTGTATACAATTTTCAAAGGAAATTAATAAAAGGATGAACTATCCCCATATTTGTTCTTGTTGAATCTTGTCTCCATTTTTATTGCCTAGTTATTTTGGAATTATATGAGCAAAGCTTGTTCAATTGAATGCAATTGAATCAAGTTGTATGTATATTCACTATTGCTTTTAATTCAATGAATTAAGTGAATGTTTCGATGAGGCTGATAGGGTTTCCATGGTAATAGGAAGTATGTGTGTAAGAATGATTTTCAGCTAGAATTGTAGATAGTATTGATTTTAATGTAGTCAATTAGATCTAGAATCTGAATGGACTCTGAAACCCAATGGATAAAGCACCGATCGATTGATTTAGTCTATAGATGAAAAGATCATGAACAAGTATTAAGCTTAAATTCAAAATCAAATTTACTTAAATTTTTGAAGAATGTCAATGTTGGTCAGCACTTATTTGTATGTAATCCCTGTCTTAGTTAGCTGCTATTGCTCAAAATTATTTGTAAATCTAAGGAGTGTGACCAAATCTTCTATAAGAGATGTGTATTATTGTGAAATGTTATGGAATGAATAAAGAATGTATTTAATATCAGTTTGAAAATATTTCATCCCTCAGGTGCACCCGCCTTTGTTTTGCAGAGCCTAAAGAGTAGAAAATCTTTTATGATTTTGTTGAAGTTGGGTTCAGATTTGAAGAACAAGTAACTATTTATGGGAAGTAGTTGATCCTTAGGTTATTTTCTTCTTTATTATCTTGATGTTAAGTATTTTTTTTCTTAATAGTTGGAAAATATCAACAAAATGGTGACTCTACTAAGGAGTTTCTTAAAACATGCTTGTGTGAAAGAAGTATTGCAATTTCTTTGGTCTTAGTGTATACGTGTTTGTTAGATTTTTTTAGTACTACTTGTGGTTATAGTGGACTTGTTTAGTGACAAACCTTGAGAATTTAATAAGAAAGAAGAAAAACCCTAGTACCACAAGTGTACACTAATGTATACAACCCCTATGAAGTGTCTTATCTGTCAAGCAAGAGTTGCAGTTTTATGTTCTTTGTGATTGGTTCCTCTATGTGTAAAATATTTTCATATTATCTCGTGTCCTTGTAAAGTTAAAAGCTATTTTATTGTTATATTTTCCCTAGAATAGGGTGGCAACTTAGTTAAGGTTTTGAAGCTAGTGCTTATTTGATAAGTAGTAATAATGGCTGAAAAGAGGAAAAATACAAGAGCCTACACAAGAACCAATCCTGATATACCATTGTGTATAGATCTACCCAAGGTGGTAGAAAGAAAAAAAAAAGAAAAAAAGATGTAAATCCCACTTGGAAACCAAGGGGTACTAATTCAGTAAACTCTCAATATCTACAAGTGGTAGGGTGAGAATTTTCTTCATTGATCTCTGAATCAAAAACCGCTAGATTCTTAGGAGGAGTATTCAGTACTCCATTACAAGATGAAAGGGCTTATCAAGAAAATAATATGTCTCCAATGGAAGATGAATTCCATAGACTAGATGTGATAAATGAAATGAATCATAGGTTGGGATATAATAGAGCAATGGGGAATCCTTTTAATCCTAGAGTAGTTCCATATATGGAAACAAACCTTATAGATCTAGATGATCCTGCTAAATCACAAGTCACTTCTATAGATCCAAAAGAAGTATACTTAAAAAAAAATGTTTTAAAGAAATAGGTTGTAGAAGAAGAAGCTAAACATGCTCATTTAGAGAAGGAAAGAGAGCAAGCCACACTACACTCCATTGTTAAAAGAGATAACCTACTTAGAAGGATGGTTTCCTTAAAGGAGAAAAACAAAAAGTTAGAAGAGAGGACTTCTATCCTCTATAGTGATGTCTTTGGAGACATAGATAGCTTGAGATCCAAGGTTCAAGAACAAGAAAAACTACTAAGCCAAAGGTAGGAACCTACCATATATTAGATCTAACCCTACAATCCTATCCAAATAGATCATGTGGAACCTACTGTCAAGAAAACATATAAAGGAAAAGGGAAGGCAATAAGAATCCACATTAATGAACCTCAAGATGTACCAAATAAGCCATCAAATCTTCCCATGTCTAAGCTAGATTTAGATTTGGAAAAGGCTAGGAAGGAGAAGGAGGATCTTGCCAAGGAGATTGAAAAGGTAAAAAATGAAGCTTGAGTAGCAGAAACCAGAAGAAAAATCTAGCTCATCAAATCCAACTCTACCTTAGCTTCATGGCCTAATTTGTCCACCCAAGCTACAAATTTTGTACCTACTTGTGGACCATTAATTTAAAATCAGGTTATGTCTCAGTCTACCTCTGCTTCATCATCTACTACTAACCCTCAAATCCCTAGTGTTCAAGATTAGTAGTCTCAAAGTATTGTCCATAATTAGGCTAATATAGCAAGCACCTCAAATGTTTTTGATTTTTAGAAGATACCCATTTACGTGGAAAAATATAGACAAATGTCATTCTTAGGTATTCATGGTTCTCCACATTCTATATCATTTGACCTAAGAGACAAAGTTGTCAAGTTTTTAGGAAATAATGTTTTTACTGGTGAGGAGTACTTTAGAATTTTCATAGATATGCTAAATGATTTTGAAGTCAAACATGAGGATGTAGCAATGAAATTGTTTGTTCATTCATTGACTAAAGATGCAAGGGATTGGTTTAGAAGATTGCCTGATGACAACATTAGTTCATGGAGTGATTTAGAAATATTGTTTAAAGAACAATATGGAGACAATACTAGTGTTGGATTTATGTTGAATGATTTCAATAACATAAGAAGAACTCTAATGAATCTACATTTGATTTCAATGTAAGGTTTCAAAAGGGAATGTACAAATTATTCCAAGTTATGAGATTGAATGAGGATATCTACCTTACAACATATTTTAATGCTTTTGACAACAAGATGGCCTATCAGTTGAGGGATAAAGATCCTAAGACTTTGAGGGATGCTTATTAGAATACAGTAAACATTGAAAATAATAGAAAGGAATTTGGTAAGCTTGGGAAGAGATATGACCCAAAGCTATTTAATATAAAGAACAATAAAAAGGAAGTTGATAAAACTCCTGCAGGAAAGAAACTTGAAGAACCCACAATAGGTCAAGTGTTAGATATTATTGGTGGAACACTTTTGTATAATTTTGTAGGGCTAATTATTTAATCGATGAGTTCAATAATCAAGTCAGGCCTTACAATTACACATCCACACAAGCCATACCTCTGTTACTACTAGCAAGCCCACCCTTACCCTCCAGCAATAGAGTATTAAGCATTAACCAGTGGTCAAATATCTGGCATCACACCACAAGTCTAGTAGGCTGTTTATTTCATCCCCGCACTAGTTTGGTTTTAAATAGTGCTTGATATGCTATTTCCAACACATGTGGGACAAAGTTTGTAAAATTTGATTGCAGTGAAGAGAAATTCAGCAATGTGAATAGGACTCCAACGACCGCTGCAAGCCTTGAACACATGATGTCATAGCTACTTTTGAAATTCCTACCCATGGTGTTGACACATCCTCACCCATTGCCACATGTGTCCAGTGCCCCAAGCCACGTCACCTATACAACTTGCCACGTATAGTAGAGTTAGTGATACATTCAACACCTAACTCATTGAACACATTGTTTGCCAACAAAGATCCTATCATACCACCTAGAATTGCCATGTCAGCTATGTGGGTAGCCAAAATTTTGCCACATGTACAATTCATATAGTATAGACTTAGAGACATCTGCCATGTCATCATGGCATGTTAATTTTTTTGCTGATGTTAGCAAAGTGCTAAGTTAAAATGGATAGTTGTTTGACCATCAAAACTAGGCATTTTACAACTACAACAAGGGCCATTTGACTCTCAAATTTAAACTCACAATTTTCTTTCCAAACCCCTCTCCAAATTAATTTTTAGTTTGGTAGCCTGACTTTGCGAGCCCATAACTTGGACATCTGGACTCCAATTTAGGTGCATTTTTTTTTGAAATTAGTTAGAATTTTCTAGTGGTTGTGTTGTTTTCTAGTTTTGGTGCATAGATTTTTCAGAAATTGCATTTTTTGGTGACTATACTTACATAATCCTACATTTTAAAACTTCAAACGCTCTGTACGGTCACATCTAGTCACTTTTTCAGGTTTCATTTTTTTTCGAAGTGCATTTTTTTGTCTACTTTCTAGATCTGAAGTTAGATTCTAGGGTTGTGTGGACCAATTTTTCACTTTCAAAATTAGGCCTTTTTTGACATTATAAATCTTTTATTCTTTTTAAGAATTTTTGTAAATCTGAGCTATAGTGCTTAAGTGATAGGTTTAAGCCTCATAAGGTAGTTGTAAAATAAGAATCAGAAAGTCCACTTTGTTCATTTTGACAAGTGGCCCATTGTAAACACACTACATAGAAAGTGTCAACAACATATTTTTTGGGGGGGTCTTTGGATTGAGTGAAAAGTGGGGGGGGGGGGGGGGGGTGGGGGGGGTTGGGGGGGGGGGAGCGGGTGGGGGTACTATGTTTTTGTGTGTCTCTATTGTGCTCTTTTCATTTCTGCATCATGGGTTTTAAATGTTCTCCTCTAACTTCATGCAACTATTCTACATGCAAAGATATTGCATGGAGTAGATTAATGGAAAAATAATATAGTCTTTATGATGATGGAACAATTACCAAACCTACTGATTGTCATGTCCCCTTTTCAAATAATTAAAAATAATAATCTTTACTAAGGCAGGCAAGCCCAAAAAGGTGAAGTTTCGAAAAAAGGGTATAATCTTTGGAAGCTAATGGACTAATAAATGAAAATTATTATTAAAATATGTTTTATTAACCCCTCTTGGACGTGAGTTAGGGTTATTCCCTCTTTTAAGCGGTTTGGAGGCATTTTGGGCTCATTCCAGAACTTGATTTTTGCGCATTGCTTTGTTGTTCTTTAGAGGCTGCCAAACCTGTGAAGAAGGAGACCCAAGAATGAGATTTTGTAGGTTTATAAGAAGGCTAAGGATGGGAGTTTGAACCCATTCCATGTGCATGCTCATGTAGAGTTTGCCTTTGTGCTGAACAGTGCTGATTTGTGAGTTTTCGGGTGTATTTTTTGTAAGAGTTTGGTGTTTCCGGTTGAGTATTTCACATCAGTTTGGGTTGCTATTTTATATCAGAGTTTTAAATTTTAAAATAGAGCTGAATATATTTATTTGGATATGATTATACTTTTGTGATAGATTACTAAGTTTTTTTGGTGATTTCGGGCTATTTTGTGCTATTTTCGAGAGCCTGATAAGCATTATTTTTGTCCTCTGTTTGGGAGCTATTGTGTACATGTTATATAGATCTGAAAATGTCATTTTATAGGTTTTTATACTGCTCAAATTTCTATAAAAATGTCCACTTTCAGATTTATTAATAATAGGTGAAGCTATGAAGCTTTTGGCACTATTTTTGGCATACCCGAATTGGGGTTTATTGAGAAATCGGTGGATCTTTGAAATATTGGTTGTTTGATTTTAAAGATCTGATTTGAGGCTTGAAATATCATATAAAATTAGAGAAAGGGACATTTTAGTGGTATCAGAGATATGATCTTGCCAGCCTGAGGGTTTGTAGAAGTTTGCATGTCAGTTTTGACAACTACCCAAATCTTGCATGTCATAATTTGTGGTTGCTTCTAATCAGGTGCATGTCAAAATCTATGGTTGCATGCTACTTCTAATCATTTGCATGTTAGTTCTTGGTGAATTCGATTGTTGCATGTTGCTTCTAATCAGCTGCATGTCAAAATCTATGGTTGCATGCTACTTCTAATCATTTGCATGTTAGTTCTTGGTGTTTGAAGAAGTTATAACCTATTGGGGTTACACTCTACTTTTTCTAGAATGGACAGGTATAGTACAAAGTCTCAGAGGACACAATCTTGGACAATTGATATCTAGAGTCAAAATAGTAGAAAGGATGGTTATTTAGACATTCGAGATAATCTTAGGAAAATAAGCCATGACATGTCCGAATAGTTGGTTGAGCACCACCATGTGATGAATGATATGTTGTCCAATCCAGCTAAGGTGGATAAGTTGACTAGATTTCTATTTGGCATATTTTCTCACAGGGCAGGTGACACAATTACCAAGAACTTGCATGAGGAGTTTGAGAAACTAGCTTATAGCCAGGCAGTGGTCTCAGATTTTGCTCCACCATAGGAGGTAGTGAGAAAGGATATTACGCAAATTGATAGTAATGGTCAAGTTGATACTCAAATTAAGACAATTGTATACATGTCATTAAAGGGTGATATCATAGGTATTCAGGATGGTATAGTTACAATAGGTAGTGAGTACAACGTAGTGGGTTCAGATGATGATTATGAGGATGTTGTTGTGCATGATGGTGAGATACCTGGTAGAGATGAGTAGACATTGAGCATTCATGAATTTGCTGAGAAAGGGTACCAGGTACAGTTAGATGCTTTGTCATTGGAGGTTGAGGCTAGTAGTACTTCACATGATTTGTCCAGCCAGCTGAAAGTGAACAAAGACAGTATTGTGACTTCATTATCTCCTCATGACAAGTATGTGGAGTTAGTTGGTATTGGTCATATTACTAAAGTGAGGATTTTGCTTGAGTTACCAGCTGATTCTAGTTTACAGATATGGACTCGAGATTGTTATATTGGCATTTGGGATTTAGTTGATTGGAGATCTTTAACACTTTTTGGTAGCAGTGTTTGTTTGGGTGCTATCATGGATTTGATTAGTAGATTGCATGGTGTTGTCTTTTCTTGTGCTAGTAGCTTGTCTGACGTTGGTATTAGCTTTTATACACCTGTGTTGGGCTTTGTTCATATATCCAGTCAACCATACTTTATGGAATGTGTTGATGATCTTTCATATTTGGCATTGTGTACAGATGAGTCCCAAGATCATATTGGCATTGATGATATCCAGGAGGATGCAATGGGTAGTTTTGAAGACTTAGTTTCCTTGGGTACAAAGGAGTTGGATAGCAGTGCTATAGTTTTTGATACTCCATTTGTTGATATGAGCTTTAGAGTTGATTCACAGGATATGGATGGTAATACTCTAGAGACTAGTAACTTTGAGGATACTCCTTTAGACAATGCATCAGAGGAGGTTTGTAGGAGATAGTCAAGCCAGTGTCATCATGTGTCTAATCAGTTGAGAGTTAGTGAGCGAGACATTGCTATCACTTGCCAACATTTCGATGCTGCTTGTCAATTTTTAGCAGTTTATGGATGGGGTTCTCCTACTAGAGATGAGCAGGGAGGTAGTTATCTTTCCTTGACAGAGTTCCACTCTTTATGGGAGGCTATCCAGATTCTGAGACAGGATTATATGCAGTTGGTAGCCGACAGAGATTATCTTATGGAGTGGGGCAGTACAACATATGATGCATTGTTGGCCAAGGAAGATGAGGTGAGTGAGCTTACTGAGCAGCTTGAGGTGACTTCTGAGATTATTGAGAGTACATAGTTGACTTTAAAGGAGTCATAGTTTCATTTGGCTAAGGTGACCATGGAGTTAGAGCAACTATAGTCTTTAATAGATTTTGTACAGTCACAAGCTATGGTGTCTGATGATCCGAGGATGTCCATGGATGAGATTGTCAAAGATAGTGGAGATGGGGATGCATCCATCCTTGATACTAACATTGGCATATCAGGTTCATCCCCACTACAATCAGGTTTAGTTGATTTGGGTGCTGCAGTAGATTGTTGTGGTATGCCTGACATGGTGGTGACCTCTAGCACTAATGGCACGAAGACTAGAGATGCTGTATCAAAGATCATGTGTGATGTTGGTGAGCTGATAGTTGGCATGGTACCTGCTAGTAATACTACTCCCTTGGTGATGCCTTTAGAGGTAGTAGTCAGTTCCAACTTGGTTAGTGATCGATTGCAGTTAGTTACATCTGGATTATAGTGTGAGCCACTAACTGAGATTGGCGCATTCTATCAGCATTACATTGTGAGGTATGCTCATCAATTTACCTTTGATGACCATGTTGATGAGATGATGATACAGAGATGTACTTTGGTTCCTAGTACTTATCATCTGTTATGGGATAGTTTGATGCCTTGGGATGAGATTTGTGATGGACATGACATGGACATAGGTTCTATAGTTGACAGCTTGATAATACGTGACTTAGAGTAGGAGTTTCAGAGTGATGCTTCAACGGGTGTTGTTATTGATTCTACTCCTTTGGCTATGACATCACCTGACTTTGCTGGTGATCAGTCACAGTGGGTTGTATCACTTGTTCATGGTGAGCTGTTGACTAAGGTTGGTTTTTCAATCAACATTATATTGCAAGGTATGTACATTAGTTAGCATTTGATCCTTGTGTTGAGGAGTTGATGGTAGGCAAATTTGGTTTGGGTTCCATTTCTTGCTATTTATCTTGTGATGGCTTTTCACCATCAGCGGTGCATGGGAGTTATGGTTATCAGATAGTGGCCAGTGATTTGTAGAGTTGTGTTGAGTGTAGGAGTTGTATAGTGTGTGGATTCTCCATACTTGGTACAATTTCATTCGGGAGCATTCACCATTTGGAGAGTTGGATTGTACATTCTGTATAGGCCAGTGGGATGCATTGATGGTATTTACTATGCTGGCAATTTGATTTGTCCACTTTACTTGGGTTTTGATGTTCTAAGAGTTTGTGTCTCATGGGTTTCTGACTGTGGAAGTTGTGACTTTGGAGTTTGATTATAGATTCATCTTGGTTATATTGCAGAGGATATTGCAGGAGCCTATGTTAATTGACAATTGTATAGTTCATGACTACATTTGGGATCCCGATGGATTGATTGGTTTATTTTTTAGCCATTTCTTGAGTACAAGCAATATTTGGAAGGGGAGGACTTGTCATGTCCCCTTTTCAAACAATTAAAAATAATAATCTTTACTGAGGCAGGCAGGCCCAAAAAGGTGAAGTTTTGAAAAAAGGGGATAATCTTTGAAAGCTAATGGACTAATAAATGAAAATTATTATTAAAATATGTTTTATTAACCCCTCTTGGACGTGAGTTAGGGTTATGCCCTCTTTTGAGGGGTTTGGAGGCATTTTGGGCTCATTCCAGAACTTGATTTTTGCGCATTGCTTTGTTGTTCTTCAGAGGCTACCAAACTGGTGAAGAAGGAGACCCAAGAATGGGGGTTTTCAAGTTTCTAAGAAGGCTAAGGATGGGATTTTGAAGCTATTCCATGTGCATTCTCATGTAGAGTTTGCCTTTGTGCTGAACAGTGCAGATTTGTGAGTTTTCAGGTGTATTTTTTGTAAGAGTTTGGTGTTTCCGGTTGAGTATTTCATATCAGTTTGGGTTGCTACTGTATATCAGACTTTTAAATATTAAAATAGAGCTGAATATATTTATTTGGATATGATTATACTTCTGTGATAGATTACTAAGTTTTTGTGGTGATTTTGAGCTATTTTGTGCTATTTTCGGGAGCCTGATGAGCATAGTTTTTGTCCTCTATTTGGGAGCTATTGTGTGCATGTTATACAGATCTGAAAATGTCATTTTATAGGCTGTTATGCTACTCAAACTTCTGTAAAAATTTCCACTTTCAGATTTATGATGATGGAACAATTACCAAACCTACTGATTGTCATGTCCCCTTTTCAAATAATTAAAAATAATAATCTTAATTACCAAACCTACTGATTGTCATGTCCCCTTTTCAAATAATTAAAAATAATAATCTTTACTAAGGCAGGCAAGCCCAAAAAGGTGAAGTTTTAGAAAAAGGGGATAATATTTGGAAGCTAATGGACTAATAAATGAAAATTATTATTAAAATATGTTTTATTAACCCCTCTTGGACACGAGTTAGGGTTATGCCCTCTTTTAATGGGTTTGGAGGCATTTTGGGCTCATTCCAGAACTTGGATTTTGCGCATTGCTTTGTTGTTCTTCAGAGGCTGCCAAACCTGTGAAGAAGGAGACCCAAGAATGAGATTTTGCAGGTTTCTAGGAAGGCTAAGGATGGGAGTTTGAAGCCATTCCATGTGCATGCTCATGCAGAGTTTTCCTTTGTGCTGAATAGTGCAGATTTGTGGGTTTTTGGGTGTATTTTTTGTAAGAGTTTGGTGTTTTCGGTTGAGTATTTGGGTTGCTATTGTATATCATAGTTTGGTGCCTTGTAGCACATGCAGAAATATGCACCACATCCCCCTCAACAACCCGTCATCCACCATCCAGCTGCCCAAACAATGTACAATCCCTATCAGCAAATCCCTCACAACCATCCATATTCAGTGGCCCCATCTAGCGCATACCTACCTCAAGGCACTCCTACATTGGGGGCACCCCAGCCATCACCTATCAATTCAGAATGGGAGCAAATGAAGACAGCTCTGAAAGCCATCCAAGAAGGGAATGATCTGAAGATATTCAAGTTTGAGAATGTGTGTCCTTACCCATTTGACAGAGCCATTACCATGACACCATTTCCCAAACACTTTGAGGTACCCAAATTTGAGAAATTCAAAGGAAAAGGAGACCCTGTCACACATATCAAAGAATTTTACATGCACTTCTAGGACGTGGCATACAATGATGTCTTCCTCTTGCGCCTTTTTCCCAAAAGCTTGGTTGGACCAGCTCTTGAATGGTTTTACAGAATCCCCTATGGCACAATTAAAAACTTTGCTAAATTATTCGAGGCATTCGTAGCCCAATATGCCCATCTTATTGAAACAGAGCTATCAATAGTTGACCTTGTCCACACTCAGAGAAAAGGTGGAGAAAGCCTTGCTGAATACCTACAAAGATGGCAAACCCTTACCACCCGCATATCCTGCACCTTGCCAGAGCGCCATGTGGTGAAAATGTTTATTGATAATGCCTATCCTAGCTTGGATCACCACATGACCATGAACTATTTGCAGACCTACAAAGATATCAAAGAGAAAGGAATGATCCTTAAGCAAGGACTCGTTAAAGATGGTGTGGTCAAGATTTACAAGGAAGCCAACCAAAATCAATCACATTCCAATGACAAGTCTAGGTATTGGAACAAAAACAAGCATGTTGCAACAGACGGCGTCACTGACACCAGAAATGTGAATATTGTTGGTCCTTCTCAAAACCTGTCCAACCCACCATATCAACCAAATAATCAACAAGCTATCAATTACCAACAGCATAATCACCAAAGTTATCAAAACCACAATCCAAGACGTAACTTTCAAGGGTCTAGCAATCAAGCTAATGCCATCAATGTAGCTGCAGGACAAAAGCCCAGATTCCAACCTGCACCTAGAAATTATACACCCCTTGGTGAACCTTTGGATGTCATTTTTGAGAAATTAGTCAAGGAAAACCTCGTCAAATTTCCTCCTACGCAGAAAATTGACCCAAGTTAATCTAAAGCTGCATGGTACAAAGATAATGAGTACTACAAATTTCATAGGGTAAAAGGTCACACTACCCTCAGATGCATGAAACTAAAAGACTATGTGCAGGACCTCATTGATCGGAAGGAAATCACTATTGGTGCCCAAACCTCTCCCAATGCACGCTTACAGATCTATCAAAATGCTTTTCCTCCACACCACAACCAAAATCCTGTAAAACCACCTATCCAAACCAACAAAAACAACACCAACAAGCATTATCCAAACCAATAGCATGGGAAGAACAATGACCACACTTCATCCTATATAGACTATGGTAGCCTTATAGGTTGTATATCCGAGAAAGAGCCTTCTATCAATGTTATCAATATCCAAGGACCAAACAATGAGTGTGCAGTCACCACTCAAAGAGCATGATTTAACATTGCAAGCCCACCCATACCACTAGCACCATCAGCTCCATCAAAAAGCCAGTACAATATCTTGGAACGCCTTGGGAACATGCCAGCTCAAATCTCCATTTTAGACCTTCTTCACACTAGTCCTGTGTACAAGAACATCCTTGACAGTGCTCTCATAAAATCTTGTGTCCCTTCAGATATCAATGCTACTAATTTTCATAATCTTATTGGACACCTATCCTCCTCATGTGCCCTATCTTTCAAACCCACCGACATACCCATGGTCGAGCTAGATCACACCCTTTCGCTTCGCATAGCCATCATCGTATCCAATTTTGTCATGAAAAGAGTAATGATAGATAATGGATCAGCCTTGAATATTTGCACCCTAAAATTCATAAAACAAGCTGGGTATACTGAGGCAGATATCATCAGTGAGGTTATCACCATCAAAACTTATGACAACTTGGAAAGAACCACAGAAGGAACTATTTTGCTGCCAATCAAGGTTGGGCCAGCCATCCAAGAAACACTCTACCATGTTATTGATTTAAACCTACCATTCAACATCCTCCTCGGTCGCCCATGGATTCATGCCATAAAAGCCGTTCCATCCACTTACCATCAGTGCGTCAAATTTTTGCATCAAGGCACTAAGGTAACCATCCATGCCGATCCAGAACCCTTTGCTTACAACAATGCGGTTGAAGCCTCATATACAAACCATTTCCTTGGAATTGATATCGGCACAGCCATTGCCAGCTCATCCCACACTTGTAATGACCCAAAAACCATCCTCGCCTCCACCCTATCTACCGTGAAGATCAATAACAAAGGCTATGGAGAGTATCGTCTATCAGATGCCTTTGCTGTCGGGGCACTCCCACTTGATCCACATGCCCATGGAAGACTGACATATCACAAAGCTAAGGAGATTCCACCTCCTCGATACAAACAGTTTGGCCCAACAACCTTTGTATCCTCGAAAATACCTCTTCATAAGGAGCTCACTCCGAATATCAACAATTGGTTACATAGAGATCCACCTCAAAGAAATCAAGCACGCCTTGATCACTTTAGCAAAAAGTATCCCCAAGAACATAAGCTCATCACTGACAAATGGAACTATAAAGGTGGTGGTCTAGGACCAGAAGAAAGAGGCATGCAGTGCCCCATTGACACACATAAGTGGGAATCAAAGTCAAGTATTGGCTTTGGCATACCCACAATTGAGGGCACCAATACGGACAATCATGCTTTTTCGAACATTCACCGCGACCTTGTCAAAATTGAAGACATTCCTGAGGAAGTTGAAAAGAGAGCCTACGATGATATCCTAGACCAAATCTCCCTTGGAGACTCTATTCTCCAAGAACTATCCATCCACCTCATTGACCTACCACTCGCCCATCCACAACTCATAGATTGGGACAAACCAAGCGTCATACACATTGATGAGTTCACATCAAAGGAAGCACTTCTGAGATTCATGGGAGTTGAAACACCTCACAAGAAAATAAAGCTAGATTCTACCTATATCTACAAGCTAGATCCCAAGGGGTATTTTGGAGAAAATCCCCAACCTAGTTCTGATACACCCAAAACTGGAACTAAGGTGAATCTGAGACTAGCTAAGGAAGTGAAGAGAACCCCTTAGCAAGAGCATCCAGAGCCATAAGAAAAACATGAGGATTTAGCATTACCTCCTCAAGATAATTGACTAGAGATATCTTCTATTCTAATTGAGGATACTAGGGAAGTTAACACCGGTTCTTCAGAGATCCCTAGGCTTGTTCACATTGTTGCATCCCTATCACAAGACCAAGCTGATCTCCTCTTTGACGTCTTAAGAGAGAACATTGGCTGATTTGCATGGTCATATCAGGACATGCCAGGACTTGATCCAAAGCTTGTAGTTCATCATCTTATGGTTGATCCAAAGATCAAGCCTGTCAGACAAATGCTTAGAAAAATGCACCCCAAGGTGGCATTATTGGTCAAAGCTGAATTAGAAAGAATGTTAGCTGCTAAGGTTATCCGACCTATCGACTACTCAGAGTGGATCTCCAACATGCTCCCTGTCACTAAACCTTCCGGTGACATCAAAATCTGCACTGATTTTAGAGATCTTAACAAAGCTTGTCCAAAAGATGATTTTCCCTTGCCCAACATAGATATGATTGTAGATCTTACAGTTGGACATAAAATTTTGTCCCTCATGGATGGATTTTCTGGGTATAATCAAATCAAGATTGTAGAAGAGGATCAGCATAAGACAACATTCACTACCCCTTGGGGAACCTTTTGCTACAACATGATGCCTTTTGGCCTAAAGAATGCTAGGGCTACCTATCAAAGAGCTATGACAGCCATTTTTCATGATCTCATCCATAGCATTTTGGAGGATTATGTGGATGATATCTTGGTCAAGTCTCATACCTTCATGGATCATCTTGCTGACCTGGAGAAAGTCTTTGATAGGTTAGCCAAATATCATCTCATGTTGAATCCCAAGAAATGTGCCTTTGGGGTCACATCTGGCAAGCTTCTAGGCTTTATAGTTTCTAAATGAGGTATAGAGATTGACCCCAAGAAGGTCAAGGCTATCTTAGACATGCCTCCTCCCCAGACACTATGACAGCTTTGTTCTCTTTAGGGAAAGCTTCAATCTGTTCGGTGCTTCATCTCCCAACTTGCAGATAAGTGTACACCATTTTCACATTTACTGAAGAAGGATGAGAACTTCAAGTGGGATCCTTTATGTCAGCACAGCTTCGACCATCTCAAGCAGTATCTCATCAATCCCCCTATCTTGGTTCCACCAGTTCTTGGTCATCCCCTGATTTTGTACATATCAGCAACACCTACTACTCTAGGGGCACTTCTAGCACATCTCAATGACTATAGCAGAGAAAGAGCCATCTACTACATCAGTATAACCCTAGTTGGTTATAAACTCAATTACAATCCTATGGAAAAAACTTGTTTGGCAGTTGTTTTCTCAACTCAAAAGCTTCGCCATTACATGCTAAGTCATACCATCCAACTAGTCTCCAAGATTGACCCTCTCAAGTATATGCTCTCTAGAACAACACTTATAGGCCATTTGGCCAAATGGGTTATGCTCCTTAGCGAATTTGACATCTAGTATGTGGATAGAAAGGCAATCAAAGGGAAAGCTATAGTAGATCACCTAGTTGATGCACCTTTAATAGATGCTTATATGTTGATCACAGAATTTCCAAATGAGCATATCTGTCTAATTGAAGAACAACCCCCATGGAAACTTTATTTTGATGGCTCATACACATCTCATGGATCAGGGGCAGGAACATTGTTGGTCACACCTCAAGGAGATTACATTCCAAAAGCCTTCAAGCTACAATTCCCTAGCACCAACAATATAGCTGAATATGAGGCCCTCATAGCAAGATTAAAGATAGCTGCATAATGGAACATTGCTAAGCTACAAATCTTTGGCGATTCTCAGCTCATCATCAAGCAAGCCCTAAATGAATATCAAACCAAAGATGAAAATCTATTACCCTACAAAGAGCTAGTTGATCAGCTAACCCAGCATTTTACAAGGCTTCAGTTTACACAAGTGCCTCGAATACAAAACAAAGTAGTGGATGCTATGGCTACTATAGGCTCGCTCTGTGAAATTCCCCAAGTAGCTACACAATATGAGTTTTTAGTGGAGTAGCTCCTCACACCCGCCTATGCAAATGAGGATTCAAACCGTGTTTGTATCTTGGTTGGTCCCCAATCCCCTTGGTACCATGAGATTCACGCTTACCTTAACGATGGTATCATATCCCCTCACCTCACACTACCCAATGCCAGAACCTCATCCAAAAATCATCCCGCTATGTTATCATAGCCAATACCCTATATCGTCGGGGTTATCATGATACTCTCTCTCGATGTTTAGACCAAAACGAGGCCATGATGGTGTTAAAGGAAGTACACTCTGGACTTTGCGGTGTCCAGACAAGTGGTATTGTCCTAGCACGACAAATCCTTAGAGCAGGCTATTACTGGCCTACCATTGAAGAAGACTCCCATGACTTTGTTAGAAAGTGTCTCCCATGTCAGCAGCATGCAAATCTTGTGCACGCTCTAGCACAAGATCTACAGCCTATTGCACCACCTTGGCCTTTCGCTTGTTGGGGCCTTGATCTAGTTGGAACTATCACACCCCTCTCATTTGATGGACATAAATGGCTAATAACAGCTACAAACTATTTCACTAAATGGGTGGAAGCAGTCCCCCTAGTCTCAGCTACAGGAGTTCAAGTCTCCAAGTTCATCTTGTACCACATTGTTTGCCGCTTTAGCATCCCATCCACCATCTTCACCGACCACAGAAGTAACTTTGAAAATCTCAACATGGAAGAATTATGCACTTCCCTCTACATCCATCACCGCTTTTCTAGCCCATATTTCCCACAAGGTAACAGCCAGGCAGAGGCAACTAACAAAACCCTCTTCAAAATCCTAAAGAAAGTTGTCAATGATTCCGGCCGTGATTGGCACCTACAAATAAATCCAGCCCTATGGGCCTATCGAACTTCCTTCCATACATCCACAGGAACAACTCCATACTACCTAGTCTATGGTGCTGAAGCGGTACTACCTATAGAGGTTGAACTTCCATCCTTGCACATATCTTTGCAAGGAAAAATATCAAATGAAGAATACAGAGTAGCTCGACTCACCCAGCTAGATCTCTTAGACGAGAAGCGACAACAAGCCTATGATCATCTCACAGTCTATCAGACTCATCTCAAAAGGAATTTCAACAAGAAGGTGCTTGCATGAAACTTTTAGCCAGGTGACATGGTCCTCAAAGAAAACATGAACGTCCAAGCAAATCGAGAAAAGAAAGGCAAGTTTGAACCCACATGGCTCGGTCCTTATATTGTCACTGCATCCTTTGGCTCCAGAGCCTATCAGTTATCTACACCAAAAGGGGAACTCTTGAATGATCCTACTAACATCATTCATCTCAAGAAGTTCTATGCTTGAAGATCCTTGGTATACCCATCTTTTGAAAAATACAAAAAAATAGTAAAGAGAAATAAGCGTCCAATGGTGAAAACTTGGCAATTCAAACGCCTTGGATAGGTACCTTGGTGAAAACTTGGTAATTCAGGTGCCTTGTATACTAGAGACTAATTAATTATCTATCACTATCCTATCCCTCATCCATTCACCCACCATCCCATAAGACACACTTGCTTGTTCCCTTGGTGTTCCAACCAAATATCCAAAATTTGATGAAGCTTGTAAATACCTCTTGTACAGCTTGTAAATCTTGTACCAAAGCTTGTATTATACCTTGTAAATCTTGTACCATACCTTGTCTATCCGAATCTTGTCCAAAGTTTGTACCATATTCCAGCCTATAAATAATCTTGTATCCTAGCTTGTATACTATCACGTGCACACACAAAACCCCATTTTCACTTAAGCTTTTCGCAAACCATCTACCTATCCACCTATCACCTATTATAGACATCCCATCCTTCACAAACATTTCCATCTCACAAAAAATAGAACATTAGCAAACTTGTACATTTGTAACATATCTTGGTCTGTCAGCTTGTACATCCTCTTTAGCTTTGTACCATTGTATCTATCCAGCGTTCGTGTCAGTTCATCCTTGATCAGCATCTTGCACCCATCGCACATCTTGGTTAGCTATTCCAACGCATCCTTTAACTAGATATCCTATCACCAAAGTGTTATCCTTCTTAGTTCAGCTTGCCAGGCGCATCACTCATCCAGATCCACCAGCTTAGGTGCTCTCCGATAGATCCTTGTAGGATATAGCTTTCCTCATGTCTGATCTTGATCCGTCAGTACCTTTTCCTACCCATCTCGTTGGCAAATGTTTCTCTTTTGGATTTTCACTTTCTTTTGATTTGGAATCTTCCCTTTTGGGTCTTGAAGTATCTTTTTCAAACAATCTTTTTGTTCCCTCCTCAAAGTTGCCACGATCTTCCATATCATGGTATATTGCGAATGGGGCAATCTGGGCATAAGGTCTTGATCAAGTCTTGTTTATTTTTCTTTTTTGCTTGTGGGTTACCTAATGTCAGTTTCACTCTGATTCTTTCAAGATTCATGTGTGATGCTGGGGAAATCCTTGCGTGTTTGTTTTGAGTCAGTCCGTCAATCCTTTGGACAGTTGGTGAAAAGGCCTTGATGTTCTTGGTAACCTTGGAAATTAACCAAAAGTCCTATAGCAAATGTAGTGCTCAACTACATGGTGGTACTTCTCTTTGAAGTATCCCCCCACTCAAAAAGCTTCAATGGTTTTCCTTCATCTCCATTATCCCCCATCCATATCCTGCATTCGTCTCTCCTACCCCAGCTTATGCATTAGTATCTCTTTGAATCACTCCTCACCTTCAGCTTTAGGGATCCACAATCCTAGTCTTAGGGATCCACCAATCCAAATCAATCTACTAAGCCTCATCTTTCGAGATCCATAATCCTAGTCCTAGGGATCTCTGAAACCCATCTTCCACCAATCTAACTCTTTGAAATCCTGTTGCATCAGCTTTTTAATCCCCTCATCCATCTCCCCATCCTGGATTCCTTTTATAGCGCTTCGCTCCTTCATCCTCTGCAATCCCTGAGAACTTAAGCTTTCTTCCTCTTGTGCCTCTAATTCTCCCTTTATCATTCTTCCGTAGTGAGAGTTTGAGCTAACTAAACCTCTTCTCTTAAGCCAATTTGAGTCTTCTTGCTCATCTCGGATTCTTGTACTTTTCAAGAAGTCGTCGAGCCTCACTTTCTCTCCTTGCTGCCTTCTTGAGGGGGCATCTTGCAGTCCATTCTCTCCTCTTCTACTCTAGCCTTGGGCATCTTATTTTCTTATCTTTGATGCCATGCCACTTGCGGCATCACATCAAAGAGGGGCAAAATGTAGACACCTAAAAACCTTTAGAAAATAAAGTATTTTTATTTTCTGAAAAATTCTTGATGACATCATCATTTATTAATTAATTAATTATTTAATTTATTTATTTATTTTTATGCCATTAAATCCTTTTATCTTAATTAAAAATATTTAATTAAGGAATCCCTCCCAAAAAATGTTTAAATCTTATTTAAACATTATTTCCTTATTTATTAATTATTTAATTAATAAATTGACCAAAAAAACCCAAAATAAATAAAAAATTTATTTTTTGCCCAAAACTTGGCCAATTTCTTTAAGACCACTAACCTCTTCCAAAATCTTCTAATCCTTCTTTAATTTTAATTAAAGGCTAATCCCATCATTTCCTACCCCTAATCCCAACTCAAAATATTTGATTAAGATTAAGTATTAATCCTCATGTTTATTAAAAAAGTTTTAATAAATATCTCCTCAACCCAAACCCTTGAAATAAATAAAACTTTATTTATTTCCTAAAAATCTAATTTATCCTCATCCTAAGAAGTTCTAGACTCTTCTAGAAAGTCTTCATCCTCATCCTAGGAAATTCTAGACTATTCTAGAAAGTCTTTATCCTCATCCAAAGTCTAGACTCTTCTAGGAGATGTCTTTAAACCTAATCCTAATCCCCTCCTAACCTTGTCACATTCCTTAAAAATGTGTTAAGACTTACTAACCCAAGCCAAAGTTAACAAATATCTCCTCCTTCACCCACCCTCATTAAATGCCATCCACTTGCCTATCCCTAAGCTAATCCTAAACCATCCTAATCCATCCTCTAATAATTTGCACAATCCTAAGCAAGCTTAAAACCCTCCTAATCAAGCCCAAGTCAAAATTTCTCTCATCTCCCTTAAAATATCTCAACCATAAAACTTTATGAAGCCCAGTAGGCCATAAATGACTCTTCCAAGCCCTTTTATTGCTCTTACAAGCCATTATGAGGGTCTTTATGAAGATTTTATCCCTTGAGCCTCCTTTGTTGACTCATCCTTCCCCTTTTCTCCATCCTCTCACCCTATTACATGTGTCACTCCCTGATTGGCTGTAAGGAAGCACAATCCATGTGCTCTCTTCTCATACAATCTGAGCCCTCCATGAGCTTTTTCCCATATTTGCATCTTAGCCCTCAATCCCTCAAGCCTCTTGCCTATAAGTTGGATCCTTCCCCTTTGTAAAATAACACAATACATGAAGTAAAGTCATAATGCCATTTTAAGAAGCCATTTTACATCAAAACCATACACTCACACCCAAATTCCAACTCCATTTGAAGCCATTTTTGAAGCATAAGCTTGAGCATACATCCTATCTATTTAGACAAAGCCACTCAACAAGAGAGCTTTTTATTGAGAGAGTCCATTAATGGCTCAAATTCTCAATTGAGAGCTCATCTTAGTCTATCTTGAAGTTTATGAATTCTGTTTAGTTTGTAGAAGCTTTATTTAAATTTGGTTTCTATTAGCATACTAACATTGCTCATATACAATAGGTTGATCATGGGATCTTCTTACCACAAGCCTTCCTTTGATGCATTTGTAGAGATGTTGATTGTTGAACAATCTCACTTGGTAGATTTTGGACTTCTCAAGTCATCAAAGACTGAAGTCTTGATGGCTAGTGATGAGCACAAATCAAGTCAAGGAGGGAAAAGCAACAACAACAAGAAGCAGTGGAAGTAGAAAACACAATATAAGACACAACAATCCTCCTCACAACAAGGTGGTTCTTCTTCCAACAAGAAGGGAATTAATGTAAAGAAGGACAAACTCTTTTGTGCATATTGCAAAAATCCAAATCATGACGAGCATCATTGCAAAAAAAAAAGAATTGATGAGTTAGAAAATCTACTTAGGAAGAACAAGACTCAAGTGCTAGGTACTTCCAAGGATTCAACTCCAATCTCTTCAAAGGGTAAAGGTCAAGCACTTATGGCAAACTCACATTCTTCTTTAGAATGGATACCTGACTCTAGTGCCTCTTATCATATGGGTTCTTCAAAGGAAGATTTTTCTTCATTGAAGTAGTCTAAGGTACCACACATCTTCATGAGAGATGATACTAAAATGGAAGTTGAAGGGGAAGGACATGTGGAAATGGACAATGGGGAATTCAAAGATGTTCTCTACATTCCAAATCGTAGCTCAAATCTCCTCTCATTTTACCAAATCACTCACCTTGGAGATGGTCACAAAGTTGAGTTCCTTCCAGATTCAATGATGGTGCAAAGTCTTAGAGATGATTCATTAGTAGTAGTGGGAAAATTCAATGATGACAAGAGGCTTTATTCCTTCTCCCACTTTGTGCCTAAGAGTCCTTCTCAAGCCTTGTTGACTCACTCTACTTCACACATCAACTTATGGCATGAGTAGTTTGCTCACCTTGACTTCCAGTCTCTTCAGCAGCTTTGCTCTAAACATATGGTCAAAGGTCTACCTAATATAAAATTTTCTAAGGGAGAATGTTCATCTTGTTCAATGGATATGAATCTCAAGGAGAAGTATAATAAAGGGAATTCTTCTCGAGCTCCAGTTGTTCTTTAGCTAGTTCACATGGTTTTAGCAAGACCCTTTGTAGTGACTTCAATCAGCCAAGGTTGCTACATCCTCACATTTGTTGATGACTTTTTGAGATTAATTGGGTCTACTTCCTTCATCTCAAGAATGAAGTGGTTCATAAGCTTCAAGACTTCAAGACTCATGTTGAACACAAGTCAAGGAAATCCATCAAGGTACTAAGAGTGGACAAGGATAATAGATATGTTGACATAAGACTTAAGAACTTTTGCAGAATTGAGGGGATTGATCTTTAGAACTCACTAGCATTCAGTTTGCACAAGAAAAATGTTGTAGCTATGAGGATTAGGACTCTCAAGACCATGGCAAGTTGCATGATAAAGGCCAAGTCTCTCGATCCTACACTTGAAGTTGAAGCCATTAGTAGTGCTACTCACATACTTAATAGGTCTCCTCATTATGCCTTAGATAGGAAGACTCCTTTTGAGTCATGGTGTGGTAGAAAACTAGTTGTGGGTCACTTCAAAGTCTTTGGTTGTCTAGCATGGGCTACTCTTTCTTCCAGGAGTTGCAAGGCATTATAACCTAGGCCTTTTACCTTCATTAGTTATGAAGACAATGCAAAGGCTTATAGATTGATGGATCTAGAGACTCATGAGATTTTTGTGGAGAAGGATGTTCATTTTGAGGAAATTTCACCTAGCTTATCCTCTACTCCTCTCCACACATCATACATAGTGGAAACTGATAGTGACAACAATGATAGTGCTTCAATAGGTTTAGACATGTGGGGTTCTATTGACAGTTGTAGTGAGAGGTCACATTAGTCCAGTCCACATGCTTACATTGCTATAGTGAAAGGTCCATCACAACATAGTACATCTTGTCTTCTAGCTCTAGCTTTACTTGACTTGGGAGATAGACTTGAGAACTTACATCTTCTCATTGATGAAGGTGATCCTTCTATAGTTGTTGTGAGGGCTCACTTTGATCCTCATGTCCATTCTCTACATGATCAATCTTCATAGGTTGGCATGATTGTGGATCCTTATGAATAGAAATTAGTGTAGGTCTCTTTGTTAGTAGAGGGGATAGATGGTTTAGTGGAACAAGTTCAACAGACATCCTTACCAGATCTACATTCATTATTTTCAACACAACTGGAAGGATTGAACATCAGCATCAAAATAGGGATACTTGAGTAGGTTTTAGGGCCACCATACATCTTCAGGAGTGTACCTTTTCCCTTGTTTCTTCCTAAGGGGAGGAACATCATTCTACATTCTTGGACCAACTTCTTCATTGGAGTGGCTTTCACTTCTTAGCATTCTTCTTTTGTGGGGGGAGCCAATTCTATCTCTCTTCCTTCTCTCATTCTCTTATGTATATACTTGATGTATGTCATAATGGGGGGGGGTCTTGATTACTCCATCCATTCATGCATCCCTATTTATCTCCTCTCTTTTTCAGGGAGGGTTTTTCCCATGAGATTTTCCCTCTTTCTCTGCTTTATGAGAGATTGCATATCATTATGTACATGGGTACCTAACATGGCCTAGTAGCCAGGACCCATTCTACATCTTCATCCTAATTTTTGTAAGCTTAAGGGCATTCCCCTAAGTTGCACTTAAGGGGGGGGGGGGGGGGTGTTGGTGTAAATGAGTATTCACTTATTACACTTACTTAAGTTTACTTAGGTTAATGCATTATTTTATTATTTTTATTTGTGAGACACTTAGGATTTTGTGCACCTTTTTGAGTTGTCATGTAGACAACACAAGAGTACGTAACTTTATTTTAGCACATGGTGTCTACAACACTGATTTACATGTCCCACCCTTGTAGGCTTATCCTCATATAATTGCACATACTTTCATGCTAAATGGAGGATAACCGATATCTGGTGGACATGTGCCCAGTTGTATGACAGATCATGGTGTTGATTATGAGGCATTCCAGATGTATCTCAAAGGCCTTTATATAAAGGCACTCCTAGTGTACTCTGATAATGGCATATTGATCATACATGCATTCCTAGTGTACTTTCATCATTATGATCATACTTTCTCTTTCTAGTCTACTGTGTGCTTGTGTTTGAGTTCTTAGTTCCTAGGTGAATTTTTCCCTTAGGAAAATTCTTACACTACTCAGTGGAAAGATGGTAAACCAATTCCTAACCAAACCCAAATTGTGAAAGATAAGGGTACACTAGATCCTTTGCACTCTTTTGATTATTGTGTGGTTGCTCAACCATTTTCTTCATATTAGAAGGAAGAAGAAGAAAAAAATCCATGATGATGTAAGCTATAATATGGTCAGCATGTGTGATGATTATGTAGATTCTGATTTGGAAGAACGTAAAAAGATATTGTAAATAGAGAATTGTCTACCAGTTACATCATCAACAAGTGTTCTTAGATAGTGAAGGTTATGACAAAGACCATCTATGTGCTACATCATCTGAAGTTAGCCACATATATTTAAGAATGTCTTCTAAAGAGGAGATTGATAGAATCACTATAGAGATGATTTCTCAAGTTCATAGCAATTACAATTTGAGAAACATAATAGTTCATAATGATACTAGCAAACCTTCTGGTATATTCATGAAGGACATTACACATAAAATGAAGGATGAAAATAAGAAGACCAATGTAGAGATAGCTAAGGTTAAAGATAGCAAGACCAAGAAGTGGGAACCCAAGAAAACAGTTCAATTCCAAACAAATGAGACAGTAAAAGAAACTATGCAAGAGATGAAGTTAGGATCTGATATTGTCAAGCAAGTGATGGTGTTTGTTGTTCAAAAGATTTCTATTCCAAGTATTATTGTAAATCCCACTATGTCTGAACCTATTGATATGATTTCTATGTTGTCACAGATAACTGTCAAAGTACCCTTGTCTAAATTGTTTAGAATTGATGAGCATTAGAGTAAAGCTTTTTCATGGTTGGGTGGGATAGGAAATAATAGCAATATTTTTAAGAAAAGTGTCATTCATAAAGCCTTAGTGGTGATAGAAGATATTGGTATTATATCCAAAATTCCTCAAATATTTTGGATGATTAATCAGTAGCCTATATAGAAGCTATGGACTCATTTTTTCTCAGTTTAATTATAAAAAGAAAAAACTTAAAAAATTGCATGACAAACTCAAGAGCCTCTAGTACCATCATGCCCTTAAAAGTGATGGAAGCCTTAGGGTTGAAAGTAGATACTAAGAAAGGCAGATGTAGACATATGGATACTAGGGAAGCTCCATTCATAGCTACTATTAATGCATTGCCATTTAAGCTAGTTGTGCACCCTGAGGTAAAATTGACTATGTTAGTCCTTGTAGTTTATATTCCTCCAAATTATGGAATGTTTCACTCTAGAAAATAGGGTGCCACTATGGGAGGTAGCCTACAATGTGACATATCCTATGCAACCTTTCATATAGGAGATAAGGTTGTTAAAGTAAATAGAGAGCAAAGGGTCAACCACATTTTTTGGGAAGAAATTGACAAAGGTTCTACTTGTTTCTTAGACATTGGTGTAAATGCATTTAGGGTAGAGCTAATTATTCAAGAGGTTGAGAAATTTCCTACTTTGATTGAGCATGAAGTTGAATGTTGTATGGATTCACCAGTTTTGTGAACCATGTACTTTTATGGGGCTAGCTCTAAAGAAGGTTTAGGGGCAGGAGTAGTTTTTGTTTCTCTAGAAAAGAATACTTCTAGGTATTCATTTACCTTAACATTTTCTTGTACCAACAACATAGTAGAGTATGAGGCTCTTCTATTAGGATTGAAAGTTCCAAGCCATTATGGAATCAAAAAGTTGCATATCATAGGTGATTTTGAATTGGTTATTTCAGAAATAAAAGAAAATTATGTTTCAAAAAACAAAAGGTTGAAACAGTATAGAAATGTTGTCTAGGATCAGATTGAATATTTTGATTCATTTGGTATCTCTTGGAGGGATAGAGTCAGAATAAAATGGCTGACCTATTGGCAAGTGTAGCAATCAAGCCTAAGGACATGTCATTTGTAGGAATTTCATAGATTGAGGTTCAGAATAGGCCTTCAATACCTAACAATATTGAACATTGGCAAGTCTTTGAGTATGATAAAGATATTTTGAATTTCATGCTAAGTGAAGAAAAGTATCATGATCAAGAGTTAGAATGTAGTGATCTAAGTGAAACCACAGATGGTAAGGAAACAATTTTTGGTTAGGTCATACACTTGAACACTAATAAAGTACCTAAAGGGTTGGTTGTTCTAGAGAACATGTTTGACAACCAAGATAGGATGAAGCCTAGAATTAGAGATCACAAGCTTCAAGAACTTGAAGAGATAAACCTAGGGACTGCTGAGGCTCCAAAGAAAGTTTATATTGGTCAAAACTTGTTAGCTGAAATTAGAAAACCTTTGATTGATTTGTTGAGAAAATATAGACATGTCTTTGCATGGTTTTACGATGATCTTAAGGCCTATAGAGAAGACCTATTCCAATGTGTTATTCCACTCAAAGATAATGTTAAACCCTTTAGATAGAAGCAAAGACATGTAAATACCACTTTAGCCCCTAAAATTTAGGAAGAGCTAATGAAGCTAAGGGATGGAGGGATAATCAAACCGATTAGGCATTCTACTTGGGTTTCAAACTTGGTTTGTATTAAGAAAAAGAATGGAGACATAAGATTGTGTGTAGATTTCAGAAACTCGAATATTGCTTACATAAAAGATAATTATGGCTTGGAAAACATGGAGGCTATGTTGCAATAGGTAACTAGTTCTGAGTTGATGTCTATGATGGATGGATTCTCAGGATACAATCAAGTCCTTGTGAAAGAGAATGAACAATTTAAAATAGCTTTTACAACTCCATGGTGTACATATGTGTATGTTAGAATTCCATTCGGGTTGATTAATGCTAGTGCAACTTTTTCAAAGGGCTAAGAATGTAGCCTTCCATGATTACATCAATAGGTTTATGGTAGTATACCAAGATGACCTTACAGATTATTCCAAGAAGGCTAAAGACACACACTTGGAAAATATTTTTATCAAAGCCTTGGAATATGGAGTATCCTTAAACCCAAAGAAGTGCACATTTGGGTTGACTGAAGGAAAAATATAGGGACATATAGTATCAAATGATGGAGTAAAGATAGATCTTGAGAGAGTGGCAACCATTGGAAAGATGCCTAAACCAAAGAATGTGAAGGTAATGCAATCCTTCTTTGGCAAAGTTAATTTTCTAAGGAGATTTGTTACAAATTTTGCATAAATTAGTAGACCTAATTTTAAAATTCTTAAAAATGGAGCTGTTATTAATTGGGATGGTGAACCTTCATAGGATGTTTAGGACATCAAAACAGCCATAAAAAATGCTCTAGTCCTTAGAAACCTAGATTACACAAAGCCCATGCACATATTTTCTTTTGCATCCTTTCATACTGTAGATGCAGTTTTAATACAAAGGAATGAGGAAGGATATGAGCAACCAATTGCATTCTTTAGAAAATCCTTCCAGCTTGCTAAATTGAAATATGAAATAAACAAAAAGCAATATTATGCCTTGGTAAAATCTATTAAGGCCTTTAGGTGCTCTATGGTAGGTTCCATTGTTATTGCATTTGTACCTAATGTAGCTATTAAGGACATATTCTCTCAAGAAGAGGTATCAGGTAGAAGATGCAGATGGATCAACAAGATCCAAGAATTTAACATTGAAATTCATATTACAAAATTGGTAAGAGGTCAAGTGTTAGCAAAGCTTATGGCTCAGTCCAACTTGGATGCTAATCAAATAAATTTGGTAATGGATGACTTGAGATTAGATCTATGTGATATTAATCTCTATCAATGGTATGCTAGTGTCATATATTACTTGCAACACATGGAGGCTCCTTCGCATTCAACTAAAAATGAGAAAAGAAGCACAAAGCTACAAGCCATCAGATATATCATTTTTTAGAACAACTTGTGGTGGAGAAACTTCAAAGGAGTGCTACTAAAGTGTATTGATCAAGAGAAATCAAAGGAGATACTAAAGGAAATGCATGTTGGGGTCTATGGAGGACATTATATGGACAAAACCAATGCACACAAAGTAATGAGAGCTAGATTTTGGTGGCCTTACCTTTTCAAGGATGCTTAGGTAATGGTTAGAAAGTGTGATACTTGTCAAAGATTTGCAGGTAAACTAAAAAATTTAGGTAACACTCCATTAAAGCCATTGGAAGTTCAAGCACCATTCCAAAAATGGGGAGTGGATTTTATAGGTGAAATCTCTCCTAAGTTTAGCATTAGTTATTCATGGATTTTGGTTTCTACTGATTACTTTACAAAGTGGGTGGAGGAAATTCTAGCAAGAAATGTAACTAGCAAGGTTGACAATAATTTCCTTCTCAATAACATAATTTCAAGATTTGGTTGCCCACAAAAAATTGTGATAGATAATGCAATGTGCTTTAGATCTAAGGAGTTTATAAAGTTTTGTGATAAGTATGGGATAACAAGATCAACATCTTCTCCCGATCATCCACAAGGGAATGGAAAAGTTGAATCCACAAATAAAAGTTTGTTGAAAGTAATAAAAAGAACCTTGGATGATAACAAGAAAGCTTGGGATTCTAAGTTGTAGTTAGCAATATGGGCTGATAGGGTGATTGTGAAGAAAGCCATAGGTCTAGCACCTTTCAACATTGTGTATGGAATTCAGGCAAGGATGTCTCAAAAAAACCTAATGGGTTTGTATAATTACATTCAAATTCATGATGAAGACATCATTGATGATATGCAAGAAAGGTTGATGAGTTGGTATGGCTGACTAAGACCAAGAAAGAAGCATCTCTTAGAAATCAGAAGTTGCAATTACAAGTTAAAGCACTCTATGATAGAAAAATAGTAAATAAGAAATTTGAAATTGAAGATTTGGTCCTCATGTTGAATGCCAAAATTGAGGATAAGGGAAAACATGGTAAATTTGATCCTATATGGTTAGGCCCTTCTCTAATTGAAACCACATAGGGTGAGGACTCTTATATTCTAAAGGATCTATTAGGAAATATTCTTGAACTACCAGTTCATGGATAGTTCTTGAAGAGTTATTTTTGCTAAAATACTTATTTCTTCATGAACAATAGTTTTAGGGTTTCTGTACATTTTTTATATCCTTTGTGTCTTTTGCATAGTTCTTGTATATTCCTTTTCTAGTGTTGTCTCTTTCTTAGTAGTTGTCAAAGTAGGAAAGGTGGTCAATTTTGTGATCTACTTTTGTGAAGGATTCTGAGCCCTTGTATGAATTATTACTTATTCATTGTCCCTAGATAGAGCCACTGTTGGCTTAGTTTTTCACCCTTTGTGACAAATTGCACCTCACAATAAAAAACCCTAGGGTTATATTTCAAAATTTATGAGCTTGTTAAAATCCTATATAAAATTTCCTAAAATTTTCATAAACCCTTGTTTGTGTGCCTTGGCCCTCAAAAAAAACTAAAACTAATTTCCAAATAAAATTGTGCAACACATGCTTATCCTAGGTTTTATTTTTCCAAAGGTCACTTTATTACTTTCCTTGAACTAAGCCCTTTTTTTAAGCATGCCCTAATCACGGTTAGCTTTCTTTATGCCTTTCCATGTAACATCTTAAATATGGTGTTTTGTTTTGATCAATCATTGATCTTTCCAAGATCAACAGTAGGTGCATCCCCGTAATATAAATCTATTCAAAGTTTAAGCAAAGCGAGCAAGTGCCTTTAAGACACGTAACACTTGGTGATGTGGGTTATGACTACACCACAAAGTCCAAAATTTGTTAGAGCTTGTTAGTAATTTTGAGAACTTTTGCATAAATATTAGTACACATTCCATTTCCCTACAATATCATCGGTTAGCCCATGAAGTGGAGTTACTTTTGCTACCATGTTGATTGAGTTGTCGATCTTTGGAAGATCAATAGTGGGCATATTACCACTTTATGGAGATGCAAGGATATTAATCAAAGTGGGGAAGCACCTTGATGACACCTATCCCTGATAACATCACGAATGATATTTTACACAATTCAAGAGGACATAGCTTGTACAACATTAATCTTGATAAGATCGACAAGTAGTGCATGCCCATAATATGAAATTAAAAGGATTTTAACTAAAGTGAGAAAGCACCTCATTGACATGTGGCATATGATGATGTCATGGATGTAGTCTTTAAAAGGTATGACAAAATTTGTACTATTGGCAGTTGTTAGACACACTGGTGCAAAAAGGAAGCATTTTATTGGTTGGTCTAGCTTGCTGGGTCCTAAAAGGATAACAATTTTATAACACCGTTAATCCTTGTAAGATCAACTGGAAGTGCTTCCCACATTATGAAAATGACTAAACTTTAAGCAAAGTAGGGAAGCACTTGCACACCATGTGGCATAGTGAGACCAGTTGCTAAAAGGGTTGTCAAGTCACACCAGGCTAGAAAAGGTGATAAAATGGAATGTACTAATTGCCTAGATGATACATCTACTTTCTAGGTTAGAGTTGAGTGTGGCAATGGGGTCACATTTTAAAGGCTTATTTGCAAATTTATGATGGCTTTTTGTGATCATCAATTGTTGGAAGATTGACAATTGGTACTTCACCGCATTATGAAATGGGTCAAAGTTTAAGTAATGCGAGAATGCACCTATTCCATGTGTGGCATGTTTTATAAAGTCTTATTATAGCTTTTTAGATTTCAAAGGAGGCCATCTGATGATTGAGAATCAATGGCCAGGATTCAAATTTTATAGTATGGGACAAATTTGAACTATGTAGTACTAAGCCTGATCAATGCTAATTTGTGTGAGCTTAATGCTATAGTATAATTCAAAATTCACCATTACTAAGCTGCAAAATTGAAAAATTCTTAGAGCACAAGAGTTTCTAGAGCTAGGGCATGAGATTCTCCAAGGTTTCTAGTGATTTGAAGAGTGATTCATAGACAAAAACAAGAAAGAATAAGTAGGTAAGTGGTCTGTAACTTGTGAAATTTGAGAAATTATAATTGTGCTAGGTCAGACTAAGAAGATGCCTCCTCATAGGGAATTTTATGGTATGAAAGATTACCTAAAAGGATCCATTCATGATGACTTTCTTGAACAAATGCCTCTATATGTAAATGAATTGACAAAAGGTAGAGAGTTCATCCCTAAAAACCCTAGGTTGGTTGTTAGTGAGGGTTTTTATGACAAGTATAATTATTCAAGGGATGTAAAAGTTTTAGTAGGGGGTTTAGAATTATTCAAAAAATGGTTTGTAGAATGAAACTTGGACACTCTAATGAGCAATGTGTCAGAGTTTGATATAGGAAAATTGGTTGTTACTGGAGTATTTTTTGATAGTGATATGTTAACTAACATGGCTAAGAAATATGACAACATTACCAGAATTGTGGAAAACCATGATGGGGATAACCTCTTTATGGTTTCACACTCACTAATTAGAGAAGTGTTCAATCTCAAACCCAACCATGTCATCCATGATAAAATTCACATGGAAGAATTCCAAGCTAGGTATGATGCACAAATGGTATACTTAAGGGGAGGGCCATTGAAACAACATTTTATCAAAACTAGGTCACTACCTTTGGTTACACCAAATACCCCAAAGCCTTTGATGAAGAAATATTTTAATCCTAGGGCACAGACCCTATATTTTTCTCTCTACAAAATATTTGGAATGAATGAGAAAGATTATATTCAAGCCTCTATTATTCTCATCATAGCTTAGACCTTGCAGTTTGGAATGAGCTCAATTCTTGATTTTGCCACCTACCTGGCTGAGGAAATTCACAATGGTTTGATTAGAATAGCTCAAGCTAAGGTTAATAGGCCTTTCTACTGGTATTCTTTATTGATTTATATATATCTATATAAAGGAGTTACTTTTTCTCCAAGGAAATGAAGTTGGAATTAGAGAGGGATGGAGAGAAACTCTTGGTTCAGTTATGGAGTGTTGAGATGACATAGGAAGTCACAGATGCAAGTTATGTTAGATTTGACAGGTATTTTGCTTCAAGGCTTAGATTACTTTTGAAAGGAGATAGTCCTAGAATCCCACAACCTTTGTTAGAATTGATAAGACCCAAGGATCATGCCAAAGGCTATTGGTAAGTCATAATTGGGGGGAAATCATCCCATACCCTATTTCCACTATGTTCAAAGTTTATGGCTTTTTGGGGAAACCCCATGTACAATGCTACCATATGCCTTTAAAGATAGGAATTGCAAATCCATTGTGGTAGATTGAATCAATTGATGAAATAGATTTTCTAGGAAAAAGAAAAGGTACATTCTTCCCAGTGGTCACTATTGTGCATGAATTTGTCTTTGTTAAGAAAGGATGGAGAGTTTTGGAGAAATTTTTGGATAAATATCAAATGGCTCAATCACATGCTTGCTACATTAATCCAAAGGGATTCAATGACCTCCTTAGGGAAATAAGTAAAGCTAAAGCTCATATACAAATTGTGTATTTCCTAGAGGATATCATCAAAAATATATTTTCATTATAAGAGTAAGAAATTAGAAAAGAAAAATGGGTGGTTTATAGCAAGGTTTTGGATTTCATCAATGCTTTTGAGCCCAAGTATGACCCTCTAGTACACAAGAAATAGGGAGCCAAAATGAATATGTTAATGAACAATTTTCCTACAATAATGCATATTTAAATGAGAAGAAGGACATCTTGACAAGGGAACACCTAGATAGATCTACTAAGGTGGAAAGGAGAATAAATAGTAGAATGGTTGTGACTCTAGGCTAGTATACATTGTAGAGGAGGGCTGGATATATTGTAGCCCAACATGTACAACACATCCCCCCTTAAAAAAGGCCAAGATCAGAGGGCCCATCTAATATTAGTGCTCCCAAGAAATAAATGTTGGAACAAGGGTCATCTTCTCAAGCAGGAGAATATTCACCATCTCAAATAGAGCAATTGAGACAAATTAGAGTGGAGGAAGATATAATTGTTATAGCTACTGATATAGAAGGGTGAGTGCCTGAGGAACCTCCCATGCCATTCTTTGACCTCACTATTGTTGATTATAGAGGTAGGAGATAGTACCAATAATTGCACAAGCATCACTTTGAGGAAATTGCAATTGTGCAATTCTTATTTGGAAGAAATATAAGAAATTTTGAGGAAAAATGTAAGAAAATTAAGGTAGAGCAACCAAATAAGTTTGACTATAAAATTGAGGAAGAGGTAAAAGCTAAAATTTTGGAGGACTTTTCCCAATTAACCCCTGAAGCTAGAGGACAATTATTGAAAGAGTCAAGTGTTTTGATTTTACCTGAATGGGACATAGCTAATGCTATGATTTTTTATTCTATTAGAAAGGAAAAGGCTACGTAGTATAAGACTAAAGAAGGAATATTACAAGCACATAAAGGACTAAAATTCAACAATGATCACCAAGATTTGGTGATTTGGTCAATTGAGAAAATAAACAAAACTAGTATGCAAGAAATTTCATATTCTGAGCATACATGCACCATCATAGTTTATAGAGTAGATGAAGTTGGCAGTATATAGGTTAGTAAAATGACTTAAGAAATTTTAGCTTTCACGATGGTGGTAGCTATAAAAGAAAAAAGTATATTCCTAGAGCTCAATGCCAAATTTGAAGAAATACTAAAGGCATATGAGGAAAGAGGGAAGATGATATAGTTGTTGGAGTAAAAAGTATCCCAAATGAATAAACAACTAGGAAAGAGAAAAATAGGAGAATCTAGAAGACCTAGGATTTTATATCCCCACCCCCGAATTGAACCATTCAAGTCTACTCCAATTTTTGATTTTCCTAATACCCCAAAAAAATCTAAATTTTATAGTGTAGAGGAATTTAAAGAAGAAAAGAATAAGTTATGTGAATTGTAGGTTGAGCTGAATCTACCTCATGTCATAAGATCATGAAGCAAAGAAAAAGGGGTTGAGATGATAAGAAGCAATAATGGGCACCCAATTTCAAGGATGAGATGCTACACTACATCATGGGATCATATCATCTTAATATTGTGCCAATCATAAGATTGGACACAATATGCAAGGAAGTTGATATGTCACAACAAAATCTTCAAGTTCCAATGTTATGATGCACAATGTGTTGTGGAACCATGGAGGTAGAAATAGAGACCCACAACCATACAAAGATAAGGGTATCATAGGATTGTAAAGGAAGGATGCAATCTTGTGACAAAGAGTGGTCATGACATCATTAAGAGTCTTAGCAAGACTTCTGAACCTATGATAGACTAAGTGGTCATAAGATCTCAAGGTGAAAGTAGAAGAATTACAAAGATACAAAGGTATAAATGATCATAACATTAGGAGGGTCAAACATTAAAGCTGAGATGTCACAATAAAATATAAGAGCTCTCATCTTACAATATGTAGTCTGTCACAGGATCTCAAGGTAGAAGGATGAAGAATCGGATGATATGATGATCATATAATCATGTGCTTGTGACATCCTAAGGGTTCACCTCAATCCTAAGATCGTCTGACAAAAATTGGAGGGGCTCGATGGCACAAAAAAGGCAAGATCGTAAAGAATGAAGGGGTAAGCTGAGATGTGATTCCATGAAAAAATATTTTATTGTGTGATTGGGAAGCTACAATAAAAGAGTTATAGTGACCGAAGGATGTCGTGTGATTGCCAAGGTAAAAGATGAAGGATATGATCTTACATTGAGTCATAAGATCGCCAGTTCACAACATCAAGAGTATGGGTCAATTAAGCTAAGATGGATATCATAAGATCATGGGTATGATTTTCAAAGGTAATATTTAGATCTTATGATAGGGAGGGTTTCAAAACATTGTGAGGTATCTCTAGGAAGGGCACAAAGCTACAAGGTAAGGGATGATCATAAGATCATAAGATGTGTTGATGTTGCGATGTTATGATAAAGGCTAAGATTTTTGACCTTCTAATCTTTTGATGTTATGACTATGTCATATGATCTCAGGGGCTTGTGCTTTAGGTTCTAATCTTACAATTGTTAGTTTTGGTGAGATCATGAAGGTTAAAAGTCGAACTCTTGATGCTTTGCAAGATAGAATGGTAACCACCACCATGTGGTTGTAAGGTGCCAGATGAATCAAAAATTACTATGATGCTACAATAGTTTGTATTGTGTCATCATGAGGGTTAAAGTATTGACTAAAAAAGCTAAGAAGATGGTTTACTAAGCTGCAATCATAAGATCATAGGGTAGTTGAAAGGAAGATAAGATGTTATTTCAAGGGAGCATAAGCCATGATCGTAGGATCATAAGTGGCTAAAAAGCATGCTTTAAAGTCATGATAATTGAAGTATCATATGGTCATAAAAGTCATTTTTGAGGCTTACAACATTTTGACAAAGTGTTAATTCCTTATGATCATAAGATCATAAAGTCAGTGTTCCCCTCATAAGATGCTACAAAGAGCTTCTCTCTAGTGTATCATAAGATCAGGTTTTATAAAAAGAGTTCAAAAAAGTTTCAAATGTTTCACATGTGGATCTCATTGGGAATTGAGTTGAGAATTTGACCAAAGGTGGTGGGAAATGATGGGTTTAGGTTGTAGAGCTAGAACAAGGAAATGAATATCTGATCATTGATAAAGAAGAGCTAAGAGATCAAAAAGGAAAATCAGATATTTTGAATGGTACCAGAGAAGAAATGGACATGGTAGGAGAAGTTGAACATGTCATGGCTCTACTAGCTGATATATTTAGGGAAATTTCATGATTAAAGGAAAATAGAATTAGTTAAAGGTATTCCTATAGCAAGCACCACCTGAAATTTCATGATCATATTCTTAGTTTTACCCAAATACATAGAATGTAAATGTAAATGTAACTTTCTAAAATATCTCTAATTCTTAGAATAATGTTTTGACATTTACACTCACATATGAAGTTGGTTGTAATCCTTCCCTTTGTAAGGATCCCCAAGATGTGGAAAAGGGGCTGAAATTTTGAAATTTTATGCCAAATAGTGTTGTTGAGATTTCTTAAGAATCCTTCATGTTTTTTCTACAACTTACTTTAGTTTAGAGTAGATCTAGATGAATTCTATGGGATGACCTTTGAAATATAAATAAAGGAATGGTACAAGAGCCCTTCTTGTGTTTTTCTTTTAATTTCTTAAATTAATTATTTGATAAATATTTTGTTATATATATTGAATCCCTGAGTTTTGTTTCAATTTTAGCTACAAGAGAGGTTTGGAGTATTCATGTAGATTGCAAGTTGTGATGTTCTACTTTGTTTCAAGTTTGCAGAATTGTGAATGTTATCATTCCTTTTAGCATCTTCTCTAAAGTTTATTCTTATAAACTATTCATGTATGAGTTTCTTGAGGTCAATATTGTACTTATTTTAGCTATTCAAAAGTATTTCATCATGTTAGGCCAACAATATTTTCATCAAAATATTTGGTGTATCACCCCATTTACTTTCAAGCAATCCTTCTATCCCTTTCCCTATCAAGCTTAAATTTTTGTTTGAAGAAGCAATTAAGTGAAACATCATAAGGAACCAACTTATAACCCTGAGATTCACTCCTAATTTTAGTAGACCCACTACCCAGGAGTGTTTTCATATTACTCAAAGTTGGCTGAGTTAGAATCTAGTCTAGGCACAACTTCTAGAGATAACAACTATTATTAATCAAAAGTGAATAGATTTGTTGAGAATGAAAAAGAGAGATCTATTCTTATAAAAGGAGATCAAAACCCTAATAATAATATAACCTTTGTTTCATGATCATAATTAATAAAAGAATTAACTAGTAAGTAGAATAGAGTTAATTAAAAAATATATAATTACTTTAACACCCCCACCCCCCCCCCCCCCCTTAGCATAAACTTAGGAAGTAGCTAAAAACCTAAAATTTACTACTGAAAGTAGATTTGGGTACCAAAAACAAGGCCAAATAAGGTACCCAAGCACAATCAAATATTTGTAAAGAGGAGAAATAAAGAAAACCACATGGGAAAAGCCCTACTCCAAGTAGAGATGGAAAGAATACTGAAAGAATTAGTGAAGGATTGTAGAAGCCTCCAACTAGAGAATGTATTACAATATAGGAATAAAATGATGATCATGAATAAAACTATTGAATCATGTAGAAGCTATAATGTTCCATTGAAAAATAATTGTAGATATGAAGAACCTCCACTAAAATAGAACTTGACTAGGTATACAAGACTATCGTCTATACTAGTTCTCTCCAAAGACACTACTGAAATTAAGAGGAACACAAATACAAACAATTGAACTCAAAGATATAGATGGCATGAAAAAAAAAATCCTAAATATTTTATCAATAAAAAATGGAATGTTGCATCCAAAGTAGGAACAAAAAGAATAGTATTTATATGGTTAGTGCAGGAGCACCTAGGTAAGGCTACATTGTGACCTACGGTTCCCAATCAACTTTTGCATAGTACTCATCTTAGCCAAGCCACTACTGCAAAAAGGGGGGGTAGTTAGTCCTAGAGTGTGACTTGATCATTAGGAGGTCTAATTAGGTCATTGGAAGTAGACAATGTTACTTATTTGTTCAAAGTTGCTAGGTGTTGTACAAATGTTGTCATTATTGTCAAATATGATATTTGTCCATTTAGAGGGATAGATTGGGAAAGGAAAGGGTAAAATAGTGGTTTCATGTACTAAGGTTCATTTTTAATCATTTCATTGAGTTTCATTAGGTTTTGACCAAATTCTATCTAATAATGCAAAATGTTGTCAAGTTGCATGACAACTTTGCAAAAAATGCAAAAGTTGTCATGAAAACTTTTGTTGTTTTAAGTGTATCTTCAATAAAAGGGTTGAATAACTATCTCAAATAGTTGGGATATGGTTTTTTTACCTATTTAAGGCCTACCTCAACCAATGAGAAAGGTTGGTTGACATTTGAAGAAAGTTTGATTGAAGAGCAAGTGTGGTTATTAAGCAATTTTAGCACAGTTAAAGTATTGTAGCTTGCAATTGTCATTTTAATGGGTTGAAATTTTCATAGTAGCTTTTACATGAGTTATTAGATGTAATATATTCATTATTTTTTTTTTAAGTTAGATCTTATAGTTTCATTTCATTGCATATTTTAAATTTCTTATTTTTAGCACTATCACTAGTCTAAACTAGATAGTTTTTGGTTATTGGGTCATAACTCACATTCCCTAGGAAAGCCAAAGCAACATGCTTAGGGATAATAGAGGTTGCAAGAGCAATTCAATGGATTGAGTGCATTAATTTATTTAATCTAACATGTGGAGAGGAGGTCACATGTGTGAAGAAGGCTCATTCAAAAGGAGAATTCCTGGTGATAGGCTTTTCTATGTATTTGATGAAACCCTTGTGATGGCTAACAACATGGTGCAAGACCCTCATTTTTAGGCTTAATTATAGCCACTCACTTTGTGGATAGATTGGGAAAGTGAGACTAGATAGATCTGAAGGGACTTCCAAAAGGGTATCTAGAACTGAAATTTAGTTTACATCTTGTTAATGGTGTTTTGGATTTATAAGACAAAAGGTGGGTTTTGAGGCCTAATTCCTTGTAGCCCTAAAAGGCCTAGTTTGAAGCAATTTCTTGAGATCGATAAGGATCTTATTGAATTTGATTTTGATGAGAATTTAAATGGACTCAAATTATTAGTAATAGGCCCTCCTCTCCATGGATGACTAGCTTTGGTCATGTTTGATCATTTGCCATGGATGATGTAAAAAGACACAAAGAGAAGTAGGCAAAGTTGATTTCATTTCATCATTGGTGTGGTCAAGTTGAAGAGGTGGAGGATTGGAAATAGGTTTCTCCTGAGATAGGGTTAGTGGAAGAATCTTAATAAGATGGAGAAGAGGCCTAGAGAATACCCTAAGAGAGGTAGGGTTAGAAAGAAAGAATTTTCGTTACATCAAGGTCATTAAGAGCCCCAAAATATTTGGCTTATGGTTAAATGTTTTAGATTGAAAAATTAGTAGGTAAGAGAATAATAGTGACTAATGCAGAGTTAGCCAAAGAAATGGGTGAGAAAAAGGAGAGAAATAGAATCCTTGAAGAAGCCCTAGAGGAAATGAAGACAAAGCTAGAAGAAGTTGTTGAGGTAGCTAAGAATAAAGACAAAGGTGAAAGTAGTGACAGAGGTAAGGAAATGATTGATGAGGAAGACATCATTCCTAAACTAGACCCTCCATGGAATGATGAACCATTCTTGAAACTAATCAAGGCATTAGAGGGAACATCCCTAGAAGGAATCTCATTGTTTAATGGAAAGATAGACACTAGTACAATAATGGAATGGATTGAGGGGATGGAAAATCATTTTGAGTGTGAGGGTTTATAGAGGTGCAAAAAGTAAAGGTTGTAAAATAGAAACTAAGAGGTTCAGCATTGACATGGTGGAAATACATACAAGATGAAAGGGTAAGAATGGGCAAAAAGTACATAGCCAACTAGAATGTCACGGTGACTAAAGTGAAGGAAAATTATCTGCTAGAAGATTATGATGTACAATTACATATAAAGAGGCATGGTTTGAAGAAAAAAGACTTGGATGTGGCCTCTTATACAAAGGAATTTCAAAAACCATGCCTAAGGTCTAAGATTCAAGAAGAGGAATATGTTATGGTAGCAAGATATTTGGGTGGACAAAAGTGGAACATCCAAGAAGATCTAAGCCTATGAACCCCTACCACTATTTATAAGTGTCATATCAATTGGATCTTAAGGTGGAAGAAAATAAGAGGAAGAAGGGAGACTCTAATTTCAAAGGTAGAGGAAAAGGAAGAGACCAAAGAGGGCACATAGGTGGATACCAAGGTAGAGGTAATGATCAAAGAAACTAATGTGAGTCTAACCTTTTTGAACAAGGTAGTGAAACTACTCCAAGAGGAGTCTATAAAAAAGAAAGAGGTAATCAAGGAGGCTCAAATAGAGGGAGAATTTTAGGAAGAAGAAATTCTTACTTTGCAAGTATGATGTGTTATACTTATGGATAGTTGGGCTACCCTTCCTATAGATTCCCTAACAAATTACCTACTTCTTCAAACAATGACAAGAGGGTTACATATGCTCATGAAGACACAATGAGTTCCAACACATCTAAGGTGGATCATATTGAATCGGAGAGGGGAGAAAAATTAATGTTCAAAAGAGTGTTGATTAGGAAACCAACCAAGGATGAACCCAGGCATAAGATAGCCTTGTTTAGAATTATGTGCAAAATTTTGGGAAAAGTGTGTAAAGTTATTATAGATTCAAGATCCATAGATAAAATCATATTAGAAGAGGCAGTGGACAAACTCTGTTGACTTTACAGTCATGTTTGTTATTACTGACACACACTTATTCAGACAAATAGTATCTACCAATCTTATTGTATACTTAATAATGTTAACCAAGAATTTCAGGATTTATCAAGTTCTATAGTTGCTACCGAGTTCAAGAAATAGTATTCAATTTGCGCTAATAAATTTCTACAAAGTTGGTGATCAATAGTGTAAATTGAGCATCTCAGTGTAAGCTGAGTTCCTTAGTGCAAACTGAGTTATGTAGTGCTTACTGAATTTGTAGTTATAGTGATGTGAATCTAGTGTTGACTAAGCCAGTCAGTGTTAACCAAGTGATTTAGTTTATACTGAGCTTGTTGTGATAGTGTTGACCGTTGTTAGCCTGCCCAATTCTATACTTAACATAGAATCAAGTGATTCAGTTTATATGCCAAGTTTCATAGTATTCACTGAGTCACTAGTGCAAACCAAGTTCAGATTACTTAAAAGTGATCAGTATGGACTAAGCTTCTATGTCTACCAATTGCATGATGATGCAGATCATTGATAGTAGATGTCGAGTATTAGAACCTCCCTAAGCTAGTCTTTAGAACCTGAGTTCTTGTAGTTGGGATGACTTTGTTTGTTTTGTGTAAACTTGTATTGTAACTAACTTTGTTGAATTGTAATTTAGATTTGTATATATGTAATGTATTGTATCACATCCAATATATAGTATGAAAATAATGTAACAAGAAAAGAAGAACAAAAATTATGAAGTAAAAAGGATACAATAGTATAAGTAGCAATAAAGATTTATCTATCACAGGAAGGTGATCATTACACTCAAAGGAATCTCACTCGACAAACCAAGTTGTAGATTAGAGATCAGCCACTATTTCATCCTAATAGGTGGATCAATTAAATTTTTTACAAGGTAGACTTAATATTATTTTATAAATCTCTTTACAGAGTGTATACTTCATTGTATGTTTTTAAATCCTTTTGCAAGGTGGAGCTAGTAGTCCTTATTGCTCCTAATAGGGCATATCATCATAAATGATCATTGTAAGCCTTAATAGACCAACTTTATACCACATTACCTAAGCTTCTGGGTATCATCCCCACCCTAGTTTTACTTTTTATTTGGAATGTTTATGGGTCACCATATTGTGTCTCAAAAGTTTTATGAATATTTCAATGCTTTAAGTTTTTCATGCATGCAATTAGATCAAAATACACAAGAAGGATTAATTGCTAATAAAAGATTATATTTTACAGGTTACTAATTCACCCCTCCCCTCTCATTAAATTATCATATCAAATATATTTTCAACAATTGGTATCAAAGTATTGTGATTCTTAGGAAATAAGTGGAGGTATTTAGACTTGAGAAGGCTATTGACAATGAGAAGCTAGATTTGGAATTGGCTGTCAGACAACTCAAGAAAGCGAAGGAACAACTCTCTCAATCCCTAAAAAAGAGAAAAGATCTTGTAATTTAGATGAATTAAAAACTCTACATTGAAGAAAGAATTGAAGACATTAATTCAAACAATTCAGATAAAGCCAATGAATCAATCAAATAACTATTAGAGAAAAATGGTAACCTTCAAGAAGAAGTAAGAAAAAAGAGAAGAGAGCAATAAATTTAGTCAATAAGATTGTGTGAAGTCGTGGAAGAGAAAAACAAGACAAAAGAAAAGATAGAAGGAAAGAACAATGAAATTCAACACCTATCTCTTCAATAGGCAGACTTCATTAATCAACTCACCAATGTAAATGAAGAAGTCATGAATCTAAGATCAGAAAATGAAAGATTGCTAAATGACCTAAAAATTGAAAAGAAAATTAATGAGAGGATGATGAAATCTCAAGCAAACATGGACCAATTGAATTAGCATAGCCATTACAAACAAAAAGGAAAATAAAGAATTGGATATATAGAAGAAGGTGAGTCATCCAAGCAAGAAGCTCAAAAGATTCAAAGACCTACTTGTAGTCACTATGGTAAGATAGGCCATACATCAAACAAATGTTGGACCAATGGGAAAGAGAAATTCAATGGAAAATATTACAATTTCAATCAGCATGGTCATATAGCCAATTAATGCAAAGAGAAACCTAAATTTGATAACATTCAGTTCTGACTTCTTTGGTTGCACAACTGGTTTTGTTGCTTCACTTATCTAAAATTGAACCTTCTTCTTTGGTTCCCATTTCTTACCCTTGTTCTCCTTGATTTTAGGCACATCTACACTAACTTTCTTGTCTTGATCATTCATCTTATGAGTGATTTCCTTGATGAAGACACTAGATGGCCTTCCTACATCATTATTTATTTCTCTATTTCTCAAATTATAATTACTATGGACTTGTGAAATCATTTTGGCTGTAATTCTGTCAATCTCCTCCTTGGAGGGCATTCTTAAACTTGTGAGACCTACATCAGAAAATGTACTGCATACCTTATCTGTAGCATACCCTTCATCATCTAAAAGTACTTGCTGATGATGTAGCTGGTAAGCAATTCTCTGGCTAGTAACATCATTTTCAGGCTCTTCTGAATTAGAATCTATCAAATCATCACACATGCTCACCATATTGCAGCTTATATCGTCATGGCTTTTCTCTTCAGTTTCTTCTTCAGCTTGCACTCCTTGGGCTTGGGCAAATGACTAAGCAATAGCACAATAATCAGCAGAATGAGGTGATTGGCATATAATGCACCATGGTACATCATCATTCATAATTACAGTGTTCCTTTGCAGGGGGTTTGGAGTACCCTTATCCTTCACATTTTGGGTCTGGTTGGGAACTGGTTTACCATCTTTCCACTGAATGGTATAAGGGTAATTCTGCATCCTAGGCTGTCTATTGAAGTTGTTGTTATTCACAGGGGGTCTTTCAGCAACATTTGGCTTATTGAAACTAGTGGGATTCATCTTCTTGAGCATTTCTAAAACCTGGCCTATAGTAGGTTCTTCGGTCTTTTTTCCTATAGGAGTTTTGTCACCCTCCCTTTTATTATTGTTTTTAGAATTAAAAAACTTAGGATCATCCCTCCTACCTAGTTTTCTAGATGCCTTTCTATTATTCTCTATATTTACTACAACTCTATAGGCATCTCTCAACGTTTTAGGATCTTTATCCCTCAATTGATAAGTCATTTTGCTATCAAAAGCATTGAAATAGGCTGTGAGATAGACGTCTTCATTTAACCTCATGAATTGAAAAAGTTTGTACATACCTTTTTGGAATCTCACATTGAAATCAAATGTGGACTCATTTGGATTCTTCTTGATATTTTTGAACTCGTTCAACATGAATCCTGCATTGGTATTGTCCCCATACTGCTCTTTGAACAACTTCTCCAGATCACTCCATGAGGTAATACAGTCATCAGGCAACCTCCTGAACCAATCCCTTGCATCCTTTTTAGTGAATGCACAAACAATTTCATTACCATGTCTTCATGTTCAACTTCATAATCATTCAACATGTCAATGAAAATCCTCAAATGCTCTTCACCAGTAACAGCATTATTTCCAGAAAACTTAACCACTTTATTCCTTAAATCAAAAGATATGGGATGGGGGGCACTAGGAATACCAGCAAATGATATATGTCTATAATTTTCCAAGTATATAGGTTTCTTCTGGAAACTAGGAACATTTGAGGTACTAGCTATACTAGCTTGACTCAGTAGAGCGGCTTGGGACTGTTGTGGTGGGACAAATGGGACTTGGGTGCCAATATTGGAGGATTAGGTAGGGGCAGATTGGGGTATTCCCTGAGTTGAAATTGTGGGAGCACTAACTGGTACAGTATTTGTAGGTGGGATAGACAAATTGGGCCATGAAGCCAATACAGAATTAGACTTTATGAATTGGATTTTCCTTCTAGTTTCTGTAGCTTGAGCTTCATTCTCAACCTTCTCAAGCTCTTTTGCAAGATCTAACTTTTACATGGAGGGTTGTATAGGTTTGCTTGGTATAGCTTGAGGCTCTTTTATTTGGATTCCTATAGCCTTGAATTTCCCTTTATCTAGAGCTTTTGCAGTGGGCTCTACAGGATCAACTTAAACAGGTTTATAGGCTTGAACTTGAGAAATAATTGGTTCTTGCCTTTGATTTAGGTGTTTCTCCTATTCTTTCACTTTAGCTCTCAGATTATCAACATCTCCAAAAACATCCTTATGGAGAGTTGTGGTATTCTCTTCTAATTTTTTATTTTTCTCTTTCAAAGCAGCCATCCTTCTTAACAGAGCATCTCTTTCTATTATGCCATCTAAGGTGGCTTGCTCCTTCTCTTTTTCAAGATGAATGTGTTTAGCTTCTTCCTCAACAATCCATTTCTTCAAAAATTCTATCTTAGAGTGCACTTTTTTAGGATCTGTAGAAGTTGCCTCGAAATCAGTAGGGTCATCCAGATCTATAAGGTTTGGTTCTACGTATGGGGCTACTCTGGGATTAAAAGGATTATCAGATGAACTCCTAAATCCTAGCCTATAATTCATATCAGCTACAGGATCTGGTCTTAATGAAGCAATTCCCATAGTAGACACATCCTTGTCTTGAAAAACTCTTTTAGCTAGTAATGGGGTACTGAAAATGCCACCTAAGAGTCTTCTAGTTTCAAATTTAGAGCTAAGCGAAGAAGACTCTCTTCCTATTACTAGTTGATAATGGGAATTGACGGATCCATTACCTCTGGGTTTCCAAGTGGGATTTGGATCTGTCTTTTTCTTATTTTGGTTCTTCCTACCACCTTGGGGTAAATTAATATACATTGATACATTGGGATTGGCTCTCATGTAAGCTCTTGTGTTTTTTCTCTTTTCAGCCATATTCACCTTTTGTTACAATAAGCACTAGCTTCAAAACCTTGACTGAGTCGCCACCCTATTTCAGGAAAATATATAATGACACTTTTAGCTGACCAAAATAAAATGATACACAAGTAGGAAAAAAAATAAATGGCACAGACAGAGCAATCACTGATGTCGTAAGACTGCAACTCTTGCTTGTTAGATAAGACACTTGGATAGGCTAGATACGTCAGTCTGTAGCAATGGTACTTGGGCTCTATCTTCTTTAAATTCTCAAGGTTTGACACTAAAATATTCCCTTATAACCATGGGAAAGACATAGATCACATGACACACACATACATAACAGGACCAAAGAAACTGCAGTACTTTTCACAGACGTCTTGGACAACTCCCCAGCAGAGTCGCCATTTTGTTGGTGTTTTTAAAAATGCTAAAACTACTAAGCGAAAAAATGCCTAATACCAAAGTGACAGTACATACACAATCTAAATACTAGCCTATTCTTATTAACAATTTCATATGTAAGGTATTTGGACTCAACTTCAACAAAACCACAGATGGTTTTCTACTCTTTTGGCTCTGCAAAACCAGGGTGGGTGTACCCAGGGATGGTTCAAAATTGAAACAAATGTATGAGGATTGTTTTTAGTTTCATTTTGATTCTCATTTCAAGATTCTTGAACATATACATAATTCTTACTAACTTGATAAAACACATCCCATAAACAGATATGGCCAAGAATTCTTCTATAGATCTGCAGATGTTTTCAACAACAATGGCTAACTGAAGCTAAAACATTCCATGCAGACAAGTGCTGGCCAAATTTTAAGATCTATAGGGAATAAAAGTAAAATTTAATTTGATGATGCATTTCAAAAACCATTTGTAAGATATTTCTCCTTCAGCTGAAATAACTTGATCAGTGCCTAATCCATTGGGGTTCAGAGTCTATAGCAAATTCTTAGATCTAATTTGTTGCCTTACAACAAATTCTATCAGCAATTCTTATCAGAACTTATCATTCAAAAATCCTTTTCAATACTTAAGGAATCTTATCACATTCATCAAAGCCTTTATTTAATCCATTGAATTAACAGTAATGATAAATGGATATACAACCTAATTTGATTGCATTCAATTGCACAAGCTTTTACTCATACAACATCAAGGCAGCTAAGTATTTAAAAAGAGACAAAATTCAAAAAGAACTGATATGGGGACAGTTCATAATTTGTATTCATTTCCTTTGAAAATGGTATATCCTTTACAGTAGACTCGGAATGGCCTTCAGAAAGAAACATAGGTAATTCTATTTTCATGTATTCTCAGAGAATTTGACAACAAAATACATTACAAACTTGCTTTCAAAATTTGGACCAAAAACCAGACTAAGCACAATACTTAGAAGAAATAGAAATTGGACCATTCTTTAGCCTTGGGATCTCACTTAAATAGTGTGAGATGCAACAAGCTTCGGGCTAAAGAAAGTGACACGTATCCTTTTACAAAAATTGGGTAAATTACCCCTTTTCAGAAGAAAACTGAACAAACAAAACAAAACAAATGAAACATAAGGCAAATGATAGCTGGAGCATAAAATCTTCAATTTTTTTCTCTTCTCTAACTGCTCCCAGTTGGTAGTGCTTTGATTTCTGGAATTGCTTCCGAGAAAAATATTTCTCTTTTAGTGGGCCAATCACATTCCTTAACTGTTGTTAATTCATCCACCATTTTCTACCACCTGGCATCAGTAATCACCCTTCCTTCTATGATAAACCCATTTACTTCAGTTTCAATCTTGAAAAGGGTATCAATTAGTTCATTGAAAAGACATTCATCAATACCATCTTGGAGGATGGACACCACTTGTGGCAAGTCTATAATGTGATCAAAAGAATTAGACCACTCATCAAAATCTTTTAACTTATCATCAGAATCGATAACAAAAGGAATCAAAGAATAGAAACCATTTGTTAGCATTTTTAATTTACTTTGAATTACTGTCGGCTTCCCTCTGAAGATTTGCAATAATTCTTTCACTTTTTCCATACCTTCCTTCACGGTAATAACTTTATCTGGGAGATCTGGCTTCTTGACTAACAAGGGTATCAACCTGTCAAAAAATTGCATATAGGGTCCCCACTGCTGAAAAATAGGCTTAAGCCATCTAACTGCACCCATGCATACCTGTTCGGAAGATTGTAGACTGATGAATGTATTATAAGTATCCTGAGATATTCTTTTCAGAATGCTGATTCTATGATTTAATACATTCATTAAAACATTTTTCTTGGTATTATTGTCGACCTGGGAAACTTTTGTTTCCACATTAATCATAGGCGCTGACACTGTTGTTCTCATAAGCATTTCTTCTGTTTGGGCCTCTGCTTCTACTTTGTTCCTTCTCTCTTCTTCTTGCCTTGGTGCATGCTCTACCTCTGTCGCTATCTTGAGCTGTTCTTTGAGGGATTTTATTTCTGTTTCTAGAATCTTAATTTTTTCCTCCAACTCCTCTATTCTTTGTTTCTGTACATGGCTCATTTTGAGCTCTTCTTCATATGTTCTCCTGATATCAAGGCATTCATTAAACATTGCAGCTAACTTATCCTCAATTTCATCAACCTTTTCCTCATTCATAAGAGGAAAATGTTTTACCAAACTGGAGATTTCCTTCCCATTAGTGCTCTCCAATGTCCACACAATCATATTTCCCTGAGCAGTTTCTTCTATATCCATCATCTTAGTCTTCTTGGTGTCAAGGGCCACACTCCATACTGCTAGGGTTTTAGTGTCCACATTAAAACATGACCCTCTTTTAAAACCTTCACTGCTAGTGGCTTCATAACTGATGGCCTTATCTTGTATTCTCATTTGGTCCAATAAAAAAGCTTTCTCAATGTCCCAATGTGGTATTAGAATCATGCCACTCCTATGTACTAATTCCCTAGCTTCTGTGGCAGTCATTGTTTCACTTTCAGGGTCATAAGCCAATAGTTTTTCAACTAACTCTTTATTTTTCTCTGGAGCTTCTCCTGGCATGAGACTCAATGTGAGTTCATTTTATTTGATTTAATAGAGAAAACTTTTAAATTCAGATGATTTAATAAAATCATCATCTTCCATGAATTTCTCAGATTGAATGAGCCTGTCATCCAACCTTGATGCTGCAATTTGCATGTCAGTAGAAGCTTTTCTTGCTTCAGTAGCCCTTTGATCAATAATGAATAATGGTTGAACTTGAAGTCTTTCAGTTCTCCTTTCTTAGCATCACAAATCTGCTTGTGCATACTGTTAATGATAAAGGCCACATAATCATACTCCTTATGATGAAAAGGATCCTATATGTCGCATGCCATCAGAAAAAGAGAACCATATACACAATCCTCTGCACCATCACTTCCCAATACTTTGTGCAACCCATATACTATGTTTTTGAAATAATTTTTGAACCTACTCAAAGGTAAAAAGTCTCCAACCTTTTTTGGTATTAACCCTGCCTTCTTAAGTTTGTAAGGAATGTGTGGCAGCATGACATTGTTTACAAAGTAGGTTTTATTTCTAGCAAATTTTCCTTGTAAGTCTGCAATGTCAATAGGTACATCCATTTGTCCCATCAATCCAAAAGCCTCAATAAAAGAAGTTATGTCCAATGTACATAATACACTCCCATTATGCCTATGAAAAGTCCTGGTTACTGGATTGTATGAATTTATTAGGGCCTTCAACAGGTCAAGATCAACAAACACTTTTGGACAAATTAATTTTTCCATATTTCTATTCCAAGGGTTACATACTGGCACATTCTCTATTCTGTTCTGATAAAAGTACATAAAAAGATCATAGCCAGTAATTCTAGGGCATTTAGCATCTCGAAAAAAAGCATAAGGGTCTCTAAATATATGATCATTTTATGAAATTGCATTAGACGACCCTGGAAGGAGTTTTAACCAGTCTTCTGCATGCTTGTTCAGTTTTCTGACCCTTGTCTTCTTTTCTGTTTTGATAGCAGATTTCTTCCTTTTTCCTTCTGGTGTGACTTCTACCACATCATCACCCTCATCTTCAACTTCAAATTATTCTGTGTGCACCTTTTCAACTTCTTGGTCGGCCATGTTTTTTTACTTTGAATTCTTCTGTAATTTCATAGGATACACAGAGCTCTGTAGCTTTTAAAACTTCAGAACAACACAGGAACAAGCTTCTTGAGGCTGGTAATTCAATTAAATCCTTGATGTTTTAATTATATATCTGCCAACCTTTTTTTTAATAAATTTAGAATGCATGAGCTTTAAAACTTATGATTGCAGATCGCCATTAGGGTATATCAGCCGCAAAATTGGATTCTGATTGTACTTTTCAAAGCCTTACTTTGCTTGGCTACAGTAATTTTGTCCTTTTTTGCTTATCTGTCATGACACATCAAAGTTTTTTTCTTATATGACTATCTTCCATTTTTACGATGAGTCAAATCTTCAATCTTCATGATGCCGAAAATGCTCTCGATGGATCTCTATGCTTACTCGGAGAAGCTTCAGAATGCCCTAATCGTAGGAACATAATGATGATCTTACACTGTTTTGCAAATCCCTTTTATGTTCCTACAAAACCTTTTACCCCGTAGGATCTCAAGCCCTTCTACTATGTGTTTTCACCTTTATGATTTAAGCTTCTTCCATATAAGCGTAAAGATCCATAACTCTATCTTATTACCTTTTATGCTTATACGTAACCCTTTACACTAGAACATCAAAAACCTTTTTACTAACATCTCCATTCTTACGATTCAACATTCCTCGTGTGAGTGTAAAACCCTTATTCAAGCCATCCTTATAGCCTTTATGCTCCTACGTGCACGTATCTGTGGAGACCTTGGAAATTTCCTTTACGTTGTTCCGCTTATTTCATTTCTCAGGGCAGCGTAAGGCTTCAAAACTTATCTCCCGCTCTTGTGACTTAGCTTTATTCGTATCATTGGAGAGCCCTCTCAACTGCTATTGCAGTCTCACATCTTCCTTTTATTGTATGAGCATAAACCCCTTTTACTGATCTTCCTTCTCACCTCTTTACGCTTACACGTTGAGACTAGATCCGTAACCACGAAAAAAAGAAAAAATAGTTCTTTGTTTATACACTTAACCTACAAGCGTAAGGGCGTAATATCAAAAGCTTAAGTCATATGCCACAAGGGATGGGCACATCTGACATAAATTTCGTGTCTCCATCTGATTTGCTACAACTGGGCCCTTCTAACACTTCAACAGGTCCCACATGATTCCTTTATCGCTAAGAACAAATCTTTACGATTGTCCACAAACCCAAGAATTGCAGACACGTAAACACCATGAAACCTTGCCTCCGTGCATATGGAAAAAATTTTACTCATAACACCGTAATACCCTTGTGTGCCCTTCAAATCATGCTTTATGCCTTTACGCTACCCATTGAGGCGTATACGCGTAGATCACATTGCAGGCTTCCCCGCTCCTTTGCTAAAGGTATTTAGTCATAAGCTCGTAGAAAGAGCTTTTTAAGGTGTGATAAATCCTTTATGCCTCTTCCCTGTATCAGAAAGTGTGGCCACGGAAACCAAAAGCAAAAGGCATTCTGTTGTTACGTGAAACCTCACACCGTAAGAATGTAAAGGACTAACTTAAAACATTTTACAACTCCTTCTGAGAAATTCTAAAGGGATGCCATCAATTTCAGACCTGGGACAATTTCATGGCTGTTTTAAAAGATCAATCTGGAGAAATCAATAGACTCTGATAACGCATGAAACAGGGCAAGACTAGGGAAATCCTAAACAAACTCAAATGATTTCTTGCCATAATTTTCAAAAAAAGTTTGCAAGTGTGAAAAATTAGACCAACAATGGCTCTGTCTGGGGATGATAGACTACTTGAGTCTATGCAAGAATTCAGAATCTCTAGGAGAGTAGGCCACATATTTGGTAAGATGAAAAATTCTTCAGAGAGCACAAAGCAACACACAAAAACAAGGGACCAGACTGCACAAGGGTATTTACAAGGATTTACAGAAAGCACAAAAAGCACAAAACAACAGGAAACCCTAAAACTACTGTTCATGGAAGAAAAATAAGTATTTTTCAAGAAAAATAAGTATTTTTCAAAAAAAATACCTCTTCAAGAACTGTCCATGAACTGGAAATTCAAGATATTGTCAAATATATCTTTGAGTATATAAGAATCTTCAACCCAAGTATTTTCAATGAGATATGGGCCTAACCAAATAGGATCAAATTTGCCATGTTTTCCTTTATCCTCAATTCTGGCATTCCACATCAGAACTAAATCTCCATTTTCAAATTTTTTGCTTATAGTTCTTTTGTCATAGAGTGTCTTGACTTGTAATTGCAACTTTTGGTTCCTTAAAGATGCTTCTCTTCTGGTTTCGGTCAGTCCTACCAATTCATCCATTGTTTCTTGCATTTCATCTGTAGTATCTTCATCATATAACTGGATGTAATTGTATATTCCCATCAAGTTATTTTGAGGCATTCTGGCTTGAATCCCATACACTAAATCAAATGGAGCTACACCAATTGCTTTCTTTATAGTTACTCTGTCAGCCCATATTGCCAACTGTAATTTGGAATCCCATGCCTTTTTATTATCATCCAAGGTTCTTTTAATGACCTTCAACAGGCTCTTATTTGTGGACTTAGCTTGTTCATTCCCTTGTGGATGATATGGAGCAGATGATGACCTTGTCACTCCATATTTATCACAAAACTTGATAAACTCCTCAGATCTGAAGCACATAGCATTATCTATTACAATTCTCTGTGGACATCCAAATCTAGAAATAATATTATTCAATAGAAAATTATTTACCACTTTACTTGTTGCATTTCTTGTGGGGATAGCCTCCACCCATTTTGTAAAGTAGTCAGTGGCAACCAGAATCCAAGAATAGCCAGTGCTAGACTTATGGAAAATCTCTCCTATGAAGTCCAGACCCCATTGTTGAAAAGGTGCTTGAATTTCAACTGGCTTCAATGGAGTATTTCCTGAGAATTTCAGCTTTCCAGTAAACCTCTGACAAGGATCACATATCCTAACCATAACTTGAGCATCCTTGAACAGAGAAGGCCACCAAAATCTAGCTCTCATTATCTTATGTGCAATAGTTATGGCCATGTAGTGTCCCACACATACTCCAGCGTGCATTTCTTTCAAAACCTCTTTTGCCTTTTCTTTATCAACACACTTCAACAGAATTCCCTCAAAATTTCTCCACCATAGGTTATTTTGGACAATTAAATACCTGATGGCTTGCAATTGAGTATTTCTCTTTTCATTATCAGGCAGATGGGGAGGAGCTTCCATATGTTGCAAATAATATATGACATTGGTGTACCAATCACATTGGTCCATGTCACATAAGTCAGTTCTAAGATCGTCATTTACCAGATTTATCTGATTAGCCTCTAGATTAGTTTCAGCCATGAGTTTGGCCAAACCTTGACCTCTTACTAATTTTTTTATTTGTATATCAATGTTAAATTCCCGGATTCTATTGATCCACCTACACCTCCTGCCTAAAACTTCTTGCTGAGAGAATACATCCTTGACTGCAACTCTAGGTACAAAAGCGATAACAGTAGCACCTACCAAGTAACTTCTGAAAGCTTTTACAACTTTTACCAAAGCATATGCTTGCTTTTCATTTATCTCATACTTCAATTCAGCAAGCTGTAGTGACTTGCTCAAAAAGGCAATAGGCTGCTCATATCCTTCTTGATTTTTCTGTAATAAGACTGCAGCTACAATATGGAATGATGCAAAAGAGAAAATATGCATGGGCTTTGCATAATCTGGGGTCCTCAATACATGAGCATTCTTTATTGCAGCTTTTATATCTTGGAATGCTTGTGAAGGTTCACCATTCCAATCTATAACGGCTCCTTTCTTGAGCATCTTTGAGATGGGTCTATTGATTTCAGCAAAATTGGTAACAAATCTCCTCAGAAAATTGACCTAGCCAAAAAAGGACTGAATTCCTTTCACATTTTTTGGTTTAGGGATTTTGTCAATAGCTACTACCCTTTTAGGATCTATTTTTACCCCATCCTTAGACACTATGTGTCCTAATAATTTTCCTTCTGTGACCTCGAATGTGCATTTCTTTGGGTTTAAAGATACTCCATATTCCAAGGCTTTTATAAAGATTTTTTCCAAATGTTTGCAGTGATCTTCAACCTTATTAGAATATGCTATGAGATCATCCTGATACACAACCATAAATTTATCAATATACTCATGAAATTCTATATCCATGGCTCTTTAGAAGGTAGCTCCTGCATTAATCAAGCCAAAAGCCATCCTCACATACACATATGTTGTGAAGGCTATCTTGAACTGTTCACTTTCTTTTACTAGAACTTGATTATATCCAGAAAAACCATCCATCATTGACATCAATTCAGAGCTAGTCACTTGTTGTAACATGGCTTCCATATTAGGTAAGCCATAATTTTCTTTCAGAGATGCAATGTTTAAATTTCTAAAATCAACACAAAGCCTAATATCTCCATTCTTCTTCCTAACAGTAACCAGGTTTGAAACCTAGGTGGAATGCTTGATTAGTTTGATTATTCCACCATCTCTCAGTTTTGTCAGTTCTTCTTGCATTTTTGGGGCAAGGGTAGGATTGATTGGTCTCTGTTTTTGCCTAAAAGGTCTTACATTTTCCTTCAATGGTATGACATGCTGGAAAAGATCCTACCTGTAAGCCTTAAGGTCATCATATGACCAAGCAAAAACATGTCTGTATTTTCTAAGTAGGTCAATCAATGTTTTCTTGATTTCAACAGGTAGATGTTGGCCAATACAAACCCTTTTAGGAATTTCATCAGTACCCAAGTTTATTTCTTCTAACTCCTGGGGTTTGGGGTCATTAACTCCTGATTTTACTCTGTCTTGGCTATCAAAAATATTTTCCAAGGCTACTAACCCCTTCAGCATCTTATTTTTTTTCAATTGCATTATTTCTTGACCAAAAATGGTTTCCTTCCCATTTATGGTTTCAATCATTCCACTGCAATCCATCTCCGAACCGTGATACTTGTCTTTATTTAACAAAAAATTTGTAATATCTTTGTCATCTTCAAAAACTTGCCAATTTTCAATGTTGTCAGGTATGGAAGGCTTGTTTTGCACCTCAATTTGGGAGATTCCTGCAAATGATATTTCTTTTGGCTCGATGGCTACATTTGCCAATAGATCAGCCATCTTATTTTGGGTCCTATCTCTCCATGAGATCCCAAATGCATCAAAGAATTCTATCTGATCCTAGACTGCATTTCTATATTGTTTCAATCTCCTATTTTTGGATGAGTAGGTTCCTTTGATCTGAGAGATAATTAGTTCAGAATCCCCTATGACATATAATTTCTTAATTTTATGATGTATGGCAACTTTGAGCCCTAGCAGCAATGCTTCATACTCTGCAATATTATTAGTGTAGGAAAAATTCAAGGTGAATGAATACCTAAAAGTGTTATTCTCAAGGGACACAAAGACTACACCTGCCCCTGCACCCTCTTTAGAACTAGCCCCATCAAAGAACATTGTCCATAATTTTGGTGAATTCATGCAACATTCAACTTCATTTTTAATGATAGCAGGTAAATTTTCAACTTCTTGAATAATTAATTCAGCCCTGAAAGCATTAATCCCAGTATCTAGGAAACAAGTGGTATCTTTGTCAATTTCTTCACCTAAGATGTGGTTAACCCTTGGTTCCCTATTTGCCCTGATAGCTTTGTCCCCTATATGAAAAGTGGCATAAGTAAGATCACATTGTAGGCTTCCCCCCATGGCAGCACTCCATTTTTTGGAGAGTAACATGCCATAGTGTGGAGGTATATCTACCACAAGGACAGACATGGTCAATTCTAATTCAGGATATGCAGCCAGTTTGAATGGTAGGGCATTTATAGTGCCTATGACTGGGACTTCTCTAGAATCCATCCCTCTACATCTGCCTTGCTTGGTATCTACCTTCAATCCTAAGGCTTCCATTACCTTGAAAGGCATTATAGTTTTGGAAGCTCTTGAGTCTATCATGCAATTTTTTAAGGTCTTCCCCTTTATGATTAGACTGAGGAAAAAGGGATCAATATCTTCAATGAATGCCACTAAGGAATCATCTAGAAACATTTGAGGAATATGGGATATGATACCACTGTCCTCTATTACTAATGGGGTCTGTTGGGACATAGTTTGATCTATAATAATATTATTGTTTTCTATTCCACCCAACCATGACAAAGCCTTATTCTTATTCTCTTTAATTCTAAAAAGTTCAGACAAGGGCACTTTTACAATAATTTGAGATAACATGGATGTCATATCAATAGGTTCAACCATAGTAGGTTTTACAATAGTACCTGGAATCAGAGTCTTTTGAGTAGTAGACACCACATTTTGCTTGATAACATCCAATTCTAACTTCTTTGGTTGCACAATTGGTTTTGTTGCTTCACTTATCTGAAATTGAACCTTCTTCTTTGGTTCCCATTTCTTACCCTTGTTCTCCTTGATTTTAGGCACATCTACGCTGACTTTCTTGTCTTGATCATTCATCTTATGAGTGATGTCCTTGATGAAGACACTAGATGGCCTTCCTGCATCATTATTTATTTCTCTATTTCTCAAATTATAATTACTATGGACTTGTGAAATCATTTTGGCTGTAATTCTGTCAATCTCCTCCTTGGAGGGCATTCTTAAACTTGTGAGACCTACATCAGAAAATGTACTACATATCTTATCTGTATCATACCCTTCATCATCTAAAAGTACTTGCTGATGATGTAGCTAGTAAGCAATTCTCTAGCTAGTAACATCATTTTCAGGCTCTTCTGAATCAGAATCTATCAAATCATCACACATGCTCACCATATTGCAGCTTATATCATCATGGCTTTTCTCTTCAGTTTCTTCTTCAGCTTGCTCTCCTTGGGCTTGGGCAAATGACTGAGCAATAGCACAATAATTAGCAGAATGAGGTGATTGGCATATAATGCACCATGGTACATCATCATTCATATTTACAGTGTTCTTTTGAAGGGGGTTTGGAGTACCCTTATCCTTCACATTTTGGGTCTGGTTGGGAACTGGTTTACCATCTTTCCACTGAGTGGTATAAGGGTAATTCTGCATCCTAGGCTGTCTATTGAAGTTGTTTTTATTCACAGTGGGTCTTTCAGCAACATTTGGCTTATTGAAACTACTGGGATTCATCTTCTTGAGCATTTCTAAAACTTGGCCTATAGTAGGTTCTTCGGGCTTTTTTCCTATAGGAGTTTTGTCACCCTCCCTTTTCTTATTTTTTTTAGAATTAAAAAGCTTAGGATTATCCCTCCTACCTAGTTTTCTAGATGCCTTTCTATTATTCTCTATATTTATTGCAACTCTATAGGCATCTCTCAACATTTTAGGATCTTTATCCCTCAATTGATAAGCCATTTTTCTATCAAAAGCATTGAAATAGGTTGTGAGATAGACGTCTTCATTTAACCTCATGAATTGAAAAAGTTTGTACATGCCTTTTTGGAATCTCACATTGAAATCAAATGTGGACTCATTTGGATTCTTCTTGATATTGTTGAACTCGTTCAACATGAATCTTGCATTGGTATTTTCCCCATACTGCTCTTTGAACAACTTCTCCAAATCACTCCATGAGGTAATATTGTCATCAGGCAACCTCCTAAACCAATCCCTTGCATCCTTTGTTAGTGAATGCACAAACAATTTCATTACCATGTCTTCATGTTCAACTTCATAATCATTCAACATGTCAATGAAAATCCTCAAATGCTCTTCACCAGTAACAACATTATTTCTAGAAAACTTAACCACTTTATCCCTTAAATCAAAAGATATGGGATGGGGGGCACTAGGAATACCAACAAATGATATTTGTCTATACTTTTCTAGGTATATAGGTTTCTTCTAGAAACTAGGAACATTTGAGGTACTAGCTATATTAGCTTGACTCAGTGGAGCGGCTTGGGACTGTTGTGGTGGGACAAATGGGACTTGGGTGCCAATATTGGAGGATGAGGTAGGGGCAGATTGGGGTATTCCCTGAGTTGAAATTGTGGGAGAACTAACTGGTACAATATTTGTAGGTGGGATAGACAAATTGGGCCATGAAGCCAATGCAAAATTAGACTTTATGAATTGGATTTTCCTTCTAGTTTCTGTAGCTTGAGCTTTATTCTCAACCTTTTCAAGCTCTTTTGCAAGATCTTCCCTCTCTTTTCGAGCCTTCTCAAGATCTAGATCTAACTTCAACATGGAGGGTTGTATAGGTTTGCTTGGTATAGCTTGAGGCTCATTTATTTGGATTCCTATAGCCTTGCCTTTCCCTTTATCTGGAGCTTTTGTAGTGGGCTCTACAGGATCAACTTGAACAGGTTTATAGGCTTGAAATTTAGCAATAACTGGTTCTTGCCTTTGATTTAGGTGTTTCTCCAATTCTTGCAATTTAGCTCTCAGATTATCAACATCTCCAAAAACATCCTTATGGAGAGTTGTGGTATTCTCTTCTAATTTTTTATTTTTCTCTTTCAAAGCAGCCATCCTTCTTAACAGAGCATCTCTTTCTATTATGGCATCTAAGGTGGCTTTCTCCTTCTCTTTTTCAAGACGAATGCGTTAAGCTTCTTCCTCAGCAATCCATTTCTTCAAAAATTCTATCTTAGAGTGCACTTCTTTAGGATCTTCAGAAGTTGCCTCGAAATTAGTAGGGTCATCTAGATCTATAAGGTTTGGTTCTACGTATGGGGCTACTCTGGGATTAAAAGAATTATCAGATGAACTCCTAAATCCTAGCCTATAGTTCATATCGGCTACAGGATTTGGTCTTAATAAAGCAATTCCCATAGTAGACACGTCCTTGTCTTGAAAAACTCTCTCATCTAGTAATGGGGTACTGAAAATGCCTCCTTAGAGTCTTGTACTTTCGGATTTAGAGCTAAGCGAAGAAGACTCTCTTCCTTACTAGTTGATAATGGGAATTGACGGATGCATTACCTATGGGTTTCCAAGTGGGATTTTGATCTACCTTTTTCTTATTTTGGTTCTTCCTACCACCTTGGGGTAAATCAGTATACATTGATACATCGGGATTGGCTCTCATGTAAGCTCTTGTGTTTTTTCTCTTGTTAGCCATATTCACCTTTTGTTACAATAAGCACTAGCTTCAAAACCTTGACCGAGTCGCCACCCTATTTTGGGAAAATATATAATGACACTTTTAGCTGACCAAGAGAAAATGATACACAAGTAGGAACAAAAATAAATGGCACAGACAGAGCAATCACTGATGTCGTAAGACTGCAACTCTTGCTTGTTAGATAAGACACTTGGATAGGCTGGATACGTCAGTGTGTAGCAATGGTACTTGGGCTCTATCTTCTTTAAATTCTCAAGGTTTGACACTAAAAGATTCCCTTATAACCACGGGCAAGACATAGATCACATGACACACACGTACACAGTAGGACCAAAGAAATTGTAGTACTTTTCACAGAGGTGTTGGACAACTCCCCAGCAGAGTCGCCATTTTGTTGGTGTTTTTAAAAGTGCTAAAACTATTAAGCGACAAAATGCTTAATACCAAAGTGACAGTACATACACAATCTAAAGACTAGCCTATTCTTATTAACAATTGCATATGTAAGGTATTTGGACCCAACTTCAACAAAACCACAGATGGTTTTCTACTCTTTTGGCTCTGCAAAACCAAGGTGGGTGTACCCAGGGATGGTTCAAAAGTGAAACAAATGTATGAGGATTGTTCTTAGTTTCATTCTAATTCTCATTTCAAGATTCTTGAACATATACATAATTCTTACTAACTTTATAAAACACATCCCATAAACAGATATGGCCAAGAATTCTTCTATAGATCTGCAGATGTTTTCAACAACAATGACTAACTGAAGCTAAAACATTCCATGTAGACAAGTGCTGCCCAACTTTGAAGGTCTACAAGGAATAAAAGTAAAATTTGATTTGATGATGCATTTGAAAAACCATTTGTAAGATATTTCTCCTTCAGCTGAAATAACTTGATCAGTGCCTAATCCATTGGGGTTCAGAGTCTATAGCAAATTCTTAGATCTAATTTGTTGCCTTACAACAAATTCTATCAGCAATTCTTATCGGAACTTATCATTCAAAAATCCTTTTCAATACTTAAGGAATCTTATCACATTCATCAAAGCCTTTATTTAATCCATTGAATTAACAGCAATGATAAATGGATATACAACCTAATTTGATTGCATTCAATTGCACAAGCTTTTACTCATACAAAATCAAGGCAACTAAGTATTTAAAAGGAGACAAAATTCAAAAAGAATTGATATGGGGATAGTTCATAATTTGTATTCATTTCCTTTGAAAATGGTATATCCTTTATAGTAGACTCAGAATGGCCTTCAGAAAGAAACACAGGTCATTCTATATTCATGTATTCTCAGAGAATTTGACAACAAAATACATTACAAAATTGCTTTCAAAATTTGGAAAAAAAACCAGACTAAGCACAATACTTAGAAGAAATAGAAATCGGACCATTCTTTAGCCTTGGGATCTCACTTAAATAGTGTGAGATGCAACAAGCTTTGGGCTAAAGAAAGTGACACGTGTCCTTTTACAAAAATTGGGCAAATTACCCATTTTCAAAAGAAAACAGAACAAACAAAACAAAACAAATGAAACATAAGGCAAATGACAGCTGGAGCATAAAATCTTCAATTTTTTCCTCTTCTCTAACTGCTCCCAGTTGGTAGTGCTTTGATTTCTACAATTGCTTCTCAAACAAATATTTCTCTTTTAGTGGGCCAATCACATTCTTTAACTGTTGTTAATTCATCCACCATTTTCTGCCACCTGGCATCAGTAATCACCCTTCTTTCTATGATAAACCTATTCACTTCAATTTGAATCTTGAAAAGGGTATCAATTAGTTCATTGAAAAGACATTCATCAATACCATCTTGGAGGACGAACACCACTTGTGGCAAGTCTATAATCTGATCAAAAGAATTAGACCACTCATCAAAATCTTTTAACTTATCATTAGAATTGATAACAGAAGGAATCAAAGAATAGAAACCATTTGTTAGCATTTTTAATTTACTTTGAATTACTGCCAGCTTCACTGTGAAGATTTGCAATAATTCTTTCACTTTGTCCATACCTTCCTTTACAGTAGTAACTTTATCTGGGTGATCCAGCTTCTTGGCTAACAAGGGTATCAACCTGTCAAAAAATTACATATAGGGTCCCCACTGCTGAAAAATAGGTTCAAGCCATCTAACTGCACCCATGCATACCTGTTCTGCAGATTGTAGACTGATGAATGTATTATAAGTATCCTGAGATATTCTTTTCAGAATGCTGATTCTATGATTTAATACATTCATCAAAACATTTTTCTTGGTATTATTGTTGACCTGGGAAACTTCTATTTCCACATTAATCACAGGCGCTGACACTGTTGTTCCCATAAGCATTTCTTTTGTTTGGGCCTCTGCTTCTACTTTTGAGCCTTCTCTCTTCCTCTTGCCTTGGTGCATGCTCTGCCTCTGTTGCTATCTTGAGCTATTCTTTGAGGGATTTTATTTCTGTTTCCAGAATCTTAATTTTTTCCTCCAACTCCTCTATTCTTTTTTTCTGTACATGGCTCATTTTGAGCTCTTCTTCATATGTTCTCCTAATATCAAGGCATTCATTAAACATTGCAGCTAACTTATCCTCAATTTCATCAAACTTTTCCTCATTCATAAGAGCAAAATGTTTTATCAAACTGGAGATTTCCTTCCCATTAGTGCTCTCCAATGTCCACACAATCATATTGCCCTGAGCAGTTTCTTCTATATCCATCATCTTAGGCTTCTTGGTGTCAAGGGCCACACTCCATACTGCTAGGGTTTTAGTGTCCACATTAAAACTTGAGCCTCTTTTAAAACCTTCACTGCTAGTGGCTTCATAACTGATGGCCTTATCTTGTCTTCTCATTTGGTCCAATAAGAAAGCTTTCTCAATGTCCCAATGTGGTATTAGAATCATGCCACTCCTATGTACTAATTCCCTAGCTTCTGCGGTAGTCATTGTTTCACTTTCAGGGTCATAAGCCAATAGTTTTTCAACTAACTCTTTATTTTTCTCTGGATCTTCTCCCGGCATGAGACTCCATGTGAGTTCATTTTGTTTGATTTTATAGAGAAAACTTTAAAATTCAGATGATTTAATAAAATCATCATCTTCCATGAATTTCTCAGATTAAATGAGCCTATCATCCAACCTTGATGCTGCAATTTGCATGTCAGTAGAAGCTTTTCCTTCTTCAGTAGCCCTTTGATGAAAATAATTTTACCTAATATCAGCAAAATACTCACTACTTCCAGACATGACTTGTACAGCTCTGCTTACCACCTTTTCAGGGATGTGCATTGTCTTTTGTCTTTTATTTCCTTGTTGCATCCAGGCTGATGTTGATGGCTATTCTTCTTCCAAATCAATTTCTAATTGTGTATCTGGTTCAGGGGATTCTCTATTTACAATGGCTTCTTCTCCCTCTGGCTCATGAATCATTTGTAACATAGTATGGTCAAAATTCTCAATCATTTTCCTCAGATTATTTCGATATGGAACTTCTATATAAAAACCCTTAAAATTAGGGTTGGTCCTCTTCAAAGTATTTTCCACTTTCCTTATTTCTTCGTACTTCCTCAATAACTCATCTACCTCCCCTATTGCTACTATGTTGGCAATTAGGTCCTCTACAGGGATAGGCTTACTTGGAGGCAGAACAAAACCCCTAATGGTATTAACCTCATTCGCAATATAACTGTTAAGATCATACATCCTATAGGGCCCAGTAGCAAATTTATACTGACCTAAATAGTCACTCAATTCCTCAAAAGCATTCTTTACTATTTTGAAGTCTCCTACCTTAAAGGTTCTACATACAAAAGTAGGCTTATGCAGAGAGGGAGGGATCATTTCTTTATTCATCAATAAGAATTGCCAAAAGAATTCAATAATGGCCAATCTAGGGGGTAGATATTTAGGCAATAGATGAGGAGGTTGTGGGCATGCAAAGACTCTGATTAAAGTACATTCCTTAAACAAAAATATGCTTCCCCAGTTATGATCTAATTTTATTTTTTCATCTAAGAAAGAGGGCTTAAGCATAGTCTTCAAAACATTGGGTGCCCTAAAGAAAGTATGATCTAGCTGCCTCATAATAATAGAACTGAACAAATTGAAAAAAACTAGAGCATTTGAATAGAAGAAATCTTTATGCCAAATACGAGTCTAGAGTTGCACAGGTAACTCACCAAATTCATCAGAAGTTTGATCAATGAAGTCTCCACTAATGTACCCAATGTTGCTATACAGGATAAGGTGCATCAATAATGAATAATGGTGGAACTTGAAGTCTTTTAGTTCTCCTTTCTTAGCATCACAAATCTGCATGTGCATATTGTCAATGATAAATTCCACATAATCATACTCCTTATGATGAAAAGGATCCTGTATGTCACATGCCATTAGAAAAAGAGAACCATATACACAATCCTCTGCACCATCACTTCCCAATACTTTGTGCAACCCATATACTATGTTTTTGAAATAATTTTTGAACCTACTCAAAGCTAAAAAGTCTCCCACCTTTTTTGGGATTAACCCTACCTTCTTAACTTTGTAAGGAATGTGTGGTAGCATGACATTGTTTACAAAGTAGGTTTTATTTCTAGTGAATTTTCCTTGTAAGTCTGTAATGTCAATAGGTACATCCATTTGTCCCATCAATCCGAAAGCCTCAATAAAAGAAGTTATGTCCAATGTACATAATACACTCCCATTATGCCTGTGAAAAGTCCTGGTTACTAGATTGTATGAATTTATTAGGGCCTTCAATAGGTCAACATCAACGAACACTTCTGGAAAAATTAATTTTTCCATATTTCTATTCCAAGTGTTACATACTGGCACATTCTCTATTCTATTCTAATAAAAGTACATAAAAAGATCATAGCCAATAATTCTAGGGCATTCAGCATCTCAAAAAAATGCATAAGGGTCTCTGAATATATGATCATTTGCAAAAATTGCATTTGACGACCCTGGAAGGAGTTTTAACTAGTCTTCTGCATGCTTGTTCGATTTTCTGACCCTTGTCTTCTTTTCTGTTTTGATAGTAGATTTCTTCCTTTTTCCTTCTGGTGTGACTTCTACCACATCATCACCCTCATCTTCAACTTTGAATTCTTTTGCGTGCACCTCTTCAACTTCTTGGTTGGCCATGTTTTTTTACTTTGAATTCTTTTGCAATTTCACAGGATACACAGAGCTCTGTAGCTTTCAAAACTTTAGAACAACACAGGAACAAGCTTCCTGAGGCTAGTAATTCAATTAAATCCTTGATGTTTTAATTATATATCTGCCAACCTTTTTTTTAATAAATTTAGCATGCATGAGCTTTAAAACTTATGATCGCAGGTCGCCATCAGGGTATATCAGCCGCAAAATTGGATTCTGATTGTACTTTTCAAAGCCTTAATTTGCTTGGCTATAGTAATTTTGTCCTTTTTTTCTTATCTGTCATGACACATCAAAGGTTTTTTCTTATATGACTATCTTTCATTTTTACGATGAGTCAAATCTTCAATCTTCGTTATGCCAAAAATGCTCTTGATGGATCTCTATGCTCACTCGGAGAAGCTTCAGAATGCCCTAATCGTAGGAACGTAATGATGCTCTTACACTATTTTGCAAATCACTTTTACATTCCTACGAAACCTTTTACCCCGTAGGATCTCAAGCCCTTCTACTGTGTGTTTTTGCCTTTTTAATTTAAGCTTCTTTTGTATAAGCGTAAAGATCCTTAACTCTGTCTTATTACCTTTTACACTTATACGTAACCCTTTACACCAGAACATCAAAAACCTTTTTACTAACATCTCTATTCTTACGATTCAACATTCCTTGTGTGAGCGTAAAACCCTTATTCAAGCCATCCTTGTAGTCTTTACGCTCCTACGTGCATGTATCTGTGGAGACCTTGGAAATTCCCTCTACCTTGTTCCACTTATTTCATTTCTCGGGGCAGCGTAAGGCTTCAAAAGTTATCTCCCGCTCTTGCAAGTTAGCTTTATTCGTATCACTGGAGAGCCCTCTCAACTACTATTGCAGTCTCACATCTTCCTTTTATCGTATGAGCATAAACCCCTTTTACTGATCTTCCTTCTCACCTCTTTACACTTACATGCTGAGACCGGAACCATAACCACGGAAAAAAGAAAAAATAGGTCTTCGTTCATACGCTTAACCTACAAGCGTAAGGGCGTAATATCAAAATCTTAAGTCATATGCCACGAGGGATGGGCACATCTGACATAAATGTCATGTCTCCATCTGATTTGCTGCAACTAGGCCCTTCTGACACTTCAACAGGTCCCACATGATTCCTTTATTGCTAAGAACAAATCTTTACGGTTGTCTGCAAACCCAAGAATCATAGACACGTAAAAAACATGAAACCTTGCCTCTGTGCTTGCAAAAAAACCTTTACTCGTAACACCGTAATACCCTCACGTGCCCTTTAGATCATGCTTTACGCCTTTACGCTACCCATTAAGGCGTATACGCATAGATCACATTGCAAGCATCCCCGCTCCTTCACTCAAGGTATTTAGTCGTAAGCCCGTAGAAAGAGCTTTTCAAGGTACAATAAATCCTTTATGCCTCTTCGGTATATCAGAAAGCGTGGCCACGGAAACCAAAAGAAAAAGGCATTCCATTGTTACGTGAAACCTCACACCGTAAGAAAATAAAGGACTAACTTAAAACATTTTACAACTCCTTCTGAGAAATTCAAAAGGGATGCCATCAATTTCAGACCTGGGACAATTTCATGGCTGTTTTAAAAGATCAATCTGGAGAAACCAATAGACTCTGATAACACATGAAATAGGGAAAGACTAGGGCAATCCTAAACAAACTCAAATGATTTCTCGCCATAATTTTCAAATTTTTTTTGCAAGTGTGAAAAATTAGACGAACAGGATACATGTCATCACACACAAAATATACAACTTGAGCAATGGATCTCACATACAAAGTGGTCAAAAATATCTTGTCACTTGACCTTTTCGAGTTGATGTTGAATCAGTTCAACAAAAATATGGAGAGTATTAATAACTTAAAGGAAAAATCCTTGTAAGTTCTATTCACTCTTAACTTTTCTATTTTTCTATGTGTAAAAGTTTTTCCCATCTAAAGGTACCTTCATATAGAGGAAGAATATACCTATTCTATATCAGATCAATGAATAAATAACTAAAATGGGAGAAAACTATACTAGTATCATGGATAAAGTTACTTTGATGCATTTAAGGACAAGATGAATAATAGATTTAGGATATTTTTTTTATGTTGACTATGATAAAGTATATATTCAAGCAGTTAGACTGAGAAATGTATGTGTCACGCCTCTAGGTTATGAGGTTAACATTGATGAAACCAAGGACATTATTGAAGCACTGTTAAATGAACCTATTGACCCAAAAGCTACATACTTTGGCACCTATGATAAAGAAAAGTAAAGAATAGAATTTGAAATAAAACTCCCTCAAGCAATCAACAAAGTAAAGAAGAGAATTTCAAAACTAAAAACCAGCTCCACTCTTCTATTGACTGAAAGCAAAGGAGATGAAATTGATGATTATGAAGCAGAAGATGAAGAAAATTCAAAAGAAGAAGAACCTATAAAGAAGAAAGGTAAGGTTATTATAACCAAACATACCAAACCATCCATTGTTGTGTTCACAAGGAGGACATCGAGGAAGAAACAAGGTATCTTCAAGAAGCCACCACCCTTTGTCCAAGAAAAGTTGAAAGAAATTGACATTGGAGCTAGTATGGAAAACTTCAAAGCACTAAGGAGACTGACCCATAGAAAATTGTAGTAGTAGTCATAGCCTCACTTCCTCATTCTCTAAGAAAATCATTGAAAATAGCAACCCCAGAGAAAGCTATTGTAGGATTGATTGTGTCAAAAATTATAAGTACAAGCACTCACTCAGTTTTTGTACCTATTCAACTTAGTACTTCATTAATAGAAGTGACAAACACTTCATCTACTAAGCATTCAACACCTCCTCCTCCATCATTTTTGGTTACACAAGGTATTTCATCAACAAGTGCAATATCAACCTTTTTAGCTAGTCCTACTATTTCTATAATTGTTTCCATTCCTAGCATGCAAATAATAAGTACAAAGATAGTTGAGACAAAGCCTCAATCGAGTACAAAATTTTTTAATAAAGGAAAAGAGAAATAAGAGGAAATTGATCTTAATGAGGAGATTGTTATTCCAAATTGGCACATCTCCAATCTTAATCTTGATCAAATGCATATATTTAGAGAGCAACTTTAGAAGAAAGCTAAGCAAAAGTGGCTTAGAGAAGAAAGAAAAAAAGAATTTCAAGTGCTTGAAGATGCAAAGAAAATTCTAGTAGAGGAACTCAGCATGGAGGTCGACACTTCTCAACCAATTTTGGATTAGTTAGCAGAGGTAGTCTAAAAATTCAATGAGTACTTAAAAGAACAAGAGAAATTTTTGTAGAGAGTAGAGAATAAATTTGAGAATAAAGTTTTGGAGATAATTGCACAAAATATTGCAATTCATCAAGTAGATCTATCTACTATTCTAAAGTCATTGGAGACCTCTTGCAACAATGTGACTTCATTATTTGGTAAACTCTATGATACTTCAATTTTTACCAAGGAAATTAAAGTTAAACTTTCAAAGATTGATAAAGATCTAAAGAAAAGTGCACAATAGTTGCAACTTGATCTGAGTTACAGCTTTGCCCACTATACAAAGATCAGATTTTTAACTAATATGTAGGAAAAATTGCTAAGAAAAGAAGCCAGAATAAAAGCTACACTAGTAGACATATAGGACATGATTCTCCCAAACATGGATGCATTGTAGAAAAATATTGCACATGCTAAAACCCTCATCCATGATAAAAACTTATCAATTGTAGATCACATGATAAAACTTTCAACATAAATTCAATTTGCATTGCACACATGCAAGGTGTTGCAAGAAAATTGAGGCAAGACAATGGCACTAATTCTAAAGGTACATTCAAATTTCTTGTCATATTTTGGCATTATTGTATAGTATACAACATAAATCTTTGGCAATAATGTTAAAAAGGGGGAGAAGATATAATATAAGATGTAAGATACATAAAGGGGGAGAAAATGTATATATCATATGTGAAAAGATGTAAAGTATATTGTATATATATGTATGGGGGAGCATTATCATATCATATATGTATAGATACTTAGAGAAATATCTCTTACAAAAGAAATTTTGAAAAATCCCAAAAATAGAGTACTCTACCAAGTCGAAGACACAAGATGATGAATAAAAGGTGCTCTTGAACTTTTTTATTTTAGTTTTGACTAATAAGTGTTTTTGTCACTGATGCCAAAGGGGGAGATTGTTGACTTTATATTCATGTTTCTTATTAGTGACACATACTTATTCAAATAGATAGTATCTACCAAGCTTATTGTATAGTTAACAATGTTAACCAAGCATTTCAGGCTTTATTGAGTTCTATAGTTGCTACTAAGTTCAAGGAATAGTATTTAGTTTGCACTAAGAAGTTTCTACCAATTTGGTGACTAACAATGTAAAACAAGCATCTCAATGTATCCTGAGTTCCTTAGTGAAAACTAAGTTGTGCAGTGTTTATCAAGTTTGTAGTTATAGTGATGTGAATCTAGTGTTTACTGAGTCACTTAGTGATAACCAAGTGGTTCAGTTTATATCAAGCATTTTGTGATAGCATTTTTTGAATTACAAGGGGAAAGAGTAAACTTCTAGGGGGGCTGAAATAGTAGTTTAAACTTGGACCCATAAAAATTTCACCATTCATTCATCACATGCATTAATAAGTAATCTGAAATAAAATATAAAGCATATGCATCTAAATCATATAACCATGTGAGCATTCACAAACATAACACCAAATATGATTACCGAAAAATCCTCCAAGTGAGAAGGTAAAACTGGGGTGGGAATGCCACCCACAAATCTTCACTATTGTAGTAACAAAGTGTATCCAATGAAGGTTACAATGCTTTGACCATGAAACATGATCTACCCTGTGATAGGTTTTCCCTATTAGAGGCTTATAAAGACAGTTAGGTCTCACCTCGTTAGAAGATTTCAACACCTTGTTAGAGGACTTCAACTTAAAACTAAGTAAGCACCCTATTAAAGGATTTCATACAGCTTTTTAGGACTACTCCTCTAAGATATTTAATTGAAATCAGCTATTAAAATGTCTCAACATAGATCCTACAGTTGGCACTTGCTTGCCTAATAATAGATCACCTCTAAATAATGTCTAATTGATTCTTCATGATCAGATGTCTCAATGTTGTATCATTTTCTCTATCCTTCATTATTCTATAACTTATTATATAATTCACTCTCACTTCTAAGTCACCTTGAATGCTCTACAAACTATCTCTTTTGCTTTCTCAACTCTTCATAACATTCACTCCTCTATCTGTTCATCATCATTAAGAGTTTAGGGCTTTTTCCTCCTTGAGAAGACTTAGGTGGCTTAGGGTTAGGTATGAATCAATGGATGAGCTTCATCCATTTTGTCACTTAAACCTTCCCCTTTTTCTATTTGGTTTCATGTAATTGCATAGAGAATCCAAATATATATTAGTTCTTATCTCCAAAATATCAAAATATAATCTTAAGTCAGCTAAAAATGGTTTACATAGTTGTTTGTGTCATTACAAATAAATATGTTAAAGCTATGTCACTTGGCATATGAAGTCTTTGATGCTCGGTATGCATTGTTCTATATATTGTGACTTAGCACCTACATTACTCAACATCCACTATCTACTCGGCTCTTGAAGTCTCTGATGCTTGGTATGCAATGTTATATATATTGTGACTTAGCACCTTCATTACTCGACATCCACTATCTACTCAGCATGGTCTATCTTCTTAGCACTCGAGTGACTTAGCACATGAGTGACTCGGCACTCATTGTAACTTGGCATGGTTTGATATTTACATGTTGTGCTTGGCATGTATTACTAGTTCAGCATGAACTAAGTAAATGGCTTAAGTGTGTTGACACTCACTTGTCGAAACCAATCTGATATCAACAATCTCCCCCTTTGACATGAGTGCCTAAAACACTTGAATACACAATACTATCCTTAATCTCTCGAGAATAACATATCCATGACTTGGCTTATATAAAAAACTTCAAAATTTTGCACTAACTTGTATACCTCAAAATTTTATAACTTCCACTAAGTTAATGTGTCTAATTTGTATCCAAAATTTGTGCTCCCTTTGACTTCAATGCACTGTATCTAATACTCTTTCACTTGGTATGCTCTCTCTTAGCTGATATCTATCACTAGTTGCTAGGTTTCTCTCAAAAATATATATCACCTCAATGATATAACTCTGCTACTATGCTTCCCCTTTCTTATTTGTTTCTATTTTGTTCATACATCTCCCTTATATTCTCTATCTCCCTCTTTTTGACACTTATGTCAAATGGGTTATACACTTATAGTTTGCTTGTCCAAAAAGGATTTATGGACATCCATTATTATCTTTAGAGATGCATCCCAAATATCACATGCAACATCCAATGATTTAATTTGGATTGCAAGCTCGACAGAAAGGTGCACTAGACCATCTAAAGTAGAAAGATTGGGGTCTTTCTTCAATAAATTCTTGGTATAGCCTAGCTCCTTGTGTAGTATACCCATGTGTTAGGTGAGAGATGCATGTATGCATGTCAATTTGGCTCTTATGCTAGCCTCATATGTTATTAATATAGCTAATTGACTTTGTGCTCAAGTAATGTCCTAAAGTGCTTCTCACTCCAGGCTAGATTTGTAGGTTGGTTGGTACCTAATGTAGTAATTTTGCATTCTAAACCCAAAATTTGACTTCTAGTCTCTTGAGATAAGACTATAGGATCACATGGTTTTGCATACAATGAGAATATATTCTCAAGTATCTTCTTCACATCCTCAACCTTTGTTTCCAATGAAACTTGTTCTGGTGCTATCTCACTAGATATTTTCTCATTTACCTTGCCTTGAAACTTCTTTTGAGACCATTCTAATAGTTTTGGATTTGTATCAAGGTCTTCATTAGTGACTTTTTACAATATATCAGTTAGTTGTTCTATGAGTGGCTTGGTTTCTTTAGGAGTTGGTAGGCTAAATGCATCTAAAAAGATGTCCTTTATATCTTGAAGTACTTGCTTCTTCCTATGTTCTCTCTTAAGCATTTCTTAATGCTTTTTCCTTTCTAAGGTTTATTGAAAAATGCCTATTTGTGTCAATGTCATAGTATCATAGTCATATTTTGGAATAACAATGTCTTCATCAAGGATTATGTCTCCATAAAGGATTACCTTTTCTACCTTTTATGAGCTTGTGCTTGGCACTAAAATTTGTACTGGGGTAACATATGTTCTTGGCCTCTAAAGAGTTTGTGTAGAAGTGGAAAATGCTTGTAAGTCTACCAGTGCTTGGATGGACACTTGTTTCTTCACCTTTGGTGTAAACTTACTCTCTTCAGGCTTGCCCTAGTCTATCACTATGACTTGGCTAGAAATTTGTTCCAATGTTGTAGGTACAGATGAATCTATATGTCCTATTTCATGCTATTGACCTATAGTAGTGTCTTTCTCTTTTGTCTTCTTCTCATTTGTATCAATTTTAATAGTTACTATTGTTTGAGCCAAAGGTTGTAAATGAGTAACTAAAGGGATGATTGAAGGTGGTTCTTGCCAATTCACCTCTTCCTTTGTGACTTCAGTCACTACCTTCTACAATTCTTCTACATTGACCAAAATAGGATTGCCACATATTTTTGCTTGGAGTGTAGACTGATCTAGTATTTTCTTCAAATCTTATGTAATAAATGGATTGATGTTCTAAGTTGATGCATCAGGAACATCCTTTACATTTATAGTTTTAGTGGTTTTGGTTGTGTCATGGGAAGGATTGACACTCGGCACTTGTGTGTCTTGAACACTCTATTCATCTTGTTCTTGCTTAGTTGTTGCCTTATCATCCTTTTGGTTCTCTATTGCTTCTCCAACTATATTATCTTTATCATCATATTCCTTATCATCATCATTATCATCATCCTTATCATCATGTTTACCATCTAAAGGGTTAGCTTCTCCTTGTTTCACAATGGTCAACCGATAGATAAGTTTCCATATTTGAGTTGATTTCTTGACCACATCTTCAATGTTATTTTAAAGAATATGGAAGGCTCTATATTTAGGTGTGAACCTAACTACATATTTCTTAACAATCTTAGCAATTTTTTCCTTTGCCAACTCTAGAATTACATGGACTAATGTTGTTTCCCTAATTTTTCTTTCCACATTCAAACAATGATGCCATTTTTTCTCAACAATATCATATAGGCCTTTTGGTATTGAGTTGGAAAATTCTAGTGGAGTGTTCTTAAACTTTGACATCATGGCATACAATTCCTCTTCCACTTGGTTTTTCTCTTCTTTCCCCAATTTATCAAAATCAATATGTCTAAAACTAGATAAATCAACATTACTCTTGACATTTTCACATAAGTTCTCAAGATCAGAGAGAGGATTGTAACTTACCACCTTGAATTGACTATTATCGTCTAATTTTGCCTTCTCTTCATAAGAATCTAGTTGAGCCACATATTTCCTTCTCTATCCTTTCTATTGTTGTCCACCTTGCTCAATTTTCTTTGACTTTTCCTTAGCCTTTTGAGTATTTTCATGTGTATTGGCTCTCATGGTAGGTTTAGTGGGCTTGGCTTTGGTAGGTTTGACAATCTTCTTTTCTTTTATCACAAGTTGTGCCTTAGCCTTCCTTTTCATTGACTCAGCAATAGTAGGTGCTTTCTCGGCTTCTTCTTCCTCAACACCTATAGTCTCCTCTTCTTCCTTATCTTCTCCCATGCCTTGAGTCAGAGCTAGAGGTTCTTGTACTTTTGTTTTTTCTTCCTCTTCATCCTCTTCTTCTTCTTCCTCTTCCTCCTTAGTAGCATCTTCAAATTTGGATTTCAATTTCTTTACCAACTTCTCCTTTTTCTTGATTGTAGATGGAGTCTTTAATTCCATGGAAATCTTTGATTTCACAATCTCATATTTTCCAAAAAAAATTAGTAGTCTTTTCTACTTCCTCTACCAACAGAGCTATGATGGTCGCTAAGGCTTCATCAAAATTTATCTCATACCCTAAGGGTCTCAACCATCTTGCCCTTGGTGTGGTAGCTTGTACAAATGTGAAGTCAACATGAAAACATACATCATTATAATGTTTCTCCACTAAGGAAACTAGTATCCTCATCCTTTCCTTCATTGAATTCATGAAATCTTTAAAGTAACTAATCATTATAGATTCAAAGTTTTCTCCTAGTTGTTTAATGTACTCATTAATATGCACTGTAATTGATGTACTCATTAATATGCACTGTAATTGATCTATTTGTCTTCCATACTACTGTATCAAATGAGGCAAAAGTTTTATTTATGCAAAAGAATATAAAAACCAGCATGGAACCAAATTTAAACTGTTCACTCTATTTTTTCCTGATTGCTCCAAGGTTCTCCATCAGTTGTTGTAATTGTAGCTCTGCTAGATCATATGTATGATCTTTCTTTACAATTTTTTAATCAACATCCATAGCTATGAAGGGTGCACTATTCAATCTACTAGATTGATAGTATTTGTGTGAGATTACCCTTACAACAAATTTTAACAATGGATCATCAATTCTATTTATTTTCATGCCTCTCTTATTCCATTTTTCTCTAGTGTTCTTTTCAATGACTTCCTTGGAATCACTACTCAATGTCTTTGGCCAATCTAGATTTTGGTAGCCTGTAACCCTATGGATTATTCTCTTAGATATTTTGATAGGTCCTCCCTCTAGCCATAAAGAACCATCATGAATTTGGCTCAGCACAATTTGAATCCACTCTATTTTGAATACATTAGGAAAATTTAGGGCTCTTGTTAAACCTTTTCTCTCTACGATTTTGTATTCCTCTTTTAAAACACCATTTTCACACATTTTGTTGTATACATCCCTTATTTCCATTTCTCCAATGCTACCAATTTTGTATTTATAGCATCTCCTCACATCTTGTACCACTATTACATTTGGCAGGATCATGGATAATGCACCAGAAGGGTCTTGTTTATAGGCTATGTCTGGAATGGTTTTAAACATAGGTTGTTTAACTTCATTATTAACAAGCTAAACATTTAAAACCTCCTTCCCTTTGAAATTTTTTGAACTAGATTCCATCTTGTTGAACTAGGGTTTATAAAAATTAAAATTGTGAAGCTTGAATTTTGATAAATACCTTGTTAAATCTGATAAACTGGCATGAAATCACTACTAGTATCTCTACAAATTCTTTGAATGGGTTTATGAATTGCCTTCTACTCTACTTACTCTTTCTCAAATTGGAAATGATAAAGAATGCAAAAAAAATTGATCATATACTCTTTGAAAACCTTGCATTTAATGATGAGTGCTTACACAGTTGTAAGCTTGGCATCAACCAATTTTGGATGCACTTAGCATCTATTGATATTTCCATTACTCGATAACTACTATGAGCTCAACATCCAGTAGCCAGACTGCTAGCTCAGTATCTTCTTACATCCCACTTGGCATACATAAGAAATGTTTCATACCTGGCCTTCTTCTCTACTCACTCTTTTCTCAAATTTGAAATGATGAAGAATGAGAAAAAATCAATCATATACTCTTCAAAAACCTTGCATTTAATGTTGAGTGCTTACACAATTGTAAGCTCAGCATCAACCAATTTTGGGTTCACTCAGCATCCATTGATATTTCCATTACTCAACAGCTACTACAAGCTTGACATCCACTAGCTAGACTGGTAGCTTGACATCTTCTTATGTCCCACTTGGCATACATAAGAAATGTTTCATACATAGCAACAACATGAAAAACATAAAGATTTGTCTTGAATTTTTAATAACATATTCCATCTTCATTCATGCTAATTTATTCTTTTTAGTAATATATCCTTTTGGAATTGATTTATGATATAACCTTTAAATATCAATCCCACATACCTCTTGATTGCCTAGTTTGATGAGGTGTGTTCACCTAACCCATTGGGTGAAGTGATCCCTTCTCCATTTGATGTGCTACAATCATGTTTCTTTCTTCATCTATTGTTCATCTCATCTCTGATGTGTTCAATATCTACCTTTCCTTTACTCTTATCAAATTCACAACTTGGTGCCCTTGTTCTAGTTGGATAGTATATATTGATGTGCCCAATCTTCAAACAAATAAAACATGTAGTTTGACTTAACCATCTTTTTTAATTGCCACTGGAGTGTATCCTAATACAATTCTTAGGACCATGTCCATATTCTTGATAATAATGATAGCTATATCTTGTATTATAATCCCAATTATAAGAGTTCCCATTGCTTCTTACCTTCGTTGGCTTGTTTGATGACCACATGGATTTGCATTTGCATTCAAAAGCTCTATGTCCATACTAATGATATTTGTAGCAATATCCTTAAAATATTTGTGTGTTCATGGTCCTAGTTTTGCACTAATATGCCTGATGACCTTGCTTATTGCACTTATGACAATGAGCCATGTTCTTAGGCTTTACATTCTAATTTGTAGTTTTTCTTATGCACATATTAGTAGTATGTCCTTTTTTACCACAATTATGACTATTAGGTTTCAATTTCTTACCTTTGTTTTTTCTTTCTTTTGTGACCTTGGATGATTCTCCTTCTTTAGTGCTTGTGTATCCCAGTCCTAATGTATCATTGTTGGATCTAGGGGATCTTAGTAATTTCTCAAGGTATTTGATGGATTCATTTGGTTTGTTGAAACTTTTAGTAGATTCTTTTTCTCTCTTTAGGTCACACTACAATTTTTCATTTTGCAACTTCAATGTAGTTATCTCAATGTCCTTGACATTCAATTCATAGTTGGCATTCATCATTTGACTTAGAGTATCCAATTGCATGTTGGAAATCTTGGTTAACTTTGTTTCTATTGTCCATAATTCTTTTTTCTTCTTCAATCATGGCTTTGTCTTCCATAGCCTTCTTCTTTTGTTCAATCACCTCACATAGTAGTATGGCTTGTGATTCTTGCTCTAGCTTGAGATTTTTGATTTCCTCAACCTAGATTCTATTCTTTTCCATTAGATCTACAACTATTGCATCAAATTCATTGGATTAACTATCTACAAATAGCTTGGTAGTGTCTATCTCTTTGTATATTGTGTCATTCTTCGCAATATCAATCTCTTTTCTTCTCTTCAAGTATTTCTTTAGTTCCTCTCTTGCTTTATTCAGTTGATGTAGTATGAGATGTATTTCAATCTCCTAGTTCTTAATATTTTTTCCTAATTTATAGACTTCCATTTAAATATCTTTTCTCAAAGCTACAAAGCTACTCTTTTAGAGAACAAGGCTTTGATACCAATTGTTAGAATTACAAGGGGAAAGATTAAACTTTTAGTAGTTTAAACTTGGACCCATAAAAATTTCACCATTCATTCATCACATGCATTAATAAGTAAGATAAAATAACATGTAAAGCATATGCATCTAAATCATATAACCATGTAAGTATTCACACACATAGCACCAAATATGATTACCTAGAAAACCTCCAAGTGAGAGGGTAAAACTAGGGTGGGGATGACACCCACAAATCTTCACTACTGCAATAATAAAGTGTATCTAATAAAAGTTACAATGTTTTGACCATGAAACATGATCTACGCTATGAAAGGTATACCCTGTTAAAGGCTTACAAATACTGTAAGGTCTCACCTTGTTAGAGGATTTCAAAACCCTATTAGAAGTGTGCCTTGTTAGAGGACTTCAACTTATAGCTAAGTAAGCACCATGTTAAAGGATTTCATGCAGCCTATTAGGACTACTCTATTAAGAGATTTAACTGAAATCACTTGTTAAAATGTCTCAGCATAGATCCTTCGATTGGCACTTTCTTGCTTGATAATAGATCACCTCTAAACAATGTCTAATTGATCCTTCATGATTAGATGTCTCAATGTTGTATCATTTTCTCTATCCTTTGTTCTTCTCTAATTGATTCTGCAATTCACTTTCACTTCTAAGTCACCTTGAATGCTCAAAAAACTATCTTGTCTATTCCTTAAACCCTTCATACCATTCACTCCTCTATCTGTTCATCATCATTAAGAGTTTAGAGCTTCATCCTCCTTAAGAAGACTTCGGTGGCTTATGGTTAGCTATGAATCTATAGCTGAGGTTCATCCATTTTTCTACTTAAACCTTTCCTTTTTTCAAATTGGTTGCATGTAATTACATAGGGAATCCAAATATAGATTTTTCCTTATCTCCAAAATATCAAAATATAATCTTAAGTCAGCTCAAAAATGGTTTACATGGTTGTTTGTGCTATTACAAACAAATATGTCAAAACTGTATCACCAGCATATGAAGTCTCTGATGCTCGACATGCACTATTCTATATACTATGACTCAGCACCTATATTACTTAGCATCCACTATTTACTTAGCTCCTAAAACACTCGACATGGTCTATCTACTTAGCACTTGAGTGACTTGGCACATGAGTGACTCAACACTCATTATAACACAGCATGGTCTAATATTTACATGTTGTGCTCAGCATGTATTACTAGTTTGGTGTGAACCAAGTGAATGGCTTAAGTGTGTTGACACTCACTTGTCAAAACCAATCTGAGATCAACAAGCATTGACCAAGCTATGCAACATGAATCAAGTGATTTAGTTTATATGTTGAGTTTCAAAGTATTCACCTTGTCACTAGAGTAGACCAAGTTTAGACTACTTAGAAGTGATCAGTATGGACCAAGATTCTATGTCTACTAAATGCATGACAATGTCGAGCATTGACAATAGATGCCAAGTATCAGAACCTCACCAAGCTAATCTTCAAAACTCAAGTTCTTGCAGGTGGATTGACTTTGTGTATTTTGTGTAAACTTGTATTATAGCCAACTTTGTTGAATTGTAATTTAGACTGGTACATATGTAATGTATTGTATCACATTCAATATATAGTATGGAAGTAATGTAATAAGTAGAGAAGAACAAAAAGTGTGAAGTACAAAGGCTCTAGTAGTATAAGGAGCAAAAAAGATTTCTCTATCATAGCAAGGTGATCATTAAGCTCAAAGGAATCTCACTTAGCAAACCAAGTTGCAAATCGAAGATCAACTACTATTTCATCCTAACAATTGGATCAGTTAAATCCTTTGACATGGTATACTTAATAGTCTTTTATAAATCTCTTTACTAAGTGCATACTTCATTGTATGTTTGTAAATCCTTTTGCAAGGTGGATCTAGCAGTCCTTATTGCTCCTAATAGGGAAAATCATCAAAGGTGATCATTATAAGCCTTAACATGCCAACTTTATACTACAATATTAAAGCTTATGGGTATCATTGCCGCCCCATTTTTACTTTCTATTTGGAAGGTTTCTAGGTCACCATATTGTGTGTCAAAAGTGTTATGAATGTTTTGATGCTTTCAGTTTTTCATGCATGCAATTAGATCATAATATACAAGAAGGATTAATTGCTAATAAAGGATTAAGTTTTATAGGTTATTGATTTAAACCTCCCCTCTTAGTAACTTAGCCTGTCACATATATTTCCAAAAAACTCAATATGGAAAAGATACCTCATGTTAACCCATACAAGGTGACATGGTTGAACAAAGGGTAGAGTGTTTTGGTGAATGAGTAGACTTCAGTTGAGTTTTCATTTGTAGGCTACAAAGATAAACTACTTTCTAATGTGTTTCCTATGGATGCATGTCATCTACTATTGGAAAAACCTTGGCAATATGATAGGGTTTTTACCTATGATAGAAAAGAGAATTTCATTTCTTTTAAGAAAGATGGAAGAACTTTCAAGATCTTATTGGAGGAAGATGAGTCACAATCCAAGACCCCTATTCTATTATTAACTATTGAGAAGGAGTTCATCAATTTCCTTAAGGATGAAAAAGGTGAAGGGTATGTCATTCTTCTTAAGCCTAAGGCAGAAGAGAAATCTAAACAAGAACCTTTTCCAAATAAAATCGAAGAGATGCTTGTGAAGTATAAGGATATAGTCAATAATGGAACTCCTAGAACTTTATGTCCTAGAAGAGTGATAAATCATCAAATTCAATTTGTACCTGGTGTATTTTTTCCAAATAAATAAGCCTATAAGATTACTCCAAATCATAATAGAGAGGTAGCTAGACAAGCACAAGAACTCCTAAATCAAGGGTTGATAAAGAAGAGGATTAGCCCATGTGTAGTGTTAGTGTTTTGTCATCCAAGAAGGGTGGAGAATGGATATTTTTTACAAATTCAAGGTCCATAAATAGGATCAACATAAGGCATATGTTTCCTATGCCTAGAATTGATGACTTAATTGTTTGTCTTGCAGGGGCTCAATATTTCACAAAGTTGGATCTCAAAAGTGGTTATCATTAGATAAGTATAAAGGAGGGTGATGAGTGGAATACAACTTTTAAGACCAAATACGAGTTGCATGATGGCTTATGATACCATTTGGGCTCTCAAATGATCCTAGTACATTCATGAGACACATGAATGAAGTATTGAATGAGTACACATGAAGTCTTTTAGTGGTATATCTAGATTATATACTCATTCTCAATAAGACAAGATAGGAGCATCTCAAATATGTGAAGATGGCACTAAAGAAGTTGCATGATGAGAAGTTGGCTTGGCAATCAATTTGGAAAAATGTGAGTTTTTGAAGAAAGAGCTTGTATATTTGGTATTTGTGATATCCAAGGGATCTTTGAAGATGGATCAAGACAAATTTTTAGATATCCTAAATTTTCCACGACCTACTATAGCAATAGAGGTAAGAGATTTTCATAGATTAGCTTAATTTCATAGAAAATTCATTGAAGAAAAAGTTTAGGTGGACCTTTTAAGTAGGTAAGGAATTTGAAAAGTTGAAGGAACAAGTGGCAACACAACTTTTCTTTAAACTACGTAGTTTTGACAACTTGTTTAGGCCAATAGGCTTCTTTAATGAGAAGTTAAATGAAGCCAAGAAGAAATACTCTTCTTATGATTTGGATTTGTATGCTTTGGTTTAGTCTCTTAGGAAGTTGAGACATTACCTTGTACCCAAGGAATTTTTAGTTTTTATTGACAACTAAGCCCTTAGCTACATCAAAACACAAGAAAAGCTGAGTAATAGACATTTGAAGTGGATGGAATACATTCAAGTATTCACATTCACCATCAAGCATAATAAGGGGAAGTTAAACAAGGTTGTAGATTCATTAAGAAGGAGAATTTTGACCATTCAAGAGGTTCAACTACATAGCATTGGCATAGAGAGTTTCAAGGACCTTTACAAGTATTATGAAGATTTTGCTAAAGCTTAGAAGGTATGTTCTAATTTTCAAAATCATTTCCATAGTACTTTTACAATTATACATTGTAAAGTGGCCTATTGTTCAAAGGAAACTAGTTATGTGTTCCTAAGGACTCCATGAGAGAGAACCTTATCTGAGAAAAACATAATGGAAATCTAAGTAGTCATTTTGGCGTTAACAAGACCATGGAGCTAGTTTAAAGGCTTTACTATTGGCCAAAGATGTCAAAGGATGTGAGACGGTATGTAGAATAGTGTGTAGTGTGCATGAAGGAAAAAGGAGGAGCTATCAATGTAGGTTTGTACCAACCTTTACTAGTCCCTAATAGATAATGGGAGTGTGTTAGCATGGACTTCATTGTAAGGTTACAATAAACAAAGTAGGGTTGTGATAGAATCTATGTTGTGGTAGACAAGTTTAGCAAAATGAGTCATTTTATACCTTGTAAAACTACTCATAATGATAGCCCTATTGCACATTTATTCTTTAAGGATATTGTAAAGATCCATACTCTAAGCATTGTGTTAGATAGGGATGTCAAATTTATCAGCAATTTTGGAAAACATTGTAGAGTAGGTTGGGAACTAACCTATCATTTAATTCATCTTGCCACCCTCAAACTGATGGCCAAATTGAGGTGGTTAATAAGGTGTTGGGTAATATAATAATGTGCCTTAATAATATGGTCATACATGGGATGTGGTTATTCATCAACTAGAATATGCATATAATGTTAGTGTGAATAGGAAAATAGGTAGAAGCCCATTTGAAGTTGTTTATGGGATTCATCCAAGGGGTGTGTGAGAAGTTAGAGACCTTGAAGATATGGAACATAGGAGTGGTCATGTTGAATACTTCACTCAAACCATGAAAAAGATCTAAGAGAGGGTGAAAAGGACTATAGAAGAAACTACACAATAACTAAAGGTTAAAGTGGATGAGAGGAGAAAGGATGTTTAGTTTGAAAAAGGTGACTATGTCATGGTACATTTAAATAATTCCAAGCTATATAAGGGATTATTTACTAAACTAAAAATGAAGAGAGTGGGACCCTGTAAGAGCCTAGCCAATTATGGAGCTAATGCCTATAAAGTGGAACTACCTAATGATTTGAACATCTCACATGTTTTCAATGTGGTGAACTTGGTCAAGTTTAAGGGACCTTTAATTGAGATGGATATGAACAACAAAAAGTTTGGAAAGAGTGTAGAACCTGATGTTTCACCTCCCAAGATGCAACTAGAGGAAGGCAAGGTGTTGGATTTAAGGGTCAAGAATACCACTAGGCACAAGGTGTACATGGAAAACTTCATCAAATAGAAGCCCAAGCCAGAGTCAGAGGCAAAATGGTTTGTAGCTACATACTTCAAGAAGGTAGGGATTCCTAGTGACATCTTCTTTATAGGAGTGACATGTGTTACCTTTGTGAGAAGTATGGTGCAGAAGCACCTAGGTAAGGTTGCATTGTGACCTAGGGTTCCAAGTCAAGTTTTCACTTCTAGTGGTCTGCGCCAAGCCAATAGTGCAATAAGTGGGGGAAGTTAGTCCTAGAGTGTGACTTGATAATTAATTGATCATTAGAAGGTCTAATAAGGTCATTAGAAGAAGGAAATTTTTCTTCTATTGTTTAAAGTTGCTAGGTATTGTGCAAATGTTGTCATTATTGTCAAAGATGACATTTACCCATTTAGAGGGCTAGATTGGACAAAGAAAGGGTGGAATAGTGGTTTCATGTCCTAATGTTAATTTTTAACAATTTGGTGGAGTTACATGAGGTTTTGACCAAGTTTGTTCTAACAATGCAAAATGTTGTCATGTTACATGACAATTTTACAAAAATTGTAAAAGTTGTCATGACAACTTTTGTTGTTTTAAGTGTATCTTTGAGAAAGGAATTGAATAACTACCTCAAATGGTTGGGACATGGTTGATGGACCTATTTAAGGCCTACCTTGACTTGTGAGAAGGGTTGGTTAACATTTAAAGAAAGTTTGATTAGAGAGCAAGTGTGGTTGCTAAACAATTTTAGCATGTCATTCTATTAGAATAAAGTCTACACTATAGCTTGTGCATGAATTATTTGATTTAATTTCTTCATATTGTGTGTGGTTAGTTAGGTTTTAAAGTTTCATTTAATTTCATCCTTTAAATTTCTTATTTTTAGCATGATCGTTGGTCTGAAACAAGTAGTTTTTGGTTTCAGGGTCATAATGCATATTCCCACTATGGAATCTATATAGTTCCCTAGTATTTATGAGATAAATATCTATACAGTAAGTGTGCAAATGGTTGGTCTCTATAAAGAAAGCTTATTATTTTTGTAGTCTTGCCCTAGGCATGCCAGAGCAACATGGTTAGGGATCACAAAAGTTGCAAGAACAATTTGATGGATTTAGTGCATTCATTACTTCAATCTAAGAATGTGGAGTAGTGGTCATGTGTGTGAAGAAGGCTCATTCAAAAGGATAAGGTATGGTGATAGGTTTTTCTATGTGTTTGTTCAAGCCCTTGAGATGCCTGACAACATGGTGCAAAACCATTATTTTTATGCTTCATTCTACTAACCCACTATACTGGCAAGTTGGAGAAGTGATACTAGATAAATTTGAAGGGTGTTCCAAAAGGGTATCTAAAAGTGAATTTTTTTTCCATCTTGTTAATGGATTTTTGGAGTTACAAGTCAAAATGTGTGTTTTGAGGCCTAATTCCTTGTAGCCCTAAAAGACCTAGTTTGAAGCAATTTCTTGAGATCGATAAGGATATTATTGCATGTTGTGTTGATGAGCATTCAAATGGAATAAATGCCTTAGTAATAGGCCCTTCTCTCCATGGGTGACTATTTTTGGTCATCTATAATCATTTGGCATGGATGATGTAAAAAGTCACTAAGACAAGAAGGTGAAGTTGAGTTGATTTCATCATTTTTGTGGTCAAGTTGAAGAGGTGGAGGAATGGAAATAGATCCTCCTAAGCTAGGGTTAGTGGAAGAACCCTGATAGGCTAGAGAAGACCCTAAGAGAAGGTTGGGTTAGAGAGCAATACTTGTCCCTACATCAATGGTAAATGATCCATCTCACTAAAATACATAGGTAACCATCCACTGCATCTACCTAGTACATAGGAGCAAATATTGAATACATATCTCACTCCATCAAACCACGTAAGCATAAGAACTAACAAAAGACCCCCACCCCCCTCCCCCAATTTAGACAAGGGTGAGGTGATAGAAAAATTGAAAAGTGGGCCAAAAGAAATGCATTTCAAGGAACCATGATCAACATGCACAAAAGAATACATAAGTGTGTATTGAGGTGATCAATCATAGACATGTTAGTAGGCTAATTTCATGGAAGGAATACTCAATAACAAAGCAAGATAGAAATGAGAGATAAAACATCAACCCCCTCATGGTACTTTAATAAGAGTAGTGTATGTACAATAGGGCATAAGATATGGTAAATCAAAATAAGAAAATAGTCTACATGAGTGTCCTCAGATGACACTTCTTGAATCAAAAGAAAAAAACAAGGTAAAAAAACTAAACCAAAGATATAGATGGAATACACCACTTTATTTTAGTGTGTTTCCAAAATGGCGTACAAATGATGTCTACAAAGACCAGAAGAGACATAAGGTAGATACAATAGATAGTACAACCCATGAAAAATCATAAGAAGTAATGAAACTGACCCCTGAAAAAACCAAGATATTCACCACAACACCAAAATTATTAAACTAAAAAGAATGTGTTTGGAGTAGAATCAAGAAAAACAACTAGCATCACTAGAAAGAGATGTAAAAGACCTTTCTAGCTATATAACAAATTTCTAAATCAAAGATTAGATGCTTAAGATATGTCTCCCAGATTGAAAACTATAACTCTTGACTTTCAAATTAAAAAATCTATTATAAAAGAATCAAAACTAAAAATCACCTATACCGATACAATAGGCTCAAAACTCACTTTCTAACAACATCTTGTTTGCAAAAAATAGAGCCAAGATGAGAAAGATATGGATAAAAAACCACATTTAGGTCCAAATTGAGCAAGAAGGGATTACAAGGTCACTGATTTGGTATTGACATTAGCAAGTGACAAGCCTAAATTTGAAAGTCAAATGGTCATTAAGGAAAAAAATGCCTAGTTTTCCAGAAATACTCTCTAGAAAAAATAATCTAGTTTGCCAGAGAAACAATCCAGTGCCACAAAATAAAGTGTGGTGGCCAAAATAATAAGGCATGTGTCAAAAAATGGAAATTTGCAAAAAAAAATCTAGTCAATGGAAAGAAATTCCATTACCACCATAAAAATGCCAAAATAAAATGGTTGTTAAGAAAGGTGGGATCATGGTTAATCTCCAAAAAATTATTTCCTCCATGTCAGCATAAGGACTGGTGGTAACCAAAAAGAGGAGGCATGTCAATCTATTATATTCATACAGGGATTGGAGGCTACATCTCTCAAAAGAAAGTGCAGATGTATGTGGAGTACATGTGTGAGCCTTAGTATGTGTGGGGATGTTACCGAAAGTGGTTATAGAAGGTCAAAGGTGAATTCCAAAAAAACAATGTCAGATCCCAAAAGGAAAAGTCTCCTATGTACAAGGAATATTTAAAGGCATATTGAAGGCACAAAAATAATTTTGTAAAATCTGCATCTTTTAAAGCAAAAAATCACCCATGCCTGATGTGTGCAAAAAAAGTGTTGGTGACTAGGATACCAAAATAAAACTCGCCAAGCTCAAGATAAGACATGTACCAAGGTGTGGGTAGGGTTTAATGGAGCACTAGAAGCCCAAAAAATGCATTATCAAAGCCCTTCAATCTCTAGTGAACTCTAATTTCTGGCATGCTAAATGAGGGTGGTGGGAGACTATGGTGGGCCCAAAGAAGAAATGGGTGCCTATGAAGGTGCATAAGAAGAACCACCAAATATAATCATCCAGCATGGAAAAGAAACCTCCTTGCCAAACAAATTATAGTATGAAAATTTTGAAAAATTAAATAATGTCCATATATCAAAAAATGTACCCTAACAGAAAGCTACACTAACAGAGGTTACATATTGGCAACAAATATTTCTTCCCTTTTGAAAAGAACTAAGACTAGAGGACAACACACAACCTAGGGAGTATGGGGTCGATGACCAAAGGTGGGCCCTACCATCATATGTAGACAACACACCATAAAAAGTGCCTAGAAAACATTAAAAAATGACTCCATTTGTTATTTTTAAAAACAAATCTCCACCCTATGATTTTTTATTAAAATAAAAATGTGTTATACAATTTTTTGAAAATTTTGAGTAAATAATCATTTCCTTGATATTCATGCCCAAGCATGGGACTAGGTACAAAAACAATTGCCTCAAAAACAATGTTGTCCAAATTGGACAAATTTTATATGAAAATGAGCATTTTCGATGCTTTGAGCTCAATGTTGATGTTTGTTTGGACTCAAAGTGTTCAAAAATAAAAATCTCTATAGATCCAATAAAAATATCCTCTACAAAATCAAATTTGAAAATCATCTCAAAACCTCGCATAAATAGAATAGGGCATAAATATTTGGATCTTTGATACCATGTAGAATTTGATGAAAGATCAACCCCATAGCTTTCAAGAATCACTTGCATGCAAACACATCACAAAAAGAGATGAGAAAAATATATGGATACTAGAATTTACATATCCATAGAAGAGACATTCTTGATGAGAAAAAGAGAATTGCTATTAATCAAAAGTGAATGATTTTTTTGTGAATTACAAACAGAGATCAATCGTTATAAAAGGAGATCAAAACCCTAATAAGAATGTAACCCAGGTTGCATGATAATAATTAATAAAAGAATTACTTATTAGATGCCTAAAGTTTAGCTTACATAGAATAGAGTTAATTATAAAATATGTGATGACTCGAGCACTGCTTATTAATGATTTCAGTAGAATGGTGTAGTTTCTTTCCTAAGAGATAAATCCAAGGTGTTTGATAATTTTAAGATATTTAAGAAAAAAAGTTGAGAATTAATTAGGATTAAAGATAAACTATTTCAAGTCTAATAGAGATGGAGAATTTACATCTAATAAATTTAATACATATTTATAGAATTCACAAACAAAATTTAGCCCTTAAAACACTTTTCAAAATGGAGTGGTGGGGAGAAGAAAAAGAATAATTTGAGATGTAGCATGAGTGATGTGACTTGAAGGTAAAATAGTACATGTGAATTTAAGAGAAGTAATAAATACTAAAGTTTACACCATTAACATAGTTTAGATTTTCTAAGGAATAGGCAAAAAACCTTATGAAATTTAATTTGGTCAATAGACCTACTGTTAAATTTTTCAAAATCTTTGGAACTAAATTTTACATAAACTTAGATAATGAAATAGGGAAGTTTGATACCACAAATATTGAAGGTACATTTCTTAAAACTATGCTCAAAGTGAGGCCTAGAAATACAATAATTTAAGGCTAAAGAAGATTATTGAAAGTAAAAATGTAAGAATTGATGAAATACTTTAGGTACAAGCAAGAAATTTTGAGTATGATCCAGATAATGATAAAAACCAAGAGATCACAAGTTAATGATTAGTTCAAAATTAGAATGTAGAACATGAATTTTTCTTTGAGATTGATAATGGAATGATTTTTTAACTAGATTAACCTAGAGAAGAATAAAGAACACCAAGGTATGTTTCTTTAATTCATCATAATAATCAGATTATTGGAAATGCAAGCAATGGAGTAATGACAAGAAGAAGCACAAGAAACAAAATTTATTTGATTTCAAATTTGAACTTAAGAATACTAATGTATCCTAAAAATTTGAATCAGGGATTAATCCTTTGAAGGGAGAGCTTGAATAAATTGAAAATAAAAATACATAAGAACTAATCCATAAGCTCGAAGATAACAATGTTATAGGACCCAAGTGGGTATTCAGAAATAAAATGAATGGGAAAGGAGAAGTGGGAAGAAATAAAGAAAGACTAGTATGTAAAGCTTATTCATACTAAGAAGATGTTGACTTTGAAGAAACATTTACTCCTATAGAAATGTCAAATTTTAAAGTGTAGATAACAAGAATATAGATTTTTTTTGGCATACGCAGCTAACAAGAATTTTAAAGTGTATTAGATGAATGTCAAATTAAATTTCTTGAATGGAAAATTTAAGGAAGAAGTATACATTGAACATCTTGATGGATTTCCATTGATTAAACAAGATAATGTAGTATGGATTTATTGAAGAAAAACATTTATTGAAGCATGCACCCAGAGCTTAGTAAGAGAGGTTAGTTAAACACTTTCTAAACTTTGGATTTTAAAACCTAATATAGATAGTAATTTGTACCTAATAATTAATTCATATGGACTTCTAATTATAGTAGTTTTTGTGGATGATGTCATTTCTAGAAAAAATTATGAGATAAACAGTAAACCTTTTTATGAAATGAAAGGATAATTTGAGATATCTATATGGGTGAGATGAAGTACTTTTGGAGATTGCAAATAACTCAATCTAAATATGGTATCTTTATATCTCAAACCAAGTACCTTAAAGAGGTTTTTGTAAGATTTGGTATGGATAATTAAAAACTAGTTGGAACACCAATGGTTATAGGTTGTAAGCTAACTAATAATGATGACCCCCCCAACACTGTTTAAACAATATATAAATCTATGATTGGTGATTGATAGTTTTTGACTCACACTAGGACTGGCATTGCTAGTGTAGTTTTTATATGGAAAGGTATCAAATAGATCCTAAGGAGTCACATATAACACCAATAAAAGGAATATCTAGATACTTAATGGGAAAATCAGAATTTGGCTAATGGTATGATAGATCAAATGACTTCACACTATGTGCCTATAATAATGTTGATTGGGTAGGAAATTTTGATGATAGGAAAAGTACTAATGGAGGAGAATTTTATCTTATAGGTATACTAGTTTTATGGCTGAGAAAGAATCAATATTACATTTCACAATCTATTGTAGAAGATGAATATGTGGGCATAAAAGAAATATAATAAGTTAATGTGGGTGAAATAGATTCTAAAGGACATTGGTATAACATTCTTTGAACCTATTATCATGCATTGTGATAATAAAAGTACAATTAATATGTCGAATAGTCCAATTTTGCATTCAAGGACTAAGCATATTTCAATTAAATATCATATTCTAAGACAAAAAGTCATTAACCAGGAAATCAGATTGGAATATGTGAGCATAAAAGAGAAGGTATTAGATATATTCATCCAACCTTTGTATAGGGATGTCATTGAATATCTTAGAGATACACTTGGAGTAATGGCCCCACCCTATGAAGAGTGAGTGATATAAGAATGAATTAGTTTTGTGTATCCACAGAGCATGTATTCACCTAAATGTAATGCTTGGAACTACTCCTTAGCAGGAGTGGTCATATGGTATAGAGCTATATCTAGAGCTCTTATGTGATTATTTTATTATAAGAAAATTTCTTGGCACTTAACATTTTTTTTGGTTGATGATTGGCTTGGTCTAATGTAGGTGCTTTGTTGAAATTATCATCAAAGAGGGAGAGAAAATCATAAATTACAAGAGAGTTTTGGTATTTGGCATATTAGCACATTTTCAATTGATATCAAAGGGTGAGAAGATCATTAGAAAACCTTTCATTAGGGAAGGTAGATGTAGGAAAGTATCAAAGATAGTCAAGGAAGGTATATGTACTTAAAGTATAAAACTTGAAGACAATATCTGTTGAGGATATTCAAAAAAAATTGTATATTATTGCTTACTTTTGGATTGATGGTTTTTCACCATATGTTTATATCAATGCCAAAGGGGGAGATTGTTAGGAATTGAGGATTTTGTTGGCACTTAGATGAGTTTCATTGATGTTGTATTGATGTAAGGTTTTGTCATTAATGACAACATATGTTCTTATATTCATGATAGACTTAGATCATGTATATCACTAGCTATTTATCATATAGAGAGAATAGTAGTTGAAATAGTTAGATATGTGAGCTTATATGTGTGTAATTGAATAAGTGTAGACATCATGTCTATGTGTTCTATTCTTTATGTGATGTTTTAGTTATATTAAAAAATATTTAGTGATGATTGGTAGAAGACTAGTAAATAGGAAATTATGGTAGAGATAGTTGCATATAGTTTTCCTATATGTTATTGGAAAATAGGAATTAATGTTGGTGAGAATAGAAGATTTTAGAATACCTTTTCATGCACGTATGTTCAGAATTGTGATTCAATTGGATTATTCTAAAAAGGTTGCTAGTGTGTAACATGTGGTATATTTTACTAGAAACAAACTCAGATACTCTAACATGTGCTTTATCATTGGATAATATAATATTCTCATTATGTCATTTTTTAATCTTAATATAATTATTTTATTGATGCTTATCAAGGTGTACATGCATTCATATGTTCCTATTTAACTAATTGTACATTAGGGAATCTCTAGCACAATGACCTAATTAATGATCTATAAAGGGTATAAAGGAAAGATGTTTTCCTTGTTTCGATTTGAAATGTCCCTTTTCTGATTTTTTATGATATTTCCAACCTCTAATCAGATTTTCAAGATCAAACAACTAATATCACAAAGATCCACCAAATTTCTCAAGAAACCCCAAATCGGGTATGCCAGAAATTGTGCCAAAAGCTTCACAACTTCACCTATTATTAATAAATCTGAAAGTGGAAATTTTTACAGAAATTTCAGCAGCATAACAGCCTACAAAATTAAATTTCCAGATCCATATAGCCTTTACACAATAGTTCTCAAATGTAGGACAAAAACTATGCTCATCGGGCTCCCGAAATTAACACAAAAATGCCTGGAAACACCACAAAAACACTAACAATCTATCTCAGAAGTTTAATCACATACCAATACATATATTCAGCTCTATTTTAACACTTTAAATTCTGAAATACAGTAGCAACCCAAACTGATATGAAATACTCAACTGAAAACACCAAACTCATACAAAAAACACACTCGAAAATCCACAAATCTGTACTATTCAGCACAAAGGCAAACTCTATATGAGCATGCACATGGAATGGCTTCAAACTCCCATCCTTAGCCTTCCTAGAAATCTGAAAACTCCCATTCTTGGGTCTCCCTGGAAACCTGCAAACTCCCGTTCTTGGGTCTCGTTCTCCACAGGTTTGGCAGCCTCTGAAGAATAACAAAGAATGAGCAAAAATCAAGTTCTGGAATCAGCCCAAAATGCCTCCAAACCCCTTAAAAGAGGGAATAACTGTAACTCACATCCAAGAGAGGTTAATGAAACATATTTTAATAATAATTTTCATTTATTAGTCCAACAGTTTCCAAAGATTAACCCCCTTTTTCCGAAACTTCGCTTTCTTGGGCCTGCCTGCCTTAGCAAAGATTATTATTTTTTAATTATTTGAAAAGGGGACATGACAGGATTTATGTATGATTTATGAAATGAAAGTCTTAATCCATAGATATGATTCTTGATGCAAGATTCTTAGACTATATTTTTTATGATGTCGGTTGATTAAGTTGACTCCAAGGGAACTATTTTGGCATGATAAATTAGTAATTTCATGTTCATTGGATATGTCATCTTGAAAGTATTATCTTTCACTTTTGTTGGAGAACTTAGACAATGGGTCTACTTGTTCTTTTCATCCCTTAATAGGGGAAGAACCTCCTAAAAGTGGTTCAAGGTCTTCTAATGAGGATTTATCCTCTAACAAGAACTTTTCTACTAAATGGACTATATTTGACTCTTAAAAAGGTCACATCCTTTCATGGGGAACTTATATACTAGTACATTATCTTGTGCATGCCATCCCTACTGAGGTTTTCCCTTTGTTCGAGCATTTACCTAGTCAAAAAATCATCATAGTATGGTGTATGGTTTCTTACTTTTGGGCATCATTATTTTAATTATTGGAGATTAGACTAATAAGTTTAGGTTTAATTAAACATCCTTTCTTCAAAAAAAAGGGGAGAATATGTTCTTTTGAAATTGAAATATAAATGGAAAATGGAAGAAAACTAAAAGGGTTTGTAAAGGTGTAAGTATGAGGGAGTATCTTTCCAAGGGGAAGATTTCATATTGATGCCCTGATCAAAAAAAAATTCCCATAGATTTTTTCATAAGTACTAAAGGGAGAGATTATGAGAAGTTGGAGGAGATTAGTAATCTTGTGATGCATTCTAAGGTGAATATAGAAGTAGTGGAGTATTTCATTGTCATTCATAGAAACAAATTCATTACACAAGGATGGATTGATTAGTAAGACAAGGCATGTGATAATGAGTAAGAAAACAACTAAGTAATGTAACCAACATGAAAGAATGGAAACTATAAATTAGATAATTTGGTGGTGATCATGTTGCAATGAGAATTACATGGAGTGGTCATAGATGATGTTTGTGAGTGATGTATGTATAGTAGGTATACAATTTCAATGCATAATAATGACAAGTAAGAAATTTTATTAATGTCAAAATATGTTGCAAGATGTATAAGATATGTTCTTGAGATATCGATGATAGATCATTCATTGGTAATTGGTATAATTTATGTGGTGAGATTAGAAGGTATGATGGTGTGGATCAATCAGTTGAGAGAATGTTGTGGAAGAAATTGTGTGATTGAAATAAGTATGAATAGAGGATTCCATAAGAAATTGGAGAAGATCAAACACATTTTGTATATTCTTTGGAATATCACATAAAATCCCTAATCTTTATCAATGTAGTGATTGAAAATGGGTTATCACATATGGATATGTGATTTACATGTAATATATGTGTGATAAGTTTGGAATTTAAATGGATGGGGAAGATTAAACATTATTAGAACTATGTATTTGTATGTTTTTATTCTGAGATTGCTTTCAACCCTATTGAGGTTGCTGCCAACCTTCCTAGGGTTGTTGCCAACCTTACTGGGGTTATTTCAAACTATTATTTCCACTAAAACTAGTATTCTAAAATTCTTTTTCCATTGATTATTATTATTATAACTTTGAAGAGGATCTTGTGGAATACCTTGTCTTTGAGCCCATGGCCTTCGTTGAGAAACACAAATTACCTCTCCATTTTTATCAATGGCTTTGAACTCAGTAGGCATTGGTTGTATCTCCAAACTTGCAATAGACTTACATCTACAATGCCTTTTCTTTTCTCTACAATGTGGACAATATTCAATCAAAATGACATCAATTCATCTTTCTTTCTTTTGGCTTGCATGGTGTCTAGCTGAGTGGCTACATCATTAATGATGTCTTGCTTGAAATCTAATAGCAAATTGGATCATTCCATCCTGGATACTACTGAACTTCCATTGGAATTATGTGGTAGATCTCTAAGCTCCCTACCTTTCTTCACAGTGGCTCTAGAATAATTTAGGCATATATTATGTATCTCGCTCCAAGTTTTTTGAGTGATATCTCCTCTTACCATGAGATCTAGACCTTCAATGCTTCCATCATTTACACCTCTCTGAAAAAGATATTTCTTTGATTCCTCCTTCAGTTGATGTTGTGTATTATGTTGTAGGTTGAACATGAATAGAGAAACATAATATTCCAAGGTTTCATCTTTATACTTTGTGAGAAATAAGTTTCTCATTGTAGGACAATCTGCTACAACATTGACACCCAACCCCATGAACCATCTCAGAGTAGGTTCTTTTATGGTAGAAGGAAACAACTTTAGTTTGTGGGCATCAGGTGTATAGTCATAACTTCTACAAAGTATGTCAAACTCAAAGAGAAAATTTTTAGGGTTTTTAGTGATTAGGCCATAAAACTTGGAAAGTTTAGTAGCAGGTATGTTATTCAAATTTTTGTTACCCTACTAAGGAGGGATAGGAAAAGGAAATGTAGGTTGAGGCTAAGGCTAAGCCATTCCTAAAGGACGTACTAGTGGTGGTGATTGATAGATAACAAGGGCATGTGGATTGTCTTGGTATTCAGTTTTAGCAAAAAGATCATTAAATTGCAAGGATTCATTAGAGGATGAGGGTATTCATTCTTGAGTAAGAGCAAATGGATTTTCAAAAGGTTTTTCTTCATTCTCACTATGAGGTTCTTTAGGGTCAAGATTAAAAATGTCTTCCTGAATATTAAGGGGAAGAAATCTCCCAAGGAGGTTTCTTCTTCTATGCATGCAAAATAATATAAAATCTAAACTAACATAATGACTTTAGGGTTGAATTAGATTGACACCTTCCCTGAAAAATGACACCAAAATCGATAGATAGGTTAATGCCTTCGTAACAAATGATTGGACATCCTTTCATAGTTACTCCATGATTAGACAAAATCATGTGTTTTCCTAAGAATAACATACTGACTTCATTTTATTTTGTCAACCTAGGAGCATAAGCTTGAGCATGTACTTGCAAATTATATGCTATGGTTCCTCTTTAAGTCATTACAACTAAAAAAAAAGGAAATGCTGAAGGAGATTTAATCTAGCAACTAAAATGACATCTTATCTTAAAGGTTAAAGTAATGCTACAAATAGTAAATCTATCTATGCACCTATGTTGCAGGAATAGTTCACTAATTATGTTATCAATGGCTGTAGGAACAACAAAATTTTACCTTGCAAAGAAAGAAATAAGGAAATGAAATCTATTCTAACAAAGTAGTTCACTCACTAAGTGGGCCCCCTTGGATGAGTGAATAGAAAAGGAAATCAAGACAAAAGATGCAAACTTGAACTTTATATTCAATTCATTCATGATAAGAGATTACATATGAGGGTGATCCCACAATAATGGCTTCCACTTTTTGACCAATTTTGACACTAAAATCAATATTTTTGCAACAAATTTCACGTTCAAGTGACTAGATCTCCAAAACTATAAATAATTTCAAGATGACATAAACTAGTGATTTTTAGTACTATGTTCCTAATTTGTAACCATATTTTTAAATCTAAAAAAATAAATTATTTATGTCAATTTTTTTATCTCCTCCAAAAAGTGGTACATAATAAAAGTCAATATTTTTAAAGAGTGACAGTCTGTTTGACACACATAACTTTTTTTCTCGAAATGATAATGAAGTAATTCTTTTAGCATTATATTTGTAAGCTCACATACTGGTTGAGATTGATGTCTCCAAGGGACTTTCAGAAATGATTTCAGTGGCTTCTACATTAGGATCATGGAATATCCTTCTTGACTATGAGGGTATCCACTTCTATTGTAGGAAGTGTCGTAAGACTAGTCAGCTAGCTTCTAGCTACTTTGCTGGTAAATCTAGACTGAAGATGCCCCCTTCTTGGTGGAAAGGGGCCTCAGATGGTCACTACATGGTCCACAAGGTCCTCTCTACAAGTGATGTTAACTCTCTTCAAGATATTTTTGTGGAGGATTCTTCTACTATTACTGGCTCTTCAGCAAAGGATCATCCTTTGGCACCTTTGGTTGTAGCAAATTAGTCTTTGGTTTATGTTATCCTGTCTTCTAGTGATTTGATGGAGGATCCTCCTTTGGCTCCTTCTGTGGATGCAGTTGTTCTATCTTCTGGTGTCCTGGGGGCAGCTACCTCTTTGGCTCCTTCTTAGTTTGATGTTCCTTCTCTTGTTTCTGTTGTATCTTCCTCTGCTGCAGTTTTTCCCTTGGCTTCAGGGGTTTCAAGGTCTAGTTATGGCATTGCTACTTCTTAGAGCTAGATGGTTGCTGGTTTGGTGGGGGTTGGAAGGACCTCAATACAAAGAAATATGGTCATGCCCTCCACTTCTTCTTTATCAGGGTCATACCTTCTTGTGCCTTCTTCTCTAGTTGTAGATATTTCTTTTGTGGCCTCTTCCTTGGTCTTAGGGATTTCTGGGCTTAGCTCTGGTGTTGCTGATTTATAGTGGCAGAAGGCTGCTGGCTTGGTGGAGGATGGATGGACCATAGTACAAGGAAAAAATATCAATCCATCCACTACCTCTTTTGATATGGCATTACGTTCTCAAAAGAAGGGATCTAAAGGCAAAGCATGACTGGTCTTTTTGGCCTGTCCTACTTTTTTTGTCCCCTGGCTTTTAGCCTATTGTATTTTGTTGTGTATCATGGTTGGGGACTTTTTTCCCTTATTTTCTTTTGGTTTTAGGAGCCTAGACAAAACCTGTGTTGGTGGCTGTTATGTTGCCATTTTGGTCACCTTTTCTTTGGTGATCTATTGTTCTAGCCTTTTGTTTGGTTGTTGTCCTTTGGTTGGGCTTTAATTGCTTACTTTCAGCCTTTCATATTGTTTCAAACTTGGGTTTTAGGATCCCTATAAAAATTGTTTATCTAATCAAAAAACTCAATATCCAGAGGATGCATTTGGTTTGATTTATTTTGGTTGAATATTGTATAGTTTATGAAGTTTTGAAGTGACACCAATCATAATTCAGACATATGTTCTATTTGACATAGATAATTTGAAGTCAATTTATCATAAACCTAATTTTATTTTTTTTGAATAGAAATCTATCTCAATAAGTTATTTCCTACATATTTTTCAAAAAAAAATTGACCTAATTTACTAGTATTCCCGAGGTGTCGAAGTCGGTTGATGTTCAATCGGTAATGAACCTATAACGAGTTAAACTCATATTTGAAAGTCTTAATGACTAAATATGTATTACAATTATAGTCATTGGAAAGCTTTCTCTGAGCAACACATTTTGACATTTTTTATTTCACATTAGGAGATCATTCTTCTACAATTATTGCTGTCAAAAGAGAAAATATATATATATATATATGAAAAAAGGGTTAAAATATTCTTAATTTTGATCGTTCGTGCAAACAAGCTGTTCGCTACGAACATGTTAAGTATGTTCATGTGAACACATGTTCATGTGAATGTATGAGAAAAATAATCCAACGATCAAAAATTTAAGTTAACGTGTTTGCGTGAACATGTAAAACAATTTGTGTTTGCACGAACATAAAATAAGGCAAATTTATCAAAATCTCAAATAGAAAAATAGAATTTTTATTGCAAAATTGCCATTATGGTATGTTCATGTGAACATTTTAATAAGGTATGTTCGTGCGAACATATTAATAAGGTATGTTCGTGCAAACATATTAATAAGGTATGTTCGTGCAAACATATTAATAAGGTATGTTCATGTGAACATACCTTATTTAAACTCAATATGTTTGCGAGAACATACCTTAATAATATGTTCACGCAAACATACTTAGAACGTTTGAGTGAACATAGCTAAAATTCAATATGGGAATTTTTCATCATTTCACGATTTCCTTTGTCCCCCAAAAATGGTACTCAGTATTGTGGGTTCACCCATGGTTAAAAACAAGATCATACGCTTTTGTTATGAAAATCGATCTATTCTATCTTTCTCCTGACAAAACTTCTTTCAAAGCTATAGTGGCCATTATTTAAAGGAAAACTACAACTTCCTACTTCTATGATCACTCCATCAATGAGGATCAATTACAGATTCATAAAGTTTGCAATAGAATAATTATTAACCATGATTAACTTCTCCAAGATTATATAGTAGGTTGAGGGAGCTATATTCATGGACTACCATAACAAAAATCAAACAATAATCTTCTCATTGTAGTGATTCCATAATCTAGTTGGCTTTGACTTATTGCTAAAGTGTTGACTTTGAATATATGTGACAAGTACCTACAAAACATTGAATACATACAAATTCCACATACATATATTCATTTCATCATCAATGTTTGAAAAGGTATAATGTTCAAACTATCACTCTTTGTAAATCCTATAGCTATAGGAAGTAATATACCCTAACATAGCATGGATGAGGAAACATTTATCAGCATGTAACTTCCTTTCATTATACCATACAAGTACATAGATTTAAGAAAACATAGAATATATGAACTATCTATTCTTCAACTTCATGTCTTCACATATAGATGACATGTTCATAAAAATACAAGTTCCTTTGCTTAAACCATAAAGTCATAAAATGTTTCTCCAAGATAATTGTTTAAAAAATAAGATAAGAAGGATATTGAAACTATGGCCTCTTAAAGGATCATCGGTGAGTTATGTGTTCAATTGTTTCTATGTACTAGGAGGATGCATTGGCTGGGTACCTATGCATTTCAGTGATATGGATCATTTACTATATAGACACTCTTCTTTTCATTTCTACTTTGGTTGTAGACTTCCATGTTTGATTGATCATCTATTCAAGCTTTGGTTTTGCATGACATGTGTATCTTTGAGTTTGCTTGTTTTCCTTTGTGTACCTCTAAATTCAAGTAGTGCCTTCAAAGAGTGATCATGTGGATTACATTCTTCTCTACCTAGTCAAGTTCTATTCTAGTGGAGGTTCTTCATATTAGCAATTAATTTTGACAAAGAATTGTAGTTTCTATATGCTTCAGTGGTGTTCTTCATGATCATCTCTTTTGTTCTTATCTTCTAGAACATTCTCTAGTTTGTAGGCTTCTTCATACCTTTACTAGTTCTTTTAGCATTAATTACATTTCTTTCTGGCGTAGGATTTTTCCCGTGTGGTTCTCTTTATTTCTCCTCTTTACTGATATTTGGTTGTGCTTGGCTAATTCATTAGGCTTTGTTTTTGAGACCCAAAACTACTTTTAGTAGTAGTTTCTGAGTTTTTAGCTATTCCCTAAGTTTATCTTAAAGGGGGATGTTAGATAATTGGATATTTTCTAATTAACTCTATTCTACTTAAGCTTAACTTTAGGTATACAATAATTAATTCTAATATGAATTATTATCATGCAACCCAGGTTTTACCTATTAAGGTTTCGATCCCCTTTATAAGGATAATCTCTCTTTGTAATTTAGGACACTATAGGACTCATTACAATAAATTAGTGTATAGGAGTGGGCCATTGTAAGGATTAGAGGGATAGAAATAACAATTACATGCTAATATAACCAATATCAAAAAGGAATCAAGAACACATAAATGAATAAAAGACACAAAGATTTAATGTGATTCACTAAATCCCTAGGCTATGTCCAAAAAATAACATTCATCCAATATTATTATGCAGTGTTCTCAATCTGATTATAATATGTAATCCCTTATAGCTCAATATTGTTGCAAGAAGCTACTAAATCATCATACATCATAAAATTATGAACCCTAAGACATTTTATACAAGACTTATGGTAATTAAAAAATTAGGGCTATAATATGTTATCTAATATAAAAATAACTCTTGACATGTTTTACAATAGTAAATTTATTTTTAGTGTGACCCAAGGACCCCACCTTGGGCACTATCCCTTAGTCATGCAAGGAGTGTTTCCCCTTGACTCTGCAAGGAGTCTTTCCCCTTGACCCATATCATGGGATTTTTACCCCAAACCCTCATAGAATAAATTTAGTGGAGAATTTTACCAAAGGAAGTGGGAAAAATAACTTCAAGAGTCTTATTTGACTCCACCTCACAATAATCTCTCACTTGGATGCTAATTAGACTTGATAGTAGTAACCTCCTACTTGGAGACTAATCATAGCACTAATAAACATGTAGCTCCCACTAGAATGTGAAACCACCATGGACTCTAATGTTCTATTTTATTATTTTTATTCTAGAAGATCAATCAAAGATTAAGAGTGTTCAAATTCTCCCTTGGCATGACCTCTATAGACATATTTTCTAGATTATCATCTATATGTATTTTTTCTATCATTTGTTTTTTATCATCCAAAACTTATTGAATGAAATGGCACTTTATTTATATGTGTTTTGTCTTGGAATGTAAATTAAAATTGGTATTTTCTAGATCAATAACACTCTATCTATCTATATGTAGACAAATTTTTATATGTGAGTGTCTCACCTCATTGTTGAAAATTCGAAGTCGTATCATGTCCTTGGCTGCCTTTGTAGAGGTAACATACTCTACCTCTATAGTAAATAAAGCATTCATCTTTTGTAATCAAGAAATCCAACTCACTATTATCTCACCAATAGTGAATACATGTCATGTAGTACTTCACTTGGTATCTAGATCTCCTACCAAATATGAGCCAACATAGCCTTTTGAATTAGTAATAGAGCCCCCAAAATATAAATATTTATAAGAGTCCCTCAAGTATCTAAGAATCCATTTAAATACACTCTAATACTCAAGACCAAGATGAATAATATACTTACTAATGACTCCCATATAATATACAATATTTGGTCTAGTACACACCATGGCATACGTTAAACTATAGTTGAAGAATAAGGTATCTTGGACATTTTATCTTCATCTTCCTATGTCTTTGGATACATCTCCTTCATCAATTTCAAATTTCTAGGAAAAGGTGTTCTGAAACCTTTGGAATTCTTCATATGGAAACACTGCAACACCTTCTCAATATAATTAGCTTGAGATACAATTTTCTATATTTACTATCTTTGCAAATCTTCATACCAAGGATTTGTTTCTCTATTCCAAATCCGTCATAGAAAATGAATATGCTAATTATTGTTTTAATCAACATATAAACATAAAATAATGTAGTTATAATCATCCAACCACTTAAAATAAACACATTGGTCTAAATGACATGGAGTGTATCAATGCTCATTCACAAAACTGCAAAATTTAAGATACCATTACTAAGGTTCTTGCTTCAATCCATACAAACATTTTTTCAATATACATTTTATATTCTCCTTACCTTTGACCTCAAATCCATGTGGTTATTCCATATATATTCTTTATATAGCTCACCATGAATAAAAGATGTTTTAACACCAATTTGATCCAAATGAAAATATTCAGTAATCACAATGCTTAGAATAATGTGAATAGAAGTCATTTTTTTAAATGGAGAAAATTTTTCATAAAGTCAATGCCCTTTTTGTTGAAATACGATTGTTTTAGTGAAGACGATTGATGAAACTATCATGGAACAATTGTTATTTTGTCACTAGTGTCAAATATACTACTTCTTGGTAATACAATTGCTTACTTTGTTTTGAATGCTATTATTTGTTTGATTGGTGAAGAGGATTTGAAAAGAAAGAATAATAAGAGAACCTAGAGAAAGGTTGAGTTATTTGGTGTATAAAAGGATCACTAAGACCAAATAGGACATTGTTGATATAGTGTATTTTTTATTTACTTAAGTCTATAATGAAATTATACCTAAGAAAAGAGTAGAAAGAGGCTAAGTAAAGAAAAGTGTTTGCCAAGCCAGACTAAGTAAACATTGTAAGTTGAGAAAACTTAGTTCAGCTTGAGAAGAATTCAACATGTACCAAGTGTTAGAAAGTTAGTAGGTACCAAGCATCAGAAAAATATAGTAAATGTCAAGCATCAAGGAAATGATAGTAGTGATTGATCAAGGAAGACTTAGTTGGTGTCGAGAAACACATTGTTGGCCAAGCATTAGAAGAGTATTATTGACAAGTGAATAGTGTGGATGCTGAGTGAAAGTTAAATATGTTATATCAAAGATTTGATGAACCTAATCTAATAAATTTGATTTCTTGAATTGTATGAAGTGTGTGGAAGATTTTATTAATGAGTTGGTGGCACAGAATTCAAGATAATCCATTTTGAGGTAAATTCAAATAGGATTGTAGAAGAAGTTTCTAGAAGGGACTAAAATGGAAAAGTGGGTAGATTCATTGAATCTTACCTAACCCTAGAATAGACAATTGTGGTTAGGAGGAAAAAGACCCAAATTCTCTATATACAGAGATAGCAAGTCAGAAGTAACAGTTGTCATGTGCTAGAACCTAGGGAAGACAAGAAGTTTAGGGTGTTGCTTCATATGGTGGTTGAATAGAAGATTCTGCAATTGGCATGCAAAGCAAGAAGGCTTAATAGGTTGAAGGCTTGCATTGTGAATGAGAAATCAAAGATGAAGGTTTTGAATGCCAAGGTGAATGGAGGACTAGACCAAAGGTCTACAAGTTTCAAGTGACTTTTGTTTTATTATGAAATCAAGTCCCACTGCTACTTTCTAATCATTGTATCAATTTAGATAAATCCTTTGGATTAAGGTTGAACTAAAAATTATTTGTAAATCCTTTAACAAGGTGACATTCTAATGGAAAGTTATAAAGTTCTCTAATAAGGCTCACTCCTAATAGGATGATTGAAATCCTTTAACTATGTCACATTTAGCAATTTGCATTGTAACCTTTAATAGGGTTGGCTCCTTGGAGCGCTCACTTCAGAAGAGTGAAAATTGGTAGCATGTTACTCATGGCTTTTTCCAAGTTGGGTTTGCACATAAAATCATTGTGTCAAAATGTGTGATTTATTTTGTGGTTTTGCATTTTTACATTTCTACAAGGTTATTTTGACATAGGACAACAATATGCATATTTTTAATATATTGAATGGTCAATGCATGGATAATGATAACTTGTAGTACTGAAATGTTGTATTTATACATTTAGATCTTGGATAATTGATGCACCCCCCCTCTTAGTTGTTCTAAAGTATTCCAACACTTTTTATGTGTAAATATTTTCACAACTAACTTGAGCTTAATTTTTTTTGTACCTCCATCCTCTTGTTTCAACCTATAAGCCCCTTTATTTTGTAAAAAAATTTGACTTTTAGGTAACTTACATAAATCCCAAGTCTAATTTTTCAGCAAGGAGTTCATTTCTACTATAATTGTGGATGCCTATTAAATCTTTGTATCCACCTACACAACTTCATCATATCCATCTAGTTCACTAGTATCTATTAATGAAATAGAGTAAAAAGACAAAGAAGGTTTTTGGGAGAGATCTACTTAGCCTTGTTGATCATCTAGCATTCACTAAGGTTTATGCAAAAAAAAAATTGTGGAGCATGAGGGGCTACTATGACATCATATTTTGGAGTATCATCTAGTACTACATAATCATTTTCTTACTTATATTGTTGCAATAGAATTTTTTATACTACTATCTCATTAAATATGATGTCCCTTTTGTTGAAAATACAATAGGGAAGTAAACTCTGAGAGGGGGTGGGGGTGAATCAGAACTTAAAACTTTCAAACTCAAAATAATTCACCAATCATCACACATCAATCTCAAAATCTATGCATATAAACTAAAATACCAAATTAAGCATATACATCCATAGCATGAAAGTAAACTATTCAACACATGTATAACACAAGATATTTGGTTAACTAGAAATCCTCCAAGAAGAAGGTAATACTAGGGTGGGGACAACACCCACAAATATTCACTACTATAGTAATAAATTGTATCCAATGAAGTTTACAATATTCGATCATGAAACATGATCTACCTTGTGAAAGGTTTTCCCTATTGAATGCTTACAAAATTGTTACATCTTACCTTGTTAAAGGATTTCAACACCCTATTAGAAGTGTGCTTGGTAAGAGGATATTAACTCATAATGAAGTAAGCACCTTGTTAAAGGATATACCTATTAAGAATACTCTGTTAGGATATTTAACTGATTCACCTATTATAATGTTTTAGCAATGATCCTTTGATTAGCACTATGTTGCTTGATGTCTAATCACCTCTATTCTATTGTGTACTTGATCCTTTCTAATAAGATGTATCTCTATTGTCTTTTGATTCCTTTCCTCTATTCTCCTCTAACTGATTATGCAATGTAACTCAAATCATAACACCTTAGTCACTATCAATTCTCTATTTATGAATGCAAACTCTCTTCAATTCTCCCTAAGAATTCATAAAAAAATGTCCTCCTTAAAAAGACTTGGGTGACTTAGGGTTAGGTATGAATCAATAGTTGTGATTCACCAATATGTGCTTAATATTTTCCTTTTTATAATTGGATGCATGTAAATACATAGGGATTCATAGTTAAGATTCATCCTTATCATAAAATATTGTAAAATAATCCTTAATTTGTCCCAAAAATAGTTTACATAGAAGTTTGTATCATTACAAATAACTATGCCAAAATTGTGTAACTTGGCACTTGAAGTCCCTAATGCTTGGCATCAACTACAACTTCAATGCTATAACTTGGCCTCTAAATGACTCAACATCCACTAATCACTCGGCATCTAAATATCTCAGCACATACTATCTACTTGATACTTGAGTGACCCAGCACTTACTAGTTACTTAACTCATACTAAATATTTGTCACTCAGCATATACTATCTGGCAATTTATGCTCAGCATTTATTACTTGTTTGGCATGAACTAAGTAAATGATTTAGTATATTGTCGCTCATATGTCAAAACCAATCTAAGATTAACAATCTCCCCCTTTGACATGAGCGGGAAAATACTCAAGATCATGTATGAATAACCTTTAGTCTTTCAAGCATAACTCAAATAATATCCACTTACATACAAAACTTCAAAAATTTAAAATTTTGTAAAAATTTATGACTCATCAGTCATATATCAAAATTCAATAACCCCCCTAAGTTGATTGTGTTGTTCTATATTTGAACCAAATTCATTCCTCCTACTGATAATATTTGATGTGTACTCAGTTTCTGCCATTAACATCTCTTTTCTCAAAAATAGTATCTCCCCCATACTTCTTATTTCTCCCTTCATATTTCTCCCTTATTTATTATTCTCCCCAATTTTGACACTTATGTCAAAGGATTATGCACTAAGAGTTTATTTTTCCTTAAAAAAATTGTGGACATTAAGCATTATTTTCAAAGCTGCATCCTAGTTATCACAAGCTACCATGAATGATTTGATTTATATGGTAAGCTTGAAAACAAGGTGGACTAAGCCTTCATGAGTAGAAAGATGCAGATCTTAATTCAGGATTATTTCAAAAAAATCTACTTCCTTGTGCAATATTTCCATATGTGAAGTCAAAATAGATTGAATGCTAATCATTTTAGCCTTAATGTTTTTCTCATTTGTATGTATCACTGCTAACTGACTCTTGGAGTTTAGGAGATTCCTTAAATATTTCTCACTCTAGTCTAGAGATTTTGGCAGAGTTATACCAGATGATTGTATATGACTCTCCAAACTCAGTATGTGGCTCCTAATTTCTTGTGTGAAGAGTGTTGGATAGCACAATTTGGTGTATAAAGAGAAAATGTTCTCTAGTACCTTCTTCACACTGTCAATTTTGGTTGCTAACTCAACCTATAATAGTGCAATAATACTTGATATATTTTCATCCACCTTATGTTGAAACTTTCTTTTAGACCATTGAAGTAGTTTAACATTTGAGTCTAGGTCTATGTCATTCACCTTCTCCACTAAGCTAGTTACTCATTCTATGATAGGCTTTGTGGATTTTGGTGCTAGCAAGCTAAACGCATAAAAAAAAATTTCCTTGATATCTATCAAAGCTTGCCTCTACCTATGCTCCTATCTGAGTAGTTTTTGTTTCTTCTTCTTTGCAAGAACATCCTAGAGTATGTACATCTATTCTATAGTGATGGTTGCAAAATCAAACTTGGGAAACTCAATCACTTCATCCAAGTTCACATCAACAAATAATGTAACTTCAGTGTCCTTGGATGTGTTTGGACTCAACCTTGATGATTGTAGGGGTATAGATTCTATACTTGGCCTATGAAGAGCTTAATTAGGAGAAGGAGTAGCAAATACTAGAAAAGTCTCAAGTTTTTATATCGCTAGTTGCTCCTTAGGTTATGTTGTCAAAGTTATCTCTTTAGTTCTATCATTTTCTTTCTCTACCTTCTTAGTTGCACCTTGATCTTGTGCTATTGGTGCAGGAGTATCTACCTAACCTATTTTTTCTTGAGTTCCTTCATTCTTTTCTATATCATCTTTATGCTCACCAATTGTCTCATTCTTATCAGTTTCTTTTTCTATTACATTGATTAAGATTGGAGTACCTTGCATCAATGCAATGATAGTCGAATTTTTTGTCTCCTTCCTTTAATATACCACAATGGGTAATGTAGGTTGTATTAATGTGAATTGAGGAGGGGTTGTATATGCCTCTTGTTTTTGTATGTCCTCCCCTAAAGATACTTTTTCTGCCATCTCAATTTCATCAACACTCACCAGTACAAGATTTCCACAAATTCTGGCATGGATAGTGGATTCAACTAGTATCTTCTTTAGATCTTCCTCTATAAGGGGATTGATGTTCTGATTGTTAGTATAAAAAATATCCTTTAACTTTATAGAATCACTTTCTATGTTCAACTCATGTTGAGGACTGGCACTTAGCACTAGTGTATCTTGTACACTCTATTCTATCTACTTCTCTTCCTTACCTAGTATCAGTTTATCTTCATGTGTTTCAATGCCTTCCTCATGTGTAACTATCTTAGTATCAACTATAATCACCTCAGTTACCTATTTTTTCTCATCTTTTTCCTCACCTACCTCAAAAGGTTCCTACATAATTTCCTTGGGTACTATCAAACCATATAATGATTTCCAAATCAGAGTGGTCTTATGTATAACATCCTCAACATTGTTATGTAATATGTTGAAATCCCTATATTTCGGTGCAAATTTTCCACTGTTCTCCTTTATTTCCTTGGCCATTGTTCCCTGTCCAATTTTGGTATCACTTGTGTAAGTGTAGTCTCTTTGATTTGTCTTTCTATGTTTAGACTACATTGCCACTTTTTCTCAACTTTTTCATAAATATCTTTGTGTAGTGAGTTGGCAATTTCAATTGGAGTTTGTTTGAATGTTTCCATCATGCCATATATTGACTCCTCTACTTGCTTCATCTCAACTTTTCAATTTTTTTCAAACTCAATATGTATGAGACTAGATGAATTACAATTATTCCTTATGTTTTCACATATATTGTCTAAATCTGAGGAAGGACAGTGACTTACCACATTAAAGTGGTTGTTGTCATCAGATTATGTCCTCTCTTCATCAGATTCAATTGAAGTTATGTACTTTTTCTTTGGTCTCTTCTCAGGATCCTCTTCTTTGCTAGCTGATCTAGCCCTCTTCTCTTTTGGCTTATCTACCTCTTGAAAATTTTTGGTAGTAGCCCTTGTGCTTGCTCTAGTAGAGGGAACTATAGACTTAGGTTTTGCAACCTTCCTTGGTTTTCTAGTAGTTGGGACTTTAGCTTTCCTCTTCTTTTTCTCAAGTGCTTCACAAGATTCTTCTCCATCAGCACCTTCTTCAATTTCTACTTCTTCTACTTTATCTTCTCCTTGACCTTGAGTTAAGGCTAGTGGTGCCTAAACAAGAATATCTTCTTCTTCTTCTTCTTCTTCATCTTCTTCCTCTTCTTCTTCATCAACTGATCCTTCACCAAATTTCTCTTTAAGTTTCTTGACAATATTTTTTTCTTTCTTATGACTAAGGTAGTCTTCATATCCATTGTTATCTTAGATTTAGCCTCATCATAGTTCCCAAAGGTAGTAGCCTTAGCATCTACATCTTCTACACATAATGTTATTATTGCGGCTGAGGATTCATCAACATTGATCTCATAGCCTAGTGGTCTTAACCACCTTACCCTTGGAAAAATATCTTAAACATATGTAAAGTCATTATTAAATAGAAAGAAAACATCAATGAGATGTTTCTCAACTAGTGAAACTAGTATCCTTGGTCTTTTCTTCATTGATTGCTTGAAATCTTCAAACTAGTTGGTCATAGACTCATAATTATTTCCAACTTGCTCAATAAATTCACATATCTACACTACAATAGATCTATTTTTTCCATGCAAATTTACCAAATTTATGGAATATGTTATGTACACAAAGGAATATAAATACAAGAATTGAACCAAATCTACATTGTGCACTTTTGGTCTTCCTTATTGCTCCCAAATATTTTGACAATTGTTGCATCTACAACTTAGCAAGGTCATAGGTATGATCCTTCTTGACTATATTATAGCCCATGTCAACAAAAATAAATGGTACAATGCTGAGCCTTCTTGATTGGTATAATCCATGTGTTATTATCCTCTTTGAAAATGCAATTAGGGGATCTGAGATAGTATCAATTTGCATCCCTTGTTTGTTCTACACTACCCCTGTATTCTTCTCAATGACCTCTTTAGACTCACTCATCATGATTTTAGGTTGATCAAGTGTTGGATACCCTATTACTCTATGCACAATTTTCTTTGTGATTTTCACTTGTCTATTATCCAACCATATACAATTATCATTAATTCTACTTAGAACTATCTTTATCCATTTTGTCTTGAAAACATTGGGAAAATCTAGGGCACGGGTCAACCCTTTTCTTTATAAAATATTGAATTCATCTTTTAGTTCTTCATTTTCACATAATTTCCCATATGTTTCCCTAATCTCCATGTCTCATATGCTACCCACATGTGTAGCAACATCTTACGTCTTGAATCATCAAAACTCAAGATGGTATCATCAACAATGTGGCAAATGGATCTTGCTTGTAAGAAATATTAGGAATATCTCTAAAATTTGGTTGTTTGATCTCATTCTTATCAATTGGACATTCAAAACTTCATCACCCTTTTTAACCTTAGGAATTGAAGAACTAGATTCCATAATGTAAACTAGGGTTTGCAAAAAATTCAAACTACATATCTCAGTACATGACAAATACCTTTGCAAATCTGTTGTGATTGTGTTGAACAACTATTGAATCATGCTTGCAAATGCTTGGAATGACCTCTTAAAATTTTCTTTCACTCTTTTTGCTCTCCTTCAAATTTGAATGATGTCAAATGAGTAGAAGTTGATCATATAGACCTTAAAACCTTGCATTTATTGCTAAGTGGTTACACGGGTATAAGTTCGGCTTAAATAGAGATTTTGACTCTCTCAACTTCCATGAAGTTTTCTCATGCTCGAAAACCACTACAAGCTTAGTCTACATCATCACCTTGTGATAGCTTGGCATCAACTAATATTTCACTTGGAAACCATAGTGAAATTTTTCATGCTCAATAGTAACATGAAAACTAAAAAAACCTAAAGATTTCTTTTGGATTCTTAACAAAATTTTGCATCTTTCTGTTGACAATTTGCTAATGAAGATATGTAAATGTTGTCATTTATGGAAACACATGATGTAAATGCTTATAGGAAACCTCAAAAATAAAGATACTTAGCTTTTGGCACACTTAAAAATTTCCAACTATGAATTTGGTATACAACAATGTACTATTTTGTATGTAACTTGTCACTAATGTCATATTATGACTAGCAAAGTTGGATGGAGATAGTATACATGTTGATAATGACATGTATAACCTTGGAAGTTAGTATGAACTATACAAAAAAGAGGTATTCATGTTTTAGAAATGTAATAGGACAACAAAATTAAAGGAAAGGAATTATTCTATTTACAAAATAATTACTTGACCAATTAGGGCTGACATCCTAGATGTTTACTCTAAATTGGAAAAGTGTATTGTGGTCTTAACTAACCTAGAAAAAAATTATGAAAATACATGGTATTTATGCAAAGGACATCTTGCAAATTAGAACTAGAAAAGTATACAAAATTGTGCAATATGTTGTGATATGCGAAATTTTTGTGAAAGTGATATTTGTGAAGTTGATTTTGTGATTTGAGATCAAACTAAGGAAGAAGTTGTAGAACCTACACTTTAGAAGTCTAATTACTTGTTTGGGCAATGAGCTCTTCTTGTAACTGGAAGTGCATGTTAGGGTAGTGAGCTCATCTTGCATCTACTATACTACAACTCCTAACAAGGTTGGCACAACTCCTAACAAGGTTGGAATGATCTCCTAACAAGGATTCAAATTCTCATAATAGGGACTCTCTATATTGAATTTTCTCATTAACTCCTAATAGGGTCCATCCTCTAACAAGGAACTTATATATCAATATATTATCTAGTGGGTATCATCCCCACTGAACTTTTCCCTTGGACAGGGTTTCCCTATTTAAAAAATATGGTGTTATGAGTTATCTTTCTACATGGTCATAGTTACTATTCAACATTACTTTATTAATTTGTTATGTATGGTTCAAAGTAACAAATAATATCTATTTGGTGACTAAAGATTGTATATTACTAATTGACCCCCCCCTCTCAATAATTCATATTTCTAACAATTGGTATCAGAGCATAGTTACTCAAAAGAGGCCTAATAGCTTGAGTAAGATCCCTATGGATATGGAACAGTTGATGAAGAACCTTGAGGAGGCACTAGAACAAATTGATCTCCTTACTAAAGGATAGATATGAAGACTCCACAATATACATTGGAAAATTGAAGGTAAAGATTGAACATCTCAAATCCAAGCCTGAATCTACTATAATTAAAACTAGTAATGATGATTATTCAAAGCTAAAGATAGAGTACAAGATCTTGAAGCATGAATCAAATATTACAAATTTGAAGTTAACTCTAAGGAGTGATCCTAGAAAATTTGAACTAAATTAAAGACTAAGAATTCATATCTTAGAGAAAGTCTAGAAACGAAGACATCTGAGCTTGAAATATTGAAGGAAGATTATGAAGAACTTCATAAGTACAATACTATTGTGAAAGGTGAATTAACTCAGTGCAAGCAACAACTTGAGAAGATTTATTCTAGTAGAAAAAAACTTGATGATTCAATGTCAGTACAGAGGCCTAATTATGATAATACTAGTCTTGGTTATTTGTTTAACATGTCTAGAAAGAAACCTAAGATTAGATTAGATCCCAATGAAAATGATGAATCTGATGATAAGATTGAATCTAGTCAACTTTTTGATAAACCTAAATAAGTTGGACAAGACAAGGAAGTTGAGATTTTGGATGAACCAAAGCAAGTGGAATCTCCTAAGGAAACTATGTATGAATTTAGAGGTAAGTGTTTTTCATGTAATGAAATAGGTCATATGAAAAGATATTGTAAAAATAAGTCATTTAGTCATGTTATAGATTTTTATTGTCATAATTGTCATGGTATGGGTCATAGAGAAAATGATTGTAGGAAACCTAAATATGATAATGTTAGAAGGAATAGTAGAATATCTAGAAATACTAACCCTATAGATAAAAGAAGATCTAATGAAAGGAGATTGGGAGAAGGAATACTTTATGAAGAAAGAAGATAGATTTTATGTTATAAGTGTAATAACTTTGGAGACCTAACTCAAAATTGTCATGCACCTAATGATCAATAGAATCCTTGAAGTGGAACTCTAGTCTGTCATTTATGCAAGAACTTTGGACATATAGAAAAGTATTGTATAATGAGGCATTTTCAAAAGGACTAGACATCTCAAAAGATAAATTAGATGATGGTGAGATAGGAAGATCGAAGTCAATAATCAATTTTGATTCAATTAAGTTGAATTAAGCTTGTTCATAGCACCAGAATTTGAAAACTTCATTCAGAGATCGAATTGTGGGTAGTGAAGTTGGAAAAGATGTACCGAGATAAGTTTAGATGGTACCTAAGCTCGCTTGTAATTTTGAGCTTATCTAAACTAGTTACAAAGGAATTAAGAGTTATTGTTATTATAGAGAAAGTTAATTCTATAGCAGAAGATGAAAACCATGTTTCTATGGAGAATTTCATGAAGAAAATTTTTGAGGAGCATTGTCATGATGGGAGGAAACTATAGTAAACCACGGGTAGCATCTGAAGATTAGACAGAATATCTTTAGTAGATATTTGATTTCAAAACATAATTGACAACTTTTTCTTGTTTGCAAAGTACACAATTAATGCAAGTTCAAGTTAAATGAATAAAAAGAGTACAAACTTAATTTTCACTTCATTGCAATCACATCAAAAGCATAGAGCACTTAGAAGTGACTTGACAAGGTGATTTCAAAGCAAACCCTACTTTTGGAAAGATGTATTTTATCATTTTTCCATAAAATTTATTTGATAAAAGTTCATATTTGATAGAATCGTCGATATTTTAGTAGTTCACAATGTTGAGAATGAGGAGAGACTAAAATTGAAAGTTGCTTCTATGATTCCTGTAGAAGGAACCCTAACTCAGCATTATCCATTACTTTGAATAATGTAGTTTATTTGGAAGATAAAAGGAAGTTATCTTACCAGTAAGTTTGAATCTATTGGGAGTGAGTATGTGAACAAGGATATGGAATTAGTCTTTAATCATGATATGACTGTGAAACCTATATTTGAACACTTGAAGGAACTAGACTTGTTCAAATATCATTTCTACCAAGAATTGCACATAGATGAGTGGAAATAGATCATACTAAGTAGAAAATATGATGGAAAACTATGGATGCAAGATAGTGTAGTTAATATTTCAGCTGACCTTATTCATGAGGTAACTAGTCTTTGTAAACAAGGTAGTGTACCTATAGGTGAGAAATTGGTTAAGAAGAAAGTTGAGAGCTACACAAAGGAAGTGTATAATGGAAAGGTCGTGATGATTAGCACCATCAAACAAGATGATGTAAGATTCCTAAGTAGAATCATTGCCTACTCTATATGTGCAAGTTCCAATATTGATGAATTATTAGCTAGATTCATCTATGCAACCTACAAGATATGTGTTGAGAAGGAACAAGTTAACCTTAGTGAAATTCTAAGAATGCAACTTCTTGAGAACCTAGAAAAGATCAAAAGGACTGAGAATGGTGTGTTTAGATTTCATTCACTGATCAATTACATATTCTTTCATGTACTTAAGAGATTTCCATATTATCAGTCATAGAGATTATGAGTAGTGAGAGGTGTACAATGGAGAACATCATAGATGTATGCAGAAGACATCTAATAGACAAAATATTGGATAGTGGAAACTTGATAATGAAAAAATTTCAAAATGAAATGAGGCAATGATTTAGAATTTCACCAGTAATTGTAGATAGATTTAAAGAAGATATTTGGGTTATGGTTGATACAAATTTTACTTATATCCAAGCAATAGAACCTTAGGAAACATTTCTTGATACCATAGGTTATGAATTGAGTGATGAAATAGTAGTTGGATACATTGATTTATTGTTGAAACTAGAGAAGGACCAAGCTGAATATAAATTTGGAACCTATGATGAGATTACCCAATCAACTCATTAGGCATCTTACAAGAAGATAGAAACAATAATGAAGAATGCCTTAACAAAAGCTGGTATGAGTGAGAGTAAGTCATAGGTAGTCAGGTAGACCATGAAGCAAGGTATAATATATGTGTAACCTTTTTCAATGTCTATTGTATAGACATCTTCAAAATAAAGCATTCCCTATGTAGTAGTATCAGATGTACAGAAAAGTGAGCCAAAGAGGAAGTCAAAGAGATTAGTGGAATCTATCACTACCAAGACAAAAAGGGTCAACCAACAAGCCATTGGAATAGGAAAGAGATAAAAGAAATTGTTGAAAATTGTTAAGTCTAGTGAAGAAGGAAAAAAAAAAAAGGCAAACAGGCAGGTAAGGTAACTACTTCTAAGAAGTCAGCAAGAAAAGCTTGGCAATCGTGGAAGATGAAGATAGAGAAGATAAACTCAACTATTGCTAAAGAAGGAAATTTTGTTTAAATGAACAAGTTTTATAATTTGTATAATAATTTTGATAAAGATTATATTAATATCTCAAATTGTGAGATACATAATAGCCAATAATCTAAAACTTAAAGATATTGAAGGCATAATTAACCAAAATTTCTATGAAAGACTCATTAGAAAGAAGCACTTGCTTCAGACGAGGACATAAAACTTTGGAATTCTATGTTAAGAACAATATGCAAGACTGATGATGAAGAAGAAGTCAAGTGATTGATGAAAAATCTAGCACCTTACTTAAGAAACAAAGTAAGACCATGTTTCTATTTATGGAGGGTGAGAAAGATAAGATAAGAAGTGAAACTACAACAACCATAAGTCACATGATGATAGAATCCAAGGCAATATCTCCACCAGCATCTAGAACCTCGAAAGTGCCATTGAGTGGTGACATAATGTAGATAGATTAGACCAATGTCACCATTAACATTGATGATACAAACCTATTTGAGAGTTCTAAATAGAATGAACCTCACACCAAAGACATTGAAGAACAATTGAGACAAATTGAAGAGGAAAATAGGTTATTAGAGTAGGAGAAAATGAAAATAGAAGAGGCCAAGAAAAAATTGCTTGAAGATGAAATGAGAAGGAAAATAGAGGAAGATATGAAGAAAATATTAGAAGTGGAAGAAAAGAGAGAAAAGGAAAGAAAAGAAACAGAAGAGAAAGAGGAAGAAGAAAGAAGAGTCAAAGAGGTAGTTGAAAAGAAGAAAAGGGAAGATGACACTAAAACTTCTAGTTCATCTACTCTACTTTCACTTGCTATCCTGACAATCGATGATGATTATCAAACTAACTTGATATCATCTTTGTCAAAGCTTAGTCAGAAGAACAAGTTAGTGAAGAGCCTATAGAGAACCTTGGTGGCGGTTACTGATAGATTACCTAATACTCTGGCAATACAACACATAGAGGTAGATCTTGAACATAGAGTATAGGAAGTGCTAAAATATTCTAATGAGGAATTGAAAAATTTATTGAATGTTGCAAAAGAAAAGGCACAAATCTCACATGATGCTAACTTGTTTAGCACTATTTGTCAAAATATCAAGAATGATTTAATAAGTCTTCATACTTGTATCAAGGAACTTTGGAAATTTCAATAGGATGGCAAGATATTATATATCAAGTGTACTCTATCTCACAAGTCAACTAAGGATATTGATAGTCAAATTAGAGGAAAGTTGAGTGAGCTAGAAGCTCTATCGAGCCCAATACAACATCCTTCTAGTAAAATTGATGATTTTGAAGGACAAGTGGCTAGTATTCATAGTGATATCAAGAAATTGGAACTTCAAAAGGAAAAAATTTTGAAGAGAGTGTCATATTCTAGAGAGTCTATTGCTCTAAAAATGTCTATTGTTGAGAAACAATTGGAGGAATGTGTCAAGGCCAAGGACACTAATTCTAACTTTTTATACTCTTATCTTAATGTAGTTGAGCTTGCATCATATACCCTATGTGTAATTCTTACCCCTGCTAAATCTACCAAGGATACATGGACAAAAGGTATGAAAAATCTTAAGGAAGTTTTTGATGACTGCATGAAGATACTATTAGTTTAAGGCATATGTTTAGAGAGATTTTGATAGCAAATGGATAGTTTTTGGACACTTTTTGACATTTTAACCTTTGTCATTGATGTCAAAGGGTGAGAAGTACATAAGAAAATTGTAAATCAAGTAAAGGGGATACAATAATATTGTAAAGTATGAAATCATATTGTAAGGGGGAGCATATGTAAGATGGACAAGTTGTAATAGATGTAATGTTAATGTGTTATTAATTTTGAGTTTTTGATACTTAGCCAATTTTCCCTATTTTGTTGCCATCAATGCCAAAGAAGGATATTTTTGACAATTGGCTAACGAAGATATGTAATTTTTTTCATTAGTCACAACACATGATATACATGCTTACAGGAAACCTCTGAAATAAAGATACTTAGCTTTTGGTGCTCAAAAAATTGTCTAAGCATGAATTTGGTATATAGTAGTGTATTGTTTTGTATGTAACTTGTTACTAATGTCATATTATGACTAGAAAAGTTAGGCAGAGATAGTATACATGTTGGTGATGACATGTATAACCTTAGAAGTCAGTATAGATTGTATGGAAAAGAGATTTTCATATTTTAGTAATGTAATAAGATAGTAGAATTAAAGGAAACAAAATAATTACTTGACCAATTAAGGTTGAAATCCTAGATGTTTACTCTAAGTTGGAAAAGTGTATTATGGTCTTAGATAACCCAGCATAAATTTATGAAAAGGCATAGTATTTATGCAAAGAACATCTATGAATTAGAAGTAGAAAAGGATAAAGAATTGTGTGATATGTTGTGATATGCAAACTTTCGATGAAAGCGATATATGTGAAGTTGATTTTGTGATCCAATATCAAACTAAGGAAGAAGTTATAGTACCTACATTCTATAAGTCTAATTACTTGTTTGGCTAGTGAGCTATTCTTGTAATTGGAAGTACATGTTTGGGTAGTGAGCTCATCCTACATCTACTATACTATAACTCCTAACAACTCCTCACAAGCTTGGCACAACTCCTAACAGGGTTAGAATCTCCTAATAAGCATTCAAAGTCTCCTAACAGGGACTTTCTATACTAAATTTTCTCATTGAATGCTAATAGGGTCCATCCTCTAACAAGGAACTTATATATTAGTATATTATCAATTGAGTATCATCCCCATGAGGGTTTCCCTAGTTAGAGGATATAGTTATGACTTTGCAAGAACTATCAATTTCTACCACGTGGCACAATCTGGTGCACTTATCTATGAACCATCACATCTCACCTTTTTCAAGTGTCATGTTGTTCTATTATCACATACATAGTCATCATTTTGCTACATCATTGTGATGATGCAACAGTGTGACACATGTCCTTTTCTGTCATCTCACCTACCTCGAACTGCATTCCATGTCACCAGTGCCTCCTTAGTTCTCTACCACATGTCACCTTGTCTTATTATCATATGCATAGTCACCATTTTCTACATATTTTGTGATAATGTGACATTTTACAATGACGTACCAAGTATCATTCCTGCTAGACCAAATTTCTCAAAATTTGTGCCATGTGGAACCTCCTCAATCATCAAACTGGCTACCATGTCTTATCTTTCCATTTTCTTCTTGGGCCCATGTCATCATCAAGTTGTCACTTTGATCTATCAAATATATCCTATGTCATTGGACAAGGCCCACATACTTGAACCATGCATCTCAAAAGAACAAATTCCTTTAGACATATACCCTACAGTTGTTCAAGTATAAAAACAACTAAAACTCCTCCCCCTTATGAATGTGGAATATCTCAACATTTTAATTGTGAAAAAGAAAGATAAAACTTTGTCCATGTGATGGTTAAACCTATTATTGACATAAACTTTCAAGCTTGGTGCCTCATTCTTTATGGTTTTTCATGCATTCCTTTTATTTGAGCCATCCTCCATGTCTCATTACTACTTTTTTAGTTGTGTCATAATTACAACATAAAACCATGTTCTTCACATAAAGTCAATTTATAAAAACTTCACATATATTTTTCTCAAATTAGGGCCCTTCATTCTCACTATCAAACTAAGGATGGACTATTTCAAACCAATAATAAGATCCATCAAAACCATCTTTTCTGTGAGATTTTTATCTAAATATTCCCTCATGGCCAATATACTTGGTCAAATCATACTTTCCTACTAGATTGGAGACCCATGTGTATATTCTACAATAGGTTGCACAAAATGTATTAGGCAATACTTGTGCTTGTTTGTTTTACATGTTGTATAAATGGAGTAGAATGATTGAATATATATCTACAAGCCTAAGAAAGAATGGCCAAAACTAATGGAATGCAAGAGAATAGATAAACTTCTTCAGAGGATGCGACACATTTTTTGTAACGATGTATGCATTTACCATAATTCTCATTTTCCTATGTTGCATACAGTAGATTGGGGAAAAGCAACTAAGAAAATCCCCTTTTTCTATCATGAACCATTTAGAAGAAGATCTTATAATTTTTATGATTTGCTACTTTCAAATTATGTGTGATACATTTCTTGTCCATGAAGGCACAAAGGGTAATCATCTTCATATTTTTGCAATACTAGTTACACATTGTACTTTTGGTCAATGCCTCTCCAATCAAAATTACCATGATGGATGAGGGGAATGGTCAAAAGCATATACACAGTGCCTAATAATATATTAGACTCCCATCCTTGGATATTTGAATCCATCTTAGGATCAATCTCTAATTTTCTTTGTGTCCTTTATCTCCAAAGCCATATTGAGGCTTGACGGTTAAAGAATATTTTCACCCCTTTTCATTGTCTTGATGGCTTTTGAAAGGAAGGGAAAAAGTATTCACCCTTCACATAGAACTCCACATTAAAAAAATATGACCCCTCCCTTATTCATTTCATTTATTTCCTCACAAGAAAGGACTCTATACTCCTTCAATAAATCTTAGTTGTATAAGTGGAATGGGTAGCAACTTTAGACATGGTAACCCATATAGTTGTCTTTGTCTCAAACTTCAATCCCATTTCCCAAAACTAGTAACACATTATCCTTTGAGAAATGCCTCTATAATTAATTCAATGGCTTACTTTACTACTCATTTTCTATGTATATATCTCCAATGGTTTTATCACTTTCTTTTCCAAAACATTACATCTCTTATGAAACAATTCATATCAATAACAACCTCATTGAAACCGTGTCACAAGCTATGCCTTCACTTTTTTTTTTGGTGGTAGTATACAAAGACCAGATATCCATTTGATCAAGAATGATGATATATTCATAGAAATTATTTTCATGATCATGGCTATTATGTCTAACCAAGACACTTTTACTATGTAAATATGACTTTGCAATCTGATGAAATCAATCATGCCCCAAAGTGGGTCTGACTAAAAAAAAATTTAAATTGAAACACCTGACCTTTCAAACTAATAAATTAATCACTTGGCTCTAATTAGATTCCAATTCAATCACTGTTGCATCATTTAAAAACTAATTTTGCCCCTTTTGCAAACCTATGATTTTATGCTAGGAAGCCTCTGAAACTGGCTTTCAAAATTGACTAGATCAAACAACTGGGCCGTGACATATCTATTCTCTAGTTCACATTCTTTTACCCTATTATATTTCACCTCATGACAACATCTAGGTCAAAATACATCGACTGTCAAATTTTCTCACTTAAAACTACCTACAAACAAATGTTAGAAAATAATAAAGTGTGTTCAGCTTTGGCTTTGAAAATAGGTCAAACGATCTCTTAGAGGCATGAAAACTAGAGAATTAGTTTAATATAATATGGAGATTCTGATTCTATGATTTGGTTTCATGATAAATGACTAGGAAAATTTGGTAAGAAGTCAAAGCAGGGTACTTGGATTTGCAGAACTTGGAAAATTAGTAGAACAATAATTTTCACAAATAAAATGGACCTAGGAAAGTGTGCGGATGGATTCACCAAGACTTGAAAATTGGCACACTTAAATTATTTTTTAGAGTATAAAATAGTCATGCAATCCATTTTTCTCAACCTATCATAGTTTCAGAGTTATGACATCTCAAACAAGGCTACCGATCAATCTACACTTTTTGATACCAGTGAAACTTCAAAAATTGCATTTGGAATTGCATTTGAAAACTAGTCAAACGGATTTTTCATAGGCTCAAATATGGAACATAGAATGTATCTAATCCCTATAATGCAATGAAAAAATAATATTTTAATTTTATTCAATTGGTTAAAATTTATAATTGGTCAAACAGGGCTACTCAGAATTCTGAACAATATGCATCAGCATGATAATAGTAAACAAGTAACTTTGAGGAATTCAAAACCTATTCAAAACATGTCAAAATGATTTGAAATCTGAAAAATAGTTTCTATGATATAGATACTAAACAATCCTAAAGCAGTGAGTCAAGAAATTTAACTGGGTGCAAGATATACAATTGCAAACTAGGCTTTTTGTCACTGTTTGACACTTGGGCAAAAATGTAGATTTGAACAATGTTCACAATGAAACTTCACGGAATGACTTGGAATGAAAACTTATCATCCTAGAATGCATGCATATACTGAATTAAAGGTTTTGAATTCATGAAATATTCCATAGGCCTCACAATTATAGTTAGGTCCATACGCATGAAAAGTGCTTATAGGGGCTCAATTTGACTTAGTTTTTAGAATAGTATTCAAAATTAGGGCTTCAGTTTTGAGTCCCAACAGTGCTTCTATTTTGGGATGTATGTGCCTTTTTGGCATGGAAATAATTGATATCTATGGAAGGAGCATACCACTCCAAAACTTTCTCTCAAACAACTTTATTGAAAGCAGGAAAACTACTACTAAAATGTACAAATAATGGCCCTGGGCCACCGAACTTCAACAAAACTTCTTACCTCTATCATAGACCTAATTTTTATTTCCACTTTCATAAGGTAAGCTAAGAATATCACTTCCATTAGTTTCACCAATTAGATTAACATTCTTATTCAAATCATTTGGTAAAACCAACTCTACATCTTCACTTTCATAATGCATGTAAGAACTACAATCATTGTCTATAACTTGCTCATTATAAAAGTACAGATCAGAATGCTCATGGATTTCAAAATTAGACTAAAATTCATTTGAACTCAATGAATTATGCATTCTATCTAATGAAAACACAAATGAATCATACTCTTCTTGATTCAAGGAGTCATACATGTCATGGATTTGAAACTCACCTTTTGTAAGTGGATATGAAGGGGACATGAAATCTGATTTCTCATCATTTGCAATATTGTTTGAAATCTAATTGAATTCAATATGTTTTAAAACTCCTTCACATTCTTCAAACAATGGATTAGTTACCAAGTTACAAATCTTATCATGAAAGAGTTCACAAACAACTTGTTGATTATTGTCATTGTCACACTAGACTCATGGGCATAAAAGGGAAACTTGGGATCATAATCACAACTCCAATTATTTTCTTTTTCATCATATGAACAATCAAAATTCATTGTAACATCACCAACATGAGAATAATTTGAATTAGCACTCAATCTCCCCTTACTAGTATTCTCTACATTAGATAAGTTGTGATGTGTATTGACATTTGAACTATTGTCATATACACCTCCAAAACTCGACACATAGTATTCTGATTTTGTATTACTTTCAGCATTAGACTTTGAGGAAGGGACTTCATCTTGAGAGAAAATATAACAAGTGAAATTGGTAGCATCCTTATAAAAATTTGCATACCTTTAAAAATCATGAGCCAATAGTTTTTAATTTTCATCAACATTTAATAAGACTTCATCACAAGTATGTTCTCCTTGGCTATGATCATAATATGGTTGATCTCAAATAATTATAATAGTAGTATCATCAATGGAATGATCTAAAAAAATTCAAATCCCTATCATAACATGTTTCCTTTTCCTTTAAAAATATCTCATCGCTAGGTACATCATCGTAATAATTTTTATCATAAGGAGAGTTATCACTACTGTTGCTAAAGTTTTCTTCACTCTCACAAATGTTGTCACATGATCATTTTTTGTTATACATCCATCTTTTTCATGCTCATTGCAATCATTTGATTGACTAAAACTTGAATCCCTTTCTCCACAATCAAAAGACAAATTATTATTATCTATGGATTTGTCACACTCAACTTGACTTTCAAGACATTCACATTCATCATTAGAAGATTCAACATAACATTTACTCTTATACAAATCACTCTCCATCTTCTTAATGTATTCTTCAACTTACAAAAGCTTTTGCAATCTCAAATGTGTTGGCCAATAAACTAAATTAGACATAAAGACTTCTAGGAAAATAATGGGTAATGAAGATTCCTTAGGTCTAAAAGAAACATGCAGCTCCATGAGTGTTGACTTAAAATTTATATAAACTTGATCATCTTTTAGACCTTGAATACTTCGTACTTTATTTCTTATGAAGATGATAATTTTATTATGGAGTTTCTTTCTTAACTTTGCAACATCTTCAACTACACTCTTAAGACTTGGTAAACTAACTTTAGATCTAAAATTTGAATCCATTTTGCAACTAAACTTCCACCTCTTTCCTTAGTTCTGAAATCATTGAATAGAGACAACCATTTATTTTCACTTAACTTTCATGAAAGGAAACCTCATGAAAAGTAAAATACCTTCAAGTGTTAATACTGCAACCAGATCTATTGATTGGGCATGGGTATGATCATGAACTTGTTCACACCATTCATAAAAACCATGTGGAGCATGCCACCTCCTTGAAGAGGACAAAGAAATCATTTCTATGATTTTATTTCTAACATTTCAATTCCATAAAATAGAAGATGCATACAACACTTAAACTTATAAATCAAGAACTTATAATTTCTCTTTTCCTATCTAGAACTACTCACAAAAGAGTTAGATCTGCCCACACAAGATGAAATTCCTTTAGAACATTTTACAAAATATAATTTGCAACCAGTACAAATATTTTAGAGTCGCCACTCACACTTGTGAGAGAATATTTGAAACATAATTTTTCACTTGCCAAATTTGAACCAGACCTTCAACTTATACGAAAAATTGTAGATTAGCAAAACACTCATGTAGATTTACACACTTAGAAAAGAGGAAAATACATTGGATCATTCTTGACTCTAAACATTGCAACAAAACTACAAAACATTGCCTAGCTAAACTAATTGATGATAAAATTGTAACAGTTGTAGCACACAATTTTCATTCAACTCTTGAAGTAATGTTGTCTTGAATAAGATAACCACTAGGATGCATTATTTTAGGTAAGAAACTGGATGTCACTTCAAAAACTCAGTGCTCCAAATTGCCTCATGCACTTCTTTCCATTGTATTGAATCTTTTTCTAAATTTTGAGTGTTTATCTATCATATAGATTCAATACAATCCCTAGTAGAGTCATCATTTGGTTGGTGACTTGGGAAAAATATAGCTGAAATACATGACTAAACATGTATAGATTATACCAGAGATTCCAGTACTTTTAACAATGAATTGTTTCACATACTCCCCAGCAGAGTCTCCATTTGGTTGGCTCATGATTTAACAGTGATTTCAACTACTAGGTAGACAAGATAGGATTTCATCTAAGGGTAGCTATTTCCTATGATGGACATAATTTTTCAAGCACCTAAGCCAACTATAAGGCTAAACTCCTTCTAATTTAGGATCTAGAAAATCTAGGTAGGTAGACCTTTAGATTCATTCATATGGTACCAGTTCAAAGCATACATATAAATCTATACAAAGTGGATTAAACCCTTATTTCTCCTATACTAATGTAATAATTGAGGTGTGTAGTAGCAAGTTACAAAACCTATGAAATCCATAAGTTGAGTGAGGGTATCCTTTCAGCTCCTAAATAGAAAGCAAAAATGAATGATTGATTATTTGACTTTTGAATTAGCAAAACCGCACATATGCAAAAACAAACTAAATTGATCTTGTAGTTAATTAGTGCCCTATCCATTGGTTATTCCATAAATCACAATGCACATCGAGGTTATCAATGACATATCTCACACATCAAGATATTAGATCTATCCTATCACTTTGTGAATCAGACATCAATGTTCATATTGAACCTCATACTTATCAGAAATCCTTCTCATAAAACTCACAACCCTATCAAAATGTGTCAATCATTTACATAATTCTTTGAATAAAAGGAAAATCACATCAAGATACACAACCTAAAATTAGATGCAACGGGATCCATATTCTTTGTCCATAAACCACAAAAGATTGTTAACATTAGAGAAAGGAGACAAGAATCACAATGACACTAAGTAATTTTTTGTTCTTTGTATTCATTCCTTTGAACAAGTACATTCAAGATGCTTGAGATCTAATGCCTACCCCTAGTTTAATTTCATGTGTTATTGTTGAATTATTTTAGGCTAGTTGTCTATGTTCCTTGTCCATAAACTACAAAAGATTGTAAACATTAGAGAAAGGAGACGAGAATCACAATGACACTAAGTATTTTGTTGTTCTTTGTATTTGTTCCTTTGAACAAGTACATTCAAGATGCATGAAATGTAATGCCTACCCCTAGTTTAATTTCATGTGTTATTGTTGAATTATTTTAGGCTAGTTTTATGTTTATGTTTGATGATTAGCAGTGCATGGTTATTAAATTTGATTAGATGTAATTTCACACTCAGTTGATATATTTGATGAGCTACTTGGTACCCAGTTATTTTAGGTATGCATGATTACTCTTTCGATAATGATATATGTATGTTAACATAGTGATTTCAGTTATTTAACAATCTTAGTTAGATGAATGATTTATATGCAATTCTATGATTACTTACCCCATACTTGCATGTGTATGGTGTACTAGTATGTTTTACTTTATGCTTGATGTTTCTGATATCATTGAAGGAGGGAGTTGTAGTCACCTGGTAGTTGAGATCTACATGATGCACTACTCCTCACCATTGCCTACTTAGTTTAGATTATATTTGTATGCAATGCTCATATTTTATACAGATTGTAGGTACTAGTCATCAACTTCCCTAAATTTTAAGGATGAGCATGCCCTATCACTGTATCTTGATGCTAAAAGAGGTGAGATAGTTCTTGAGTCCAAATTCTAACCTTAAGCAAATTTTCCTAGAAAGTAGGACCAGTGACATGAATTAATTTTTTAACTCTAGAGTTTGAATCTGTGCTTTGTCTTTCAATTAAGTTTTGTATTTGGATTTGTGGGTCTATTGTGATTTTCAGTTATAATTAAAACAAATTAAAAGAGAATTAAATGATTTAACTTAAGAAAAAATTTATAAGGAAATATTCAATATTTACTTATATTTAATTATGAAAGAAATTAATTAAATAAAAGAATTAAATTTAAAAAGATTTAATTAAAGTTCAAATTTTGGCATAATTATATTTATTTAATTTAATAATAATTTATTTAGGATTTTCATTTTTATAATAAACTCTAAATGTTATTATTAGGTAAATTAATAAATATTTTATTAAAGATGTCTTGTGTGTCTGTGTGTGTGTGTGTGTGTGTGTGTGTGTGTGTGGGTGTGCGTGTGCGTGTGTGTGTGTGCGTGTGCGTGTGCGTGTGCGTGTGCGTGTGCGTGTGCATGTGCGTGTGCGTGTGCGTGTGCGTGTGCATGTGCGTGTGCGTGTGCGTGTGCGTGTGTGTGTGTGAGAGAGAGAGAGAGAGATAGAGAGAGAGAGAGAGAGAGAGAGAGAGAGAGAGAGAATAAATTTAATAAAGTTTATTCTAGTTAAAATGTAAAAGTTTGCAAATGAAATTAAAACAAAATAAAATAATATAGGAAAAGGTTTTGTGCGATTGCAAAATTGAAACTCTAACTAGAAAATTATCTTTATTAAGAAATTAGAGCTCATTTCTCCACATATAGGTCTAGAGGAGGCAATTTCCAAGAACAAAATTTTTGAAAGAAAAGGAATTTTCTTGCAAGCTTTGTGCATTTGATTATTTAGCATTAGACCTAGGTAGGATCTTGTTGAAGTTTGCGCAATAACTCTTCTTTTGAAATCTTTGTCTTCTTTGTGTTTGTGGATATGTATTCAGAATTTAATTGGGTTGAAACCATTGTTTGTGAATTTATTGTTCTTTGTGTTGAAAAAAATTGTAAATGAATTGTAGATTGGAACCATTGTTTGGTAAATTATAGAGATTCATAATTTGATTGATTTCAATTCTGGTAGGGTTTGGAAAAAGAATAAAAAATGTTATATACCACTACACCCTTAATATTGGTATATATAGGGTTATGAATAGTGAACTTGTGGCTATCTTAATCCTTAAGTCATGTTATCATTATTATATTATTATTTAGGTAGGTAGGTCAGCCTAGGTGTTATGTAGGGTTGTTTCTATTCAACCTAATCATAATTAGGTATATATAGGAGGTTGTGAGTCCTATTTCAACATCATATTGTGAAACATGTTCTCATTGGAGATATTTGGAGGTCACCCCCTCGAAGTGGCCTATTACTCTTAGTTATTATCACGTATTTTTATAATATTTCATATTATTTCTTCTATTGTGCAAGTTATTTCATTATAAGTGGTATCAATGCATGATCTTGGCACCAAAAATGCAAGACTTTTTCTCAACATTGGGGCAATTTTGGGAAGAGCATAACTTTCAAATTTTAGAAAGATTTTCAAAGATTTTTAAAGGGTTTTTGAAGACCATATTAAAGAATTTATAATCCAAAATTTAGAGGATGTGGAGCAAATTTGAGAAAATTATTTCAGAATTACTATTTCTACACAATTTTTTGAGATCTTCATATCTTTGACATCTTGCCGAGTTAAAGCATATCTTGTATTGGGATTTTGAATACATAGTAGAGGAGCCTAAATTTCAAAGCTTGGAGAAATTTTTTTTTAAAAGCAAGATATTGCAAAATTAGGAAAATTATCTCTCAAGGTAGAAAATTTTCTAATTTTTTTGGGATTTTTTCCAAGGAAGGGTATCTTGGCCCTCATAAATTATAGTAAATAAATAAATATATAAATAAGATAATTTACATTTCTTTTGAGAGATTTTTATTTTAAAAATATTGGTTTCCATCATGATGAGGCTTTCAATAAGAGGCAAAAAGAATGCTACCACACTGGGGAAATCCTCTAATCAAGATAGGGAAACAATAGAGGATAGTAATCCTAATGAGGAACTTAGTAAGTTCAAGGAAGAGGTTAAGAGGGATATTGTGTCCTACGAGGATATATATTAGATATACTAAGCATGTTAAGGACCTAGATGAATGAAACAAGGAAGGAGCTCTCAAGAAATCAAGGTGAAACCTTCAAGTTGACTAATAATGATAGAAATTTTATTAATCCTATGAGATCTAGGAATTTTTTTCCAAAGGTGGATATGTGTAAATTTGATGGAAAGGATCCTCTAACATGGAAAACTTCTTTAGCCAACTTGCTAAGCTTCAACAAATAGGATTAGCTAAGGATTATATTCAAAAATTTCAAAATCTATCCTTAAGAGTTGATACAACTACAAAGGAGAGTTTGAATGATTTATTCTTGGGTGATCTCAAGGATCACATTCAACATGAGGTATCCATGTTTTGTCCCAGCTCAGTAAATGAGTCTTTTATGTTGGCGTGCAAGGTAGAGGAGAAGTTCTTGATTCCTAGAAACCAAGGGGCTAATGTGACAAGAGAAAAAGGATATTCAACACCTTCTCTTCCTCAACCTACTAGGTTGACTTCACAAAAAATTGAGGAGAAAAGAGAAAAAGGATTGTGTTTCAATTGTGATAGCAAATATAGTCGAGGACATAAATGTAGTGAAAATAAATTGTTATATATTCAAGCTCCAAGTGAGCAAGAAGAGGTTGAGCCCATATCAGAGAAGGATAGGGAGTCAAGTGAGGAATCACATAATTCTCAAACAATCATTTCTTTTCATGCACTTTTAGGTTTCAGTGCACCAAAAACTCTCAAGGTAGTGGGTTTCTTAAAGAAGCAGAAAGTAACAGTGTTGATCGACTCAGGTAGTACTCATAATTTCATAAAAAAAAAGTTGGAAGTGCTTCTAAATTGTTTTATATATCTAGTCCCAAGAGTTTTAGGTTTTGATTGCAGATGGGGGAATAGTTACTTATTCAAGGAAGTGGCATAGCATCAAATTATCCATGGGAGATTATCAAATTGGTACCCTAATGTATGCGATATCCATGGGTACATCAAACATTATTTTGGGAGTACAATGGCTTACTACATTGGGAACAATTGAGATAAACTTCCAATAACTATTCATGTGATTTCAATCAAAAGGAAAGATAGTGGAGCTAAGGGGATTGAAGGAAAAATCTTGCCAGATGGTAAGCTCTCATCAACTAAAAATGTTTCTTGAGAAAGGTGCAGATGGATTTGTGGCCTAGCTATGTTCATTAGAAGTCTCTCAATCTAATGCTCTTACTCATCTATATTTACAAGCAATAATTGATTGTCACTTAGTGATTCTTGGAGATATGCCTAAAGGAATTCCTCCTAAGAGGGATCATGACCATGCCATAGAAATAGTTCCAAGGAGCTAGCCACCAAACATCAAGCCTTATAGGTACCCACACAAAAAAAGTGAGATAGAAAAAATTCTTGACGAAATTCTTGAGGCAGGAATTATCAGGCATAGCCAAAGTGCTTACTCCTCAGCTATTGTGATGGTGCATAAGAAGGATGAAACTTGGTGTATGTTTCTAGATTATAGAGTGCTCAACAAGTACACCATTAAATATAAGTTTCCTATTCCAATCATTGATGATCTTCTACATGAATTAAATAGAGCTATATATTTTACCAAGTTAGATCTTAGACCAGGTTATCACCAAATTTAGATTAAGAAGGAAGATATTAGTAAGACATCATTTCAAACTCATGAGGGTCATTATGAATTTTTTCTGATGATATTTGGTCTTACCAATGCACCATCTACATTCCAAAGTTTGATGAATTCCATTTTTAAGAAGTTCTTGAGAAAGTTTGTGTTAGTGTTTTTTCATGATATATTAATTTATAGCAAGACTTGGGAAGAACATTTACAACATGTAGATCAAGCATTAAAATTACTCGAAGATCATCAACTCTATGCTAAGCCATCCAAGTGTGCTTTTGGTCTTAAGGAGATGGAGTATTTGGGACACATACTTTCACATGAAGGAGTAAATGTGGACCCTAACAAAATTAAGGCTATTGTTGGAATGGCCTATTCCAAAAACTATTAAGAAGCTGAGGGGTTTCTTTGGATTGATAGGATACTATAGAAGATTTGTGAAGAATTATGGTCATATAGTAGCACCCCTTACCACTCTAATTAAGAAGGATTCCTTTCATTGGAATGAATCTGATAGTGTATCATTTGAACAATTGAAGAAGGCTATGTATACAACTCTAGTACTTGCCACTCTAGACTTCACCAAGGAATTCATTATGGAATGTGATGCTTTTGGAAATGGGATAGGAGCAGTTCTAATGCAAGAAGGTTGACCAATTTCTTTTGAGATTCATCAATTAAAAGGTAAAAATAAACTCAAACCTATTTACAAGGAAATGTTGGCAATAATTCATTTAGTTAAAAAATGGAGGCCTTATTTAATGGGTTGACACTTTAAGGTTAAGATAGATCATGGTAGCCTAAAATATTTTTCGGAACAAAGACTATTGTCAGAAGAGCAACAAAAATGGGTCACTAAGATGTTGGGAAGTGACTTTGAAATTGTATACAAGAAAGGGAAGGGAAATATTGTGATCGATGTACTTTCTTTCAAGGATGAAAAAGATAAAGTCTTATTGTGTGCCCTTTCAATATTACATGAAAATCAGGGGTAGAAGCCAAAGAAGAGAGGAAAAATGATGTTGCAACAAGTAATTTCATCCAGAGAACAAAAAGTAACCCTAGTAGTTCAGATAAGTTTTGTTTAAAGGGGGATATTCTTTTGTATAAAGAGCACTTGTATCTCTGCAAGAATTCCACTCTTAAACACAAGATTCTCAAAGAACTACATGAGTCCCCAATTTTTGGTCATTCAAGATTTTTCAAGACATATCATTGAGTTAAGAAAGATTTTTTTTGGGAAGGGCTAAAAGGTGATTTTCAAAAATTTTTGGTTGAATGTTTGGTTTGTCAAAGAAATAAGGAGGAAAAAATTAAGACACTAGGTCTCTTCTAGCCTTTATCTATTCCTATCCAACATTGGGAAGAGGTATCCATGGACTTCATCAAAGGGCTTCCCGATTCCATAGATCATAATGTCATCATGGTAGTAGTTGATCACCTCACTAAAGATGCACATTTTAGTTCATTATCAAATCCTTTTATAGAAATTATAGTGGCAAATATTTTCTTGGAGAATATCCAAAAGCTACATGGTATACCTAAGGTTATTGTTAGTGATTGTGATCTTGTATTTACTAGTCACTTTTCGAAAGATTTATTCTCATATTTGGGTACTCAATTGGCTCATAATTCTTCATACCATCATCAATTAGATGGGAAAACTGAGGTTGTTAATAAATTTTTGGAAGGATATCTACATTGTTTCACTTTAGAGAAACAATCTTAATGGGTAGATTGGCTACTTCTTGCAAAATGTGGTACAATACTTCTTTTCATAGCTCATCAAAAATGTCTCCATTTTTGGCACTTTATGGATATCATCCTCCTTCCATCACATCATCATTAAAGGTGCCACCAAGATTTTAGGCAGTAGAGGACCACTTGCTTCATCAACAATAGGTACTTTTAGGACTCAAGGAGAATTTAGCTATGGCACAAAATCGAATGAAACAATGAGAAGACCAACATCATAGTGAAAGAAATTTTGAAGTTGGGGATTGTGTATTCTTGAGATTGTGGCCTTATAAACAAATCTCAATGAAGCAACAAAAAAAGAATAATAAGTTGTCTTCAAGATATTATGGACCATACTAAATCATGCAAAAGATTGGTAGTGTTGCCTACAAGCTTGAGTTGCCACCAATAACAAAGATACATACATTTTTTCATGTTTCTTGTTTGAAGAAGGTAATTAAGTAGAATATTCCTACTCAAATAGTACTAACAGAACTTGATGAAGAAGGAAGAATATTTTTCGAACTAGAGTGCATTCTTCAAACATGCATGACAAAGCTAAGGAAAAGAACCCTGACTTAGTATATCATCCAATGGAAGAACTTACTAGTGAAGAGGCCACATGGGAGGATGAGGAGTTCATTCAAAAGAATCCACACTTGGTTGGCATTGAGGACAATGCTTCTTTCAAGAGAGGGGGCATGCTACGCACTTAATATTGGTATATATAGGGTTATGAATAGTCAAATTGTGGCTATATTAATCCTTGATTAAGTCATGTTATCATTATTATATTATTATTTAGGTAGGTAGGTCAGCCTAGGTGTTATATAGGGTTGTATCTAGTCAACCTAAGCATTATTAGGTATATATAGGAGGTTGTGAGTCCTATTTCAACATCATATTGTGAAGTGTGTTCTAATTGGAGATATTTGGAGGTTGCCCCCTCAAAGTGGCCTATTACTCTCAGTTATTATAAAGTATTTATATAATATTTCATATTATTTCTTCTATTGTGCAATTTATTTCATTACATATACAAAATTTGATTGCTTGTTTGTGGGTTTTCTATCAAATCTATTATGTAAATTTATTGAAAAAAATAATATATATAGTAATATAATTATTGCAATAATATAAAATTACTATGATAATTATATTACAATATAAAAGGAGGAATTTGTGAAATTTATTTGTGATTTTTTTATTTAAAAAAAAATTTAAAAAATATATATATAAATGTTTAAAAGGGGGGGTGGGGCCACCAAACCCACACCCACCCCACAACTGCCTACACCACATGGTAGTTGCTACTACCATAGCAATAGGTACTACCATAAGGTAGTACGCTGCAACAATGACATTATCGTGATAGATCCTCATCGATCAGTGGGCCTTAAATGCCATAGTTAAAAAGGGGTTTGTGAATTTTTTATAATTTAATAAAAATTTTATTATAGTTTATTATTAATAATTAATATTATTATATATTGCATGACACTTTTAGAATCAAAATTTATTATTTTAATCAGTAATAATAATCAAAGCTTGTTATTAAGTAGTTTTTTTAAAATAGCCTTTATTATATTTTCTTTTGATAGGAGCTTACCTAGATAATATATCTTACAATGCGCAAAAATGACAAATCAACCAAAAAAGAATTTTTTCAAAAAATGAAAAACTCAAGAAAAGTGTTAATCACCATCCCTAGGTGAGCAATATCGATCATCCTAATTACCCTAAGCTACCCTTGAAACCACAAATGTATAAATCAGATTTATGCAACTTATTCAATACTAAAAATGGTTTTGAAGTACTATCTTTAGAACAAGAAGGAAGGTGATTCATCAAACCAGAAGAAAAATCAATTTTTTTTATACCCTAGTTTGGCTACATGAAATTCAAATTATAGAAATTGCCATTAACCAAAAGAAAATTGAAGATCAAAATGGAGGAAATTGGTAGTAAGTAACAAATCAAAAATTCAAGAGACCAAACTCTGCCCAAATTACATCAAATACAAGCACTATCAAATCAAAATAATCAAAGCACCTTAAGAACCAAAAAAAAAATTCAGCCAAACCACGTATACTAAAATTGGAGTAAACTAGGTAAAAACTGCTCCACTAGGAAACATTCGTAGGTCATTTTTGATCTCTTGTAATATTCCACATCCTATAGAGGTTTTGGCTATAAATAGTGTCCCATTAGGCATTATGAAATCTAATCCCCCCCAAATTGTAGATCTAACTAAAGGGTTGAATAAGTTATCTTTTAACTCTACCAAACCTCCAATCTACATTCAACCACATATGAAAAGGTAGTTAAACATACACAAGCAGGTAGACACCCAGATCTTACATCACAAATAATTCAACCCTAATGATAGCAGAGATACTATTATCATTAGCAATGAGTGTAGTGAGAAAAATGGAAGGAATGCTTTGCTCTAGGAGTATATGCACTTTCAAATGGACCAAAAAATCACAAAGAAAAATTGCTAAGATATTTAGCAAAGATCTACGATGCCTAGGTAAGTACCATTGCCACTTATGATAAGCACTCTTTGTATATTCAATGTCAAAATTTTATAATCAAGAATGAATTGGTTGGAACATCTAACTATTTTTATAAATGATTTTTAGTTAAATTTAAATATGGGTACCAAATTTTAATGATAACAACAATTAGAAACTTCTAGTAGCTAAATGGATAGAATGCAAAAAATTTCCTCGTAAATTAAATGATATTGACATCCTAAAAAGGATATCACAATCGCTAGGAAAACTAATAGGAATTGAAGAAAATTTTAAAACCTCAAGTATGATCAAATTCTTAGTCAATATTGAGTTTAAAATATCATAACTAATAGAAAAATCTAAAAATTAACCTTCGATCATTATGAAGGTGAAATCAATGTCAAATAAAACTTCAATATGGATAATACCAAGAATAATCTAAAAGAAACATTAGCAACTCGGAGAAAAAGCTAGATGATAGACAAAGTGAAGGAAGTCTAACTAACAAAGAAAACATAGAAATTTAGATAAAGGGGACTAAAGTAGTAGAACAAGAAGCTCATAGGGTAAACACAAAGAAAATAGAGGAACCAAAAAGTGAATTGATGAAAATTATAGAAAATTAAAATAAATTATTTGAATTAAAAAAATGTAAAGAATGCAGAGAAGAAAAGGAAAGTCTAGAAGAGATGGAACACAATATGAAAAAATTGAATAAACTGACTCACGAGGTCCTACTCCTACAAAACAACTTAAAGAATCAAATAACAATAGAAAATTGAATTTTTGCAGAGCACAAAGGAAAAAAAACTCAAGAACCTAGAAACAAAAAAGATCTTAGAAGAACTCAAAAAAGGAGTAAAATTTGCAAAATAAACAATTATTAAGGAATATGGGATACTAGAGAGTAACTAGGATCTAGAAGAAAACAAGAACAATAGTTGGGGATCAAAAAGCCATAAGACAAAGGGAAAGAGTCAAACAAATTTGGAAATAGAAAACACAGATAGTCAAACATAACTCATAACCATCTCGACACCAAATTTAGAACATTGGAGCAATGTGACCATCAAAAAAATAATAATAATAATAATAATAATAATAATCAAAGAAGAAAAGAGCTACAAATTATGGCACACACCAACTAATGGAAAAGTTCTATTTGATTTTGATAACGAAGAGGAAAATAGGATGGAAAAAGATCTCACAAAGGTACTTTAGATACCATTGGAGATAGAAATGATAATTAAAGAATCAAATTCGAAAGACATCCAAACATGTATCCATAAATATTAGGGTAATCAACAAGGGAGCAGCCAAATATGGGAAGAGTTTGGAATTATGGAGGAGACAATCCAAACAAATGAAGAAGAAGAGAATTTAGGAAACTATGAAGAAGGTAAATATCCAGCGAAAGAAGTAACTTTATTAGAAAGCCGGATGATTTGAGAATTAATAATAGAGCAAGAACATAAGGCTAAGGAGACATGTGCATTAGTTAAAACAAAAGAGAAGATATATCTTTGGATAATCTAGGCCTATCCATCAATCAAGAAGGTTTCAAAATGTCAAACTATTGAAAACAAAAACTAAAAAGATGAAGGAAATCATTAAAAGAATTAAAGAGGCTATTGGACAAGTAAAGGAGAAAACAAAGATAAGTGAAAGCTTACAATGGGAAGGGGAAGATCCTTCCTAAGGACCAATGAGAATAACAACCTAGAATGCTAGGGGCCTAAATGCCCCTAGCAAAAAATGCTTGCTATAGTGTAACCTCATAGTATTTGAATCAAAAGTCATACTAATTCAAGAAACCAAACCAAATTAAGAAGGGGAAAAGTTAGGATTGAAGCTAGATCTATGGAAAATATTACTAAAAGAGTAAAATTGGGCTTCAAGAGGATTGAGAATAATCTGGAATCCTCAAAATACAAATTTAAATATAATATCTATTAATGCTAATTGAATGGGATGCAAAGTCTCAAGTCTTAGAAACAATCTCAAGATCATATTGATAAATGTATATGCTCCTACCCAAAAAATAGACAAAGTTGCAGTATGGAATGAGATCAATTCCTTCATAGAGAGTCATTAGAATGAAAACATTATCATTGGAGGAGACTTTAATGCAACACATAAAAGAGGAGAAAAATATAGGGGTCTACATGTAACTTCACAAGAAAAAGTGGACTTTAGAGAATGGGTATTAAAAAAACACAGTATTACATATTCCAACCAAAAATAGAATATTCACATGGAACAACAGAAGGAAAGACTTTAGCTACATAACAGAGAGATTGGACAGATTCTTCTTTAAAGGAGATCTAAGAAATATAGATATGGAGATAAAAGTAGATATTTTTCCACTTGTAGGCGCAGATCACTTTCCAATAAAATTAGAGATAATTGAACCTACTAAAACCTATGAGAAACCCTTTTAAACACAAAAAAATGTTCTTCCTAGATAAGAATTTTAAGGAAAACATTAAAAATTGGTGGCAAGAAGGACAAGTCCAAGGGTGAAAATGTTCTACTTTGTTTCCAAATTAAAAATGGTCAAAGAAAAAATGCTAAAATTGAAGAAATTGCAATTTAACAACATATTTAAATAAAAACTTAGCATAGAAGAAGAACTACGCAAGCTAATTTAAGAAGTAATTAAACATGGAATGAAAAATAAGAAATATTTACATGAAAAAGAACTACTATCAAAATAGGAGGATGTTTTAGCAAAGGAGGAAATGTTCTAGAAACAAAAATCAAGGGAGAAATGATTGGCAGAAGGAGATCAAAATACAAAATACTTTCACACAAACACTATACATAATAGAGCAATAAAAAAAATTATGAATATAAAAAATAAATAGGGAAATATGGAAGATAACCCAACCAAAATCTTGAAGGTATTGGTAGATTATTTTAAAGATATCCTAAATGACTTTGAATCCTCAAATTGAGTAGCTCAAGAGGAGGTGTTGAAGGCAATCCCAAAAATTATCTCAAAAGAAGATAATAAGTCTCAACAAACCTTTCTCACTAACAAAAATTAAAACAACTCTTATTAATATCAATCCTAATAAATCACCAAGACTAGATGGATTCTAGGCATTCTTTTTTCAAAAATGTTCTAAAATCATAGGGGGAGATCTATGGAAATAAATTAAAGCCACAAGAAATAAAGGATCACTATTAACAGAAATTAATCATACATTCCTAACCTTAATACCTCTAAAAATTAAAGTTGAGGAACCAAGAGACTTCAGACTAATAGCTCTCTATAATACTATTTACAAGATTTTATCTAAAGCTTTAAAAAACCATCTAAAATTTTATCTTTCCAAACTTATCTCAAAAGAGAAGGTAGGGTTTTTTCCATGTAGATCCATTTTAGATGGTGTATCAATTATCCAAGAAACTTCATGCAACATCAAAGAATAAGGAGAGAAGCATGTTGATGAAATTAGATATACAAAAAATATAGGATAAGGTGGATTAGATATTCTTATGAAAAACTCTAGAAGCATTTGGATTCTCACATCAACTAATCAACATCATCTATCAATGTATCTCAACTCTGAAAATATCTCTACTAATAAATGGAACACTAGAATGTTTCTTTAGTATCTCCAAAGGAATTCCACAAGGAGACCCTATCTCACCCTTCCTTTTCATTATTATCCTAGAAAACTTTGGGAGAACCATCAAAATAGCTCAAACTAATGGAAATATTAAAGGAATAATGGTCACAGAGAACATCTCAAACACTACCCACCAACACGTTGTAGATAACATAATCCTAGTAGGCATAAACTCTAAGAATGAGGTAGAAAACTTTTTTTAAATATAAATAACTACACTAAAGTCTTGAGAAAAAAAATCAATGCTAAAAAATTGGAAATATTCTTCCTCGACACTCCACTAGAAAGGGAAGACTACATCTACAATGAGTTAGGGTATAAGAGAGGAACCTTTCCATGTAAGTATTTAGGGCTATATCTATATAAAGGAGAAAAGAAGAATCAATGTTGGGAAAAAAAATACTAGAAAGAATAGACAATCATATAGAAGCATGGAGAGGAAAATGGATAACCAAAGCTGGTAGAACAACTAAAATAAAAGTTGTTCTTTCAACAATACCAACTTACCAATTATCATGTCTTCAATTACTTAAGAATATCAACAAAAAAATAGAAGCAAAACTAAGAAACTTCTTTTGTAAAGGAACATAAGATAAAAAGAAAGCATCTTTAATCCAATGGGACAAGATCTGTAGGCCAAAATAAGAAGGGGGTTAGGAGCCAAAACCCTTGATTGTAAAAATGAAGCACTATGAGTGAAATAAGTCTGGTAGATGTATCAAGGAAGAGATAGAAAATGGGCCAAACTACTATATAGAAAATACCTAAATGTTGCTAATAGCTCATCTCTTCTGAGAACTAGGAATCCTCCCAAAGGATCAGAGGCTTGGAACTTTATGAAAAAATGTTTCTCATTGATCTCTAATTATGTTACTTGGGATATAGGAAGAGGTGATAAAGTTTTATTTTGGGAAGACTCTTGGAATCAATATCCCCCCTAGATAAATCAAATTTATCAATCAATACTAAAAGTCTACTAACTTTAGTATGGGAGGCTAGGGTAGCTAATTATATCCAAAATAATCCATCCAATGGAGAATTAATATGGAGATGGAAACCCATAGACAATTTGGGACTTCAACCAGAAGAATAGGAGAAACTTGATGCTATTCTAAGAGGTCACCCAATCCACCACTATGATAAGGAAGATAAACTTATTTGAGTAGCCTCTAATGATGGAATATACAAGGTAAAGGAAGGATACAATCCAATAATCAATTCATAAAGATGGAAAACTATAACTATGCCCCTAAATCTCTACTAGGACCTAGCAGGACTTCCAAAGGCAAGCATATTCCTATGGACATCCATACAAAATTGAGTCCTAATAGCAAATAGATTTAGGAAAATGGGACTTGAAGGACCCTTAATATGTATTCTATGTAACAAAAACTCTAAATAAATAGATCATCTATTTTACCAATGTAAGTATGCCAAGGAGTGTTGGGATTGGTTTAAAAAGAAACTCAACTAGACTACTCCCCTTCTAGGGGATTGGCAAGACCACTTATCTGGGTGGCCCAAAGAATCCAACTACAAAGTGTATGGAAAGCTGTGGAAATTCACCCCACCTATTCTAGTATGGGAGATCTAGAAAGAAATAAATAGATGAATTTTCAATGACTTAGAACCTAGTACTTCCTCTCTCTTCAATAAAATAGAAGCAAGTATTACAAAAGTAATGAACAATGACCTAAGCAAGATAGAAAAAGAAGAAGGCTCATTCTCAGAATGGTATGTAAAGAATTGGCAACACTTAATCACCCCCCACCAAACCCACCCCCCCCCCCCCCCGCCTCTCACATACAAAAGTAAGAATAGTAAAGCTAGAAGCGAATACAGGTGGGAACCTCCACACATAGGATGGCTAAAACTTAATTTTGATGGAGTCTTAAAAGGGAACCCAGGGAAAGAAAGAATTTATTGTATAATTAGGGAAGATTTTGGAAATTAGATCATGAAAAGAGATAAACCCATGGGGATAGAAACTAACAACATTGTAGAACTAGAAGCCCTCAATTAAGGATTAAAACTAAGTCTTAGATTAAAACTCAATAGAATCATAATAGAAGGAGATTCTCAAATTATATTAAATGTACTTAGAAAAAGGAAAACTCCTAATTGTGTCTTGAACTCTAAACTTGAAAAAATCCTCAACCTTATGGATAATTTTGATGAAGTAAGACTCAACCACATCTATAGGGAAGGCAACTCAAAAGAAGATTGATTAGCTAACAAAGGAGCAAATGGAGAGAATATAATTTAATTTCTAACTGAAATAGTTAATATCAAAACATTCTAAATAGATTCAAATTTTTAACATATCTCCCCCCCCCCTTTTTACAACTCTCATCGGATTTATCAATATCATGATTTCATGAAAAGTTAATAATTTTTTAAATACACAACTCAAACAACACTTATAGCATTAAGAATTAAGGCAATACCTTGTAATCATATAACATAGTATAGATTTTCTCAAGAACTGTAGTGATTAATAGATGACAATATCTCTTACACCTTTCTAGATCTTGCTAGAGCCCCAAAAAGGGTATTTATTACTCGGCTCTACAATGTCAATAATCACTTTTTCTTTCAATAGTTTAGGCATTATCTAATTTTGGTGTGAGTATGGATACAAACATTAGTTTGTATCATGCTTTAGAGGTCCAAACTATGGATTTTAAAGGAAATGTTAAGCTAGAAAGATGGAATAGGTTACTCCATCCCATAGATGATATGACCAGGGTAGTCATTAGTAGGGTGCTAGGTGAAGGGGTTTTTAACTATGACTACACTTGGAGAACTAATAGAAATATTGTAGGAGCATTTTTTGGGTGTTTAGCTAGGGCTAAAATTGGAAAATGGGAGATCATCTAGCTCTACTACAATTTATTTAACCTAGTCTAGTTGGAGGACTTAGAATAGGTGATCTTCAACATAGATGAAAAGCTTAGGATCCCCTTGCTAAAAATTTATATATCTCATCCTCTTAGGAGTTTTGACTTTGTGGTTGTGCCTAGCACTAGTACAAAACTAGCAATATGTGACTAAAAAAACCACTAAATTTTGTATATATGTGACTAATAGTAGTTAGTATCTAGTCATTTATAATGCTGCTAAATTTACTACTAAACAATTTTAGTCACTTATTTGATCGCTGATTTTGATCATCAATTTAGTCTCATATCTAGTGATATATTTAGTTGTATATTTAATCACATATTTAATCATATATTTGATAATTGATTTAGTCACATATTTAGTAACATATTTAATAGCATATTTAGTCACATATTTGGTAGTCTACTTAGTAGCATATTTAATTGTATATTTGGCCACATATTTAGTAGCATATTCAATGGCATATTTATTCATATATTTGGTATTGTATTTACTAGCATATTTATTCATATATTTGGTAGTGTATTTGTTCATAATAGAGCACAATGGAATTGAACCACCATCATCCTACTTGTAAAGAAAGTGCTATTTCATTGTGCTAGCACCCTTTAAAGAATACATAATAAATTATTATTTATTTCATTTGATTCTCAATATAGCACCCAAAAAGGTTATGGACCTAAATTTCTTGAAATGTGGTCAACAAGGAAACATCCAATCAAGTTAGTAGTATAAAGGCTCCTTTTATTTCAAAAAATAATTCTATTTTGTCAAACTTAAATTAGCCAAAGGAAAAGGGAACTGTGGTAATGGATTTTAAATTTAAAAGTCTATTGTTTAAATTTTATTTACTATTAAGTCCTATTTCAAATCTGCTACATCACACAAGTGTAGGCTTGTACTTTAAACAAAAATAGAGAAACCACCAACATGTAAACACCAAGCTTGTGGAAAAGCCTTTCTCTTATAAAACTACAACATATAATAACTTTCATTAGGGAAATGATCACCGACTTAGATTACATAAGTGAACACAAAATCCAATAAACTAAGACACAAGACTCAAATTGGGCACCAAATCAACAATAAAACTCTCATTTGTAGATAATTGTGTGAGATATCCAACTCAAATGACCAATTATTCATGATCAACAATGTGACTTTTCACCATAATATTTCAATAAAGAGAAACAAAGAAATACCATAGCAAATCCCTTTTCCTCTAAACAACATCCTCATTACCAATAATACCTTTTAGAAGATTCTAAGGACCTTTATTCCACTTAGCTTCAAGTGCCTTCCCATCACATCTAGAAATAATTTTTTAAGTTTCCATTATTTCCATAGGGTTCTCTACTAAAAAACCTTCAAAATGAAAGGTAGATTATATTGACATATGACTCATAACCATCAGAGATACTCATCCTATGTTGCTTCCTTCTAAGTATCAAAGGAAAGGATATGAGCAATTTTCCAAACAATAGGATATGTCAAGATCATCTATTCCATTCTAAAGAATGGATTATACAACACATGGTTCCTACTATACAATCTAATGGTTATTTTAAAAAAACCTAGCATCAAGCCAATTCATTCCTTGTATGAAGGGATATCTTCAAGTTGTCACACCCATCTGTTAGTAAGACAACCATATTCAAATGTTATACAAATTTTCTATGAAGAAAGTGTCATTTTTTCTAGAGATCATCAAGATATGACTAACGAAAGGTGCCTACAGCCTATGATTTCTTGACAACAAGATTATGCAATTCCTCATAGTGGAATGGACTGCACAATACAATAGCTATCTTCTCCATATGTCCATGAGAGATAAGATGAAGGTAATCATGTTCTATAGAAACCAAAATGTGATGTTGGCTCAATAGGGAGAATGAAAAAATCTAAAGATATACAAGGTGAGAGTGGCATTAATTTATCAAGAAGGCATCTTGCAAAACTTGGTACAGCTTCTAGTGGGCTTTTTCTTCGAAAGGGACCCATATGGTTTGACCATTTTAGGTTTGAGTGATTCTTATCAGACTTACCAAGAAATTGATAGTGTTAGATCTTTTGAACCAACTTTATATCAATTCAAATAGTTTACTATTGCAGGAGACATGAAAGGCATGGAAAGACTACACTTGAGACTACCCAATTGAGGTAGCCCATAAGAAACATTTTTTGTTATGAGGGTGAATCTTTATTGTATTTTTTGAATTGTATCCAATAGTTTAGGAGCCAAAGTTCAAAACTTGTAGCCTTTTACATGTACAATAAATCATACATAAGTGTTTGTAAAAAAAGTGGAAGAGATTTAAATTTTCCCTGAAACAATAAGGCATTAACTATAATTTTCATTTGGGTTAAGACACAAATTTTGTATTACAATATTACAATCACAATCTAAAACCCATCAAAAGGTGATAAAGTATATTTGTCTTAAGGATATAAGGCTTTTGAATCATTTCTTTTTAAGTTCATAGCTTAGCCAACATGAATCTTGTTGATACTAAACATCATGAGAGATCAAGAGAGTTTTCACTCTTTCTCTTATATTGCTTAACGTTAGGGCTTTTAGACAAATGAGGGTACCATATCAACTTGATATTGTTTCCAATTCCTCTAGAAAATAAACCATATATAACAAAGCTTCTATGTTAATATTGTTTTTAGTCCCTATTGTATCTTTCACATTCATTCTTTTTTCCCATGTAAAGTGGTTAGCCCAACAGATTTAAAAGGTTGGAAATAGAGTATTAGGGATCATCACATCTTAGAGATTCTTTTATTTTCTTAGTAGTACATGAAATGAGGCCATTAACAGTCTTCACAAATTCCATGGTCATCTTGGCTATGGGTGTATTGTTCACAAAAATTTGAAATGCAATGGTTAAGAGAGACCCTTCCACGAGAGGGTTGTTGTGAGCCTTGCATTTGGGTCCATCTGGAAGGAGAGAAACATTATTAATTCTTGACCATTCATTACTTGATGAATGGCAAGGATATTTAATGGATTATAAAAAACTATTGACCCATAACTGTCTTTGTTGCTCTCACAGAAGTCCTCCACAAATTTAATTGCGCCCTTTACTAATGGAAGAACTACCTTTCTTGATAATATTTGTGCTATACACTTTTATTATGACTCAAAGAATGGAAAATCTATGTTTGTAATGATCTAGAAAATATGGTTATGAAATTTGAGAATACACACTTGGTTTCTCATAAGGGAGGAGAATGGAATCAATATAGCATTCCCCATAAGTAAACCTATTATAAGGATCATACAATGAACATTCAAAGATTTCATTATATACAAACCTTTCATGGAAATCCAACAAATGAAAGAGATGGAGCTAACAAAGGTGGAAAAATGTGTTCATATAATGGTCCTACACAATCATCATTCACTGTAACAATGCCCTTTGTATGAAGAAATGGGAAAGAATAAGAATACCTATAAAAAAGAGGTACTATGAGAAAAATGGTGGGTGTAACTGTAGGTATTATAAATAATACCATTAATCATAGACATAATAGATAGAGGACATAATGTACTACCCAAACCCTTTGTACTAACAATAAGACAATGCTTGATGAAAAGTGCTCTACAAGGAACATAGCAACTAGACTAGCCTATCTTACATGATACAATGTGCAATATAGTTTGCAATAATAGAGGAACCGTCCTAAAAAGCCACAAGTCCATTGTCTTTATGATATTTCAATTGGATCATTAGAAAGCACACATCAGTAGGATATTTGACATCAAGTATGTTGATTGTACATTATATTTTTCCATGGTGATTAAGAGTTACGGTAGAAAAATGATTTGTATTTACATGTTGGTAACTTGTGATATTGCTATCAACATTCACCTATGTGATATTTTGAGTTAAACTCATTGACTTGTGTTTCATTCTTAGTGGTTCACATGAACCTATCTCTCATGAAAATGAATAGAACACTAAGAACTCATTGGATCTAGGTGATGCTTACATAGGTGAAGAAATAGATCCAATGAATGGTAAGTGTTCCATTAATTCTCATGATACATGGGTTTGTGTGAACCACTACTCATGAAACACAGGTCAATGAGTTTGACTCAAGAAACTACATAATTGAACCTTGAGAGCAATATCACAATTTGAATTCAGAAAATATCACCTACTTATCAGTGTTGGTAACTCTAAAAATTTAATTTGTATATTAATTTTATTTTTTTTCATTCCACCACATATATTACATCCATTTCTATCTAAATGAATTAAATGTTAAGAATATTGTACCATAGATTTTAGATAAAAATTTGGATGATTAGCATGTATTTTTCATATTGCCTCTGTGACATCCAAAGACTTTGAAGACAAGTGTGCTTCTCTGGCCACATCAAGAATTTCCAATGAGATATCTTGACCACTTTTTGAATTCCCTATACTCACTAAAACATTCATGCAATCAAGAATATATCTCAAATATTTACATTTAGATAAATGATTGCCATGCCTCTTCAATTGCATAGTAAAAGATTAATTTTATACTGTGACATTCATGTGCATATATAAAGAAAACCAAAAACATGTCTACTATCTAACCTCTATAAAGAAGAAAATAAAATATAAATGTGTTTTGTATCCATTAAAAGCATAAAATTGCAAATAAATGACTAGTGTCTACCCAGAATAAGTAACAATGCCTAAAAATACTCTAAAATCATAACATTGAAAAATCTAATACAAGTATTTAAACTTAGAACTAACTATGTGCCTAGAATAAAATTTACAAAACTAAAAATAATCATATTTATAATCACTAAAGTTAGGATAAAATATATCCCTATGTTGTTGATTTGTGGGGATTATCCGAGGTATAAAACATATTGGAATTAGATTCTATGAGGAATCTTTTGTGGGTGCATACATGATTTGATTCTATTTTTTCTATTTTAATATTCTTAGGAACTTACCCATTATGAGATTTTGGATTGATCTTTTTGATATTAGAACCTAAATTTAAATTACAACGTTATGCTTCAAATTTTGAACTTTGCAATTATTGGTTTTGTTTAGCATATGTATTGGTCTATGACATTCTAAAATTATATTTTTTTATTTGCGTACATAATACATACATGCATACATATATACATATTTTGTATATTCTATTTTAATTTTTGTATGAATGAAAGATTTGAAGAAAATCTGATCCAATTTTTATTTTTATTTGTTTATGGATGGAGCTCAGGGTTTGTGTTTGTTTGCAAATTGTTTTAGTTTGGGTTTTTGATGCTAATGATAGTAAAAGGATTAGCCACAAATTATATGCAATAAAAGAATGCTTTTGAGTCTAATTGGTAGATATTTAGAGAACTTGATATATAATTCTAAGATCTGATGTAATACTAATAGCAACATACAATTTAAATTTAAGATTTGAACAACCATTTTGAAAGAATTGCATCTCAAGAAATCAGTACAAGATAGATTTTGATCTATTTTCAAAAGCCTTATTGAAACTTTTCCAATGTAATTCCAAACTTGTAAAAATTTTGGCACCGATATTATAACAAAATTTAGGTCGCCCAATCAATGAATGAATTTATGAATTCTTGTAATCCTCTTCACCATGAACCCTTGACACAATATGTCATTGATTGCTCTCATCTGTAAAAATCAACTAATGAAGTGGAGATGCAAACCTTGTATAAAATCCCTCAATGGTAAATTGGGTCTTTGTCCCATTCCCTATTGGTGTAGGAACACCCTCATAACTACTCAACATAACATCCAAGCATGGTAGAAGTCAATTAGACCCTTAGGACTCTTCACATTTTCATAAGGATCCCATTGTGTGGCTCATTGACAATTTGGTGACTATATAAACCTATTGCCTAAATGAAGTTACAAGGATCACTAATAGGTATAGACCATCAATTAAGTGTCTTTAGGTTTCTTAGATTCATATAGATTCATATTAGAAGCATAGGACTAAATTTGATACAATAAAGTGAAAAAATACAAAATAAATTGCTATACAACTTGTGCAAATTTTCCTAATTGTTATTTTTGTAATAAAAACTCCTCACAATGGTCAAAACCTTTGAAAATTTGCTGGATATGTTGGAGAATATTTTCATATAGCAATTTTAGGTAGGTGGAAGAAAATCAGTTGTAATATTCTTTTGAAATCAATAAAATACAGATTGTTTTCTTGCAAAATTAGAAGTTCTTTGCTTGTGTACAAACTATACATAGGTGTCATGATTGAATACTAATGGATTATTGAAGCCTAATTAGTTATCCTTCCATTGATCTTAGTTTGAGTCCTTGAAGTGATCTGAGGTAGAAGTTGTCTTCATTTTTGTGTGGGTTGCCAGCAAACCCTCACAACCTAGGGTTTCTGTAAGAAAATGATCTTATCTCTCATTTCACCCTTAGAAAATCATAATTATCAGTGAAATGAGAGACACGTATGTATACATAGTGACTCTAGAGTCATTTTGAAGGAGTTGATTTGTGACCATACATTTGGAGCATTTTTAGTGTTGACATCTCTATGTGGTAACTTTGCAGCGGTGATAAGTTATAAGTTATAATTTTTCTTGGTGTCTGGTATTTAGCTGATCGAGGTTGAGAAATTGTAGACTAAAGTATGATGGGTATGTTCAAATTTTAATATGTTTGTTAAAGATATAGTAGCTAGACAAAAATTTGGATAATTTGAAAACTATGGAAGTGTTACAATTTGACCAGAAAGCAAATGGGGACTATAAATTGTGAACGTTCTATAAATTAGTTTAGAAAGCCAACCAGCATGAGGGAGGCTACCCATGGTCAAGTTGTGGGAGAACTTTTACAATGAGACATTAAGAATAGTGAAGGTACATTTGATGCAAAGACCAAGGAGAACTAGAATTTCATGGTGGTGATGAAGAGCAATGGTTGCAAATTATATAAAACAAAAAAAAAAAAACTAAAAAACAAAACTTCTTCTTGATTATGAATTGACCACAAATAAATTTTGAGTAGAAATAGGAAATGAAGTAAATGTGGCAAGAAATTACCGTGTAAGAGACCATTCACTGACAAACCAATTCTATTGTAGGCATGCTAGTTGCAATGGTCAAGAAACAATTAATGGAGCCTTTGCAAGGTTTATAATCTAAATTGGATTCCATTATATTTGTCTTACCTGATTCACTTATTATAAGAAGTTCTTATGTAAGAAGCTCTTTGATTTTCTCAATGATAAGGGGAAATCACATATTGAGATAGCATTGACATTAATCAAGCTAACATGATCTGTCAATAGATCTAATATCATGATTGGCAGTTAATGATAAGATATGCATCTGCTTCTAAAGGTTTTGATGCATGATAATGTCTACCATGGTCATTTTTCATGTGGTAAATTGTTTATTTTAGGGAGGAGGAGAACACACAATTTTTCAAGAACAAGCTATATGATGGCATGGACTGGGTTTTAAAATCAATTGCTTGTATTATTATGGCAGGTGCTCTTGTTTGCAAAGTTGGCTAGTTTGTGGTTTACACAAATATTGGATGTGTATTTTGTGCATGTAATAAATAAGATCTACAAATTTGATTTTGGTTGTATAGCTAATTGAAAATTGAATAATATTTGTTTATTCCAATTCAATCATCTCTATAATGATGTCATTTATTAGACATGTACTTGGGTGGATTTTCTCAATCCAGCTTCTATTAACTTTTACTCATCTTTTGTTTGTGTAAATTCTTAACCTTCTTTTTGAGTCAAAAGGGGCAAGTTGTGTTCCATTTAATAGGTTTTGCATAAGTAGTTTGGAGGTGATAAACCTAAATTTGAGATGAGGTATTTGATGCTTAATGATCAATTTTTGGATGATGTGAAATTAAGTTGATTTTACTTAGTCCATTTACTTGATGATCCAAATTGCAGATGTAATATTTGTAGGTTTAGAGATATATGTGACAATCAGAACCTAGCAAAATTTAGGTATCAAAATTTATACCCTTTTGATATAGTCCCAATACATACTAGATAAAATGATTTATACACATCTTTTGATGTGGAATTAATTGATTCCTTGAACTCAAAGTGACACAATTTTGGTATGACAATAATAGGCCTCTCTCCACTCGTAGGTTTCCATTTTGGGTCTGGGTTTTGTGTTACTAATGTTTTAAAAGGTGAACATGTAATTGTAGAATATCACACCATTCTTATATAGGAATATAGAAAGAAAAAAATATATTTATTTTGAAGAGTTGAGAATTCATTAAAATATTTGGTGTACCATTTTTTCATGGTTTTTTGAGCCTTATTTTTATAAAAACCTCCCTATGGGAAACTATTGTTGTCAACTAACTATTAACTAAAAGTCTGTTATATTTATATGTAAACCATAAACTAATAAAAGAAGATGCAATATTATTCCAATAGTATTGCAATTTTTTCCTCTTAAGTTTGGTATGGCTAGATTCAGCTACACAATATTAAATAAATTACATTATTTGCAACCAAAAAAAAAATGAATTGAAAACACAACCAATATTGATTAAGACATTTGATAGTTCACTCCTAGATGCCTAATTAAAAGAAACCTACAATCAATAATCATTATATTTCTTTTCAATGAGTGCATCATTGTTATCAGTTATTTCATTAGAATCACAAGAAAATACAATGCCATGTCCACTAGCTACACAATGCAAGTCTTGTATTGGAGCATCCTCATCCTCCAGAGAGACCACAAAAAGTTAGAAAATATAAACATACAAGCTAGTACACTAAGTTTTTATCCTAGTTCCTCATCACCCCTTTTTGTACTCGATTAGCTTATGTGACTAGAGGCACAAGTTGGAATGCACATAGACTTGTTTGTCTTCTATTTTTGCCCCCACTGGTTGTGCTTAATAAAGTGGGTAAAGTAGTATGTATTTCAATTTTTCTTAGTTGAAGAAATCACAATTTCTTCAAATTGTAGAAAATGGACCATTTGCAGCTCTAAAATTAAAATTTATAATAGATGACCACCAAAGAAGAGTAAGACAATGTAATAGAGTAATTCATACCTACAATAAAAAATTGATTGTAAGAGGACGTATGTAAATAATGTTTTGTCATAGTGTCCTACTTGTACTTGTCCCAAATAGCATTAAAACTAAGGTTCACTAAAACTTGAAGGCAAAGAATTTTTGAATACACTCATGAGTATGCCCTTTACATTTGGATTTGGAAGTCAATCCATGAATGCTACCTTGAACTCACTATTTGGAGTAAGTGTGTTATTAACCTTGCAAGTTCTGAATCATTGTTATATCAATTTATTTCCAAAGATTATAGAATGGATCAAATGGGATGTACATGTGGAGTTGAAGGCATGTGAAGTAGATTTATTTATCTTGACACTTGGTAACAATTATTGTAAAAGGTATTGAAGAGGGGGCTACATTGGGCAAGCTTCTTTGGTTGCTTTTCATGAATTGGTAGAGTTTATAGAAACTAATGATGTTGTAAGATGTGTAAGAAAATATATATGATGATGTTAGAAGTTCATTGCCTTATTTGGACTTGGTTGGTTGCTTTTTTTTTTCTTCAGTGGCCTATATGTATTGTTGCTAGTGAAGTTGGACAATCAAGTTTGTGCAAAATATCAAGAATTTTCTATAAAGATGATTGTAACTCTTGGGAACGTGTGATGAAATATCCTTGGTGGTTTTCTTTGTTTCTTTACCATCCCAATGGTTTTACACTTTCCCATGTTGCTATAAAATAAGGGCATGAGATAACACTTTCACATTATAGTTTGAAATTGAATTGAGGGAGTGTTGCAAGTAGGAGGACATATCTATTGAAGGGAGAAGTTGAGTGTAATATGTACTCATGTATTTGAGATTAAAACAAGTTGTGCTCTCTTTGGTTGTGATTTTTAAACTAGAAATGTTTTTTCCACATACATTGGTGTTATTAGTTTTGTGTATGATCTTGTGGTTGTCATAATTATTTTTTGCTTCTTACATATAAAATTAAATTTAACCAATAAGTTGACTATTTGGTTGTGGCTTCTAGCCTTGGCCCTCAATGCATATAACTATAACATTCCTAAATAGTTCTTCACTTTTAGGTAAATAGACTATCCTTGTATTGTATCATTTTGTAGCCAAAGTAAATGCTAGGAGATGCAAGGTTGTGGTCATCAAGTATTTTACAATGCTTAGTAATAACTTGATTCATATGAATTTTGTGAGATTTAAGTTCACTCTTCTTATATGTACTCATTTTTTTATTTTTCCCTCTTCACTAATTATAGAATTGGATATGTGACCATACACTTCTTTTGGTTGTATATTAATGTCTCTTATGGTAATCATACCTCATATTGGAAATCACACGTGCTAATGGAAAAAAGTGATGATTTGTCCAACTCACATGAAAAAGATTATATTTATGCTTGCAACATAACATTTGTACATAGGTTGTATTTTTGTCAAAATAAATTCTGAAAAGATGGTTTTCTTTATGTTTTGAATTTCATCCATCACAATTGCTATGGTGTCATTATGTTGGCATTATTGTTAAAAATGAAAAGAAAATTGAAAGTTGTATACGGCTTAAATGATGCCTATTTCTAGGTAACTCAGAGCTTTGGTATGGCATTGTTGGACCCTTGATGTCCTTACCTATTGTTGGAAGTAGGGTTATCTATTTTCCATAGGGCCACTTTAAGGAGGTAAAATTATAGCTTTATAAACTCAAGATCTATGTATGGTATGTAAATTCATCCTCCTTTCCAAGATTTTCACCCTATTGCATTTTGTAAGATCAATAATAAAATTATATAATTATTAAAAAATAATTTCAAAGCACCCTAAGCTAATAATCCCATATCTTATTGTGAAAAAGCAAGGGCAATTTGCATGCAACCATCAAATTTTAGATGATGTCTTGATCACCCATGAAATTCTACACTTGATCTATAGAAGTAAATAGAAATAATCATAATAAAGTTGGATATAGCTAAACCCTACCAGTGAGTCTTGTGATACTTTCTTCCAAATTTTCAGCTTGCTTTTGGCTTCTCAACTGAATAAATGGATTTGATTCTTTAAGCTATTATAGGTGCCTAGTATTTTGGCCTTTCTAATGGAAGCCTGGTGTTTTTCTCCCAATATTCCAAGAGTCGTGCAGGAGAAATCCTATCTCTATAGATTTGTATTCTTCTGGATGAATCTTCTATTTCTTATATATAAAAGACTTACAAAAATAGTGAATGTTAATTGTTATTAATGCTTCTCCTTAGTTAGTGTTGGTCATGACACATAATAGTCATGATGTAGATGATCTATGGAGTTTTCAGAGGTGATGTCTTGGGAAGAAACCCTATCTTTCTAAATTTCTAGTTGGGTTGGGATTTTTCTTTGAGATTTGGGTTCAAAATTTATTCAATTTTTTTTGGTATTGGCTTTGGATTTATTTTGGGTTTGTCTATACAAAAGTGTGTGTGTGTGTGTGTGTGTGTGTGTGTGTGTGTGTGTGTGTGTGTGTGTGTGTGTGTGTGTGTGTGTGTGTGTGTGTGTGTGTGTGTGTGTGTGTGTGTGTGTGTGTGTGTGTGTGTGTGTGTGTGTGTGTGTGTAGCAAACAATTTCATACACCACTATGCTTATTTTAAAGCAACATAAAAAAATACACCACCATATCAATGTTTTAGTTTGAAAATAATAATACCAATATTAATAATTGACCATCACAAGCAAATATCATCAAAAACCATCAAGTGAATCATCAACATTCTGTTGTTGCATTTGAAAATAATAATGCCAATATTAATAATTGACCATCACAATCAAATATCATCAAAAACCATCAAGTGAATCATCAACATTCTGTTGTTGCAAATTAGAATCACAAAAAGTAATGTTATAGACTCATTTAAGGACAATTTTGTGATTGTCCCATATTGTAAGCTTCACAAATTAATTTTCATAATTGATGATTCAAAGATAACAACCTTGGATCAGATTGGATGAATCCAAGAAAGTAGGTTTGGATTTAGATTTAACCACAATAAACTATAAAGATCTCCTTAAATTTTTTTCAATTCATATTTTTCTACACATGTTAGCCTCTATGCAAAACGTCGATGTTTTTTTTCAAATGCAAGGGTTGAAGTTAAATGTAGATTCAAAACCAAGAGTCTTGAATAGATAAACATGAGATTAAATTATAACTCAACTTAATAAATAATTTTTGGAAATCACTTTATTAATAATTAAAATAACATAACTCCAAAAATAATCATTTTTCAATTTTCTATGAACATGGGAGTTAACCAATGTTTCCATTGTGCACCCAACTATCTTACTAAAAATAGCAAGGGCTCATCTTTAACAATAGTTGACTTACAAAAAAAACATATGAACTTAGATAGAGTGGAGGAATGGGCACTCTTTTGGAATTTGAATTAGCTGGATTGCTTGCAGGTGAGAAACTGGTCGGGGAGAATTTCGCTAGTGGTACTGACCCTGGGGGAACGGCAGAGGATACTAAGAATTTTACGGGGTTAATATCTTTGGTTGAGGTGGACAATGGAAAGTCCTCGGGTGATACTAAAATTTTGTGTGGGGTCTGTGTCCCACCTTTGGGATCCTAGTTTGCTTCTCATATATCGGGACAGGATCTCAAGAAGGAAAAAAAAAACGTTGTCTCTTTCAAGGAAAGGACCTTTGGAGGGCAGAAATAGGGGGCCTCAGAAGGAAAATCGTGGTCATCCCTATTTGGCAAGAAACCAACTAGAAAGTCTCTCTTCTCGTCGGTGACTACGAAGACCTGCTGGGAGAAAGGTGATTTTTAAGTTTTTATTCTAAATCCTTTAGTTGATTTTTCTATGTCTTCTATGGATTTCACTTTAGTGAGAAAATTTTTAAGTGCTAGACCTGATCTTGAAACTCTTAGAAAGATGGTGAAAAGGAAATGGGTTATTAGAGGAGAGGTAGATGTTGCCCCCATGTTGAATGGCTTCTTTTCATTTATCTTCAACTATAAAGAAGACATGGATAGAGTTCTTTATGGAGGGTCGTGGTTTTTTGGCAAAAGTTCTCTTACCATTAAAAAATGGGAACCCAATATGGATCTTTCAGACTCATTCTTCTTAACCACTCCCATTTGGGCCAGACTCCTTAGACGCCCTCTTGAATTATGGCATGAAGATATCTTTAAAGTTATCGCTAGTTCCTTTGGTGAACTAGTGGCTATGCATAATGCTACAGCTTCTAGATCCAAACTCCATTGTGCCAAACTTTTTGTTAAGGTGGTAGACCTGAATCACCTTCCAACAAAGGTGGATTTGATCTCCAAGTTGGGTAAAAGAACTCAAGAAATCCTTTTTGAAAATCTTCCTAATTCATGCTATGCTTGTAAGAAGTAGGGGCATTTGGTTAAAAATTGTCCCTCTAAAAGTAAAAATTAGGCTAGCAGTGGTTTAGAAAGGAAAAAGAACAGGATTCAGCACAAGAAAGTTTGGAAACCCAAAGAAGGCCAACACCAAGAACAAAAACACAATGAAAAATTTCAAGCTCCATAGGCAGAGGCAGAGAAAGAGCTCACTTTTGAGGAAGCCAACTCTGAGAAAGAAGGTCTCAGTTTACAATCTATAACTAGTTTACCTGAAAAAGAATTGGAAAATCAGGCAAATATCTCTAAAAAAATTGTTATTTATTAGAGGATAGAAGAACAATGGGGAGTTATTGATGACAAAATTGTGCTTGAGGATGGTGAAATCTTGGCTAATATTGAAAATTTACCTGAGGAAGGAGATCTTCCTTCTTTTCAATACAGGGAGATTTAGATGAAAAACTAGGTAGAAAATGACCCTTCTATGGTGGAAACTCCTCCCCTAGATGATGTGAAATAAAATGGCTCAATTCATAAACCAAACCAAAGGAAAAAGGCTGAAAAAAAGAACAATACCAAGGGGGTAGAGACTAGAAGCAGCAAAATAGATCAACATATCAAGGGAAAACCTCTTGTTTCTAATCTGGGAAAAATTGGGAAAAGAACAGATCAACACACTAAGGTAAAACTAGATGTTGGATCCCCGGGCAATCCTGAAAGAAGATCTATGAAGAAAACTAGAGAGTTAGAAAGTATGCAGAATATTGCTAATGGTAGGCAAGCAACTATTCTGGATTTTTCTCCTAAAAAATGGATATGAAGATCATAACCTAGAATATTAGGGGGTTGAATAGTACTCATAAACTAGATATTGTTATAAATTTTTGTTAGAGAACAAAAGCTTGATTTTCTTCTGCTTCAAGAGACTAAGATGAATAAAGAGAAAGCAAAATAGATTAAAGCTTTTAAAAACTATTCTTTAAATGCTAGCAGTTTAGAAGGGACATCAGGGGGAACTTTGATGTTATGGAAGAAGAATCGTTTCTCTGGAACAATTTTGTTTGCTAGTAAACACCTTATGATAGCCAAAATTTCTAGTTCAGAGCAGAAGGAAGATTGGTATATTGTGAATATTTATGCTCTAACCTCAAAGCTTTCAAGGAAAAAGGTCTGGGATTATGTTTCTAATTTTAAAAGAAAAAACTATTCTAGCTGATGGATCATTATGGGAGATTTTAATGTCCCTCTTTATGACTATGAGAAAATGGGAGGCAATGCTACTCAGTTGGAAGGAAGATTGGATTTAAGGGAATTCATAAATAATGAGGGCTTAATGGATTTGGACCTCTATGGTATCTAGTACATGTGGAGCAACAAGAGAGTTGGTAATGAATGTATTCAGGCTAGGCTTGACCATGCTCTTATTTCTCCCAATTGGACTAAAGACTTCATTTGTAAACTGGAGGCTTGTTAGAAAATTAGATCGAATCATTTCACTCTTATATTCACTACTGAGAAGATTAACCTCAACAAGAATTTTCCTTTTAGATTTGAGAAGATGTGGATGCAGCACCCTCAGTTTGAAACTAAATTGAAAGAATGGTAGAATATAGAGTTTGAAGGCACTACCCTCTTTAGAATTGCTCCCAAGCTCAAAAATATCAAAAGGGAAGTCAAAAAATGGAACAAGAATAGATTTGGGAACATTTTTTAGAACAAAACTATTGTTAAGGAGGAAATTCTTAATATACAGGAAAAAATCCAGAAGGAAGGTTATACCTCTAATCTCCTCCTTGAAGAGAATGAAAAGCTTGTCCAATACCATGACATCATCACTAAAGAAGAAATCTTTTGGAGACAGAGATCACAATTGTTATGGTTGAGAGAAGGAGATAAAAATACTAAGTTTTTCCATCTCTCCACTCTGAAGCATAGGGCCAAAACTCACATTTCATATCTTAAAATGGGAGATGTGAAAATTGTTGAAGACAAGGCTATCATGAATGAGATGGTGACTTTTTTCTCTTCCCTTATGATGGTTGATTCCAACATTAATGTGGAAAGTCAGGCTAAATTCCTTAAAGTGATTTGTCCACTGATTACTAAGGATCAGAATAAAATGTTATGTTCAATTCCTAAGGATGTTGAAATTATCAAGGCTGTTAGCTCTCTGGGAGGGGATAAAGCCCCTGGCCCTGATGGATTCTCCATGTTCTTCTTCTAGAAGCTTTGGAAAGTGGTTTTTAAAGATGTTTGTGATGCTATTAAGGAATTCTATGGGGCTAAAACAATTCTTAAAGAAATCAATTCCACTTTTCTATGCCTTATTCCTAAGAAAGTTGGGGCTAATTCTTTGGATCAGTTTCGTTTGATCAGCCTATGTAACTCTTTCTATAAAATTATTTCCAAAGTTCTCATTTCCAAACTTTTTTAGGTGATCCCATTGATTATTGATGATCAACAGAATGGTTTTGTCCCTGGTAGACAAATCCTTAACTCTATCATCTCTGCTCATGAGAATATTGATTCCTTATCTTGTTCTAACAATCAGGGCTTCATTATGAAAGTGGACATTGCTAAGGCCTATGATAGAGTGGATTGGTCTTTCCTCTATAATATTTCGCTTGCTTTTGGCTTTGATCATAAGGTTGTGGGTCTGATCCGCCAATTGGTTTCTACTGTCTCTATCGTGGGCTTGGTTAATGGTAGCTCCTCTCCTTTTTTTTTTCCTTCTCGAGGGCTGAGACAAAGTGATCCTTTATCCCCCATCCTTTTTGTTATTATGGTTGATTGCCTAGGGAGATTTATTGGGGACTTGGTCCTAAGAGATTTTCTCAAGGGCTTACAACCTTCTTCTCAACTGTTAACTTGCTCTCATGGACAATTTGTTGATGATAACATCTTCATGGGTAAGGCTGAAGTGAAGGAAGCCAAGATTTTAAAGTAGCCCATTAACTTATATTATTCTGCTTCCGGACAAGGGGTTAAATGGAGCAAAATTGTTGTGTTCTTCATTAACACCCCTATCCACAGACAAGTTAAAATTGCTAAAATCTTGGGATGTTCTATAGGATCTCTCCCATCCTCTTACTTGGGGCTCCCCCTAGGCTTGAAGGTCCCTAATGCTTTCTAGGAAGATCTTACAGACAAATTCAGAAAAAAATTGGTGGGATGGAAAGGAATTCTTTTAATCCAAGCTGGTAAGTTAACTCTCCTCAAAGCCTATCTCCAAAGCATTCCTACTTATGCATTAAGTCTTTTTAGAATTCCTTTTAAATTTGCTGAGTCAATTGATAAAATTCAAAGAAAATTCTTATGGACTGGCTCTAAGGATAAAAAGAGAATGCCTTTAATTTCATGGGATCAAGTTTTTAAACCTCACAGTGAAGGGAGATTAGGAATTCAGAAAATCAGTAGTTTGAATAAAGCCCTTCTAGCCAAACAGGGGTGGAGAGTGTACCATGACAACAAAGAGTGGAGTTCCATTTGGAAACATAAGTATCTCTTCAATGCTTATTCCCTTCCATATTTCCACAAATCTCCTGATGTTATTCATTCTTTCTCTATATGGGGAGTTGTTCAAGGGACCAAGAAAACTTTAAAAAAAGGATGTTCCTGGAAAGTTGGTAATGGACTTAAAGTGAAATTTTGGGAAGATATCTGGCTTATGTGTAAGAAAACTTGGCAATAAAGAATATAACCATTTCCACATAACCCATAATAGATCTGAAATAAATACGAAATTAAAATCCACATGCAAGAGAATAGACAACATACCCACAAAATTGTGACACAAGATATACCCTGGGAAACCCTCATTGAGGGAAAAACCCAGCCTCCAAAAGCATCCATCACCATGTATTATTCAGCAAAAATACCATTGTCATACAACCATGGAAGCCTTCATGGCCATAGCCACAACCGAGAAAACTATGTGAACAAGCATGAATCCACACATCCCATGCCATGCTTTCAACCTTCACAAATGCGCCCTTGGCTAACCTATCAAGCCTTGTCCCGCTCGACTCTTGCCTTTTGTCTTCTCCTTGTCACTCTCTCTCTCTCTACAACAATTACCCTTGTGGCTGCTTATATAGTAGCAAGTCCCACAAAACCACTAAGTGGTATTACATAAACCATGTGCTAAAACCATGTGCTACCTAACCCACTGGCCCCACATTTAATATTAGGCATTTAATTCTTTTCCCCAATATTAAATAATTACATGAAATATTATCACAATGTTACAATACAACTCATCAAGAATATTCCATGGGAATCTTTACATGTTGCACATCCATCTAGGTGCAACATTACATAATAAAATAAAATAATAAAATAACAATATTATGCAATGTGTGCAACACCCATTATCTCAACAATCTCCCACTTGTTGTATACATTACATAGGGTCAATCTGTAGCCACATAAATGAACAAGGGAACAATCCCTCCCACCACATCCACCATCATGGATCAAAATACACCAAGTGCTCCATCCTGGTACCCGCAACAAAATCAAAGTATCCAGCATCTCAAACATGAATGATCTCACCTCCTATTATGCCACTCCCGCTGGACATACATAGAAGCCATCCAAAGAGAAAGCCACCCAACCTGTCGCATTAGAAGATCTTAAAATCCTATACCAACTAAAATTCCAAGCACAAATAACCTGATCCAAAGGTAATCACATGTATCCGTAGTTGTCAAAATATCCATAGCTGAAATAGCACCCACAGCAAGTGCCAAACCCATCCAACTATCCATACCTCAAAGGTATAGCAAGTGAATCTTATATCACTGACATATCCAATCTATAACCTGCAATCATAAGCCTCAAGAGCAATACCTGCCACATATATACCAAGAAGCTCCCACTGCAAAAGATAATGTCAAATCTATAACCAATCCACTCAACACATCTCAAAGAAGTGAATCCATGTAGTATCAAGGACATCCACAATACATAAACTCATAACCTGTATCATGTCCTTCCACACACACCTCTAGATGTAAACTATGCAAGTATGATCTCCTCCATAAAACCCCAACAAGAAGCCTCAACAACACCCAAACCATACCATATAACTACTCATGGATGTAAGCCTCTCACAAGAAGATCAAACTCAATAAACCCATTCCTAAACCAAGGAATAACCATTCCTAATCCAAGGAAAATGCCCAATATAAAACCATCTCCCAAACTCAACCAGCATAACAACATATGCACATGGAGATAACCAATGCTAAACCATCTCTCAAATGAACCCTCTAGAACTAACTCATGTACCATAGCTCAAGATCCATATCCATGAAAGACAAGCATAAATATAATGCAACTGAGAGAAAAAAATGGGCTATACCTCTCAAGTAGCAAACCGCTGAGTAGACCAAGAGTGGGGAATGAGAATGCTCATCAAGATACCCAAGTCTCCAACCAAGACTCATCTAAGAACAATCTCCTCTCAAGTCCATATCAGGGGATTGCCCTTCAGACTTCTTGATGAAATCATCAACCATCCCAACAAAAACTTCTCTAATCCAAGAGAAATCAGCGTCACCATCGTCTCTAAGTATCCATGAGCACTTGTAACCAATCAATCCATGCCAACTCCAAATGCAACATAGCAATATCATGAAGTATCCAGCTTGTGATCAGTGTACTCAATACCAAGAAACTAAACTAAGATCAATGTCAAAGTTCCAACCATGGCCTCAGGAACATAAACATGACAACATGATCTAACCATCTCAACTAAAGAGATAACATGCTCCACATGAACATACCATAACATGTCACAACTCTAAACACGTATCAAGAGTATACCATGACATAATAATGAAACCATCCTTATACCAAGGATAACATGCCAAATAAAAAATATAAACCACACCTTTGCCAAGAACCCTATGAGTCCTCAAGCTGCAACCATCTCCACACACCATGAAGAACCATCTCCACACACCATGAAGATAACCAAGAACTCCATGAGTCCTCAAGATCTAACCATCTTCAAACATCATGAAGATAACAAGTGCACCATGCAAATGTCAAAGATGCTTCTGCAGCAAATGGATCTAAGACAAACCTCCAACATCTGCAAACACTCAATAAATATATCAATGCCAACAAAATTCTCACTCAACCGTGGTACCAAGTCACCTATGGCATCATAAAATCCATCCTCTCCAAACCAAGAAGATATAAACCAAACCAGGAACTAATCCTGCTCTATCACCCCATCACTGTCACAAGCTCCCACTAAACTATGTATCCAAGCTATCCATGACATAAGATGAACAAAACCATCCTCTAATCATGAGAATCAACCAAGGCATCAAACCATCAAAGAACTCAAAGTGCACATCATGAGCTCCTCAAAAGAAACCAAATAACCATGATCCTCAACCAAGAAGATATACCACCATAACTAAATCAGAAAATCCAAGCTAATAAACATCAAGGATGTACCTGTATAACCAATCATGTCATGCCAAAATCCATGACACCATGATCACATCCATGACCTGAGCATCTGGCTCTCAATATGTTCAACCTGTCAGCATAGTCAACCACAATCCTCTGCCATGACTGTACCTGGTAACAACATCTCATCCCTTCTACATGAAGATAAAACCATGTGACTTAGGGCATAGACAACCCAAATTCAAGCCACCAATCTGAATATGCATCAATAATGAAAGATCAATGGGCAAAGACAACCCATAACCAAGCTATAAATGCAACCTATAAGTATAGACCGCTTACAACACTGCACAACTTGTAGACCCAACAAGTCATCATGCATATTCAAACCAAACACTGATAACCATATCATCATGAGACCAATCTAAAATATGAACTAAGTATACAATGACATCAAAACTTAAATCTCCAATGTCATAAACTCACAAGTTACCATAGTCAAAATATATATATAAACTATTCAGATCAATATATCAACAAATAAATCATGCCAAACCTACACCAAATCTGAACCAATGTGTAGAGCTCTCCAAGAACTTTCCGTTGACTACTCGAAGTCCAAAATCTGACTCCGTATGCCCAAGTTATGCCCCAATCCGTGCTCAAAATAAATAACATCTGACTTTAGGGCTCTGAAAACTTGACTAAATTTCAAAATCATAGAACCAAACCTACACCATCTTGTAGTGCTCTGAATTAGCTTTCCAACGCCTGTAAGAACTCTGAAATCCGATATTCTGAGAGAAAGTTATGGCCATTTTACTAAGACAGTCTTTTTACCATTTTCAGTACGATTTTTCATTTTTAATTTTTTCAGTGACGAAAATTCTGACGGGATTAAATTTGACGGCCATCATGGGCTGAAACTAAAAAACTCTTTCATTTCCTCTGAACATGGCCAAACTAGGGCATATTATATATCAAATTTTATGAAAATGTTGACCCGAATCTAATGGCGAGGTCTTTTTTTACCCAGGAGGTCATTTATGCAAGCTACCCCCCAAAACCCTCATTTAAAATGAAACATCCAAAAAAATCTTTTGTCCAACAATTTCACATGCCCAAATCTTTTAACATCTCATCATAACAGCAAATCCAAAACCCTCAGACCTGCAATAAATCATTCATATATCTTGCCCTTTCTTTTATCCTCTCATGCATTCCCATGGATTCAATCTAGGGTTACAATAATAAAACCATAGCTCTGATACCACTTGTAAGGAAACTTGGCAATAAAGAATATAACCATTTCCACATAACCCATAATAGATCTGAAATAAATACGGAATTAAAATTCACATGCAAGAGAATAAACAACATACCCAAAAAATTGTGACACAAGATATACCCTGGGAAACCCTCATTGAGGGAAAAACCCAGCCTCCAAAAGCATCCATCACCATGTATTATTCAGCAAAAATACCATTGCCATACAACCATGGAAGCCTTCATGGCCATAGCCACAACCGAGAAAACTATGTGAACAAGCATGAATCCACACATCCCATGCCATGCTTTCAACCTTCACAAATGCTCCCTTGGCTAACCTATCAAGCCTTGTCCCGCTCGACTCTTGCCTTTTGTCTTCTCCTTGTCACTCTCTCTCTCTCTACAACAACTACCCTTGTGGCTGCTTATATAGTAGCAAGTCTCACAAAACCACTAAGTGGTATTACATAAACCATGTGCTAAAACCATGTGCTACCTAACCCACTGACCCCACATTTAATATTGGGCATTTAATTCTTTTCCCCAATATTAAATAATTACATGAAATATTATCACAATGTTACAATACAACTCATCAAGAATATTCCATGGGAATCTTTACATGTTGCACATCCATCTAGGTGCAACATTACATAATAAAATAAAATAATAAAATAACAATATTATGCAATGTGTGCAACACCCATTATCTCAACATTATGGACCACCCTTTGATTGAAGATTTTAATGACAAGGCCTTAATTGATCGATGCAAGTAGAGGTTTAACCTTCTTGTTCATCATTACTGGCAAAATGATTCATGGGTGAATTTAACTGATGTTGGTCATGACTTCAGTAATATCCAATTATTCCTTAATGTTGTTTCTCTTTACCCTTATCTAGAGGATGAGATTATCTGGTATGCTAATCCTAGTGGGAAATTTAAAGTCTCTTCTATCTTTGCTTCTAAGGATAAGAGTAATCAACCTCTCTGGTCTCAAGCTTGGATTAAGGGTCTCATTCCCAAAATTAACATTTTCTTTTGGACTCTTCTCCAAAACAAAATTCTGACTCTTGAAAACTTGCAAAAAAGAGGTATAAATTTGGTTAATAGGTGTTCTTTATGCAGAAAGGCACTTGAAGATAGAGATCATATGTTTTTGAGTTGCTCTTATACCCAGGAAGTCTAGACTAAGATTTTTAATTTTTGGGGTATGACATGGGACCATCAAAACAATGTGGATCTTTCTTTCAAGAGTTGGAGATGCCCCTCAAAGGATCTTGATTCTCAATTTCTTTGGAAACTAACCCTCCCCCACCTTTGGTGGGGCATATGGAAAGAAAGAAATAATAGGATATTCAAAAATAAAGATCTTCCAAGATGGGTGCTTGGTCAGAAAATCATCAAAGCCTTCAAGGAGAATTTTATGTCCCAGAGGGAGTTTGCTCAAACCTTCCAACTTGATTACCCTTTAAGATCTCAAGGATCTAAGTTGAAAATTGATAATCCTAGATCAATTATAAAGTGGCTTGTTCCTCCTGGTGGATGGATCAAAGAGAATTTTGACGAAGCTGCCAAGGGTAACCTGAGAAGAGCAAGATGTGGAGGTGTTCTTAGAGATCATATGGGAAATGTTATTGATGCTATTTCTATCCCTATTGGTCACTCTAATAGTCATATTTCTGAAGCTACTACTGCCCTTTATACCACTATTTTAGCTATTGGTTTGGGGTACTCCAAATTATGGTTGGAAGGTGATTCTCTGAATATTATCAATATTCTTAATAATAAAAATTCTATCTCTTGGCCTATAGAGGTAATGGTTATGAAAATTAAAACCATATTTCAAAATTTTGAAAAGGTGGTCATTTCCCATACTTATAGATAATCCAACAAGGTTGCTGATTGGATAGCAAATCACACAATTCAAATGGGGAAAAAGATGCGGTGGATCGATGATTTAAACAAACACATGGATCTTAAAGTGATTATTAATTATGATGTTATTCATTCTAAAGTGGGAAAGATTTTCTTGGATTAGAAATTTAATGATTTGCAGGAGTGACCTTACGACTGTCAGATTACCATTCCCAAGGAGGTACATTCATGTGAAGGCTATGTGTTCTCTGTACGTATCCTCAAAAAGGCATCCTCGATATCGTGTCACAAAAAATTGGTCTCACTTCTACCTCTCTGCTATTGATACCTAGGTGTCTCTGGTTTTTTGTTTGCTCTACAATATGGGAGGTGAACCGAGGAAGAAGGAACCCAAAAAATGTGATGATTGGAAGGCTAGGCAGGATGTTTGGAAGATTCTTTAGAAAGGGAAGGTGGTCAACTACATGGAGCGGTTGCATGGATTCAAACCCCATGTCACCACTACCTTCTTCAAAAACTGGGTGGACGACAAAGTTACTTTACATAGAGTGTCTGTAAAGCTTACTGAGGAATTCATTGCCAAGGTCACTAGTCTCCCCATGAAAGGTATCAAGTTCTCGAAGCAGACCAGTATTTCCAATGCGGCCTACAAAAAATTCTTGAAGATGGAAGAAGAGGAGATGCAATTGGAAAAGAATGGTGACTTCTTTGATGTGCAACAAATAAAAGGTATTTGGCATGATGTCCTTGGTTGTATTCATGAGTATTTCATCCTTGATGGAAGAAATAAAAGGGTGCACAAATTCCACTTTGTCTTCCTTAACCATTTCAGGTACAAGGACAGAATTTTCTTCCCTTTCTATTTGCATTTTTCTTTGCTTCAAAGTTTAAATGCCCATAAAAAGAAACAGTCTTGACCCATCTTACATGAAGGTCTGATTTTACTCATTGAGGGTTTTTGTAAAAATAAGTCCATTGCTTTGTCTCCATCCACTAGCAAGAAAAAGAGTCCTAAACCCTTAAAAGGTAAAATGGATGAGAGTGTTAAAGGGAAAATTAAGGCTAAACTGAAACCCTCTAGCTCTCGAAGACAAATTGAGGAAGAGGATATAGAGGTGGAGAGTACTAAAGGCTCAGATAAGGATGCCCTGAGGAAGAGGAGGGGATGGATGTTGGTGAGTTTAGCTCTAACCTGGATGGTTACCCAAATTCAAAAGATAAAAATGAGGAAGGGAGAGAGGAAGATACTAATGAGGTGAATTCAAAAAAGAGCAAGTCTGATAATGAGGATACTCATATCGTGTCTGGTGGAGGTGATAAAGAGAAAGAAAATTTAATTGATGATCTAGCCATTTTGAGTGAGGAGGAAAACTTGGGGAAAGCTTCCACTCCTGTAAAGAAGATTGAGGGACAAGATAAGGAGGGCCAGAGCCACCATATTCAAGTGAAGTCTAGTGAGGAGGAGCTGTTGGATGGGGGGATTCATATTGATAAAGTTGGCCCCTTACCACACACCACTACTGATGACATGGGTGACTCCCTAGTGAGGGAAACCAAACTTTCCTTCCTCCACTCTACTAAAAAATCTGACTCTTTCCTTCACGTTGACTCATGGCTATATAATGAAATAATAGGGCTAAACAAGAAAGTGGATACCTTACAACAAAACCAGGAGGCTGACTAGGCTATTATTCAACACATGGAGGTGCAAGTGGTAGATATCCCAAAAAAACTAAAGGATTATGAGTAGAATCTTAGAGTGCTCATCAAGAAAAGTGGAACAAAAATGGAGCAAGTAACCTCAAGCATCTGTTCAGTTGTGGCGACTTTGGGCAAAAGAGAAAATGAAGGAACCATATCTTCAGAGGGCCCAAGCAAGAGGACAAGAAAGAGTTTGAGAAAGAAATCTTTGATTGCTACTGCTTCTTCATCTACTAACTCCATCCAAGACATGGCTAAGATTGGTAAGGAGGTAGTGAAGATGATTACGAAACTGTAATAGTTTCCTGGGTCTTCTTTTCTGGTCAGGTTCCTATTCAAGTCTTGTTCGCTAGTTGTTACTTCTGGTTCTTGTGTTTGGTTCTATTTTTTAGCTTTTAGTTTTTAATATGTACTGACAATTCTAGGTCCTTGTAAAACTTGGGTACTTTATTTGGACATTATTAGTGGTTTCAGGTCCCTATAAAACCTGATTTTGGTTCTACATTTCAGTAGGTTTAAGGGCTCTTTCCTATTGGATGGCTTGTTTTTTCCTTTTTTGAGGATGTGAAAGGGTTTTAGGGTCCCTTCAAAACCTATTTTTACCATAATCTAAAAAAATAGTTGACTTACTATACATAGTAAATCCCTTTTTATTTAACCAAATAAGAAATGCATTGCAATCATATCCTGTTCAGGTGCCTTGCTAAAATAGTAACCTTGAATTCCTAAAATAATAACTTGCTATAAATAGTAAGTGAGCCAAAATAAGTCCAACAAATGCCAAATTTGAACATATACTAAGCTCTAATGGAGATTACTCACTTATCTCCACTAATGCAGACCCTATATCCAACTACCTTAGCATTTGAGGGCTAGTAATAAGATAATCCAACAAACTTTGATGCTGATGAAAATGGGGACATTAGAGTCATAAAAGAACCCCAAGTTTTGGTAGGCTATGAAAGAGCCTAGAGCTTTGACTACTACTCTAGTCATTTGTTTTCTATCCCAACTTTCTATTTTTTAGAGAAACTAGTCTACTTGAAGCTTCATCCACTCAATTAAAAGGAATAATCCTATATCTAGGAGAGAAAAGAAGCCTTGTGCCTATATAGAGTGCCTTGTGTCTCATTGATCACAAAAAACTTGCATACAATGAAAGCCCATCAACAAGATGGGATATCCAAGCTAGAAGAACTAGAAAAGATTGATGATGTTGCTACATCAATAAGATCGGTTACTATTTTGTTGGAAAAAAATTTATACAAGTATGATAAATGTGTTTCAAATGATTTTTTTTCCATTGATGGAAAGCCTACTATTTTTTGGTAAGACAACCACTTATATGATTTAAGTACTATCACTTATTTGATTGATGAAGAGGATTTGATCAAATGAGGTAACAATAGCACCTAGAGGAAAGGTTGAGTTATGATATGGAAATGGAGTACAAGAATTAGCCAAGATAGTGATATCATAGTGCATTATAATCTACTTATGGTTTCAAAGGTTAGTTACACTAAGCAAGTTCAAAAGAACAAGTTAAATGAATTTAGTCTTCCAAGCTTGACTGAGTGGATAGTAGGTGCCAAGAAAAGTTAGTGCAAGTTGAGCAGAAAATTAGTTGGAGCTGAGAAAAGTAAATTTTAGTATAGGCTAAATGAAATAGTTAATGTTGAGTAAAGTTTAGTTGATGCCAAGAACTAGTAAACTTTAGTTCATGCCAAAAATAAATTCAATGGATGTCGAGAAACACAGTATGTGCCAAGCATCAAAAGCTAGTTAATGGTAAGTGTCAACATTATTAGAAAGATCATGAATTCAATGGATCTGAGTTTTCAAAGTTGATTTGTTGGATAATGTGAACTATAGGGAAGATAAGATTGATGAGCTGGTGGCATAGAATTCATGGTAAACCATTTTGAGGTGAATTCAAAGAGGATTTAATGTGAAGTTTATAGAAGGGAATGGAAATAAATAAGGGGTAGATTCATTGAATCCTACCTAATTTGTCCTTACCCTAAATTGGACAATGGAGAATAAACATAAATATATCTTAATTCTCTATTTATAGAGATGGCTGGTCAAAATTAAAGGTTGTCATGTGCGAGAACCTAAGGAAGACAAGGAGTCTAGGGTCTTGCTTCATTTAGTGACCTAGGAGAAGAGTCTACATTGGCAAGTTAAGCAAGAAGGCTTAAGGGTATAGATGATTGAAGGGTGAACAAGCTATAAAAGCTAAAGTATGTGAAAGCCAAGCAAAATGGAGGACTAAAATAGATCTATATGTAATTTACAAATGGAGTTGTAAGTTTTTATTAGATCAAGCCTTATTGTCACTCTCTAATAATTGTATCAATCTAGGGTAAATCCTTTGGATTAAGGTTGCCCTAATAGTCATTTGTAAATCCTTTAACTGGGTGAGATTCCAAGTGAATGGTATAAAATCCTCTACCAATTCTCACTCCTAATGAGGTGATTGAAATCCTTTAATAGAGTCACATTTAATAGTGTGTATTATAACCTTTAACAAGGTTGGCCTTTTATAGGGCATCACTTTAGAAGAGTGAGAAAGAGTAGCATGTTATTAGTGGTTTTCACAAATTAGGTATTCACGTAAATAATTATGTCAAGTGTGTTATTGAATCTATTGTGTTTCTTGTTTACATTTCTACAAATCGATTTGATAGTAACCTACAAGTTTTAAGTGATTGCATAATCTTATGGATGCATGCATGATGATAAATGTTTTATGGATTCACTAAGCTATGAGAAGTTTTAACAAGTACATCTATACCTTGGATAACTAATTCACCCCCAACCCCACCCCACCTTAGTTATTCTAAATATTTCCAACATATTTGTGTAGATAAACTTGAGCTTCTTGGTCTAGAAGCTCAAGTGATGAGGATATTGGTAAGGAGAATGAAGTTTGAAATGATTAGATGCATTAGGATATGATCCATTGACTCAAGACCCATGACTGATTAGTGTTACCATTTGGTAGTAACCTTTTTGTCAATGATATAAGATTTTCACAATCCTTGATTCTATAAAATATATGTTGATGGATAATAACTTTTCATATTCATTCACATTTTCACAATCCCTGATTATATAAAATATATGTTGATGGATAATAACTCTTCATATTCATTCACATCCTAATGATGTATCATGGAGATTGATTTGAAAATTTGATGAAAAAATTTAAACACAATTCAATCAAGAAGCATTATCATATTTACTATTTTTTTGATTTAATCTTCATAGATTGTTGATTGTAATCATGAATCAGCATTGTGAAAATTTGAAAATTCTTGTTTCAATGTTGATATTTTGATTTTCACTATAAAAAACTACAACTAGTTAAATGTTAATAAAAAAAAGTAAGAAGTTGATGTCCAATACTCATTGCAACCACTAAAGTGTATTTACTTATTCCTTAAAAATATTTTTACAACTATTTTTCAATTATAATATGTATTTACAATGTTTGGCCATCAAGATCCATCCACGTGCAAGGTTGTCCAGCTAGAACATCTAAGACCCAAATGGGAGGCATGCTGAAAACTTCATCTTTGAAGGGCTTGATTGTGTATTGGAGGTGGCACTGTTGACTAACATATATTTCCCTTTACTAAAGGGGACCGAGTGTTTAATCAAAATTGACATGTCAATGGTTGATTAAACATCCTATTGTCATATGTTGACACTATAATCATCTAATTGTCATTGCCCACAGTGAAGTATACTTGTATTGTTGTGATCATGAAATGGGGTTTTTCTTTCAATATTTTCTTCCTTTTGTCCAATATGGATAGTAATACTAGGATTGATAAAGGATTTTTTACCTATGTCAAGAGTTCTCATTTGGAATAATATTGTTTGTCCACATGCAACTACCTCTTTTGAATACTAGCCCATTTTTCACTATACCTCCTTTGTCTAATATGTGCGATAATAGAAAGGTCAAAAATCAAGTTTTTAACTTTTCTAAGAGTGCTCATTTGTAATAATATTGTTTGTCCAAGTACAACTCATTATTGGCTCATTCATCACTAGTCATCTGAGAATCCCATTTCAAATAATATATTGTGGTAAGTTTAAAGATTGGCCCTTAGTAAGGTATCTTTGTTTTGTGGTGTTTGGAGCTTCATAAGATATAGTAGCTCTTGCATTCCTTGATATCTTTTTAATTATGAATATTTTTAGTTTTTTTAAGATAACCAAATCCTATATCCTCCTAAAACTAGAGATTGAAACTCCAAGTGTTTTGTGTTTCCCAACCTCCAAATAGGCCAAAAGTTTTTTATCATAAAGTAGTAATTAGTGGCCCATTAATTGTTTAGGTTTTGTCATTTTATGCAAACCTACATGTGCAGTTAGGTGGGTCTAACCCTTTGGATCACATATTCATCTTGCTCAATGAATCTTTGTGGATGGAACATTCTAAAGTGCACTTGTCAAACAAAAATGGAAAGCTAAAAACTTAGATCCACTGTGTGTAAATTAAATTTGTGGAAGCACTTCCAAAGTGACAACTTAATGCAATGAGTACACATTTAATAGAAAAAAAAAGAGAAAATGTGTTAAACACTTGAATAAAGTGGTATTTTATTGAGGGAGATGTTACATCACAACATTCAAAGAATATAATTTCAAAACCAAGAAAACAAATATAAAAATTATGAATATTGCATGGCATCGTTGGAAAATAATGAATTATTTTGACATAAACCTACTACCCATGAAAATTATAGGTATCATATTACATCTCAAAATATAGATATCCACTTTAACTTTCAAGCTAAAACTCCTAATTTTTAAAGGTGCAACTACCAAAACAACAATTTCAATAGAAACCACCAAAAGTAAAACACCTCTATGTCTTCAAGTAGCTTCCAAACAACATAAATATTTCCAAATAACTGAGAAGTAGCAAATGAAATCTCAGATTCTTTCCATATTTCATATAAAGTAATAGAAATTAAAACTTGAAACCAATATGAATTTCTTAATTGAAATTGAAGCCTTAACTTTGTTCCAAAAATCTTGGAAATAAATAGACTAATTTTTTACCATTGTGAGATTTGCAGCCCATCCGCAAGCACCAATAGTTGTGCACTCCTTTGACATCCCAAGCAATGTAGAAGCAAGGTCATACTAGGCAACAAGATTTTTGGGTGCACTTTCTGCTGCAAGCCTAAAATGTTCAATATCTTGAGATAGACTATGGCCATTATCAATGCAAACTACAAATAACACTTTTAGACAAACTCAATCATAATTAATATGTAGGCCATTTTGGTATAGAATTGATTTCTAATTGCAATAAAAGACTTTATTTAGGATTTCAAAGATGAATGGTCATAAACAAAACTCAAAACTCAAGTGTGAAAAAATATATACACATGCAAAAATGTGGGCCGAGGTTGGTGCATGGGTGGATGTGTTCATGGGTTGTTGCATGCCTACATATTTGTACATACATGTGTTCATATGTGCAATTTTTTACAAAAAATAATAATAATTTATTTTCAAACTATACAACCTATACCAAAAGTTAAGGTTCCCAACAATATATTTTGAATGATATGTATCATTGGCTATCTCTAAACATTGCTACATAAATTTTTTGGTTATGGATAACTAGTCTCACATTTGATGAATATTCCAAGCAGTTTACTATAGAATTTATTAAATAGAATTTCCAACAAAATAATATATATTAAGGAAAGACATACACTTTCTTATAATAACCAAGTGATGAGAATATATTGTTACTCTCAATCAAAGAGAAAATGCTTGAATTCCCCTTGAGTGCAATAGCATGTGCATATGATTGTAGAATAAAGCAATATTAATTGATCTGTCTATTAATTATTTGCACACATTAAATAAAATGACAAAAAATAACTTAACCTTAATAGTTGTAGTAAGAAATCCATGTCATTGATATGCAAAACCTAAAGCCTGAAATACAAAATAATTTGAATATTATATTGCATAGATTTAGAATATAATTAAATGTGCAATGCTCAAGCCTGGTGATTAACACAAAAAATATTTTATATCTTGTTTAACTTACTTCCCACACCACAAATTGCATGTTGAAGGCTACCAACTGCATCTAAACATTTGTGTTGTTTCACCTAGAAAAGAAACATTTTTAAAATATGAAGTCAACAAAATGATTTCAAAAACCACAATTGTCAAAAACTAAATATCTCAATTCTTATAATGAACTCTTCTAATTAAAATTTGAGAAGAAAATTGTACAATCATAATGTCAAAAATTGTGAACAAATCTTGCAAAGATGCAATTACATATTCTAGTTTTCAGTGTGGCTCCTATGGGCTTCTAGTTTGGAGGTTGCATGTTGTTGCATTTCTTTAACTTGAGAATGAGATTGGTGATTTTTTATGTTTCTTTAACTTGAGCATGAGATTGATGATTGTGAGGATACAAATAGTGTGTGGAGTTTCCATTTTGTTGATCTCCTCAGCCGAGCATTTGAAGGTTAAAGCATAAAGTTGGGTCTTTCATTTTCTCAATTGTTTCTCTGTAATGATTTTGATGGACTATAGGAATACTATAATTCAAACTCCCCCAAACACCATCTTTCCCTCTTCAAAAACTAACAAAATCCTAAAAATCAAGCTAATGGAAATTAACTTATTAGAGGAGGGAGCTGATGTAAGAGGACAAACCACTAACTTACTATTAAAAATTGGAACTTCAACACAACTATCTACCTCTAGTAGAAAGAATACCTAAAATTTGACTCGTGCATAAGGAAAACTAAAGAAGGTGACCTAAATTGAGAGAGAAATGGTTTTTCCACCACTTGTCAATTGTCATGAGTGGGGATTTGAATGTTACCTCCCATTTCAACATGATTTAGTTTCATAAGGAGTAGAGAAGTGGGACATCAATATTGTGCAAAAGGTTGTTGTTAAGGTTGGATGTTCAAAGAGGCACAAGAACCTAAAGATGGTTGACCATGTTGTCAATGAAACAACTCCAAGGGTAGGACCATGTTGGTGATTAGTTTTGGAGAAGATGAATATTTTAGCAAGGATATAGAAACTAGAATGGATAATTGAATCTTGATGTTGGTTGGTAATCTCGATAAGACTCTAATAGGTGTCAAAAAGAGGCACATAATAGTGTCACTAAAATGTTAAATCTACCTTACAAGGTGACATTGCCTTCAAAATATTGTAAAATTAGTGACACATGGCTACTAATAATCTTCTCATGCAAATGTCTTTGGATGTTTGTAACACCCTTGATTAATCATGTGGGTGATAAAGGTTGTATGAGGACCATCCCCTTACATTATGGAGGTCAAATAGAAAGAATTTTGTGCCTCCTCCTAACAATGTCAACATAGAATGATTCCTTGTAGAATTATCCATCAACCATGTACATTCCATTCAAGATTGCATGCTACATAAGTATCTTGTTCTTTAATTGCCTTTATTTGGTTATGATCCCTATATTTGCGTACAATAACAATACTAAACTTTAGGTAGGATCCCATAAAGTATCAACAATATTTTTAATGTGTCATTAACTTTTTGGGCAGCTCTAATGGTGGTAGGGATGATCCTATTTCACTTTTATTTATGAATTTAGGCCAAGTATTCTGAATAGTATGATTACCTTGATTTATCAATTTAATTGAGTCACAATAGTTCCTAAAAGAGTTTTAGATTAGTTATAGTAATGCTTCAAATAAGACCTTGATTATCTTTGTAAGACCATGGTGACATGGATTTTCTAGAGAGAGAAAGGTTTCCTAGAAGTAAATTTTTCTCTTGGTATTGTCACATATGATTATATTTCAAGTACCATGTCATGTGAAGCAATATATTAGCATTTTCTAGGGCCTTTTATAATGACAAGAATATCCACAATATTCCTAAGATTTTGACATGCCTAAAACAAAGAAAATGCCTAATATCATAGAAGTTGCTGATTTTAGGCCTCAATGAAGCACTTTAGACCTATAAAGATATTAGTAATAAAAATATGGTGTAGTTCTCATGTATGAATAAATATGAATAATTTTATGTATATGCATAGATATAAGTATAGGCCATTCAGAGTATAAATCAAAGATACCAATGCATTTAAGAAATTCTTAGGTGCGGGTTCTGGAGCTTTATGGTACACTAGTCCTTTTGGATGCTATGCAACCACTATGGCCTAAAGAAGCCAAAGAGGTGTTAACAATTGGCATGTACCATCTTTTGACAAATTAATGCTCATATTTAATTTTTTAACATATTGGTCATGTCTCAATAATTTATTTTTTAACGTTAAGGCTATATGATTACATTTGAAAGTCTATTTATTTTCTTTTGTTTCCTACTTCCTTCCAATAGTTTACCTCTATTGCAACTCTCTAAATAGGAATATCTTGTTTGGGATCTTAATTTTCTATGAACATTTCAAAATCCTTCATATTTGGCAATGGTTTGCAGTATCATCTGTGATTTCAAAGCAACTCATATTTGCTCTTTATGTGCATAATTATCAAGCAAAACTATAACTAAATCTTATGTATCTAGATACCATAGTTGATTCACAACCTCAATCATTAGAGGCTTATTATTAGTTTGTTTTGTGCTCTTATTTTCATTATGGTTTAATGCTTATAGCCATATTTTTATTAATTTTACTTGTACAATATGATAGTTATACTTATTCATTACTTATTGCATATTCCCCCAAATGTGGCAATGCAACCTAATGCACATTACATGAAACATCATAAACACTAAAAATTTGCATAGTTGGTCATGGTTGGTAGAGTTCCTATAGAAGATGCATAGTAGCTATAACAGGAGCATCAGTATTAGAAAAAATTGAAGCAAAAACACCATTAGTGTCAACAAGTTATTCAAAGTCAGCTGGGAATAAACTCTAGAGGAAACAATATCTTAAAAATGTTACATGGTGAGGCATACATGGGAGGAAATGAAGCTCTTTCCTCTAGGGGAATGCTTGATTTTGGGCATGGTATTATTGGTAATGTTGTAGAAGAATTGCAAGAAAATAGGGGCTTAGGGGGAGAGAATTTGGAAACATGCAACAATCTTATTTTACAAGATGCATTGCACATTTGTCTCAGTCCTTTTATTAAAAAAAGGTATTGCATGTCATTATTCAACTTGGTATTTGTGCATCAAACATTTTCCATACTATGATATGATCTTTTCATGTTTATAAATTAATTTTTGGCATCAAATGAAGATTGACAAGATGAATGAATTGCATCGAATTCATACTTTTTCCATTCTATCCATATGTAGAATTATATCAAAAGTAGCCAACTCAAGTAGGCAAGGAAAACTTAGGCTCAAAATTATCCTAGGATAGGGGATGTTACAAAATTTAGTTACTTATCTAGAAGAGAGTAGGAAGCCTAAATATAAAGCATTGGCATCTTGAAATCAATTATAAGGAGAAAGCAAAAGAATCAAACAATAGTACTAAAATCTTATGCTTGCAAATTATATACTTTATAAATGATCCATTAACATGCATTGAAAAAGGTTTAAGACAAGTTAAAGGTCTATTTTTCTATACATGGCTAACTTGTAATGCTTTTCTATCAAAAAAATTCACTTAAAAACTACGGAATGTAATGTATGCTAGGGTTTGTAATTTTGTTGAAACCATACCTCCATCTTTTGACATTTCTCCCAAGAAACTTCTCCTTAATGATGAGATCTTCTACTATCTTGGTATTTGTAAATCCTTTGATGAAGACACTAACTCTTTATTATTTCTATTTGTTCGTTCTTGACATTAAATCTAGAAGATCTCATTTAAGTAGTCACTAACAATCCCAAAAAAAAAAAATTCCCACTTTCAATAACAAGATTGGTGTTTCTATGTGTAAAATTCATTGTTCTTCATGAAATTAGTTAACCATTAAATTGAAAATGTTGTCTCTCATTGAAGATTATTTTCCTTTACAAAATCTTCAACATAAATAAAGTGAAGAAATTAATTTACCATTCAAATTTTGAGAATATCTCCACCTATAACCATGAATAATCTTTGAAACAAACCATGAAAACCATTCTCTATTGTTTTCATTTTGTGGAAAATAGATTGTCCTACTTTTGAGCCTATGTATTTTTGCAGAAGTGGAATGGTGAAGATTGTCGTTCTTTTGAGCCTTCACGGGAGTGAAATAATGAATTTTTACACCATAGCTTGATATTTAATCTCCTTTATCTTTCCCTTCAAAAAATTTTTATTCTCTCTTTAAATATTGATTTTTCACCAAATTTAGATGTCTCACTAGCTTTCTATGAGATTTTATGAAAAATGCAAAAATATTGAATGTTATGTTTTTAAAATAGGAGATATTTGAAAAATATTAAATAAATAACATTACTATTTTAATAATTTTGAGAGGATGGTGAATTATATATAATAATATTAGAAGAATAGATGTTCACATAAACTCAACATTACAAATAATATTATAAAAAATCTCAAATTTAAGTAAGGGAAGAGCATATTATGTACACACCCTAACTTCCTACATATATAGAACCTAAATTATAACATTTCATTTTTAAAAATTGGTTATATTTCAATGTGAGATGACACCTTTAAAATCAATTCTTAGCTTATAGTTATTAATGAAATTTCGTCTAGAGATCATTAAGAACTTAAGGGTCAAAAAAATATCATTTTAAAGTTTCCATGAGTAGATGAAAGTTTCTTATTAAGGAAACTCTTTGTCTAGATGCCCTATCTTAGGATTCAAAGGCCTTTGTTTGTATATAATTGGTCTAGTTGATAGGGTTGACTCTATAGTATATTGTGCTAAACTAGGACCAAACCCTTTTAAATATGTGCATGTCATTGTAAAAAATCCTCAAACTCTTGGAGAAGTGAAATAAACTAATTGTTATCTTATTGTGCACATATTTTACCTAGTCTTAGGATTTTAGCTCTTAAGATCTCGAATGATTCATAGTGTTCCTCTTTTACAATTATGTTAGATTCTTTCATTTTCAACAGATCATCAATGCTAGCATGCACTTTGTAATACATTGATTTCCTCAATTTTGGTTATAGACATAGAACTAGAAAGACCAATTGAATTCAAGGGAAAATCAATGGAATTTTTTTAAGGTTTTTAATATTGTATATCATAAATATTTAAAAATATCAATTAACATATTTTCTATTATAGGCTAGCTTTTTGAAGCCAGTTAGACTAGATAATTCAAGGGTAAAAATGCCTAAGTTTAATGTCTTATATAAGTGATAAATGATCATCTCAAACTTTTAGTCAATTTTGAGGTATTTATTGCACCAAATTATTTGTGAATCATACATATAACCTCATTTCAATACAAATATCTTGAAGTCCCTTCAAATTGAACAACTCATGGATCAAGAAGTTGTAAATCTTCCTAGTGGAGAATTACAAACTATGTCATTGTGCTTATTTCTTTGATGATTTGAGTTGTGAATATTAGGCTTTATTTACATTCTCTTTCTTTTCTTCCTCTATAAATTCTAATTGAAAAATAAAATAAATAGTTATTTTTTGTTTAAAAACATCCATCCACAAAGTTGAGAGTTATAATATATTATTCATTCATTTTTGTTTGAGTGACTAATTATTTGTGAGTAACTATTTGGTCATTTATTTAGAAGTGTTTTATTAAGTGACTAATTATTAGCGACTATTTTTACAATCATCTATTTGGTCATTTATTTGATAGTTTATTTAGTCAGTGTCATTTGGTTGATCTTATGATTGTACCTGATGACTAAATTAGTCACTTATTTAGTCACCTATAGTTGTAAATTACAAAGAAATAGTAGAATATGATTAGTTTTAGTCACATGACTAAATATTTTAGTATTGTGATGAAAATTATTAGTCACTTAGTCACATATTTACCAAAATGTACTAGTGTAGGTGTTCATCTCTGGTCATATAGGAAAACATCCCTTTTTATCAAGAATGGCCAAAAATGGAGGCTAGTATAAACTTCCTTCTTTGATGGAGAAGAAACGTGGTAGACCCCAACAAGGACTAGCTCCTACATTACCTCTAGATATTTAATGCATACATTCAACAAGGGGTTGAATTCAAAGACCTTGAAACCTTGGAGTTTTGCCTCCCAAATTTATATAAATCTAGCAAGGAAAGGAATACATATGAGTTCCCTCAAGGCTCCAAAGCCAAAGACTTGAAGGAAGATGCTTGAATAATAATGGTATCCTAGAAGAGGGAAGAAGAAAACTAATTTAGGATCTCTCTTGAAATGGAGATTTTGGGGATATCTAGTTTGGGCTTCCAATTTTGTGCTACAAGGCTACTATCTTGGAGATTTTCATTATCTTCTTTTGTTTTTGTTCGATGGTTGTCAGAACTACTTAGATTCCCTAGTCTTTTGCATCTATGTTCTCCTATCATATTATTATGTAGGTTCTTCTAGGCTTGTTATTATCTAGGTTAGCTCCTATAAAAAATAGCCTAATATCGATATCTAGAATCTAGGTAGTTGTTATTTTGGTTCTCTACATAGATTTTGTTGAAAAAAGATTGATACAAGTATGGTAATGTGTTTCAATCATTATTTTGTCAATGATGTCAAACCTGCTACTTTCTTGTAAGACAATTGCTTGCATGATTTGAGTACTATCATTTGTTTGATTGATGAAGAGGATTGGATCAAATGAGGTAACAATATCACCTAGAGGAAAGGTTGAGTTATGATATGGAAAAGGAGTACAAGGATCAGTTAAGATAGTAATATTATAGTGACTTGATAATCTACTTAAGGTTGCAAAGGATGGACACACTGATTAAGTGCAAAAGAACAAGTTAAACAAATTTTGTCTACCAAGATTAACAATTTGCATAGTAGGTGTCAAGAAAAGTTAGTGTAAGTGGAGCAAAAAATTAGTTGAGCTGAGAAAAGTCAATTTTAGTGTAAGTTGCATGATATAGTGTAAGTTGAGTAAAGTTTAGTTGATGTCAAGCACCAGTAAACTTTAGTATGTACTGATTATTTTGATAATGGATGTTGAACAATGCAATACATGTCAAGTATAAGAAGAAAGTTAATGTTGAGTGTTAGCATTATGAGAAAGATGGTGAATTTGATGAATCTAAGCTAACAAGTTTGATTTCTTGGATTGTGTGAACCGTGTAGAAGATATGCTTGATGAGATGGTGGCACAGAATTCAAGATGAACCATTTTGAGGAAAATTAAAAGAGGTTTGAAGGAGAAGTCTCTAGATGGGAATAAAATAAAATGATGGATCGATTCATTGAATCCTACCTAATCCACCTAACCCTAAAAATGGACGATGGAGGTTGAACAAAAAAAATCCTAATTTCCTATTTATAGAGATGGTTTGTCAGAAACAAAGGTTTTCATGTGCAAGAACCTAAGGTAGACAAGGAGTCTAAGGTATTTCTTCATTTAGTGACCTAAGAGAATAGATTGCATTGAAAAGAAAAGGAAGAAGGATTAAGGGTATGGATGTTTGAAGGGCGAAAAGGCTATCAGAGCTGAAGTGTGTGAAAGCAAAGCAAAATGGAGGACTAAAATAGGGATCTATAATTTGCAAGTTTTTTGTAAGTTGTTATTAGATCAATCCTTACTGTTACTTTCTAATCATTATACTAGTATAGGGTAAATCCTTTGGATTAAGGTTGACCTAATAGTCATTTGTAAATCCTTTAACTAGGTGACATTCCAAGTGAATGATCTAAATTCCTCTAACAAGGCTCACTCCTAATAGGGTGATTAAATTCTTTTAACTAGGTCACATTTAATAGTGTACATTATAACCTTTAATAGGGTTGGTGTTTCACAAAGCATCATTTTAGAAGAGTGAGAATGAGTAGCATGTTACTGGTGGTCTTTCCCAAATTGGGTTTCCACGTTAAATCATTGTGTCAAATATTTTATTGATTTTTTTACGTTTCATGTTTACATTTTTAAAAATTTGATTTGACAATAACCTAAAAGTTTAAATGATTGTATGATCTAATGGATGTAAGCATGATGAAAATATTTTATGGATATAGGTTCATTAAATTGTGAAAAGTTTTATTTGTATATCTAGACCTTGGATAACTAATTCACCCCCCCTCTTAGTTATTCTAAATAATTCCAACAATTGGTATAAGAGCCATCTACTTAAGAGGACTAGTTCGAAAGTACTAGAAGCAAAAGATCAAGATGTCAAAAAGAGACATACCCAAGCTTAATAGAGATAAATTTCCTATATGGAAAAGTATGACGAAGCTACACCTATGAGGTCTTGAAGATAATGCACAATCTACCATTTTTTTTTAGCATGTCAATCCTATTGGAGTCCTAATTACTGAAGATATAAAGAAGAAGAAAGAACACAACTAGGCAATGTTTGAGATTGCATCTTCCCTAAGTTATGCCAAGTTTGATGATATCATAGGTTATGAAAGTGCAAAGAAAATGTGGGATGCTCTACACACCATCTATGGAGGTGATACAAATGTTCTAAGAGCCAAATCTAAAAGTCTTAGAGGTAAATTTGATGATATGAGAATGAAAGAAGATGAGAATATTGCTCAATATTGCTCCAGGATAAAAGATTTTGTTAATGCAATAATGGGATCTTCTAGTTTGATAGATGATGAGATTGTAATAAGAAAAGTTTTGAGAAAACTACTGCTCATTTATGCTATTAGACTTTTTGCAATACAAGAAATGAGATGTATACCAAGTTCTATTCTAACTCTTGAAGGTCTAGTAGGTAGGTTTACTACTTTTGAGCTATCTAATTTTGATAATTTCAAACCTAAAAATGTTGAATCTTATTTCAAAGCCAAGTTGTTATTGAAGGAACCTAACCAGAAAAAGAAGAAAGAAAAGGTAAAATATGTGTCCAATGACAATGATACTAATGAGGAGGATGTTGAACAAATTGAAGCACTACTAGTAAGGGGATTTCACAGAGGTAAAGGAAACTTCAAAGGTAAGTTACCTATCATGTGTTTTAATTGTAATAAGGTTGGTCATATTGCTACTAGATGTCCAAAGAGAAGAATTATATAGCTGGAGACAAAAACAAAAGTAGAAGAGATGAAGACAAGAAAGATTACAAAGATAAAGTCACGAGGTCTTGCTACATTTTTGAAGTGGAAAAAAAGATGGATTTGATGATGATGATGATGATGAAGTGGTGTATGTTTCAATGAAGGATGAATATAATGAGGATGAAAAAATTGAACTAGTGTCTTGTGTGAACAAGAATAATAGATGGATCATTGACAGCGGGCATTCACATCACTTGACTAGAGATAAAAGTAAGTTCATTACCTTGAATTATTATGATGGAAATAGTGTAAGGTTTGGTAATGATACACCCTATCTGATAAAATGAAAAGATTTTATCAAAATCACATAAAATATTTTATGTGTCAATGCTTATAATGTTGAAGGACTTAACTATAGTTTTTTGCATGTGACACAACTAAATAATTTAGGTTGTAAGGTTGAGTTTGAGAACAAGATTGCTAAGATATATGATACTACTGGAAAACTAATTGGAAAAAGTGATAAAACTAGAGGTAATCTATTCTACCTTGACATAGAGGATATTACTTATTTAATTGTAGAGTTTGATGATGAATGGCTATGGAACAAGAGGTTATGTCATGTTAATTTTGATAACTTGGTTAGTATCAGTAACATGAGAAGAGTGTAAAGTTTGCCTAAGTTGAAGAAACCTAACAATATAATTTGCAAACAATGTCAGTTAGGCAAAATGACAAAGTCAAGTTTTAAGAGTAAGACTCATACCTCTAAAGGAGATAATTACATTATCTTATTTATTGATGATTATTATAGAATGATGACATTTATGTTTCTAAAATAGAAATTTGATGCTTTCTAAATGTTTTAGTGGTACTTAGCAAGAGTCAAGAAGGAAATAGGTAGAAGTCTAAAATTTTTGAGATCTAACAAAGGAGGAGAATTTACATCAAATGAGTTTGAGATGTTTTGTAATGATAGTGGAATCAAAAGACAGACCTCTACCCCTAAGACCCCTCCACAAAATGGAATTTTTGAAAGGAGGAAAAAATCTATAATGGGCTATGCTAGGACAATCATGATGGAGAAAAAAGTTGCTTTGAAATACTGGAGAGAAGTTGTAAGTATAGATGTCTATACCTTGAACTGATTACAATTCAAAAAAAGGTACTCATTCAACACCTTGTGAACTATGGTATGGATACTCACCCAATGTAAAATATTTTAACGTATTTGGAAGCAAGTGTTATATTCTCAAACATTTCAAGAATGGAAAATTAGATGCAAAAAGTGAAGAAGTTATATTCATTGGTTATTTCATAAGAAGTAAAGCTTATAAGTGTTTAAACACTAACACTAACAAAGTTGTGGAAAGTGCAAATGTGAAATTTGATGAATATACAAAAGTACATGAGGCTAAACCTATGAAGGAACCAGAAGAATTTAAATCATTTGTGTACTTTTATGAAGGAATTCCTACTAATGAAGATTTTGTAAATCAAATTGCAAACCAATAAGTTCTAGTGGTTGTCAAGTCACATACTATGAATGTGAGTTGCATTTAGGAGCTGAGCTACATTCAAGTGTTGAGTTACAGAATGAAGTTGAGGCACATTCTAATTATGAGATTAGTGTACATTAAAGATATGTTGAGCTACCTAATAGAGGTGTACATAGTGACTTAGAAGTTGAGAGACCAAATGAGAAAAATAGAGTAGATCCAAGATTTTCTATGTCAAGAGACATCATCCTATTGCACAGATCACTAGAGATAAAGATGCTAGACCAATGATAAAGAATAGTTGAGAAATGATACATGTTTGCTTAACATGCATGAACCTAAAACAATGAAAGATGCCTTAGAATATTTGGAATAGATTAAAGCCATGAAAGAAGTGATTTAACAAACTAAGAAAAATAAGACATGGACTCTAGTTCCTAGACCAGAAGGTAAAATTGTGATTGGCACCAAGTGGGTATATAGAAACAAGTTAGATGAAAATGGTGAAGTCACAAGGAACAAGAAACAATTAGTTTGTAAAGAATATGCACAAGAAGAAGGGATGGACTATGGAGAAACATTCTCTCTTGATGCTTACTCTACATACAAATGTTTCAAAGTTTATCAAATAGATGTTAAGTCTATATTTCTGAATAGTAAATTGGAGGAAGAGGTTTACGTAGAATAGCTAGAAGGATTTGTTGATGCTAACAAAAAAAATATGGTGTGTAGACTATACAAAGCTTTATATGGTTTGAAGCAAGCATAAAGAGCATGGTATGAAAGGCTTCATAATTTTCTTATGAAGATTGGATTTGAGAGGATTGATGATAACAACAATCTATACTTGAAGATAGAGGAAGGAAAAGGTATTTTTTTATCTAATTTTTTTGTTGATGATATCATATTTGGAGGTCAAGATACTTTATGTAAGACTTTTGCAAATGAAACAAAGAAAGAATTTGAGATGTCTATGTTTGGAGACATGAAGTTCTTTGTGGATTTTCAAGTACGTCAAATGAAATATGGTATATACATCACTCAGTAAAAATATGTAAAGGAGATACTAAAAACTTTTGAATTGAAAGATTCAAACCCAGTAAGCACACCTACACTAACAGGCCATAAATTGTTAAATAATGATGATTTAGTTGAGGTGAATCAAACATTGTATAGGTCTATGATTGGAAAATTATAATATGCAGTACATAGAAGACCTGATATTTCATTATCTATTGGGATAGTTGCAAGATTCTCTACTAGTCCCAAGGAGAATCATTTGATGGTTGTTAAGAGAATAATGAGATATCTAAAAGGAATAGAAGACTGTGGTCTATATTACAAGAAAAATGAGAAATTTGAATTGAGAGCCTAGACTAATGTTGATTGGGCTAGAAATATTGAAGAAAGAGCACTAGTGGAGGATCATTTTTTGTAGGAAAAAGGCTAGTTAGATGGACTAGCAAGATAGAAAATTGCATCTCTCAATTTACTGTCGAAGCTTAATATGTTGCTGATGTAGTAAATTGTACAAACATTGTATGGATCAAATAGCTACTAAAAGGTATGAAGGAGGAAATCACTAAACCTGTGATACTTTATTATGATAATATAAGTGCTATAAATATATCAAAGAATCATGAGATGCATACAAAAACTAAGCACATTGCAATCAAATATCATTACTTGAGAGAGTTATTTCAAGATAAAGAGGTGAAGACGGAATATGTTAACACAAAAAAACAAATAGCTGATATCTTCATAAAAGAATTACCTAAGGATGCTCATGAGTATATAAGAGGTAAACTAGGGGTCATACCCCTATCAAAGGCTATTTAAGAAGCATGAGGAGTGTCCTGCATCAAATAAGATAATTGACATATGTTATTCATTAATGTAGTGGATCTTACTTTAGGAGCTGCATAAGGTAATCAAAGAGTTGAAGCTACAAATCAATCACAAGCTAGGTGATAAAGAGATAAACTAAAAATGTTCATATCTACATATTAAGATGACAAGTCTTTGGCATTGTTGACAAAGAGGGAGAAATCTTGTTGACAGAGAAATCTTGCTCAAAGAGAAATCTTGATTGCTGAGGGAGATATTGTTTTCAAAGAGGGAGATGAAAGAAAGCATAGAAGAAAAATGGAATACCTAGTAAAAGGGATTTAATGTCAAAGGAGATATAAGAAGTGATCTAGATGGAGTCATAAGGATGAGTTGATTGATTGTCTATTGATCAAAACAAAAATTTGTAGTTCTTCTTCAGAAGATGAAAATTATTGATAGAGGGAGAGATTTCAATACAATGAATTATTTTCTTTTTGGTATTTTGTTGGTTATGTTGATTAAGTTTAGTTTTTCATCAATGCTAAAGAGGGAGATTATTGAAAACATAGTGATAAAAGTATGGTAATCTGTTTCAATCATTGTTTTGTCACTAGTGTCAAACCTTCTACTTCCTTGTAAGAAAAATTCTTAAATGATTTGAGTACTATAATTTGTTTGATTGATGAAGAGGATTTGATCAAATGAGATAAAAATAGTACCTAGAGGAAAGGTTGAGTTATGATATGGAAAAGGAGTACAAGGATCAGCTAAGACAGTGATATTATAGTGTATTGATAATCTACTTAAGGTTGCAAAGGATGATATAGTGATTAAGTTTAGAAGAACAAGTTAAACAAACTATGCCTGCCAAGCTTAACAATTTGCACAGTACGTGCTAAGCACTATTAGTGTAAGTTAAGTAGAAAATTGGTTGGAGCTAGCAAAGTCAATTTCAATGTAAGTCGAGTGATATAGTGTAAGCCAAGTAAAGTTTAGTTGATGTCGAGCACTAGTAAACTTTAGTTCATGCCAAGTGTTTTGACAATGGATGCCGAGCAATGCAATATATGTGGACCATAAAAAGAAAGTTAATGTTGAGTGTTAGCATTATGAGAAAGATCATGAATTTGATGAATTTGAGCCGATAAGTCTGATTTATTGGATTATATGAACCATGTGGAAGATAAGATTGATGAACTAGTGGTATAGAATTCAAGATGAACGATGTTGAGGTGAATTCAAAGAGGTTTGAAGGAGAAGTTTCTAGAAGGGAATAAAGTGAAATGATGGGTAGATTCATTGAATCTTATCTAATCCAACCTAACACTAAAAATGGATGATGGAGGTTAAATGTAAAAAAAAAAATCTTAAATTTCTATTCATAGAGATGGTTGATCAGAAGCAAAGGCTGTCATGTGTGAGAACCTAAGGTAGACAAGGATTCTAGGGTATTTCTTCATTTAGTGACCTAAGAGAAGAGACTTCATTGGTAAGCAAAGAAAGAAGGCTTAAGGGTATGATGCTTGAATGGTGATTAGAGATAAAGTGTGTAAAAGCCAAATAGAATGGAGGACTAAAATAGAGATCTATAATTTGCAAGTTTGTTGTAAGTTGTTATCAGATCAAGCTTTACTATTACTTTCTAATCATTGTACTAGTATAGGGTAAATCCTTTGGATTAAGATTGACCTAGTAGTCATTTGTAAATCCTTTAATTAGGTGACATTCGAAGTGAATGATTTAAATTCCTCTAACAAGGCTTACTCCTAACATGGTGATTGAAATCCTTTATCAAGATCACATTTAACAGTGTGCATTGTAACCTTTAACAAGGTTGGACTTTCACAGGGCATTACTTCAAAAGAGTGAGAATTAGTATCATGTTACTAGTGGTTTTTCCCAAATTGGGTTTTCACATTAAATCATTGTGTCAAATATGTTATTGAATCTATTATGTTTCATGTTTACATTTCTACAAAGTTGATTTGATAGTAACCTAAAAGTTTAAGTGGTTGTATGATCTAATTGATGCATGCATGATGAAAATGTTCTAAAGACAAATTTCATCATATTTCACAGAGTTGGCCCAACTATTGTAACTCAGGTTCTAGAGACAAACTTAGTGATCTTCTGCTACATGGAAACCATAGCCAATGCGTATAAATATATAGCACTTGATTGAACTTGAATCTCAGTCCATACTAATCATTTCCAAGTAGCTTGAATTTGGTCAGCACTATGTGACTCAATGAACTCATAGAAACTCCATAGTAACTAGGTCACTAGGTTGACACTGCATGACTTGGTCAACACTAGATCCACTTCATTAACCTTGCGAGCTCAATAGAAACTATTGGACTTGGTTAACACTATAGGGCTCAGTTAACACTACAATCTTCTTCACTTCCAATGACTAGCTCAATAGCCTCTACTACACTCAGTTTGCACTAAACTTTGTCTTTGAAGCTTAGTAAACACTATGTAGCTCAAAAAATGTTGCAAATTGACTCATGTGCTTGGTAGACACTGTATTTTGATTACTTAGCTTAGGAACAACTAAATCACTTGGTTAACACTACAAACTAAATGATAAGCTTGGTAGCAATTATAGAGCTTGGTCACAATATAACCAATTGACTAAGTGTTGAGCCACTGATAGATAAATTGACCTTTATGTCAAAAATAAATGAATTCTAAATTATCAAGAAACTATCAGATGTTATTTATATAATAATTCATTATTTTTATAAAACTGGGGTTTTATGTTAAGATATTTTTAACAATTTGTTGAGTGTTGAGACTCATGTCAACTCAAGAAATTTAGCACATCTAAGACTTAAAACAAAATGAAAACTTGAACCCTGTTGTTTAAACAAAATCTTATGTTTTCAAAACCAAAAAAAATTATAAAACTACACTTGTTGTGATGTACATTGTACTCTATATTGGGTTTGGGGTTGACTTAGTGTGTTGACCAGTTTTGGATGTTTACTAGAGGCTTGGGGGGTTTTGTTCTATGATGATGTTATGTATTTGATCTTTTATACCCAGCCATGGTGATGTATTCATGCACTACTAAATTTGAGCCCAAATTGCAATGGTAGGCCATCGTAATTGCGATGGCTACCCATCACCCAAGCAACACCATCATGATTTGGCTCCCATCAGATGGGTGTCAAACTTTTGTTGTCACAAATTTTGATGACAAGGGAGTCTAATGCAATTGCAATGTATAAAGTTTTTGTGAATAACACCACAACAAGATTTCATCTGTACACCATCAAAATTGTGATGGCTAGCTATTGGGTTGTTGTTACATGTGCGATAGAAAGTGACAACAATGCTATGGGAGAAATGGCTAGCCATTGACACATGTCATTGCAATAGTGATAGGTATGTGAAAACAATTTAGTGGGAGTGACGGCTAGCCATATGAGGAAGTTATTACAATTGCAACGAATTTATATATTAATAAATAAATAATTTTTTCTCAAACTCATCTATGATGTTCTCATAGCTCATAGTAGATTCACACAGTTAGTTGTCATCCAATCATAGATTCACACAGTTATTTGTCATGCAATCATAGGTTAATATTGAGCTTCACTTCATTTTGAGAATAGTTTAATATTCTCTATTAATTAGGGCCAGCCACATAAAGATGGAAACTCATTTGGCTCCACCCACCCCCTCCCCCACCCCCCTAACATCTAAATTCCCTATTAGCATCTAAAATATTCAAAAAATGATCAATCCTAAAAGTACAAAAAAGAGTTGTAGACTTGAAAAAGTGACACCATTTTTCCATCTTCTAGTGCATGTCATTTTTCCATCACATCCAAAATAAGATTTTGTCACTCTAAAACAAGAATTGCATTCTATATGCATGGACAATAGGTGGAGCTAAAAAAAACCCAACACATTTGCATTTATTTGATAGGTCTATGCAAACCTCTAACCAAAATGAAAACATGTTGAGTTTTTTAGCTCCACTTGATGTTGTGTGCATATGAATTGAGATTATATATTGAACTATGGCATCCTTCTGCATTGCCTAAAACCAAGAGATTCACATAGTTAGTTTTCATGCAATCATAGGTTAATGTTGAGCTTCACTTGATTTCGAGAATAGTTTAACATTCTCTACTAATCAGGGCCAACCACATGAAGGTGGAAGCTCATTTGACCCCACTCTACCCCTCCCCCCAACTTCTAAATTCCTCATTAACATCTAAAATCTTTAAGAAAATATCAATCTCTAAAGTTTTAAAAAAAAAGATTCTAGACGTACAAAAGTGACATCATTTTTCTGTCACATTTAAAATAAGTTTTTGCCACTCTAAATCAAGAATGCACCTACAACTACATTCAAATGCATTGAAAATAGGAAAAACCAAAAAAATACAACATGATTACATTTGTTTAATAGGTCTATTAATTTTTTTAAATTATAAACCACCATGAACAATGTTTGTGATGGTCTATAAATTAAAATACCTAATTAAATACCTCTAATAACAATGAAAACTTGTTGCATTTTTCAACTCCACTTGATGTCATATGCATATGAATTGAGATTGCATATTGAACTATGGCATCTTTCTACATTTCCTAAAACCAAGATATTCATACAATTAGTTGTCATGCAATCATACATTAATGTTGAGCTTGACTTGGTTTAAAGAATAATTTAATATTCTCTATTAATTAGGGCCAACCATGTGAAGGTGGAAGCTCATTTAGCCCCATCTGCGCCCCCCACCCCGGCAACATCTATATTCCTTGTTAACATCTAAAATCTTTAAGAAAGGATCAATCTTTAAAGTACTTAAAATGTCCTCATTGCCTCTTGCTACTCTTAGGGGAAGTCCATCTTCATTGCTCACCAGAAATTCATCACATGGCTACATCCAAGAATGTCCTCATTGCCTCCTGCATAAAATGAATCCAATATTATAAAATGACCCCTAAGAAGTAATACTTCAAGTGAAATAAACTCATGAAAATTGAGAGAGAAAAAGAGAAATATACTTACCAAAATGTGTTTCCATCACATTTATGGCTATGCTACGTGTTGAGTGAGCTTTTTTTTTTTTATATTGTGCCAAGATCTCTTTGCTTATATGCATACATTCATACATACATAGACACATGCATATGTGTGTGTGTGTATGTGTATATACACACACATATATATATATACATATGTATATATATATATATACATATATATATATATACATATATATATTTATACATATATATATATATATATATATGTATATGTATGTATGTATGTATATATATATATACATGTACATACATACATACATATATACACACATACATATACATACATACATACATACATACATCTACATATGCAGTTTTATGACCTTAGAAAATTGTATTTGATCCTACTAGCTGAGAACAACTGATTTTTTTTTTATTGTACCTAATTTGATGATAGCTCTACAAAAATTTGTAATTAACCTAGCTAATCAAAAACTAGACCAATTTAACTAGGTTATGCCTTGTTTCTTTCTAAAAATATCTGCTATAATATGTTTTTTTCTAAAATTTCTTGCCAACTCTACCCATTTTTCTTGGTTTGCATTATTTTTGTGTAGGATCTTGAGCTAAGTCACTTAGCACGAGTTGAGTGAGTTTTATTGTTTAATTATTTGAATTTTGGGAAATGTATACAACTAGATCAATTTCTCTATTGTGCTAATATGTAATTAGCACATTAAAAAGGATCTCTCTATATTCATAAAGACTACAAATTGTGCAATTTGTCATGTATTGCATCTACATTTTTTTTCCATTGCTTATAAGAGTGTTTCAAGGTTGGGAACCACGTCAACATCATTTGCATGGTTTAGATGTAATTTCGTTATAGTAGAGAAAATAACAAGGGCATGACAATGAAATGCATGGCAACAAGATGTAGAGATCGCAAGGGCATGGAAATGAAATCCTAGATTCCACTAATCTCCACAATCCACAAGATCTCTTTGTATATATACATACATACATATACATACATGCATACATATATATGTATATACATACATACATATATACATACATAAATACATATATACATATATACATACATATACATACATACATACATATAGATGCATACATATATACATACATGCATGCATGCATGCATACATACATACATACATATATACATACACATCCTTTGTATGGCAACAAGATGTAGAGATCACAAGGGCATGAAAATGAAATACAATGATCACAAGGGCATAGCAATGAAATCCTAGATCTCCACTGATCTCCACAATCCACAATATCTCTCTGTATGCATACATACATACATTCATACATACATACATACATATATACATACATGCATACATATATACATACATACATACATATATATACATACATGCATATATACATGCATACATACATACATACATACAAATACACATACATACATCCTTTGCATAGTTTAGAGGTAATTTTATTGTGGCAGAGGCTTCTACAAGGGAATGAGCCTCATGATTATGGCATCTACATAGAAAAAGAACTTGCTTCTTCAACTCCTGACACTCAACTCTTCACTAAAGATATTCTTCTAGCAGTGAGAATAGCTTCTACAAATTTCTTCGAGCCAAGGGAACCTGAACATATGCTACATTGTCTAGAGATATGGGAGAAGTTACTATTGGCTTTAGTACTTTAGAACATTCTGGATCATAAAGTAATTCCCAAATTAATAATAGCAATAGATACTTGGGATCCTCATAGGGAGAACATACCAATACATACATGGTTACATCCTTGGCTTCCATTGTTGGGATAACATATGGAGCCTTTATATCCAACCATTTGTTATAAATTGGGGAATGTGATTCATGCCTGTCATTCAAGTCATGCATTTGCATATGAAATTTTATCACCTTGGAAAATTGTATTTGATCTTGCTATCTAGGAAAAATTGATTGTTCATGTTTTATTGTACCTAATATGATGACAATTCTATAGGAATTTATAATCAACCCAACTAATCAGCTATTAGACCAATTTAACTAGGTTATGGCTTGAGCATGTGCTATTTATCATATGGTTGCAATGTTGGAGGTAACATTTTTTTTCGAAGTGGCAGCAGGTTTTGTATCATTGGCTTTGTTCAAGTCCTAAGTTTAATGAAGTAACAAAGTGGTTCTTAGGGTGGAAAGGACTATATAATGAAGAGGAAACTTGAAAACTTGAATTTTGAAATGTTAAGCACTCAAGTATGCAATATTATTAAGCATGTGCCAGGTCTACACTATGTAATACGCTTAAGCATGTGATAATTAAAACTACTATGTCTACACTATGCAATGGCTTAGTCAATGGAGCACACAAACAACACTGCCCCTTGTACATGAAAATTTGACAACCGACTTCAAATACTATGAACGAATTACTAACTATCTTATCCTCTAATAATGTTTAGCTAAAATTAAAATCAACTATATAAAGATTAGATATAAGATTGAATAAGATAGTGTAAAGAAGTCTTAATTCATCTTGATTATAATAAACTCGTTGATTTTATCCTCATGATTTCCAGCATCACCACCCTAAATACATGGTTCCACTTCATTCTCAATCCACCTAATGGATCACTGAAGATTACACAGCATGTCCACCTTCTCATAACCTCTCTTATATATGATCAATTCATAGATACTCTTCATAGACACAAGTCAGATAGGTCAACCTTATGTAGCATACTCATAGTTGCCTCCTTGACTTTAAGGAAGATTCTATAACAAATCTCCTTCAAACTCAATAGTTGTAAAATCTTTTCTATTTTTAATTCATGTCATTGATACCACTAATTCACATGAAAAAGATAGCTTTACTTGTAGCCAAACAAAATGAACTTCCTATTCAATTAGTATGTCATTTAAAACTTTACTCTTGTTTCTAAAAAAAAATTAGTCTGAAAAGGATAGTATCTACCTTTTGACTAGAATATATATCTTAGGAGTGATTCAACAACTTAGAATTCTTTCAAATAATAAATGTTTTTAGTCACTTCTATTTCAATTCATTGTTTGATCCACACAAGCAAGTGGTTGCGACATTCATCAAAATATTGCCATGAAATTAATTCATATAAAAAATGTTATAAAGGGTTGCATTATTCTTAAGCATACATTCTAAAATATGTATGCAAGTGGATCAATTTTTTTGTTGTGCCAAGATCTTTCTATGTATATACACATATATATACATATACATATACATGCATACATACATACATATGTATATACATACATTCATAGATACATATACATATACATAAATAATAGTAATATATGTATTGCATTTTCCTTTGTTTTGTCATTGTTTATAAGAGTTTTTCAAGGTTGGGACCCACTTCAACATCCTTTGCATGGTTTAGAGGTAATGTCATTTTGGCAATTGCTTCTGGATGGGAAAGAGCATCGTGAGTTAATATATAATGTCTTAAAATAGTTAAGTGCTACCTAACTATGTCCAAGGCATCTGCACACTAGAGGCATACTTCACTTACCAGGCTGCCTACATACCCATATCCACAAAATCAAGAACCTGAAACTACTCACTCTAACAAATATGTAGTTATGGTTTCTAATTATTTTTATGTAGTTGTATTCCTATAACCACTGGTGAACTTTACTCACCTAATAAACTCTTCACCATCATTCACCCACTCGAGCGAATCAAGTGGTTTTCTATAATTATAATACAATACCTTGGTGCAACCTTTGTGTTGGAGTTTACAGTTAATGTAAGGTTAACCTATATATTTCATAACTCAATCATTATATAATTATGTTTGAAATCTTGTGACAATAATCAATGGGACTAAATAAACTAGTCAAGTTAATTTTGAAACTCAATGTTTAGCCTTGTATTTTCAAAAGCCAGGTAGACTAGGTTGCATTTGCTGAAATTTCTTAAGATAGACCACAAGTACAAATTCTTCATTCTATATATTCCTTTTATTAAATGTAAGGTTGATTACCTAAACATCCATTTGTGTATAAGCATGGTAAGTTACTTAGAATGTCATGAGATCAATCTTTAAAGTACCCAAAATGTCCTCATCACCTCCTGCTATGCTTAGGGGAAGTCCATCTCCATTACTCACAAGAAATTCATCACACAAGTACATCCAGGAATGTCCTCATTGCCTCCTACATAAAATGAATCCAATATTACAAAATTTTCCCTAAGAAATAATAGTTCAAGTGAAATAAACACATGAAAAATGAGAGAGAAAAAGAGGAATCTACTTACCAATAGGCATTGTCATTACATCTGTGGCTATGCTACATGTTGAGTGAGTTTTATTTATTTTTAGTTGTACCAAGATCTCTTTTTTTATATACATACATAAATATAAACATATATATACATATACATACATACATACATACATACATACATACATACATATATATACACAAAGATCACAAGGGCACGGCAACAAAATCCTAGATCTCCATTGATCTCCACAATCCACAAGATCTCTCTATATATACATACATACATACATAGAAACACACATATTTTTGTGTATGTATGTTTATATACATATATATATACACAGATACATACATATTTACATATTTACATATATACATATACACATGTATATATATATATGTATGTATATACATATATATATATACATACATGCATATATACATAAATACATATACATACATATATATACACATACATACATACATACATACATTTGCATATGCAATTTTATCACCTTCGAAAATTGTACTTGATCTTGCTATCTGGGAACAACTTATTTTTTATTTTATTATACCTAATCTGATGACAGTTCTATAGGAATTTGTAATCAACTAGCTAATAAGCAACTAGACCAATTTAACTAGGTTATGGCATGTTTCTTTCTAAAAATATCTACTATGATATGTGTTTCTAATATTTCTTGTGAACTTTGCCCATTTTTCCTGGTCTGCATAATTTTTGTGCAGGATCTTGGTCTAAGTCATTTAGCACGGGTTGAGTGAGTTTTATTATTTTATTATTTGGATTCTAGAAAATGTATGTAGTTGGATCAATTTTTTTGTTGTGCTAATATATAGTAAGTACCTTTAAAAAGATCTCTATGTATATATAAAGACTACAAGTTGTACAATTTGTCAAGCATTGCATCTACATTTTCTTTGCCATTTTTTATAAGAGTGTTTCAAGGTGGGATCTACTTCAACATCCTTTGCATGGTTTAGAGGTAATTTCATTGTGATAGAGAGAATAATTTTAGTGAAGAGTTGAGTGTAAGGAGTTACTACCCTAAACCTATGCTACAACTTCCTAGGAGCCAAGGAACCCTAAACCTATGCTACATTTTCTAGAGACATGGGAGAAGTTACTATTAGCTTCAATACTTCATAACATTCTAGATCATATAGTGATACCCAAATTAACTTCAATACATATATGGTTACATCCTTGGCTTCCATTGTTGGGCCAGCGTATGGAGCCTTTATAGCCAACCATTCATTATAAATTGGGGAATGTGTTTCATGTCTAGTATGCAAGTGATGCATTTTCTTATGAAATTTTATCACCTTGGAAAATTGTATTTGGTCCTAGTAGCTAGAAATAGGTGATTGTTCATTTTATCGTACCTAATCTAATGATAGTTATACAGGAATTTGTAGTCAACCCAGATAATCAGCAACTAGACCAATTTAATAGGGTTATGGCTCGATCATGTGCTATTCCCATTTATGCAATGCTAGAGGTAACATTTTTTCCAAAGTGGCAGTAGTTTGTCCTAATTTTAATGAAGTAACAAAGTGGTTTTTAGGGTGGAAAGGGCTATATAATGAAAAGGAAACTTGAAAACTTGAATGTTGAAATATTGAAATGAAATCATTCGAGGATCAAACACCCATGCCAGAGTTATAACACAGTGTGAAGTTAATTTTTGATATAAACCATGGAAAACATGACATAAATCATTCCCCATTTGTTTTGATTATGGAGAGTTGTGCGCAAAAGAGGGTGGAGAGCTTTAAACAAGGGTGGGGAACTCTAAAATTTGGTAGAGATTTCATTTGCATACCTTTGTGATCACTGCATTTTGTTTCTGTACCCTTATGATCTTTGTATTTCATTGTTGTGCCCTTGGTGGAGATCAGTGGAGATCTACAATTTCATTATCATGCCCTTGTGATCGTTGTATTTCATTGTCGTGCCCTTATGATCTTTGCATTTCATTTCTGTGCCCTTTCTCTACAATTTCATTTTCATACAATGCCCTTGTGATCTTTGTGCCCTTTGACACTACAACATTTGGGGTCAAATTGCAACAACAATTTGTGATGGTGGTGTAATTTGTGGTTTATTTGGACCCAAATGTAGTAGTGCTTGCTCTATGATTTTATTCAAGGGGAGAAGAGGTACCAATGTAAATGTTCTTTTCTTTTCCTTCTAAACATGTATCTCTATATATTTCCTCTAAAAAAGTGATTAGAGAAGCTTCTCTTTATGTATATGTATATATACATACATACATACATATGTGTGTATCTATGTATGTATGTATTTATATATATAGAGATCTCTTTTTTTTTATACATATATACATACATAGACACACATATGTCTATATGTATGTATACATACACACATATATAGATATATATATATATATATGTATATATATGTATATATATATACATATACAAAGATCACAAGGACATGACAATGAGATACATACATACATACATACATACATACATACATACATACATACATACATACATACATACATATATATATATATATATATATATATATATATATATATATATATATATATATATATATATATATACATCTATGTATACAATTTTATCACCTTGGAAAATTGTATTTGATCTTTACTCAATCACCAAGAGATAATATAATTTGTAAGTACAAATTTTTGCATACTTAGTTTGGTATGAATAGTTTTGATTGAATTCATGTGTGAGGAGAGTGAGTCTACTCATGATGATAATGGATCCATGTATTGGGTCTTTAGAGGAGAGAGACTTCTAGAAGTTTGGATTTTGTTTATGGATATGGGATGATTCATTTGTGATGCCAATATATCCTCTTCCATATTGAATTTCTATATCATCAAATTGCTAGATACAAATCATTGGAATTGGTCTTCTAAAATGGCATGGGCTACTTGGAATTGTCAAACTTGAACTATTGAGTTGTAAATTTAGATTGATGAACCAAAACTTTTAATCACTAGTTTCATATTCAAAACCTTTGGCCTTTGAAATGTGAACTTTGATTTTGATTTGTGGTGCATGGACTATTCTGAACGAACAGACACCTAAATGTTCTTGGAGACATCTAAAAGCATTTGTACAAATTGACATGAACCATTCAATCTAAATTATAGAGTCTTTGAATCATGGTACTCTAATCCAAGATAAGAGCCTTATAAATATTGAAACCACTAAAATACCTAGGACACTCAACCTATCGAACATACAAACCTTCTTGAACCAATGGAACCATTCTAAAATAGATTCAGTGAGGATCAAAACCCAAGAGGGATTAATATATAAACCTCAATCAAGGGTTGCATGCTATGATGGGGTAGGAGGAAGATGGTTGTGTGAATGGTTGATTGGAAAAGTTGTAGAAAATTAGGGTGTCATCTGCAAGTAGTTTCATTAATTTGATAAAGAAAATAGCTTTGAAAGCAGGATGATCAAAATTGGCATGTCCATCGTTATGATAGATGTCTCTATCTTAGAATATAAAATTACCTCAAACGACAAGTGAAAAATTATTAAATGTATGGAAAATTAGAAGAATATTCACCTATAATATTTTTGAAGGACAAAAATATAATAAAAATATAATTTGGTGGAAAAAGCCATGAACTGTGTGACTCCACATTGTGTCTACTCCACTGTCCAGTAGTGAAAACTCCTCACATTAAATATGAAGATCTTGAAACTAAAAAATATAACTATCAGAGATCTCATTTTAAGAAAATAATAATCTTAAATGTATATGATTAAATAATATAAACAAGAATACTAGTTGTAACTATATAATTATAGTATTACTAATTATGTTAAACAAAATGTTCAATAAAACAAGTATCAAGTAACATAAATGGATCATCTACTCGATCCTATTATGACTTAATGTGAATGCATCTGATCATTACTTGGATGTTATTTGTGAACGAGATCTTTACTCAATCACCAAGAGATAATATAATCTATAAGTATAAATTTTTGCATACTTAGTTTGCTATGAATAGTTTTCATTGAATGCAAGGATAATTGCTTGTGTGAATTCAAGATATGAATGATTAATTTAATTTAGCACAAGTACTATGAAAGTGTGTATGTATGTAAGTAAAGAAGTTCACATAGTGAACTAATATGCATACATACATACACATATGCATACACTCATCATAATTAATCAATTATTCTTGAATCTAATCAAAGCTATTATATATGAACAAGAGATGCTTGTTTAGAAGGAAAAGAAAAAGAACATTTTCATAGGTACCTCTTCTCCCCTTGAATAAAATTGCAGAGCAAGGGCATGAAGATCACAAGGGCATGACATGGAAACAAAATTCATTAATCACAAGGGAACAACAACGAATTCTTAAACCTCCACTGATCTCCACCAATTTTTAGAGGTCTCCACCCTTGTTCGGAGATCTCCACCCTCTTTTATGTGCAGCTCTCCACAATCAATCAAAACAAATGGGGAATGATTAATGTCATGTTTTCTTTTCCTTTTTTGTTTATAACCCATAATCCATAATCGACAAGATCTCTTTGTATACATACATGTATATACATACATACATATATATACATACATGCGTACATATATACATACATAAATGAAAATAATAATACACTTTTTGAAAGTTTACAATTGTTGAAAAAAATTAATATTTTATGAGAAAATACCCATATGCTAGAGTTACAACACTTTATGAAGTTGATTTTAGATAAGGTAGGTGTAGATATTTAGAAGTTTGATAACCAAAATTTAAGGCACGAGAGTGAAGGAGAAGGAGTGGCTTTAGAAAGAGACTGTGCGATAGAAACAATAGCTAGACAACATAGAGGATATAATGGAACTACTAGATAAAATCCAAGAAAGTGTTGTGGTAGGTACTATGACATTGGAAATACCAGTTAAATTAGTCTAGTTGCTAATTAGTTGAGTTGATTATTTCATTATTGTATGATCTAATGGTAATGTTAGTTATATTTTGACATACATGAAAACATTATTATTATTATTCATTATACAATATACATACATACATGAAAACAACAATGCAATATCTAAGACTTTACAATTGTTCAAAAAATTAATGTTTTACATGAAAATGCATATGAAGAACTATTAACTTAGAAGCAAGAACATGATGTTGAAACAATACAGAAAGTGCTTGACATGAGAGGTCTACAAGTGAGGGTGTTGACTAATCTTGAAAACTTAAATGTTGAAATGAAAGCTATCGATGATCAAACACCTATGCCAAAGTTGCAACATGGTGTGAAGTTGATTTTAGATCATGTAGAGGCAGATATTCAAAAGTTTGATAATCAAAATTTAAGCCATGAGAGAGAAGGAGAAGGAGAAGCTTTAGAAAGAGAAGGAGAAGGAGCAACTTTTGAAAGAGACTACATGACAAAAATAATAGCTAGAGAACATAGAGGATATTATGGGACCCACTAGATAACTGGAATCACTTGCAAGTGTCTTTTAGAATTTACAGTCCAAATATAAAATTCTTATAAGAATGTTTCAAGTATTCCCATAGTATCCCTATGATGATCCCAACTATGAAATGCTTATAAGAGTGATTCAAGGTTGGGAACCACTTCAACATCCTATGCATGGTTTAAAGGTAATGTCATTGTGGTAGATTCTTTTGCAAGGGAATGAGCCTCATGATTATGGCATTTACATAGAAGAAAAACTTGCTTCTTCAACTCCTTACACTCAACTCTTCACTGAAGTTATTCTTCAATTCCTTGCATATGCAATTTTATCACCTTGGAAAATTATATTTGATCCTACTAGAGCTGAGAACAACTAATTGTTTGTTTTATTCTATCTAATCCAATGACAACTCTACAAGAATTTGTAATCAACCCAACTAATCAGCAACTAGACCCATTTAATTGGGTTATGGCTAGTTTCTTTCTAAAAAATATCTATTATAATATGTTTTTATAAAATTTATTGTGAACTCTTCCCATTTTACCTGGCTTGCATCATTTTTGTGGAGGATCTTGAGCTAAGTCACTTAGCATGAGTTGACTGATTTTTATTGTTTTATTATTTGGATTTTGGAATATGTATGCAACTAGTTCAATTTTCTATTGTGCTAAGATGTACTAAGAACCTTTAAATAGATTTCTAAATATACATGTTTAGAAGGAAATATAAAGAGATACTTTTTTAGAAGGAAATAAAAAAACATTTACATAGCTCTCTTGAAGAAAATCATAGAGCTAGGGCACAAAAAAGAAATCATAGAGCAAGGGCATGACAAGGAAATGAAATCAAAGAGCAAGGGCACGGGGATCACAAGGGCATGACATGGAAACAAAATTGTAGAGCAAGCATGGCAACAAAATCATAGATCAAGGGCATGACAACGAAATGCAAAGATCACAAGAGCACAACAACCAAATCACAGAGTAGGGGCACAATAATGAAATTCAGAGATACACAACAATGAAATCATAGAGCCAGGTCACAAAAACAAAATGCAGAAATCATAGCAATGAAATACACCAATGACAAGGGCATGGCAATGTTCAGAGCTCTTCATCCTCATTCGGAGCTCTCCACCCTCTTTCACGTACAACCTCCACAATCAAAACAAATGGGGAATGATTTATATCATATATATATGTATGTATGTATGTATGTATGTATGTATGTATACTTATGCGAGTGTCACAATTATGACACCAATGTTAGTATTACAATGGCATCGAGAACAATTATAAAAAATAAACATGAAAATGACCACAAATTATACCACCATTGCAAATTGTCATCGCAATTTGACCCTAAATGTTGTAGTGATGTATTTCTATGATGAGTTTTGATCAGATATTTATTAGTGCTTTCCAGTTGCTTGTATAGGACTGAGGTAAATATTGTGATTTATCTTTAGGTTCTTTCCATTTTCTTGTAAAGGACTGAGGTGAATACTATGTATTATCTATAGGTGCTTCCCAATTGCTTGTAAAGGATTGAGGTGAAAATTGTGATTTTATGTATTGTAATTTTATGAGCCTAGTGTAGGTAATCCATGTGTACATTGGGAAGTAGCTTTTAATGGAGGCCAAAGCCCTAAAGAGGCTACATGGCATCTATTGTAATTTATTTTAATAAGTGATAATATTTTATTAAATGAGAGTAAAATAAATTAATAAGAGTCAGTGTTTGTCCTCACCCATGCCTTGAGTGTTACTATAGGCTAGGATGGGGGTAGAGAGGATGCTTGGTTGTGACCTTGATTCGTTAGCATGCCTTATTTGTATGGAAGGATACTAATTCCACATAGAGACACTAGGGGGCTAGAGTCTAGAGAGGCTACTAGGGTAACCTTAGAGTTGGCTCACACAATGATACTTGCCCACTTGCATAGCAGATTTCCTACGTGTCTTTTTTGCCTTTGGGTTTAGATGTTGCTTATGTCTTAGCTTCTTTAAGATAGATTGCTATCAATATTTCCTTAACCTAGATGTTGGTTATGACTTATGGATTGTTATCTATATGGGACTTGAGACTATCTCCTCAACATGGTGGGAGTGGGCCATTTAGGTTCGATGAGATCAGGTGGTAGTAATTTTTTCTTGTACCATTGAGATCTGATAGCTGGATGTTCTTGTGCAATTTTTCTTTTCTTTATGATCTTGTGTTTCTATTGGATGGGTTATATTTTGTTATATTCTATTTAATTATCAAAGATCTTATGAGATGATGTATTTATTTATGATTTATATTCTTTGAGATTTTCATACCCTATGACTTGTACAGTGGATGATTATGCATTCTGATTTTGCCAAGTGGCATTTTATGTAATTATATATTATTGAATTAGAATTGTACTTGTAATAATTATTTGATGTGGATTTATTGTGTATCAGATTTAATATTAATAAAATGCATTTATACGTGTGATTCAATGCCATGGAACCCTTAAGAGATGTAATCTATTTTGGATGGTTGTATGTATGTCAATTATTGCTTCTACTATGTTATTTGTTGATGTTATTATCTTTATAAAAAAATGTTTGGAAAACTTAGTGAACTTTAAGTTATTTTCTTTTGGGTTCCCTGGTGGGGCATTACATGAAAGACTCATAAAACACACAAATAGACCATAACTATGCTCTATATTTATTTATTGTTGTTCATACAAGAGAGAAAATGCTAAAAGAATGGTGGAATCACATCCAAAGCTCTACTCAATAGACTGGAACCGACCTTGTACAATGAGAGAAGAAAGAAAGATATAGATGACAAAGGAATCCTAGATCTGATCTAGAATCAACACTTGTCCAATTGAATCTCCCTCCAATGTTATTGCAAAACATCTTTCATCTCTCTAGAACTGAAAACCATATTAGATCTCATCATTCTACCCAGAAAACTCTAAAAATATCCTCTTGAATGATGAGAAAAGCCCATTTCTAATAAACTATCAAATTTTATGCCAAAATCCACATTGCAAAACTTTAGAAAACAATATCCCTGCTAAGACCCTCTCCAAAATTGGCACCTACCTATTTCACCATTTTATCATAAACTAAAAATGAACTACCTATACCACAATATGGTTGCATAAGGAGCACCTTGGAAAAAAACTTAGTATAATTTTTACCCACTGAGACCTATGCATAAACAAATAATAAATCTAGAAACTAGACTTTGAGAGCTTTTCGTCAATATTTAATAGTCTTATACTTGTTTAACAAAAATGCCTTAAGACAACCATTTGAAACTCCAAGTTGTAGACTAATATACAAGCCTGGAATTTTGCAGAAAATTACCTTTATGCTAAAGTCAAAACTTTATCATATAACTTGTTTTGATTCAAATGATTTTTGCATGTTCAAAAGGAAAACATTAAAAATTTATCTTTCTAAACTATGGAATTTTCTCATTTTCTCCATCTGGGTCAAACTAAGTTTGACCAGCCTATGACACATGGTAGCGCCTGATTCACCCATTCTAAATCGTCACCTTGACACATCAACATACCTCACAGCATTCTAACACATCATCATAACATGTCACCTTCTTACTAGTTTGTACTACCCTGTCATTTTGTCAGTCACCACATGATCACAACCTAGACCCCTCTTCCGTGTAGGTACCACATGGCAACTCCTTATTGGCTTGTGAATTTCTTTCCTACCTCTAACACACTTGTTGGAAATATAAGAGAAGTAACTAAGAGGGGAGGTGTGAATCAATTACTATTAAAACAAATCCTAGATCCCTTAGATGTCAAATAAAATTTAGACTGATAAAACTGATTACTATTGATACTCGGTAAGCATACAAAAATTATTGTAACTTAGTAAATGTAGAATGTGTTTAACTTAGAAGATCTTAAGATATTGTCAGTAATTTACTTGCAAGCATGAAAGAAATAACATGAACACATATGACACCAAGATTTAATGTGGAAACCCAATTTGGGAAAAACCACCAAATGTAACTAGTCACTATTTTTCACTCTTTTGAAGTGAGCCCTATTAGGAGCCAACCCTATTAAAGGTTACAAAACACACTATTAGGTGTGACCCTATTAAAGGATTTAATCACCCTATTAGGAGTGGCCTTGTAAGAGGTCTTGAAACAATTCAATGGAATTTCCACCTTGTTAGAGGATTTACAAATGGTTGTTAAACCAACTCTGTTAAGAGATTTTAGATCACTACTATAATGGTTAGAGAGTAACAATGAAATGACCTGATTGTGATACAACTCAATTGTTGATTACAAATCTCTATTCTGGCTTATGCTTGATCCTTCCTAATCGAATAACACTTTTCTACTCCACGAGGATACCTACTTATCCTTCAAGTTTGCTTCCTTTCTTCTTATCTCTTCCAATTCATTCAACTTGCATACTTTGAGATCACAGATTGATCTTTTACTTATACCTTCATGATTATCAAGTTAGCTCAAATACAAATTAGAATAACCAATATTCATTACCATAGTCGACTAGAATCAATAGGTAAAATAATTAAGCTTTACATGCCAAAATAAGAAAATCCTTTGGTAGTCGACCCAACATGGTAGAAACTAATTCTGAAGTGATTTCCTGTGTTAACCAATAGGAGCTTGGTTAACACTATGAACTTATAAAATTTATTTGGTAACCAAGTGAACTAAGTTAATAATAGTTATGTTCAATTTTCCCTTTGTTAACTGAGTGGCCTCGATTAACACTCTTTTCTGCATAAATTCCTTCGGTGCCCAAGTGAGCTTAGTAGATACTTCCTTTTGTATAGAGAAAACTCAGGAATGCTCGATAGACAAGAAAAATTGTCTTCACTAACCAAGTGAGCTTGGCATGCACTGACTATCAACTAATATGACATTTGTGTAACACCAAAGACAACACACAATTAATCAATTGTATCCAACAATCTCCCTCTTTGGCATTCATGGAAACACAATATGTCATAGCACAATGAAATTTTGAGAACAAGACTCCCTTTGTCAAAAATTTTCTACCTATTTGATTTTACATAGAAAAATTCTCCTATAGTATTCTCCCTCTGTGAAGGAACTACTTAACTTCTCGTTCTTGGAATTACAAAATTTCAAAAATATGATATGATAGTCAACTTCTCCCTCTTTGACAACACATGCCAAAGATAATAACTCTGATTAGTGTCAATGTACCTTGAGTACAGATTCACCTGTAATATGTCCTTGTCAATATTGCATCAACTGATTGATCTTCAACTTAGTTCCTATTGATGTATCACTAAACTTTATTTAGTGAGCTTCGAATAGGGGAATGACCCCTACCTTACCTCTTAGATACAAAAATGCATCCTTAGGTAATGTCATGGTGAATATATTTGCAATTTTTTCTTTTGTATACACATATTCCAATCTGATTTCTTTGTCCTATACTAATTCTCTTACAAAGTGATATTTTATAGAAATGTGCTTTGTTTTGGAATGCATCACTAGATTATTTGATATGTTGATTGCACTGGTGTTATCACAATATATGACTATTGGCTCTTTGATTTCAACCTTCATTCCTTCCAACAATTGTTTGAACCAAACAATGTTAGAGCAATTCACTATTGCAGCCACATATTTTGCTTCTGCTATGGACTGGGATGTATAGTTTTGCTTCTTGCTTGTCTAAGATACCAGCCTTTTACCAAGAAAGAATGCTCCACCACTAGTGTTTTTTCTATCATCAAAATTTCCTTCCCAATCAGCATCAATAAATACTTTTAATTCAAGATTGCCTCCAAGTTTGTACCATAAGCCATAGTCTTCAGTACCTTTCAGATATCTCAAGATTCTTTTTATTGCCATCATGTGGTTTTCTCTAGTTTTTGCTAAGAATCTTGCCACTATCCCAACTGCTTAGGCAATATCAGGCCTTGTATGTACTACATACTGTAATTTCTTAATCATTGATCTGTATAAGGTCAGATCTACTTCTTTGGAGCCATCATCTTCGATAAGCTTAACTCCAGTACACATGGGGGTTCCAATTGGTACCTCTTTGATATACTTAGATTGAGTGATATAGATACTATTTTTATTCTGTTATATCTACAATCCAACAAAGAATTTTATTTCACCAAACATGAACATCTCAAATTTTTTATTTATTTGTTATGAAATTTTTTTGCATAAGTCATCATTTCTTGTAAATAGAGTATCATCCACAAATATTTCTACCAACACAATCTTCTTATCTCATCCTTCCTTCATATACAGACTACTATTATCATTTTTTCTTTAAAAACCAATCTGTATCAAATAGTTATGTAATCTTTCATACTAGGCTCTAGGGGCTTGTTTGAGACCATATAGTGCTTTGTATAATTTGCAAACCATGTCTCTTTTGTTAGGATCAACAAAACCTTTTGGTTGTTCAATGTAGACTTCCTCATCAAGAATTTCATTCAAGAATATAGATTTAGCATCCATCTAATATACTTTCAATCCTATGTGAGTTGCATATGCTAGTAAAGTCCTAACACCTTCTTATCTTGCAATAGGGGAAAAAGTTTCACCATAATCAATACCTTCTTCATGAGAATAGCCTTTACATATCAACCTTGCTTTATTTCTTGACACTATTCCATCTTCATTTAGCTTATTTCTAAATACCTATTTTGTACTAGTCACATTTTTATCTTTGGGTCTAGGAACAAGACTCCAAGTTTTATTCTTTTCTATCTATTTTATTTCTTCATTCATAGCCTCAATCCAGCTTTTTTTTTTCCAGTGCATCCTTAACGCTTTTATGTTCAAATTCAGCAAGTAAACATGTACCTTTTAGTTTTCTTCTTATCATTGTTCCATCTTATTTATCTCCAATGATCTGATCAGGTGCATGATGCCTTCTGACATATTTAGCCAATACAAGTTCTTTGACTTTTGAATGAATTGTACTATCTTCATTTTGAATCTCAACTTCAAGCTTGGGTCCTTCTATCTGTGGCTCGAGTCCTTCAGACTCAGTATGCACTAACTCAGTAGCCTCTAAATGTGACTTGGGTCCCGATGACTCAGTTTGCACTTCCTACAACTCAGTAACTATTGGAGACATGGAGAGCTTGGGAGATATGTTTGGAAATATATCAGGTTCATAGTAAACAAATCTTCTATAATCTTCCAGCTCCTTTTTGCTTTCTTCTTCACTCTTTTCTATGAACTCATCAATCTTCACATGTGCACTTTCTATGATTTTGTGAGTGGACAAATTCAAACATTTGTATGCTTTACTTCTACAAGAATATCCTAAGAATATACCTTCATCACCTTTTACATCAAATTTTCCTTTTCTAGATTCTTTCAAGATATAACATTTGTTGCCAAATACTTTTAAGTAACTTACATTAGGTTTGCAGCCATACCATAGTTCATAGGGAGTTTTGTTTGAGTCCTTCTTCAACTGAACTCAGTTCAAAGTATGAACTATAGTGCTAATAGATTCCTTCTAGTATTTGATAGTAACATTCTTCTCAATCATTAGTGTCCTTGCACAATCCATGATGGATCTATTTCTTCTTTCAATTATTTCATTCTATTCAAGAGTACTAGGGGCTAATACTTGTCTTTTGATTCCTCTTTCAGTGTAGAAATTGTTGAATTCTTTTGAGATGAATTCACCACCTCTATCTGATCTTAGGAATTTCAATCATTTTCCAGTTTCTTTTTCTACTATTGCCAGATACCATTTGAATTTCTCAAAAGCTTCTAATTTTTCTTTCAGATACATAAAAATCATCATTCTAGAATACTCATCAACAAAAAGAATGAAAAATTTTTCTCCACTATAACTTTCTATTCCAATGAGTCCACATAAATCAATATGCACAATTTCCAAAACATCTTCTAATTGATAGTTTTTGCTTTTAAAACTAGTCTTTCCCATTTTACCAATTTGGCAATTTTCCATAATCCAACATCAGGTTTCTTCAAACTAGGGATACCTCTTACTCTTTTGAGTTTGCTTATCTTTACCATGTTATCAAAGTTTACATGACATAGTCTTCTGTGCCATAACCAAATCTCTTCTACTTGAGCAATAAAACATGAACAATCACCAAGATCAAGATAAAATAGGACACCTTTTGTTTGCTTTCCTAATCCAATTAGATTTCCTTTATTATCTAGTAGTTTTTCCTTGCCATTCATGAACTCTACCTTAAATCTAATCTTGTTTAACTATGTCACACTCAGTAAATTATGTTTTAGTCCTTCAACCCAATAGGCATTGTCACTTACAAGTTCATTGGTTAATGAGATATGGTCTTTTCCTTTTATGCAACAAGGTTCATTGTTTCCAAACCTTACATTACCTCCATCATAGTGTTCAAAATGTTCAAACTTAATTTTATCTCTAGTCATATGATGAAAGAATCCACTGTCTATGATCTAAGTATCATTTTCACTAACATGAGAGATAAGTGCCATCTTATCTCGTTCATCACCAGATTAATCTTTTACAGCAATATACATTATTTCATCTTCACTATTATCAAAATCTTTAGCCATAAAACAAGTTTTCTTACCTTTGTCTTTGTAGAATTTGTGACCTTTGAATTCCTTCTTTCCTTTGTACTTGAGGCTTTTCTTCTCTTCCTTGCTTTCTTTGTTTGGACACCTAGTAGCAATATGACCAATTTCTTCACAAGAAAAATAGATTAGAGGAATTTTACCTTTGTACTTCCCTTTGCTCTTGGAATATTTCTTTGCAAGTAGGGCTTCAACAATTTCAAGATCACTATCAAAACTTTCTTCAATTTCTTCCTCACTTCCTGATTGATTGTCTTTTATTTTCTTGCCCTTTTCTTTGAGTGGGGGTTTAGATTCAAATGTAGACTCAATATTCTTGGAAGAAGGAACATAGTTGTCAAAATTGTCTAGTTCAAAAGTTGTCAATCTTCCTACTAGGGCATCCAAGTCTATCTTGTTATTTGGATCACATCTCTTTTCTTGAATAGCAGACACTCTGATTGCATAGATGGGAAGTAGAGCTTTGAGTATTTTTCTTACAACAATTTCCTCTTTGATTTCTCTTTGAGATGCTCTGATTGCACTAATACTAGCCTTAATTCTTTCCACATATTTTGCAACATTTTCATCTTCTCTCATTCTCATTTGATCAAATTTTCCTCAAAGGCTTTCTGCTTTGGCTCTTCTTACATTTTCATCTCCTCCATAGATTTCTTTTAGTTTGTTCCACATATCAAAAGTAGTTTTACAGTCTTTGACCTCATCAAATTCAGCATAACAGAGAACAAATTCAATATCAATCATCATGATGGTATGGTTCTTTTTTCTCAGCAATATCTTCAACTGATAATGTTCTAGTAGGAGTTTTGTGTTCTTCATCAAGATATTTGTAGCCTGAATCACTGATGGTAGTCAAATGAAGCCTCATAAGTCCTTGCCATGCTGCAAAGTTGTCTCTATTCATCTTTGGAATCACTCTTTTGTAAGACATCCTAATCTTTAACTTAGGCCCTTGAAACCTTCTCTACAAGCACGGAAAGCTTTGATACCAATTGTTGAGAATATAAGAGTAACTAAGAGGGGAGGGGTGAATTAGTTACTACTAAAATAAATCCTAGATCCCTTAGATGTCAAATAAAATTCAAACTGATAAAATTGATTACTACTGATACTTGGTAAGCATACAAAAATTGTTGTAACTCGATAAATGCAAAATGTGTTTAACTTAGTAGATCTTAAGATATTGTCAGTAATTTACTTGCAAGCATGAAAGAAATAACATGAACACATATGACACCAGGATTTAACGTGGAGACCCAATTTGGGCAAAACCACCAAATGTAACTAGTTATTGTTTTTCACTCTTCTAAAGTGAGCCCTGTTAGGAGCCAACCCTATTAAAGGTTACAAAACACACTGTTAGGTGTCACCCTAATAAAGGATTTAATCACCCCATTAGCAGTGGCCTTGTAAGAGGTCTTGAAACAATTCAATGGAATTGCCACCTTGTTACAGGATTTACAAATGGCTATTAAACCAACTTTGTTAAGAGATTTTAGATCACTGCTACAATGATTAGAGAGTAACAATGAAATGACTTGATTATGATGTAACTAAATTACTAATTAGAGATCTTTGTTCTGGCTTATGCTTGATCCTTCCTGGTCAAATAATACTTTTCTTCTCCACAAAGATACCTGCTTATCCTTCAAGTTCACTTCATTTCTTCTCATCTCTTCCAATTCATTCAACTTGCATACTTTGAGATCACAAATCGATCTTTTACTTATACCTTCTAGATTGTCAAGCCAGCTCAAATACAAATGAGAATAATCAATATTCATTACCATAGTCGGCTAGAATCAATAAGTAAAATAGTTAAGCTTTACATGCCAAAATAAGAAAATCCTTTGGTAGCTGACCCAGCTCGGTAGAAACTAATTCTGAAGTGATTTCCTATGTTAACCAATAGGAGCTTGGTTAACACTGCGAAATTAAAAAATTTCTTTGGTAACTAAGGGAACTCAGTTAATACTAGTTCTATTCAATTTTTCCTTTGTTAATCGACTGAGCCGGGTTAACACTCTTTTCTATATAAATTCCTTCGATGCCCAAGTGAGCTCGATAGATACTGCCTTTTGTATAAAGCAAACTCAGGAATGCTCAGTAGACAAGAAAAATTGTCTTCACTGACCAAGTGAGCTCAGCTTGCACTGACTATCAATTGATATGACATTTGTGTAACATCAAAGACAACACACAATTAATCAATTGTATACAACAACACTGCCACGTGTCATCATCTGATTGATTCTCGCATTTTTGCATTCCTTAAGGGGTGAGCATCTTCATTTTGCAAGAATCATCAATTTCAATAATGTGGCACATTCTAATGCATCCATCTACAAATTGCCATGTCATCCCCTCTGCTACGTATCACATTCTTGCATACATATTCAATAGAATCAAACGTCATTTTAGTGTCATTTTAGCATCATTCGAGTATTTATTTAGCATTACTTAGTATTGTTTAGTCTTATGCATGCATATATTTTAGCATTTTAGTGTTGTTATCTTCATATAATTAACATTTCATATAGATCTCATATAGACTTTCATAGATGTTGAGAATTGTGTCTCAACCTTGCAAGCTTTTCCTAAAAAACTCTAGAATTTTTTTAGAAAATTCTAGAATTTGTTTGTGGTAGTTTTCCACATGTTTATGAGTTGGAAAAAGGTGTATGAGTTGTTAAAAATGTGTCTAGTCTCTAGAACAATGTAGAAGGGCTATTTTTTGAGTGTAAACAACTCATTATATGACTTTTATGGGGGTCTAAACTAGAGGACAAAATTATGGATGAAAATGGTATTCTTAGAGTTACAAATTACAAGTGGGTAACATGTGGCATGGTTGTTTTGCCCATGGTTTTGGCTCATGGTTTTGTAAAACCATCACTATAAAAGGATGGCTTGGGGAGGTGTTTGAATCATCGAGTTTAGTTTGCAAGACTAGTGCTAGAAGGAATCTCTCTGAATCTGAGTCTGAGTTTGAGTTGTGGTGATGCGCTCTTATAAGAACTTGCATTGCAAGTGTATTGTAATCTTCTAGATTTGAGAATACATTGTGCAAGTTTTGGAGGGTGGGGTTTTTCTCCTGTAAGGGTTTCCCCACGGTAATCACTATGTTAAGCGTTCGTTGTTATTTTTATTATGTTATTATGCATTTCTTGATATCTTTGCAATAGTTAGTTGAATTTGCATAATTGTCCTCTCAAAGATTAGTTTAGGAAACGATTTTGCACACCTAAGCTTCCTTACAAGTGGTATCAGAGCCTGGCCATTTTTTGTTCTATTTGTTAGGTATAGAGTTTTTTGAGCTAATCAAGGTTTGAGAGGGAGCTTGCACAAAGGTTTTTATTTCTGTGTTGCAAGATTGCAAAGATGGCAAACACATCAGGGAGGATTGATGTAGAGAAGTTTTATGGCACAAAATTTGAAATTTGGAAGTTGAAGATGGAAGATCTATTGATTGATCGAGATCTATGGGATGTAGTAAATGAAAAGAAGCTAAGGCCCATAGATCCAACTTCAGTTGTAGAGTATCATGTGAGAGACAAAAAAGCTAAAAGTCTCATTAGATTGTGTCTTGCAGACTCTATACTAATTAATGTCCATGAAGAACCTACCATGAAGATCAAGCGAAATCACTTGTGAACAAGATTTTCTTGAGGAAGAAGTTGTATTTCTTGAGAATGGAAGAAGGTGGACAGATTTTTGAGCATCATGAAAGTTTTAATATGTTTTTGACAAAGTTAACCTCAGTTGGGGTGTGGATGGATGAAGAAGAAAGGTGCCAAATATTGCTATGTTCATTGCCAGACTCATGGGACAGCCTTGTCATGGCCATAGGGAGCACTTTAGTTGTCTTGAAGATGGAAGACATTGTTAGTTCTTGACTTCCTAAAGAGATGAGAAGGAAGGTCTCTTTGAATGCCAAAGAGGCTTTGAGTGTTCGAGGAAGACCAAAGGAAAGAGGCAAGAACGAGAAGCATCATGGCCATTTTAAGTCCAAGAATAAGGGGAGATCAAAATCTCGTGGTAAGTCCAAGGTGACCTATTGGAATTGTGGCAAACCTGGACACTTCCAAAAGGACTGCAAAGAGGAATAGAAAAAGAAAAAGTAAGATTCTGATTCTGAGCCCGAGAAGGAAGATGGAGATGCTTTCATCACAACCTTGGCCACTCATGCAAGTGATAATGCATGGTTGATAGACTCGGGTGCATATTTTCACATGACTCCTAATAGAGATTGGTTTAGTAAATATGAAAAGTTTGATGGTGGTAAGGTGTGTTTGGGTGATAACTCAGTTCTTGATATTGTTGGTCATGGAAGTATTTGTGTGAAATTTTCTGATGGTAGAATTAGAAGATTTGATGGTGTCTTGCATATCTTGGGACTAGCAAGGAATTTGTTATCTATTAGTAAACTAATAGATGCGGGTGTGCATGTATAGTTTTCTGAAGCAGGTGTGAAAATGGTGAGATGTGCTATGGTAATAGCAAGAGGAAGCAGATTGGGTACATTGTACCAGCTTGATGCATGCATGATTGAGTGCAATAGTACTTCTAATAAGATTGTGAAGAGGGCTACTTTTTTGGAGAAGGGGAGGGTTTCTCTTTCCACAAATGGTCATGGTTTTTGGGTACCCAAGGGTGCTCTATCTATTGAATCAAAATTACCTGCAGAGAAGACTATGTTATGGCACTGAAGACTCAACCACATAGGTGAGAATGGTATATGAACCATAAAGAACAAAAACCATGTTGATGGGTTGAATAACTACAATCTTGATTTTGATTTTTGTGAGCATGGTATCTATGGTAAACAAAACCGCATTTAGTTTTACTCAAGTTCTCATAAGTCCTCATGTACTTTGGATCTAATCCATTCAGATGTATTTGGTCTAGTTGATGTTCCTTCTATTGGTAGATCAATTTATTATGTTTCTTTCGTTGATAATTTCAATAGAAGAACATGGGTTTTTTTATAGAAGTAAAGATGAAGTTTTCAGTCATTTCAAAGAATTTAAAGCAATGGTTGAGTTGTAGACTGGAAAGAAGATAAAATGTTTGAGTACTGATAATGGAGGTGAATACTACTCCAATGATTTTGACACGATTTGTAAAGATTATGGTATTAAAAGAGAGAAAATAACTCCATATTCTCCACAGCAGAATGGAGTTGCAGAAAGAATGAACAGTACCTTGATGGAGAAGGCTAGGAGTATGCTGAGTGAAGTTGGACTAGAACAAAAATTTTGGGCCAAAGTTGTAGCCATTGCTTGCTACCTGATAAATAGGTCTCCTACATCAGCTCTTGTTGATTAGACACCAATGGAAGCATGGTCGGGCCATAAGCCTTCACTTAGCCATCTGAGAGTTTTTGGTTGTGAGGCATATGCTCATGTGCTAAAGGAGAAGCAAACAAAATTGGACAACAAAGCTGTCAAATGTATCTTCATCGAATATAGTTATGGTGTGAAAGGATACAAGATTTAGGATCCTATTGCACAAAAGGTAGTTTACTCTAGAAGTGTTATTTTTAGAGAAACTAAGCCTTCTTCTGTTATAGTGCAACCAGAACAGATAAAAGAAAAGAAAGATGTGATTCAACTTCCTACTACACTTGAGAAATTTGAATTGAGGCCCTTAGAAAGACAAGTTGTTAAAGAGAACTCTACAAGTTCTAAATCATTAGAGGAAGAGGGAGAACTTGATCATGAACATGAACCTGAACCAAATCTTGTTCGAAGGTCTAGTAGATAGAGGAAAGCACCAGAAAGGTATGGATATTCTCTTGATGATTGGAGGTGTGTATTTGTTTTGAATGCTAATATTGATGAACCGAAATCTGTAGAAGAGGCTCTTGGTATGAATGATTCAGAGTCCTAGAAGATAGCCATGGAAGAAGAGATAGATAGCCATGGAAGAAGAGATGGCATCTCTTAACAGGAATGACACATGGGACCTTGTACCATTTCCTGAAGGATGGAAACATGTTGGTTGTAAATGGGTGTTCAAAAGGAAGATGGCTTCAAATGGAAGCATTGAGAAGTATAAAGCATGATTGTTTGCAAAAGGTTACTCCCAAGTCACAGGAATTGATTATGGTAAAAAAAATTCTCATGTAGCAAAAATTACATCCATTTGATTTTTACTTTCTATTGCAATAGCTTACGATCTAGAAGTTGAGTAGATTGATGTGAAGACAACTTTCCTTCATGAAGATTTGGAGGAAGAAATTTATATGACATAGCCAGAGCACTTTGTGGTGAAAGGTAAAAGTCATTTGGTCTATAAATTGAAGAAATCCTTGTATGGTTTAAAACAAAGTCCTAAGATGTGGTACCAGAAGTTTGATACATATGTATTGAGTTTTGGATTTGTGCAATCCAAATCTGATCACTACATATACGACAAGTCTGATGGTGATTATTTTCTGGTTATTGCCTTATATGTTGATGACATGTTTATTGGCAAAGGAAAAGGTTTGATTGCAGAATTAAAATCTCAGTTCTTAGCAAAGTTTGAAATGAAAGAACTTGGTGCAACAAAGTACATTCTAGGAATGGAGATTATAAGAGATAAACAAAATAAAAAGCTTTGGCTAGGCCAAAGTAAGTATGTTGGTAATATTCTAAGAAGATTCAATATGCATGATTCTTGATGATTGAGTGTTCTTATTACTATGGGAACACAACTTTCTAGCTCATAGTGTCCTTCATCCCCATTGGAGATGGAAGAGATGAGTCGATTACCATATCATATTGTTGTTGGAAGTTTGATGTATGCTATGGTCTGTATAAGACCAGACATTGCCCAAGCAATGGGAGTACTTTCCCATTATATGTCTAATCCAGGAAGAGCACATTGGGAAGCAGTAAAAAGAGTTTTTAGATACTTGCAGGGTACCTCAAAGTACTTTATATGTTTTCATGGAATAGGATATGAGCATTCCTTGGATATTCAAGGCTATGTGGATTCAGACTGGGATAGCGATGTTGATAAAAGAAGATCCACCAGTGCATATGTGTTTACATTATTCGGTGGTGCAATCAGTTGGATGAGCAAGCAACAAGCTATGGTCGTTTTGTCCACTATAGAGGAAAAGTATATGGTAGCTACTCATGCCTGCAAGGAAGCCATCTAGCTTAAGAGATTGTGTTCAGATATAGAGTTCAAACAAGGTGTAGTGACAATTTATAATGACAGTTAGAGTGCAATTTACCTAGCGAAGAACCTAACATTTCATGACAGGACCAAGCACACTGATGTACAATGTCATTTTGTGAGAGATATGGTCGAGAATGGCAAGGTGAAGCTGGAAAAGGTGGAGACTTTGGTGAATGTTGTTGATACATTAACTAAGCACGTGAGCACAAAGAAGTGCAGATGGTGTTCGGAATCTATGGGCCTCTCGACTCCTGGCAATTAAGTCCATGACACTATGGATCCCCTGACTCTTGCAAAGTGTTCGACAAGCGGGAGAATGTTGAGAATTATGTCTCAACCTTGCAAGCTTTTTTCAAAAAACTCTAATTTTTTTTTAGAAAATTCTAGAATTTGTTTGTGATAGTTTTGCACATGTTTATGAGTTGGAAAAAGGTGTATGAGTTGTTAAAAATGTGTCTAGTCTCTAGAACAATGTAGAAGGGCTATTTTTTGAGTGTAAACAACTCATTATATGACTTTTATGGGGGTCTAAACTAGAGGACGAAAATGGTATTCTTGGAGTTACAAATTACAAGTGGATAACATGTGGCATGGTTTATTTTTCCATGGTTTTGGCTCATGGTTTTGTAAAAACACAAATGGTTTCCAAGTGGCAAATCACTATAAAAGGAGGGCTTGGGGAGGTGTTTGAATCATCAAGTTCAGTTTGCAAGACTAGTGCTAGAAGGAATCTCTCTGAGTCCGAGTCCAAGTTCGAGTTGTGGAGATGTGCTCCTGTAAGAACTTGCATTGCAAGTGTATTGTAATCTTCTAGATTTGAGATAAATTACAATACGTTATAACTTGCATTGAGGGTGGGTTTTTCTCTGAGAAGGCTTTTCCCATGGTAATCATTGTGTTATGCATTCATTGTTATTTTTATTACGTTATTATGCATTTATTGAGATCTCTACAATAGTTAGTTGAATTTGCATAATCGTCCTCTCAAAGATTAGTGTAGGAAGCAATTCCACGCACCTTAGCTTCCTTACAATAGATCTGCATTAATATCATAGTCTCATTCTAGAACTCTCACTAAGATGTTGGTTTGAGAGCAATTTTAGCAATTGTAATTAGGGAAGCATGAGATGTTCTTAGAGTCGTTATTTAACAATGTCTTCTTGGGTCTAGATTAGTTCATTGTTATTTTAATTGCACTCTGTACTAAGGTCTCATGAATACGCGATTCCATCATGTACAAATTACAATATTAATCAAGTAATCTTTATATTTGCTTAGGAAATATTATTTTTTAGTATTATTATCATTTTTGCATATATATTATAACTAGCATTAATTATATAATATCTTTTATACGTTATTGAATTAATCTTACATTCAAAATGTAAAATAAGAAAGTCTTGTATGTGAAAGTGGACAAATGATAAGAACCTTCAAGTGTGATCCCTTCCAAAAATATTACCAATTTGATAGTACCAAAAGAAAATTTAAATTAAAAAAAAAAAAAAACTAGCCTAAAAAAATACTAATTTAATACAAATATTCTCTTAAAATAAAAATAAAAATAAAGTCTTTAATAAAATATTATACAAAATTTTAAAAAAAATTAAAAATAGAATAAGCTTAATAAATAAATAATTATATTTTACTAAGATTTAATTTTTTTAACTTTCTAAAATCTAAAAACTTGTTGAAAAATGAAAGTGTATTATTTCTTTAAGTCCAAATTGTCACATATTGCAATAGACAAGAACACAACTCCAACAAAACTCTTGTTATACAAATTATGAATAATAAAAATAAATAAATAGAGATAAATGATTGAAAGAATGACGCAAGCATGGAGTGCCTCTGCGTAACTGCCATTGCTTGTTTGACACCTCTGCAAGTAGCTTTAATTGGTTTGTTACTTTGGGAGAATATCTCACCGGACGTTGGCGTATGCTTGGCAGAGTAGTTGAGTGGGGTGCATCGAAGTAGGAATCTTAGAGGTACTTGGGTGAATGTGCAACAATTCAATAATTTTGAATTAATGTTGTTTACCTTGTACGTTCTTTCACTGATTACGACCTTTCCAAGTGTCGGACTATCTTTGCTCTCATCAACAAAGTATGTCAAATGTTTTTTTCCAACACAAATAAATAAACAACCAATATTATAATTCCAATATCCATGAACCCAAAAAAAATTTAGAATGAAGATAAATAATAAGAATCCAACATTCATACAATCAGAGAGAATCAGATGCTGACGGCTGAAGTCGTCATTGTGAATTCATTTTGTCATTTGTGAATATGGCAAACTTGGCATTTTTGCTTTTTCAAGAGAGCACAATATTAAGAATTAAATCAAATCATTCACAAATGTTCTAAACCACAATATTAAGAATTAAATCAAATCATTCACAAATGTTCTAAACCATCTACTTATGATTAAATCCTTGTGCCTACTTTTTGAAGGTTGGGGAAAAAAGACATATGATCCAATTTCAAGAGTGTAAATTTGATAGTTAACAATATTGATATCTAGGAGTCTCAAATTTAAATTTAAAAGAATTCTTATGAATTGTGGAAATTCACTCACTGTTTATACTAAATGGTTAAAACTTTTGCTTCCAACTTTTTATTTTTAAAAAAATATCAAAACCTTGACAAGATTGTGTGATTCAAAATTCTGAAATAAAAATAATCTAACAGCACATTTTTAAGCAAAAGGTCATTCCAGATATATTTATATTTATAAAATTATAAATAAAATGCTTCAAATCATTAGAAATAATTACATATATAATTATTTTTAAAAAAATTATAAATAAAGTAATTCCAACCCTTATAAATTATTATATATATATTTATTTATATAGAATTATAAATAAATTACTCCGAATCATTATAGATAGATGAAATCATGTTCTCTTTTTTCTGCAGTCCTCTCTTTGAGCTGTCATTCAGTTTCATTGTAATTCTTTCACCTTTATCCATTAAAAACAAAAATTTGACAAATTGATTATCATTTATTTCCATTGTAATTTTTTCCAGCTTTGATCAATGCCAAACAAAAACACGAAAAATTATCCTACCAGACGGTGAACAGAGGAAAATCTAATAATTCTGAAAAAACATTTTTTTGTGAATTGAGCTTACATCATCTTTAAATCGACAAACATTTAGAAACTATAACAGAAAAAAGTATATATTTTCTTTAACACGGTGAAATACAAATGCACATATACATAAGAAAAGCCCTTTCTGTTACTTCAACACCTTATCCTGCTCGGCAAACCCTGAAAACAAACATTACATATTGCAGGTTTCAAATTCAGATCTGGAGAGACGAATCGCAAGAAAATCCACCTCTCTTCTAAAATCTCCAAACGCCAGGGATCAAAACAGTTTAATAATCAAACCACAAAAATATGTACACAAAAGCCTATAGACAGAAATCCCCCAAATATTTTCACTCATCTGCTCGCCTGAATCCCCGCCGCCGGCTCCGTCCTGTTGAGCCCTAAAGGCGATCGAAACACCGGTCTGCCGGAATTTCCTGCCAGAAAAAGATCCTTCATTTGCGAGCTGAAATTGAAAATAGCGAGCCGTTCTCGAGGGCTCAGCCTCAGCAGATCTTCATCTTCCGCTTTGATCTTAGCAACCTGACTGTGCAAAAGCAGCGCGGCGGGATTCGAACCTTTGTCGGCAGGGTCTTCAGGGGCCTGAACTCCAGACTCTACGTTCGCCATCAAAATACAGCTAATTACCGTCTGTTAACGGCAATTTACGTCAAGCACAGTGTTAAGCAGACACTACCTAGGAGGACTAGAAACAGAAGAGCCTTTTATAATATATATGGAATGTTCACAGAACAGATTCCGAAGGGGCAAAATGTATGGAGAAAAGAATATGATCTACAGTGTGCATGATTTTCAAGCACTTATTCTCCTGTTTCAACACGAACATTTTGCAAGTATATAAACAAAAAACAAATGACAGAACGTGAAACACGTTATCGTTCCTTTGCGCCGGCAGGTTCCGGCGGCATATTACTGATATTTTGTATTTGTCGGTAATAAGGACGAATAACGGAGATAATCATGAATTTCCAACGTAGTCTTGATTTCATCACCGGTTTATTTGACCCAAAAAATATCTTCTTTTTAGCCTTGTCTATGAAGTATCTTTAATCCGGATAAAGAGAATATCCTGTCGAATATTCGCGCTTTTTATTAAGTTGTAGGTGGCGGAGCCTCGAAGTAGGAATATTAGATGGACCAGGGGTGGGTCGTACTCGTGACCACTGGGATTTTGTTTTAATAAATCAATAATTACGTATTAATATGGTTTAGTGTTTTCTCCATGATCCTTCCAACTTTAGGAATATATGTATGAGTTTGACGTTAGCTGTTTATTATTATTAAATTTAAGCGAGTCCCTTTGGCCATGATTTTGGTTAAATTGCAATCTTTGAATTAATAATGAATTAAATTTTGATAGTTTAATTTGTATTTTATAGTATAAAATGTTTTTTCCCAAAAGAAATTTGTAAATGATTCGATGTTAACTTAATCTTGTCATTATTATATTCTTTTGTTTTATTCATTCATTATTTCAATCTATTTTTGTTCTTTTTTCTTTCGGATTTGATGGTGTAATTTCTATTTTCTAAACATCATAGTGTGATCTATAGTGAAGATGTAAGAGAATAAGTAAGAAAATAAGTAAGGGAGAATATAAGTAAGTGACATCATGCTCACTATGATCCCCATTTACACTATAGCCAAGCATTATTATTTTAGATATGTAACTTTTATACTTTTATTTCACTAGATTAATCCAAGATTCTTACCATGAATTAGATTGTTTATTGAATAGAAATTTACTAATTTATGTACGATACACAATTGAGATTTATTTTTCTTGTAAATGTTTTTCATAAATTGAATAAAAATAGGAATATTAGATGGACCAGGGGTGGGTCGTACTCGTGACCACTGGAATTTTGTTTAATAAATCAATAATTACGTATTAATATGGTTTAGTGTTTTCTCCATAATCCTTCCAACTTTAGGAATATATGTATGAGTTTAGCTGTTTATTATTATTAAATTTATGCGAGTCTCTTTGGCCATGATTTTGGTTAAATTGCAATCTTTGAATTAATAATGAACTAAATTTTGATAGTTTAATTTGTATTTTATAGTATAAAATGTTTTTTCCCAAAAGAAATTTGTAAATGATTCGATGTTAACTTAATCTTATCATTATTATATTCTTTTGTTTTATTCATTCATTATTTCAATCTATTTTTGTTCTTTTTTCTTTCGGATTTGATGGTGTAATTTCTATTTTCTAAACATCATAGTGTGATCTATAGTGAAGATGTAAGAGAATAAGTAAGAAAATAAGTAAGGGAGAATATAAGTAAGTGACATCATGCTCACTATGATCCCCATTTACACTATAGTCAAGCATTATTATTTTAGATATGTAACTTTTATACTTTTATTTCACTAGATTAATCCAAGATTCTTACCATGAATTAGATTGTTTATTGAATAGAAATTTACTAATTTATGTACGATACACAATTGAAATTTATTTTTCTTATAAATGTTTTTCGTAAATTGAATAAAAAAAATTAATTTAAAAAATAAAAAGTAAATAGTATCTCTAAGTCTTTAAAATATAGTTCTTATTTATGACCTTGCCAACTAAGAAAATGATAGTATTTTATACATATTTAAGTATACCTAATTTATTAACAAATTAAATAGCTCACAAATTGAACAACATCTAAACATCAAATTAAAAAAGTATATCTTATTGAAGGGGGCCATTTTTCTTCTAAACTTCTCTTATATATTTTATTTTACCTTTTAGTTTTAGGTTAGTGTTTAACCACTACCTGCAAATTGCACTTACATTAAATCTTTCTTCATAAAAAAATCACACCGCCTTAAAAACATGAGCTTAAATAACCCCAAGTATAATTTTATAATCCATAATGACATAAGTCTCCTCGTCGGCAGGAACAAAAAGATATTACATTGAAAAGGGATTCGCTAATACTTGACTGAATCAAACGCATTACTTCAGAAAAAGAAAGGTATAAATCATATGAGAATCTCTAGATGACGAATATGTGCCCTTTTTTCTAAACCTCATTTTCTTTTTTGGTATCCAAGGTTGTAGATGAGTTTATAACATTGAATAATTAGTTTGAATGTCGTACGAGTGCTTCTTTAGTTGATTTTTTCACTTCTTCGTGAACTACAAAGATCATGATAACGTAATCACGGAAGACTTGTAGAAACAAGGGAAGTCTTTTCCAAAGCAAGTTAAGGATCTTAGGGTACATTGAAGATGTGCAAACCAAAGCAGCCCAAGCCCACAAGAAAGGGTAAACTATGGGCTTTCCGAGTATGGTACTTTATTTCAATATTATAATTATTTCATTATTTTATATATTTAATTTTGTTTTTCTTCTATGTATATTTATTACCAGAAGTGATTAGAAATTTAAAATTAGATTATATTTAAGAATTGTTTGTAGGGTTTCTTCTACCCTACTTCTATAATTGAATTGTTTAGTTCAAAGTGGGGCAAAGTTCTAATAAACATCTCTTTCCATTTTATCAATTCAAGAGTCATTCATGAATAGTGATTTCATACTTTATTATGATTAACGTGAGCCTATTAACTTAGACTAATTATCGTCTGTCTTGTAGAAATATGGACTTATGATATAAACATTATTTTAAGAAAGTAGATGTAAAGTGGATAAAGTAATTTGTTTTGATGATAGAAGAGAATAGTTTTGGTAAAGATTATGAATTTGAATATTCTTGGGTTTGAGAATTTGTACTATGTCATCTTAGATTTTGCACAAGGGATGTGGTCTATATAGGTTCAAGTTTTTCCTGTATTTATAGTTTTATTCTTTTGACATATAAATTGTATCAGTATTATATTATGTATATGTTTTCTAATTTTCTAAAATCCAAACTTATTTGTATTTATGCTTTTGTGATATTGTTTTTGAAATATAAAGCGACCAAAATTAGGGGGTTGGCCCTTACAAATAAAATGTTGGCAACCAACACTCTACCAACAAAAACAAACAGGAGGCATCACTGTAATAAAGAACTACACTGACAACCAAGAAACAACCAACTAGTAGAGAATTAACCAAACTAAATTAACAGCTGTAGTGCTAACCATACTATGATTGTTCAAAGTATAAATTGTTGGTATAAGCAAACCAACCCATCCCAGAAATGAAACACTACCATTTACATATATCCGTGTAACATTTATTCTAGTGTCAAAACCTATATTACTTAACATACTATTAAGGTTCAGAATATAAAACTATTGGCAAAAACAAGCCTACCCAAGTCTGAGTAAGATTTGTCAACCAACAACCCAGATAGCAGTCGAATACAAAAAAACAACTAGGATCATAATACCCCATATTATTTTTCATCCTTTTCCTTTCTTTTCCCAGCCAAAAGCACCCTAGCCCAGTCCTTAGCAAGAAACTTATAGAGGAGCTTGTTATCCTCCATGTCCAGCCTTGTTTCGTCCTTCACCTGCGCCAGCAATTGGAGGGTGGTAGCAGCAGCATGAGTAACCTTTAGTGCAAATTTAGAGGAGTAGAAACCCTCCTCTAAGGATTTGACCCTTTTTCAAGTTGTGCCTTCTTCTCTTTCTATTCCTCCTCTCTCTCCTTATTTTCTTTTTCATCATTTGAATACACCTCTTTAGTCTTTGTCAAGGGTTGGTTCTCATCATGCAAAACCTGAGGGTTAGTAAAAACATTGATTTTTTCCGTTACCGGGGAGGAGATGGTGATAGGAGAGGTGTCCACTTTGTTGTTGTCCTCACAGAAGGTAATAGGCTACAGGGTAAAGCTCATCAACACATGTATAGTCTCAATGGTATTGACAATACCAGCAGACACTTGGGTAGTACTAGCAGACACTTGGGTATTATCAATAGAGTTTTCACTTTTTTCTTTCTCCTCATTCCCCTTTTCTCTCTTGGAGTCAGAATGTTTCTCCTTCTCCAATTCTCTTTCATTATTTTCTGAACTCTCCTCCTCTACCTCATCAACCCTGTATCTATTAGCTTTTTGTTTATACCTTGCATGTATTTTTACAAGCCTTCCCGACCTTCTCCTACCCTTTCCACCTCCTTCCTCTTCTGACTCCTCAATTTCCACCTCCACTAATTTTTCAATTTTGATTTTTTTTACTACCATTATGTTCAATGACCAATTCTAGGTTTTTCTTTTTCTCATTTTCTCTACTAGGGGAAGGGCGTGGAGTGTGGATTTTGGTACCAGTGCTGGTATTTCAACCACAACAACCCTAGGGGGCAGAGGGCAAGATGGAATTGGTAGAGTCTAAAAATTAGGCCTTGGTGGATGATGGTAAAATTATTACCCTTACTTATCTTCTCCCTAACATCACTAATCATATCCTCAAGGGAATGTAACAGAAAGAATAGAATAGAAATGAAGTCTTTATTTCTAAAATGGTTTAGAAGGGGGAAGTGATAATAATAATAAACTCCAAACTTGCCTTCGAGCTTGAGGTACTTCATTAACACCAGACAAACATCTTCCCATGGAGATGTAGCTTATCCCTTCGAAAGCCTCCTCTATAGTGAACAAGTTCTTCATTTTCTGCAAAAAATCTGTTCATGTTGGCCTTGTCCACCATTTTTGTAACCTTCTTTCATTTCTTCCCCTTCATGGACAACCTAGTAGCCATTGCAATAACATCCACATTAACTTGGAACGTAGTACCATTTATGGTAACCCTACAATCATTCCAACTATTCATAAAATGAAGAGAACAATTTTTGTCATACCCTGCCATTGCCTGCATAAGGAAGAAATCCCCCTTCTTTTAACAGGAACTAGGTTGCCATCCTATCTTTGAAATTTTCCATCTTTGTTGGCTCCAATTGATTCAAATCTCCACCCATTTATTCCCCGCTAACTCGTGATCCACCAACTTCAGTAATTTGCATTTGAACCTTCTTGTCATCAATATTTCTATCAACAATGAAAGTATTAAACCTCAACAACACAACAATGATGCAAATAACCTCTATAGGGTCTTTAAACTTCCCGCAAGCTATTTTTTTGGGTGCTTCAAAATCTCATTCATTTTCATTATGGGATTCGTGTGTACTTGGCATCATTACTCTACCATCCCTAAAATCTCTGACAGAATCGAAAAATATATCTTTTGTACTTTCAAAAAGGAAATAATTTAAATTTCATGTTATGTTACCATAATGGCGAAGTAACTCATATCTCAAATTGCAACTATTTATTATCCAGTCTATACGATGGTGTCTCATCATCTTTCCCTTATTATTTTTATTAAATTTAGCAAATTTCACCTTTCTAGATATAATGCTGCCAAAATTGGCACTAATATTTATTTGTGTAGCCATGCTTAATTTTTGTTCCCCCACTTTCCTTGTAGATCAAAATCTTAATTTCCTCCTTTAGGATATCCATGCTTCTCCAACACATCATTTCCTTTAATTCAAACCCCATGGAAGCCGCAACATCTGCCACCATATTACCTTCCCTACATATGTGTTGCAACTAGACTTTTTCCATCCCATTTATGATATGTCTAATATCTGTGATGATAGTTTCGATATTCTAGCTAGGTTGAGAAGCTCCCTTGCCATATCAATTATTAATTTGGAGTCACCTTCTATAGTTATTTCCTTTATTTTCATTTCACTAATCAATTGTAGACCCCAAAGTAGAGCCATCGCTTTAGCCAAATAATTAAATTATTGTTATCAAGAGTCAATTGTGTAGTTTTTGAGTCAAATTATATCAAGTTTATCTTGTATTTATAGTTTTCTTCTTTTAGCATATAAATTGTATCACTATTATATTATACATATGTTTTCTAATTTTCTAAAATCCAAAACTCATTTGTATTTATGATTTTTTGACATTATTATCAAGAGTCAATTGTGTAGTTTTTGAGTCAAATTATATTCAAGTTTTTCTTGTATTTATAGTTTTCTTCTTTTAGCATATAAATTGTATCACTATTATATTATGCATGTGTTTTCTATGTTAATCTCAAATTGGTTTTGACAAGGCAGTGACAAAACACTTAGCCATAATCTAGCAAAACTAGCAAGTCAAGAACATAGTGTATGCCAAGTGATCAGAGCGAGTCAAGAAATCTGTGTGAGTCGAGTGATCAAAGCATGCCAAGCATAAGCTATCATCCAATACATGTCGAACAATATAGATAGTTAGCGTCGAGTCACTTAAGTGTCGAGTAGACTATACATGTTGATTGAGTCAGATGTTGAGCAAACAGATAGTACCAAGCTATTCATAAGTCAAGTTACAACATTAGGAGCATAGTGAAGGTCGAGCATCAGAGTCTTTAGATGTCGAGTGAACAATTTTTGGCATAATTATCTATAATGGTAAAAAATTCTATGTAAACCATTTTTGGGATGACATAATCATATTTTACAATTATGAAAGATAAGTATGGAGGTATACTGTGAATGCCTATATAATACATGCAACCAATTAGAAAAAGGGAAGCTTAAGGTGACAATATAGATCAACCACAACTATTGATTCTTACCTAATTCATCTTCACCAATGCTTATCTAACAAGGAAATCCCTAAAGAGTTTGTAATGTGTGTGAGAGATGAATGTAAGAGTATAGAGAGCATTCATGGTGGCTGAGATGGCTATGAAAGAGCCATGCATTGAAGAAGAAATTTGAGAAGAACAGAGTATAGAAGTGAAAGGATAGAGGAGACACATCTTATTAGGAGGGTCAAGGTTTAATCAGTAAGGAGAAGATCTGAGATCAAGTAGAAAGGTGCTAACAGAAGGATCATGGTGTTGAATCATTCTAATAGGTGATACAGAGAAAATATCTTAACCAAGTAGTCCCAACAAGATTTTTTAAATCTCTTAACTGAATGCTTGCTTCATTGTAAGTTTGAATCCTCTAAAAATTTGAGACCTAATAGTCTTTGTAAGCCTTTAATAGGGCATACTTTTCACAGGGTAGATCATAGATTATGATCAAACACATTGTAGCCATAATAGGCCACACTTTACAACTACACTAGTGAAGATTTATGGGTGGCATCCCCACCCTAGTTTTACCTTCTCATTGGAGGGTTTTTGGGTAACCAATTTTCTATGTTATGTGTTATTTACTTTATGCTATGGATGTGATGCATGTTATCTTATTTCAGTTTACAAGTTAAGTTATGAGATGGATGTTGGTGATATATTTTAGAGGTAATAACTTACTTTCCCATTTTTATTTCCAACAATTGGTATCAGAGATTTATTCTATAGAAAGGAAAATTTTACAACTTCAGAGGTAATATCTTGAAGATGAATGTCTACAAGTTAGGAAATACTATTGAGAACCAGAAGATTGAAATACAACTTTCCCTACATCAACTCAAGGAGACAAGAGATGAGTTGTATTGTTCATTGAATAGAAGAAAGGAACTGGCTATTCAAAAAAATGATACTCAATACTAAGAAGAAGACACTACTTGATTTTTTGAGGATGGAAACTCAAGTGATTTTGACGCAAGAGTTGCAGATATGATGGAAAAGAATAATACCCTACTAAAGAGATCAGAAATCTCAAAATAGAACAAGAAGTCCAATTAGTATTGTTATGTGAGGTGACAGAATAGAAAAAGAAAGATGTGGAAGAAAAATTCATGATTGAAGATGACAAAAGGATACTGACTAACAGAATTGAAGAGAAGACATCAGATGTGCAAAAGCTTGCTAACATGCAATTGGATATAATGAATCAATTGGTGCTTGCAAACCATGAATTGAATGGAAAGGGCATTGAGATCACAACCCTAAAGTTACAAAATTATCAACTAAGAAATGAACTAAGAGCAGAAAAGGAATTCATTGAAAGATTCAACAAACCAAGTAAGGTCATCAAACACTTTGAGAAACTGATGAAATCTCCAAGACCTAACAATGATACAGTTGGATTGGGATACACTAATGTTGAGAAAGGAGACACATCTAAAAGTAGTGAGAAAAGGAATTAAAAAGGTAAGAACTACAAACCTACTTATCATGATTGTGGAAAATTGGGTCATAAAATAGATGTTTGTAGGAGCAAAACTGTCAACCAGAACCCTAAGTAGAATTATAGAGGAAATTGTTACAACTGCAGCAAACAAGGACATTAGGCAAATGAATGCAAGACCAAGACCATGAGAACTAAAATATTTGAAGGATACTGCTACAATTGTCAAAAGTATGGACACAAAGCATATGAATATAAATCTAAGTCCAAGTGGACATCAAACAAGAAGATAATGGTAAAAAAAAATGGAAATTCTTATGATTGAGATTACAACACAAGGTACAACTATCACTATTGTCAAGAATATGGACATGTTCCTAAGAATTGCATTAGAACACATTTTAGAGGCAACTATAATAGATGATTGAGTGAGACTACATTGTTTAGTTGTCTCAAGATTGGTCATGACAGTAGAATCTATCCAACTAGGTCACCAGCACTGAGAAATGAAACCAAAAAAGGCAAAGAAAAGGTCAATATTGAGAAGGTAAAGGTGTAGATAAACAAGAAATGGAAGGAAGGATGTAGTACATCAAGCACAGATGAGGTGACTTCATCCAGTGGATCATGTGATCACATCACCCCCAACTAGGCAATATAAGGTATGTGTGGCACTGATATTTGAAAAGTTATATTATACATCAGGTCCAAGAATCTAAGATCTAAAAAGATCATATATGCATGAATTAAGAGGCAATGTAGTGATTAGAAGCTAGAGAAAATCTATAGTTTTTTAATGTCTTTTATGTTGGTGCCAAGCATAGAAGATTTTACTGTTGTTACCAAGCATGGAGAGGAATAGTAGTTATAACCAAGTTAAGGAGACATGGTAGTAAGTGTTGAACTTGCTATGTTAAAAGAGCATGTTGAAAGTCCTATGATAGCCAAGCTTACAACTATGTAAACACTGAGCATTTAATGCCAAATATGAAGGGTTATATACTCAATTTTTGACTCATTTTCACTTACTAAAGTTTATAGAGTGCACAAAGAATACAAAGGTTAATTGCAAAATAATATTCTAGACAAACCAAATTCAACAGCTACTCGACATTGTTCTTTTGATTTGAAAGGTATTTAGCTATTGCCGAGTTATGTTGTTTTATTTCTCACAAATCCTAGGTAATCAAAATGGCAGCTAGCTCTTCTACAGCTATTAGAAAAGAGGGGAAAGAGGTTTTCAATGTTCAATTGATAAGTAATGATGTTAGGGAAACCCCATTTTGAGCTATTCCTAAAATTGCATACAAGGGAGATTTGTCTAGTGCATTATTACCACCGAAGGTTCTCATGATCCAATATGTCAGATGCTATTATAATGGAAATATTGGAGAGGTGGGAGATATGGAAATAAGAGATGCCTACAATAAGCTATGTGATAGTGGATTCTTGAGGGAAGAGAATAAAATTCTTGAACGCAAAGGGTTAATGTGTGTGCTAGATTTTCCTCAAATATTCAAGACCAAATGGATTCAAATTATTTTGAGCTACATAGATGACAATTATATTTGGTTGGAAGGTGGATCATTTAAGATCACAAAGAGGATTATAAACTGAGTATCAGGGTATGCTACCCTAGATCAACCTAAGAGTATGAGAAGTGATGCAAAGGAAACTATTGAAAAGAATACATATGCAATGTGGAATAAGAGAGGGATGTCTATTGACACTATATTAGATCCCTTAGTTTCCTTTGTAGTGAGAGTGATAGCTCAAAAGTTATTTCATCCTAGTCGACTGAATAATATTTCATGTCTGGCTATTGATTTAGGTTATAAGATAGTAAAGAGAGACCATTCCTATGACCTTTCTGATTTACAACTACAACAACTATTAGAAAACTTAGAGACCACCAGGAAAGCAAAAAGTGCATCATGCAAGTTTGGTTCTTTACTTGTTTGCATATTCTTTTATGTGCAAAAAACCTTTCCCATCTTTCATCAAGTTTCTTGGAAGACCAACAGGTCAATTGCACAATAGATTTTAGAATTTATTAAGCATCTTGGAGATAACTTTGAGTCAATGATGACTAGTTATTTTTAGGATTTTAAGAAATCCATGAAGCAGAGATTGAGGATTCCTATATCCTTAGTAGAAAAAAGTTATGATGATGTTTGTTTCCTAGTGGATCCAAACCACACATATGTGCAAGCAACAATACCTAGGGTCAGATGGCTAAAACCCTTGCCATATGAAATCAATGTGGATGAAGTCTCTGCAACAATAACACCATTATTAGTAGAAGATATTGACAAGAGTATAACCCCATTTGGAAATTATGATGAAGCCAAATCCATAATTGCAATTGATTTGAAGACAACTACAGTGATTAGAAAGAAGAATAAACTGGTTAAGAAGCTGAAAGAGAGATTTGGTGAAGGTGGAGAAGAGGAAGAAGAAGATGATGATGAAGAGGAAGAATAGGGCCAAGCCCTATTAGAATCGACACTAAGCTTAGATGAAGATCAAGGTGATGATGCAGAAGGTGTCGAGGGAGAAGAAGTCGAGGAAGAACCTAAAGATAAATCCAAGAAGAGGAAAGCAAAGGAGAAAATGGTGGAGAAAACAAAGAAGCCAATGAAGAAGCCACAATAGAAGCCAACTATACCTATGACTAGGTCAAGAGCAAGGGAAACAACTGTTAAGGATACACGAGTGACAAAGCCTAAAGGAAAGAGAGAAGTTGACATGACATAGCCGAGTGAGCCTGCTAAGAAGACCTATAAAAGGTTAAGGATGAAGAGCACACCTCAAAAGGATACAAATGAGGAGAAGACTGAGTCAGATGACTTGAGTCAATACAAGGTGGTAAGCCACAATCCCTCTTCTGATATTGATAATTTGTGTGAAAACATAATTACAAATGCAGATTTATCTAGTTTCACGCATGTAGATTTTGAAAAGTTAGGAAAAGTTGATAAGAATAAAGTTGAGGAGGCCATAGATGACATGATGGCTACATTCAAGAGAACTCCTCTTGAAATTGCCAACTATTTACCCAAAAGTCTATATAACAAATCTGCGAAGAAATGACAATATAGCTTACAAAATAAGAGACAAATTAGGGAAACAACACTAGTCCAAGTTATGACAAAATTAGATAAAAGGAAGACTGCTAAAGCTATGGAAAAGTATAAAAGTAAATTTACCCCTAAATACAAAGCTTTCCATATCTTGAAGAGGAATATTAAAGACATGGTTAACAAAAGCACAACAATTTGGAAATCAATGTATGAGTTATCCACTCTAACAATCACAAAGAAAGGTGAGAAAGAAATGCAAGAACTTGAGAAGAATGTAGAAGGAGAGAAATAAAAGGATGAAAACCCAGTCAAGGAGGTTGATGTGGTAGGTACTAAGGAAACAACAGAGGAGGCTACAAGTGAAGATGAAAAATAAGATGTACAGGATGTACAAGTGCCGAGTGTTAGTCCTCCACACACAAATAAAGAGAGTCAACATGACTTAGTTGTTATTATCAAAGATATTTTTGATAATTCAGCATAGAATCTAAATCCTTTTATAGAGGATGACTTTAAGAAAATCCTATAGGACTCTTCCAATGCAACAATACTATACACAAATTCTATATTGGTGAGAGTTGATGAATTTTAAAAGGTAGAACTTATATCTGCAAGGGAGAAAACAAAAGACACATGAAATGTGCCACCATCTATAGAGGTGAGAGAAAAGGAGTTGTAGGATCTCTCACAAGATCAAAGTATAAACTAGGAACAAAAAAAGGCTACACAATTGATACCATCTGAAATGCCCATAGTTATATTTTAGATGAACGAGGTAGAAGCACAACATGCAGGTACATTACTATCAAACCTACACAGTTAAGTTTTATTAATGGTGGTAACTATTGAAAAGGATGGAACTGAAGTTCACACAAGTTAGGAAGCAAGTCCTATACCTATACTGCCACAACGGGGTGAAGTACAGAAGAAAGATGTCAGAACCGAAGAGTTGGATTTGACTACTAAGCTTGAGGAATAGATTGCTATACAAAAATTGGTCACATTTCTAGTTTCTACATCTCCTCTTAGCAATCAAACTCTTCAATGATCAAGTACCCATGAAACACCACTGCAAATATCAAGGATGAGTACTAGCACATCCAAGAGTGTTGAAGTTACATCATTTGAGGATGTAAGTTTAGACAAAGTGATTGAGCTCCCAAACTTTAATTTAAACACAATGACTATTGAAGAAATGAGTATTCTACAAGAAGCTCTTCAAAGGAAAAAGAGGCAAGAAATATTGAGGAGGGAATATAAGAAAAATAAATTCTTACATGATATTAAAGACATATTCTTTGATTCTTTTAGCCTCCCAAAACTAAATGAAAATAAGCCTATCATAGAGAAACTTGTCACTATTGTGGGCAAGATAAAGGATGAACACCTAGATTCTAATGTAAATTTATTTGAATGGTCAGAAAGAAATTTTCATACCAAGGTATTGGAAAAGATATCTAGTGCTATTGCACTTAGATAGGTTGCTCTAGAAACCAAGATGGAAGGTGTGAAGATAGTGTTAGAGAATATCTTCTCTCTATACTCTAAGTTATGCAATGTTGAATTATTCACACAAGGGACCCATAGGGCTATTGACCAGCAACAAAAAGATCTACAACTCATAGGTAGTACTATTAAGCTATCCCCTAGTCAAAGTCAAATACATTTCTAGAGGTTACTAACTACTCATAGTAGGCTTGCTGAGTTGTAAGCACAAGATGCTAATATCATATCTACTCTGATCAACATACAGTCAATGCTAACTCCTCACATGAAAGTGTTGCATAAGGAACTAGCCTATGTAGAAACTTTGATGAAGAAAGATTATCATATTTTAGCACATGATGGCTTAGTTGACCTTGCTTCCTAGTTAGAAATTTAGTTTCAATCTCTAGAGGTAGCATGCAATAAATGAGATGCAGCTTTGAAGATAATAATGGAGCTTCACAAGCCATTTTTGGACAAATACATAGTAAGTGTACAACCCAAATGACATAAGTGTCAAAAAGGGGGATTATGAAATTTTGAAGGGAAAATGTTTGTTAAGGTAAATATCTACTCAGTAGGAGTATTAGAGAAGAAACATAAATAAAGCATTTACTTAGGGGAGTAATGAACTATGGGAGAAACAACAATTTTGCAAAATTTTGAATTTTTTTGAAGTTTTCTATATGAGCTAGGTAATGAATAATATATTATCTAACTTATGCATAATGTACAAATGTATATGCCATGAAAAAATGTTTTTTTTGCACTCATGTCAAAGGGGGAGATTGTTAATCTTGGATTGGTTTTGACAAGGCAATGACAAAACACTTAGTCATAATCTAATAGAATTACAATGCAAGTTAAGCACATAGTGTATGTCGAGTGATTAGAGTGAGTTGAGAAATTAGTGCAACCCAAGTGATCAAAGCATGCCAAGCATAAGTTGTCAACCAACACATATTGAGAAATTAAGATAGTTAGTGCCAAGTCACTCAAGTGCCAAGTATACTATACATGTCAAGTGATTCAGGTGCCAAGTAAATAGATAGTGCTAAGTTATTCAAAATTTTGAGTTACAACATTAGGAATACGATGAAGTGTAATGCCCACTCCTAGTTGACTCTTCTATTTTATTGTTAGATTCTTTTAGGCCTATTCTATGATTATGTTTTATGATTATCGGTACTTGGTTACCAGATTGATTAAATGTTATTTCATACTTAGTTGGTTTACATGATGAGTTACTTAGTTATTTCATATGTTCATGATTATTTCAATGATGATATATATATGTTTAATTAGTGATTTTCAATTATCTCATGATGATAGTAGATGGATTATTAATATGCAGTTATATGATTACTTACCCCATATTTGCATGTGTATGGTGTACTTATCTATTTTACTTTATGATTGATGTTACTGATGTAGTTGAGGGAGGGAGTCGTAGTCACCTACTAGTCAGGATCTACATGATTCACCACTTTCTGCCATTGTCTATTTAGTTTAGATTAAATGTATATGTACATGGATGGATTTTATGCAGATTGTAGGTATCGAGTATCAACCTCCCTGAATTGCTAGGATGAGTGTACCCTATCATAGTATCACAATGGTATAAGTGGGGAGATAATTCTTGAGACCAAACCCTAACCTAAGCTAATTGTCCTAGAAAGTAGGACAAGTATCTGAGTTGTTTGCCCATCTGAATTTGTCAAGTGACATGAATTTGTGATTTTGAGCCTGGAGTTTGGCTTTATGCTTTGTTTTTTAGTTGAGCTTTCAAACTTATTTTTGTGGGTCTGTTGTGTTTTTTAGTTATAATTAAATCAAATTAAAAGAGCATTTAATGAAAATTTTATAAAGAAAATTCAATATTTAATTAATTGATAAATTAATTAAATAAAAGAATTCAATTTAAAAGATTTAATCAAAGTTCTAATTTAGCATATTTATATTTATTTAATTTAATAATAATTTATTTAGGAGTTTCATTTTAATAATAAACTCTAAATAATATTATTAGTTGAATTAATAAATATTTTATTTAAAACGTCTCATGATTTAATAAGAGAAATAAATGAATTAATTTAATAAAGTTTATTTTAATTAAATTGCATAAAGCTTGTGCATGAAATTAAAATATAATAAAATAATAAGGAAAAAATGGTTTTCATGTGATTGCACAATTGAAGCTGTAAATTGGGGAAAAATTCTTTATTAAAGATTTAGAGTTTATTTCTTGATAACTGAGGTTTTGGAGGAGCAATTTTCGAGAAGAAGGGTTTTAGACAAGGGAGGATTATTTGTGTGCTTTGTGTGTTTTTTATTTTTAGCCTTAGATCTAGGTAGGATCTTGTGGGTTTATTTATACAGTAGTTTTATGTCTTCTTCTTGTCGGGATGAATTTATTTTTGGAATTTTAAATTTGGTTGAAACCCTTGTTGTAAATCTCATTTATTCTTCGTTTTGAGATTATCTATAAACAAATTGGAAATTAGAAACCCTTGTTTGTGCTTTTATCGCTCTTCATGCTCAAAACCATTTGTAATTGAATGGAAGGATTCAAACCCTTGTTTGGTAGATTTTACAGTTTCGTAATTTGATAAATTTCAATACTTGAAGGGTTTGGAAAAGGAATCAAAATTTAATATATAAATTTATTTGGTTGTTCATAATCTTACTACAGAATATATATATATATATTTGTAATTGAATTTGAAAGGTTTATTGTGAGAGGATTATTTTATTATTTTAATATAAAACATTTTTTTTTAAGAAAAAAAATTGCAGATTAATGTGGAAACTCTATGATTTTGTATTGTGATGATGGGGGGCTATTTGTTTTATCTTTATATAATTTAAGAATAATAATAATAAAATTTGATAGAGGAGATCGGAGCAGTCACCTCCTTGTCCCCTCCCTTCCTCTTAGGTCGTGGCCACTAGTTGCAAAGGCAACTGGGGCTACTGACAACAACATAGCTATTGTAGCAGCCAAGGTTGCCGAAGCAGCTAGCATAATCGTTGGCAGTAAGCTAACGGGCTATAAATCGCATGGGTAAGTTGTTAAGTTTTTCAGTTTTGTTTTTAATTAAATTTTATTATTTATTTTAATTTATGTTATTAAATTTTATTAATTATTAAATGTTAAATGTTATTTAATATTAATATTAATATTATTAATTATTATATTATTATTAGATTAATAATTATATTAATAATAATTTAATATAAGTTATTTTATTAATAAATAAATAATTATCATGTTTAATAAATTAATGATTAATGATTAATGATCTAACTTTAGGTTAATATTTAATTTAATTATTTTAATTAATTTATTAGTAAAGTGTATTTGTACATTATATTGTGAATTGTGATTTTTGGAAAATTAGTAAATTAGGGTATTGGTTGATAGTTCAATGTCATATTTAATTTGATTTTTAATAAGAATTTTGAATCTATTATTCTTGTGACTTCAAAAACTTTACCAAATCAACCCTAGGAAATTTTATGATTTGGAAACCTTGGTAATTATAATACTTTGAAAAGATAAAAACTGTAACCTATTTGTTTATTGAATCTTGTGTTTTGATGATGAATTAAACTACGAAACAATGTTTAAACAACCTTTTATGATTTTTTGAGTGATGAGAGTAGTGTGGACTCGAGAACTTTAACAAATCTATAATACTTGAAAATGAAAAGGAAACTTGAAAACCTTTAGTGAAATTTGAACTGTCGTGGTTTCAAAATCTAATGAATTGAGAAAGTTACATTGTATGTACTTTATGTGATGTGTGGGTTATTGATGTTGGGTTTAGGTTGACTTAGTACTTTGACTAGTCAAGATGTTTACCAGAGGCTTGAGGAGTTTTGTTCTGAGATGTTGTTATAGTTATGATATTTTATACCTGACCATGGTGGTGTCTCATGTGTGTTCTATGATGAGTTTGATCAAATGTTTTGCTGCGCTTTCCAATTTCTTGTGTTGAATTGGGGTGAATGATATGACTTTTCTAGTATAAGCTTTGAGTCTTCAATTAGTTATCGATGGATTGCTTCCTAGTTCCTTGTATAGGACTAAGGTGTTTGTTGTGATTTTTTTTTGGTGATGTCATGGGTTGGTATATGTGTACTTGATTTTGGATTAGTCCTATTAGGATGATTGTATTGGTGAAATCTATAATTTTGTTTGGTGATATTTTAGTACTTTCTAGTTGCTTGTTTAAGAACTGATGTGTGGTTTATGGTCATATGAGACCTTTTGCTTTTGTTGATCTTAGGGTAGGTTATCTGTATGTCATGTTGGGAAGTGGCTTGCAATGGAGTTACAAAGCCCTAAAGAGGTTCTATGAGTAACCCATTGCAAGTTATTTTAATAAGTGATAACATCTCTATAAATGAGTTTAAAATGAATTAATAAGATATATGTCATCACTAGGGGTCTGAAGTCTTGAGAGACTGCTAGGGTAACCTTAGAGTTGACTTGTTAGTATGCCTTGTCTATACGAAAGGATACTAATACCACATAGAGACACTAGGGGGTTGGAGTCTAGACAGGCTACTAGGGTAACCTTAGAGTTGGCTCATGTGATGACACTTGCCCACTTTCATAGTAGATTTCCTACATATCTTTGTTTCATTTGGGGTTAGATGATACTTGTGTCTTGGTAATCTTTGAGATAGTTTTCTTTCAGGTGTTTCCTTGAACTAGATGTTTCTTTTGACTTGTGTTCTTGATATCTGCATGGGATTTGAGTTTATCTCCTCAATGCAATGGGAGTGGGTCATTTAGGTTCCACGAGGTCGAATGGTAGTGTATTTCTCTTATACCATTGAGATCTGACCCTCAGATATCATTGTTGGAAGTGCTTGTGTAGATGTTTCTTTCTATTTGATCTTGTATTTCTAATGGATGGTTATATTTTTTTGTATGTACTTGATTATCAGTGATCTTATGAGATGGTGTATTTTATTGATGATGTATATTCTTTGAGCTTTTCATACCCTGTGACTTGTATAGTGGATGATTACACATTTTGATTATTGCCAACTAGCATCCTATAATTGTATATTATTTAAATGGATTTGTACTTGTAGTAATTCTTTGATGTGGATTTTTTATTTATTGCTTTTAGTATTAATTAAAATTAAATGTGATTCAATGTATTAATTAATTTGTTTATGTGTTGCTTATGTATGTGAGTTATTGCTTCTGCTATTTTATCTTTTTTTGTTATTGCTTCTACTATATTATCTATTGTTGTTTATAATCTTTATAAAAAAATTTATTTTTTTGAAAAACTTAGTGAAACTTTAGGTTAATTTGTTTTGGGTTCACTGGCAAGGCATTACATGAAGGCTAAGCATCAAAGTCTTTAGATGTTGAGTGAACAATTTTTGGCATAGCTATTTATAATAGAACAAACTTCTATGTAAACCATTTTTGGAATGACATAATGATATTTTATGATTATGAAAGATAAGAATGGACCTCTATATTATGAATCCTTTGTTGGAAATGATTGAAAGGATCATGAATGAAGAATAATAGAACTGGTAAAGAATGTTTTCAATCATTATTTTGTCATTGATGTCAAACTTGCTACTTTCAAGAATGACAATTGCTTAAGTGATCCAAATAATATCAATTGGTTGATTGACAAGGAGGAGGCAATCAATAAGATGTAACTAGAGCACCTAGAGAAAGGTTGAAGTTATGATGTTGTAATGAAGTATAAGGATCAGCTAAGCCATTGATGAAATAGTGTATTGATGACATAATCTAAGAGGATGGACACACTGAGACACATCAAAGATGTAAGGTTTAACTAAGTCATTTGTAAAGCCTAACTAAGTTCCTTGGAGAGAGCCGAGCAAGCTAGTTAGAGCCGAGCAGATTCTTAGTTGAAGCCGAGCAAGTTCAACTTTAGTGTGAGCCAAGTGATTATTTAGGTGCCAAGTAACATAGAATCCTTCAGGTGCCAAGCATTAGTAAATATAGTAGGAGCTAAGTAACACAGAAGGTGTCGACCATCAATAAATATAGTAGGAGTCAAGTAACACAAAAGGTACCAAGCATCAGTAAACCAATGATGTCAAGTTGTTGCATTATTTGTTAAGTCAAAGATTCACCAGATTAGTAACGATAAGTTTGTTACATTGAAATTTGTGAATTAGTTGGATGATAAGGATGATGAGTAGATGTCACAGAATTTCATGTAAACCATGCAAACCAATTCAAGGCGAATGCTAATGGATTTATCATGAAGTTTCTAGAAGAAGCAATTTGGAGGGAAAACAATGTCATTTTCTCAAGATCAAATCAAGATTTGAGCGAGAAATGTAGAACATAACTTCTTTATAAGGAGTTATAGGTCAGAGATCAAGTGCGTGTGAGAGGGAGTTGGTTAGAAGAGTGGTCGTGTGCAGAAGCCAAGAGAAGGCTAGTGTGAAGTGTCAAGAAGAGGAGACAGTGAGGAGTAAGTGCAGAGCATCAAGACTCTAAGTTGATCAAGTGACCATAGAGTGCATTGGCATAATGAGTGGAAGAACTCAAGGAGATAGATCTTGAAGGGTGAACAAGTTGTCAGCACTGCAAGGGAGAATAACCAAGCAAAGAAAGGAACTAAAGAGTGATTTAAAATCTGCAAGGTTAAAGTTGCAATCTTTATCAGGTCAAAACCTTTCTAATACTTTCTTACCATTGTGTTAGATATTGAAATCCTACATTTCTAGGTTAGCTTAACACTGAGGTGGATAAGCCTCAAGAAAAGGATAGAAGATCCCCAGGAGAAGGATAGGAGATCCCCAGGAGAAGGATAGGAGATCCTTAGAGAGGGATAAAAGATTCTTTTGAGAAGGTGACTGTAAATCCCATGGACTTGGGTGGTCCTAATAGCTCTATGTAAATCTCTTAACAGGGTGGCATTCTAAGTTGAATGTTCTTAAGTCCTCTAACAAGGCACACTCCTAATAGTGTGTAGAAATCCTTTAATAGGGTCACATCTAACAGTGTGTAAAGCCTTTAACAGGGCAGACCTTTAATAGGGCAAACCATTAGAAGTGGTTGAAATCAATTGCACAGTTATTTTGTGGGTATCATTCCCACCCTAGTTTTACCTTCTTATTCTTGGAGGGTTTCTAGGTCATCAAAATCCTTTGTGTTATGGTGTTGATGCATGTTTACTTTTTCCTGTTTAATTGTATGCATGTTAAGAAAGTAAAAAGGATAGTACTTCTAATTCACCCCTGTATTATTAGAAAGTTTGAATTGGACATTACAAGACCTTGAATAACTGATTCACCCCCCTCTCATTTATTCTAAAGAATTCTAACAATTGGTATCAAAGCACACTTATGATTTGTTTCAAGGTACTAGCAATAGGAAGATCAAGATGTCCAAGAGAGAAGTTCCCAAGCTAAACAAAGACAACTTTGTTGCATGGAAAAGTTTGATGAAGCTACACCTCAGATCAATAGGTGACTATGCACAAACCTCAATCATAGTTGATCATGTAGACCTTGCAGGACCTCTCACTACAGATGACATGAGCAAGAAGAAGGAGCACAATCAAGCGATGTTAGATATCGCTTCAGTACTAAGTTATGTTGAGTATGATGACATCAAAGAATGTGGTACTGCACATCAGATGTGGGAAACATTATCAAGAATCTATGGAGGTGATGATAATGTCAAGAGAGCCAAAAGAGAGAGCTTAAGAGGAAAGTTCGACGACATGAAAATGGAAGAAGGAGAGAATGCTGCTCAATATGGTGCAAGGATGAAAGAAGTGGTAAGTGCCATAAGAAGCCTAGGAGGATAGTTAGTAGAAGAAATAGTATGTAGCAAATACTTGAGAACTTTGCTTCCTATCTATGCTATAAGAGTTTCAGCCATCCAAGAGCTAAGGTGTGTACCGGGAAATGCATTGTCATTTGAAGGAATAATTGGAAGACTCACTGCCTTTGAGCTATCCAATTTTGACAACTACAAGCCAAAAAAATTTGAATCTGCATTCAAAGCCAAGATGACAATAAAAGACAACGAGGAAGTGAAAACAAATAAAAATAGTGGAAAAGGAAAGTATGTATCTAGTGACAACAACACTGATGGAGATGATGTAGAGCAATTGGAGGCATTACTAGCAAGAAGATTTCACAAAGGAAGAGGAAAATTCAAAGGTAAGCTACCAATCATTTGTTTCAATTGTAATGAAGTTGGTCACATTGTAGCTAGATGCACACAAAATAAAAATTACAAGGATGGAGGCAACTTCAAGAAAAAAAAAGGAGGACAAAAAGAACTACAAAGGTAAAGACAAAAGATGCTACATTGTTGAAGAAGACTCTGACGAGAATGATGATGAAGTAGTCTATGTGGCTATGAAAGATGAATCAGATGAAGATGAAGCAACTGCCCTGGTAACTTGCATGAACAAGAATAAAAAATGGATCATAGATAGCGGATGCTCTCATCACATGACTGGAGATAAAAGTAAGTTCATTTCCTTTACTCAATATAAAAGAAATAGTGTTAGATTTGGTAACAATGCACCATGTTAGATCAAAGGGAAAGGTAGTATCAAGCTTACTGAAAAGATATCATGTGATAATACATACTATGTTGAAGGCTTGAATTATAACTTGCTAAGTGTCTCATAGTTAGGAAACATAGGATGCAAGGTTGAATTTGAAAAAGGAGTTGCTAAGATTTATGATTCTCAAGGAAGTCTAATAGGAAAAGGTGATTAGACTAGGAGTAATTTGTTTTACCTAGACATGGAAGATGCTTCTTGTCTCATTGTTCAAACTAATGATGTATGGTTATGGCACAAGAGGCCATGTCATGTAAATTTTGACAATCTGATAAGCATCAACAAAATGAAGAAAGTCAAAGGTCTACCAAAGTTGAAGAAGCCTGATAACACCATGTGCAAACAATGCCAACTAGGGAAGATGACCAAGTCAACTTTCAAAAGCAAGGCATATACTTCTAATGAAGTATTAGAGCTAGTTCATACTGACTTGTGTGGTCCTATTGAAGTGTAAAGCTACAAAGGTGACAGATACATAATGCTATTTGTAGATGACTATTCAAGGATGATGACAGTCATGTTCTTGAAACAAAAATCAAATACATTCCAAATTTTCAAATGGTACTTGGCCAGAGTTGAGAAAGAGACTAGGAAGAGCCTAAAATTTCTCAGATCTGATAGAGCAGGTGAATTCACATCAAGAGAATTTGAAGAATTCTGCAATGAAAGACAAATCAAAAGGCAGACATTAGCACCTAGGACTCCACCTCAGAATGGTATAGCAGAAAGAAGGAATAGATCAGTTATTGATGTGCTAGGACCTTAATGATGGAGAAAAATCTTACACTCAAGTAATGGAGAGAAGTTGTAAGTACTGCAGTCCACACACTTAATAGAGTTCAAGTCAAGAAAGGTACAAATGCAACACCTTTTGAATTATGGTATGGGCATTCTCCTAATATAAAACATTTCAAAATATTTGGATATATATATATATATAGTCTAGAAATGGAAAGTTTGATGGAAAGAGTGAGGAAGGCACGTTTCTTGGTTATCTACTAGAAGCAAAGCTTATAAGTGCTTGAATGTTAACACTAACAAAGTAGTAGAAAGCACATATGTGAAATTTTATGAGCTTGTAGAAGTTCAAAGTGTTGAGAACACCAAGAAAGCAGAAGAATACAAGACCTTTGTATAATTTTATGAAGGTATACCTAATAATGGTGAAGTTGCAACTTAGAATGACAATCAACAACAAAATCCACAATCTGCTGAGTCACAGATAGTGAATGTTGAGCAGTAGACACATTCATAAGCCAAGCTACAAAATACAGAGAATGTTCATTTAGATTCTGAGAATAGCCAACATGAAGGAAATGAACAAATACCTGATGTAAATATGCATGAGGGTTCAGATTCTGAAAGAGACAACATGCAAACAAGGAAAGAACCAGTATTGGCAAATTATGTAAGAAGAAATCATCCTGCAAATCAAATTATTGGAAACAAAGAAGTAGGACCAATGACAAGGAATAGACTCAGAAGTGAGACATGTCTTCTCAGCAAGATGGAAGCAAAGACAGTAAGTGAAGCTATAAAAGATGATGACTGGTACAATGCTATGAAAGAAGAAATAGAACAAATTGACAAGAACAAGACATGGACCTTAGTCTCAAGACCAGCTAACAAGAATGTAGTTGCAACTAAGTGGGTGTTTAGAAACAAGTTAGATGAGAATGGTGAAATCACAAGGAACAAGGCAAGACTAGTCTGTAAAGGGTATGCACAAGAAGAAGGACTAGACTATGGAGAAAATTTTTCTCCAGTTGCTAGAATGGAAGGAGTAAGGACCTTACTAGCATATGCAGACTTCGAAGGATTTAAAGTCTATCAAATGGATGTAAAGTTCGCATTTCTAAATGGTATACTTGAAGAGAAAGTCTACATAGAGTAACCAAAAGGATTTGTTGATGAAAATAATAAAAACAAGGTATGCAAATTACACAAGGCTCTATATGGATTAAAGTAAGGCCTTAGAGCTTGGTATGAGAGACTTCACAAGTATCTAGTGCAAATAGGATATGAAAGAACTAATGATAACAACAACATGTACATCAAATCAAAAGAAGGTAAGGATATCCTTGTATCTGAAATCTTTGTGGATGACATAGTTTTTGGAGGAAATGAAGCACTTTGCAAAAGTTTTGCTGACAAAATGAAACATGAGTTTGAGATGTCTATGTTTGGAGAAATCAAGTTCTTTGTTGGATTGCAAGTACATCAACTAAAATATGGTATATTCATGACACAATCAAAGTACATCAAAGAGATACTCAGGACGTTTGGATTGGAAGACTCCAAACCAGTCAGCACACCAATGGCAACATGACATAAGCTATCCAAAAGTGATGAATCAGCTGAAGTCAATCAAACAATGTACAGATCCATGATTGGAAAACTACAATATGTTGTACATAGCAAACCAGACATAGCACTAGTAGTTGGAATAGTGGCTAGATTATCTGCTAATCCTAGAGAAAATCATCTCATGGCAGTAAAAAGGATAATGAGGTATCTCAAAGGAACTGATGATTTTGGCCTATATTACAAAAAGAATGAAAAGTTTGAGCTCAATGCATACACAGACACAGATTGGGGAGGAAACATTGATGATAGGAAAAGCACAAGTAGAGGAGCATTATTCTTAGGTAAAAGGCTAGTTACTTGGACTAGCAAGAAACAAACATGCACATCTCAGTCCACTACAGAAGCAGAATATGTGGCAACAACAGTCAATTGCACAAACATTATGTGGCTCAAACATCTATTGAAAGGAATGAAAGAAGAGGTAATCAAACATGTGATACTGTATTGTGATAATAAAAGTGCTATAAACATATCCAAGAATCTAGTAATGCATCCAAAAACCAAGCATATTGCAATCAAGTATCACTATGTCAGAGAATTGGTGGAAGACAAACAAGTGAAGATGGAGTACATTCACACAAAGGAACAAATTGCAGATATCTTCACCAAACCATTGCCCATGGATACTTATGAATATCTTAGAGGCAAGTTGGGGGTAATGCCCCTAACTCAAGCAGTCTAAAAGAAACAAAGAAGCTATCCTGCATCAACAGGAGTAGATCATTGAAATATCAGAAGAATGATGCAGAGGATGACAACAGGAGCATAAACTCCAGATCAGTCACAAGCATGTTGACAGAGGGAGAAAACATGAGATGCAAAGCTTATATTTAGCATGTTGAAGATGCTACATCTTTGGCATTTATGTCAAAGAGGGAGATTTATGAGAAACTAATCAATGAAAGGTAAAGATATGGAGATGTATGAGAACAGTAGTAAGGATGCAGTAGTCAAGAGGGAGAAGTAGAACAAAGGAATCAGTTTATATCAGCAAAAGAGGGAGACATGATACAAAGAGGAAGATATGTAATGACAATTAGTTTCCTATTTGTTATCTACTTTTGGTGGTAACTAAGTTGATCAACTCAATCAATTGATCAGTTTGGTTTGCCATCAATGCCAAAGAGGGAGATTGTTGGAAATGATTGAAAGGATCATGAATGAAGAATAATAGAACTGGTAAAGAATGTTTTCAATCATTTTTTTGTCATTGATGTCAAACTTTCTACTTTTAGGAATGAAAATTTCTTAAGTGATCCAAATACTGTCAATCGGTTGATTGACAAGGAGGAGGCAATCAATAAGATGTAACTAGAGCACCTAGAGAAAGGTTGAAGTTATGATGTTGTAATGAAGTATAAGGATCAGCTAAGCCATTGATGAAATAGTGTATTGATGACATAATCTAAGAGGATGGACACACTAAGACACATCAAAGATGTAAGGTTTAACTAAGTCATTTGTAAAGCCTAACTAAGTTCATTGGAGAGAGCTGAGCAAGCCAGTTAGAGCCGAGCAAGTTCAACTTCAAAGTGAGCTGAGTGATTATTCAGGTACCAAGTAACATAGAATCCTTCAAGTGTTGAGCATCAGTAAATATAGTAGGAGCCAAGTAATATAGAAGGTGCTGAACATCAGTAAATATAGTAGGAGCAAAGTAACACAGAAGGTGCTGAGCATCAATAAACCAATGATGTCGAGTTGCTGCATTATTTGTTAAGTCAAAGATTCACCATATCAGTAATGATAAGTTTGTTACCTTGAAATTTGTGAATTAGTTGGATGATAAGGATGATGAGTAGATGCCACAAAATTTCATGTGAACCATGCAAACCAATTCAAGGCGAATGCTAATGAATTTATCATGAAGTTTCTAGAAGAAGCAATTTGGAGGGGAAAAAATACCGTTTTCTCAAGATCAAATCAAGATTTGAGCAAGAAATGTAGAACATAACTTCTTTATAATGAGTTACAAGTTAGAGATCAAGTGTGTGTGAGAAGGAGTTGGTCAGAAGAGTGGTTGTGTGAAGAAGCCAAGAGAAGGCTAGTGTGAAGTGTCAAGAAGAGGACATAGTGAGGAGTATGTACAGAGCATCAAGACTTTGAGTTGATCAAGTGACCATAGAGTGCATTGGTATAATGAGTGGAAGAAATCAAGGACATAGATCTTGAAGGGTGAACAAGCTATTAGCACTGCAAGGGAGAAAAGCCAAGCAAAGAAAGGAACTGAAGAGTGATTTGAAATCTGCAAGGTTAAAGTTGCAATCTTTATTAGGTCAAAACCTTTCTAATACTTTCTTACCATTGTATTAGATATTGAAATCCTACATTGCTAGGTTAGCTTAACAGCTAGGTGGATAAGCCTCAGGAAAAGGATAGAAGATGCCCAGGAGAAGGATAGGAGATCCTTAGGAGAAGGATAAGAGATCCTTAGAAGAAGGATAGGAGATCCTTAGAGAGGGATAAAAGATTCTTTTGAGAAGGTGACTATAAATCCCATGGACTTGGGTCGGCCTAATAGCTCTATGGAAATCCCTTAATAGGGTGGCATTCTAAATTGAATGTTCTTAAGTCCTCTAACAAGGTACACTCCTAATAGGGTGTAGAAATCCTTTAACAAGGTCACATCTGATAGTGTGTAAAGCCTTTAACAGGGCAAACCATCAGAAGTGGTTGAAATCAATTGCACAATTATTTTGTGGGTATCATCCCCACCCCAGTTTTACCTTCTTATTCCTAGAGGGTTTCTGGGTCATCAAAATCCTTTGTGTTATGGTGTGATGCATGTTTGCTTTTTCATGTTTAATTGTATGCATGTTAAGAAAGTAAAAGGATAGTACTTCTGATTCACCCCAGTATTATTAGAAAGTTTGAATTGGACATTACAAGACCTTGAATAACTGACTCACCCCCCTCTCAGTTATTCTAAAGAATTCTAACATCCCTATGTAGTACATACAACTAATTAGAAAAAGGGAAGCTTCAGGCGACACTATGGATCAACCACAACCATTGATTCTTACCTAATCCATCCCCACCAATGCTTATTTAACAAGGAAAACCCTAAAGAGTTTGTAATGTGTGTGAGAGATGAATGCTAAGTGTAGAGAGAGAATTCATGGTAGCTGAGATGGCTATGATAGAGCTATACATTGAAGAATCAGTTTGAGAAGAATATAGCATAGAAGTGAAAGGATAGAGGAGACACATCTTATCAGGAGGTACAAGGTTTAATTAGTAAGGAGAAGATGTGACATCAAGTAGAAAGGTGCTAACTAAAGGATCATGGTGTTGAATCATTCTAACATGTGATATAGAGAAAACATCATAACTGAGTAGTTTTAATAGGATTTTGTAAATTTCTTAACCGAGTTCTTGCTTCATTGTAAGTTCCAATCCTCTAACAAGGTGAGACCTAATAGTTTTTGTAATCCTTTAACATGGAAGACCTTTCATAGGGTAGATCATAGATTATGATTAAACACATTGTAGCCATAATAGGCCACACTTTACAACTGTAGTAGTGAAGATTTGTGGGTGTCATCCCCACCCTAGTTTTACCTTCTCATTGGAATGTTTCTATGTAACCAATTTACTGTGTTATGTGTTAATTACTTTATGGTATAAATGTGATGTATGTTATGTTATTTCAGTTTTCATGTTATGTTATGAGATGCATGTTGGTGATATGTTTTAGAGGCAAAAGTTTTAAGTGATGATTCACCCCCCTCCCCCTTAGCACTTAGTTTCCCATTGTTATTTCCAACATTCTAGTTTTTTAAAATCCAAACTTATTTGTATTTATGCTTTTGTGATATTCTTATGAAGAGCCAATTGTGTAGTTTTTGAGTCAATTGGTGACACCTCATCTACTAGATTTGGCAACTCGACAACATCAAATTAAGTCACCAAGGGTTGTATAGGAATTGCATTTTAATTGTTAGATCATTTATAAGTTCTTTAGCATCATGAAATGAAGCCCATATTATCATGTGTGGGATGTACTAGGACAAGTCTTGTAAAATTGGAAGTTAATTTAGTCAGTGAATTCATTCGAGTACGATAGTTGGTGGAAGAAGAAGTAATAATTGAGTTAGAATGTTAATCAAAGTTAATGAGCTATGAACCAAGAAAGGTTAGAAGTCATTAAAATGTTAGTCAACATGTTATCAAGTTGGAAAGTGGAGCATTTATTGTAGCCTACCTAACCCTTAAAGTCACTTTATCTAGAAATAGGGCATTCACTTAGCTCATTCTTTACCTTGCATGTCCACGAGTATCTTAGACAAAATTCATGTGATTTGCATTCACATTGCAAATTTGAGCTTATAGGAGTTAGATTGTTAATAACCTAAACCATTTAATTAATTTGGAGGAAGATTTGAATGAAACTAACCCAGTTCTTCACTAATTACCTAAACCCTAGCTTCATGAATTGCAACTATGACATCCAACTCTACATCCACAAAGAAATTGAAGGTTAGCAATGTGAAATTGAGAAGGAATAAGTATTGTGAAGAACCTAATTACAAGTTACATCTTGAGGTTGCTGCATAGATTGATAAAATATGAGATCTATTGTTGACACCCCTAGGGTTTTACTGGTATGAGATATCCAAGCCTACATACATTGCAAGATTCATGAAATTGGAGATCTCGGGCTACAACAAACATATGATGAATTTTTCTAGAATGGCCAATTAAAGGAAGAGAACAAGAATTTGGAGACAAAGGGGTTAACCTAGGTTTTGTGGTTTCACAAGGTTTTTAAAACTTAGTGGATTCATATAGTGTTCAACTGAGTACATGGATCAAATATGTGGTTGGATGATTTAGTAAAGATAACCAAAGACATAAATCACATTGTCATCAGATATCCTATTACAAAGAAGGCTAAAGCCATAAGGGTTGCACTAAGGAAGGAAATTGAGGGAACTACCAAAGCATTGTGGGATGAAAAGGAACTTAGAGTTGTAACCATTTCTAATCCTAAAACTAGGTTTGACACCTATGTCATGGCATATAAGATCTATTAGTCAAGTAGACCTAATAGTGTGCCCTATGGAGTAGTAGATTTGACATATAATATTGTAAAGAAAGGTCTCAAGCTTGACCTAGATGAGCTCCTATTTAAGTAATTTGTGGAGAACATGAAGATGATTTGGGTTGCAAAGATCAACAAATGCAAATCTGGCTCATTATTGGTACAAGTATGTTCTTCTACTTGCAAAACTATTTCCCCACCAGTGGAAATGTTAATTTGTATGTAAATAGGTCAGGTGTTTTCCAAATCAATGATATTAATAGTCTTGTTGACAACTTTGAAAATGTTATGGATGAATACTTTTATTGATTCAAGGAGAGAATGCACAAAAGATTCAAGATACCTCCTCAATTGGTAGAAAAATACAAGGATACAATTAATTTCTTAGTATACATAGATATAACTTTTATCAAGGTAGTCGAATCGAGGATTGCAATGCTAGAGCCTATGGAATATGAGCTTAATATTGACTAAGATACCCAAGCCATTGAATCTTTACTGAAAGAACCTATTGATAGAAAGGAAAATCCTTATGGGACATATGAGAAATCCAAAAAGAGGATAAAGATGGACATGTTATTATCCAACATAGAAAAGATATCAAAGAAAATGATTGACATCTTGGAAGGAAAATTTAGTGAATGGGAAGGAAGATAAGAGTTGGTTGAAATGTTGACCAAGGGCCATGATGAGAAGTTAGTAAGGAAGAATTTGAAGAGGATACTAAAAAGGAGGATCCTAAAGAAAATAAAGGGAAGATGATTACAACAAAGAAACCACATAATTTTAAGGATATCTAAGCCAAGACTAGATCTGTAACAACTACCACATCCCTAGCCAAGAGAAGAAAAAATGAAGAAGTTCAAACCAAGAAAACAAAAAAAAGACACATCAAAAGAGGAAGAATTCTCAAAAGTCAATGATAAGGCCATTGAGGAACCAAAGGAAGATTGAGAAATATGATGATAGTGAGTAGACATAACATGATTATATTAGCCAATCCAAAGTGGTAAGTAGTTTGATTCGTAAAACTATTGATGATCATGTTGAGGCAATTAGGAAAATAAAAGGATTAGCCAATTTACGTCTCATGAAATATCATACATTAAGTGATGATGATAAATTTAAAATTGAAGAGGTGATTTTTTATTCCACGTATTCCTAGAAATTTGTTCCAATTGAGATTTCTAGTTATGCTCGAAAGACTTGTACAATAAAATTAAATAGATGAAGTGAAACTACATAGAAAATAATTTAGAGTGGTAAATATAGCACTAAAAGTAATGATGGGGAGAGCTTAAGAGGTAAAGAAAGAACACTTAAAATGATGGAGGATAATATATGAGCTTGATAAAGATCAAGATGATGAACTTTCCATTGGGGCTTAGGAAACAAATTAATCAGACAATAAAGATGAAGACCCCACTGATACAATCAATGATGTGATTGATAACATTCCACAAATGGTGATGGGAAATGAAAAAAGGATTGAAACTAAAGACATCATAGTTGAAGATCTAGATAAAACTATAATAAGGATCAAAATGTTATAGAGGGAACTAAGAAACCTACAAAAGAGACTCTAGTTGTCAAGTCATCTCTATTGGGAAACTAATGAAGGAAGCAACAATCTCAGAGCAAGTCCAAGCATATTCAACCCCTCTTAGTGATACTAATAATGTAATCCACTCTTTTGATTCCATTAGTTATTTGGGTATTGATGCTCAAATTGATACATATGATGTGAATAAGTCTATCAAGCAATCTAGATACACTACCCATGGTGAGACATAGAAGACAACCAAGCAAAAAGATGGTGGTGAAGCTTCCCTTGATTCAAGAAAATATACAACCACATAGAATACAATAGGCACACATGCTATAATAATAGATCAAGGTGTACAACAATTAGTCACCACAGAAAACAAAGGATAAAATTCTAAGAAAGGAAAAGATGATGGAAAAGATAAAGAAAATGATAACATTGCACCATCCACGAAATTTCAACCTCCACTATCTTGAATACAAACAATGAAAAAGTCATAGGATCTAAGGCCCCTATCATAGAAAATGAGGAGAAGAAGAAAGAAGGCATACCATCCAACACTGAGACATCAAAGAAGAATACTGAACAAAAGGCTCAAATACAACCCAATATCACATCACTGAGTACCAACTCAATTACTTCATACAAGAAGGAGAAGAAAAAGAAGAAGAAGACTAAGAGCTATCTGATCACACTTGATGATTTTATTATAATTTCACAATGTGACCCTCCTAAGATACCTCTTGATGAACTGAAAAAATATGGTGGTTATGTCAAAGGAAAGATGCCCAAGACAAGTTAAGGTAGGAGGTAAAGAATAAAAAGGTGTTGACAAATATTAAGGAGATATTACTATAGATTGTTCCAGATACTCCATTGAATGAGAAGGTAGAGAGTATTGATAAAATTTCCTTATTTGTTGAGAATTTTGATGCACATGAGAAGCTAATGGAGAGAGAAAAGAATAAATTAGAGCATAAGATCATGGAGAAGGTTAGTGACTTTATAGCAGTTCAACAAGTTGAACTTGTATTCCAATGACCAAGTTGGAGACTACATTGAAAACCTTGATCCAACTATCATAGAAGTTGTGTGATGTACCTTACTTCACATAAGTAATTAAATAAAAGATGAAGAAATTTGAGAAAGAGATAAAGGCCAGTGTTGAAAAGTTAGCCATGAAACCTTGGTCATTCTAGGTTCATTACTAGAAGGTTAAGTACTTTATGGATCTACAATTAGAGTTAAGGGCTGAGGAATACATAAGATAAGAGCTGAAATCTTAGAGTTATAGGCACTCCTAATATCATTTCTATAGGTTATGCAAAAAATGTGAAGAGGGTGAGAGAATTGGTAACACAACAAGAAGGGTTGATGATAGATCACCCACTAGAGCTCTCATCTCAATTACAAGTTCAACAATTAGCACTGAAAGTTATCAAGGAATCATGGACCTCCACCATAGATAGTGTCAAGAGTACACATAAATTTTCTTGACAAACTATAAGTGCATCTTGTACATCATTTTATTTGTGTTATGACTTTTTGGCATTATTGTAAAAAAAAAGGATTAGTATATATGAGATATAAGCTTGATATGGAGATATAAGGAGGATAGTATAGCATGATTTATGTGAATACTTTTGATATGGAGATGTCAAGGGAAAAGAGATATAAGGATAATATGTAAATTTTGAAAAATATTTTAATAACTCAAGTTGCCGAGAAGCATAAGTTTAGGTGGAGTAATCTCAAATTTTCACTAAGTACAATTTTGAGCACATGAATAAGTTTTCTTCCACTAATGTCAAAGGGGGAGAATGTTACTCCTATATCTATATCGAGTGTTTTTATTAATGAAAATATATAATGGAGAGGAAGGTCCATTAATGGAAGATGAAGAGGTCGATTAAATCTAACATTGAATAGCTATGTATGTCAAATGAAGCTCAAGACAATAAGTAGAATAAGTACTAAGTGTAGTGATAACTAAATAGTATGTATATCGAGCATAGTCACAATTGAGCATCAGAAATACCAAGGGACAACATATTATTGAGCACAATAGGTAGTTTTTATTGAGAAACTCACAAAGAATATGAATGTTTGTATTTTCATAGAATTTCATGTAGTTAAATCCTATTGAGCTAGTAAATAGTTTACATAGACTAAGGCAAATGTTAGGTAAGATTTATTGGAAATGAAACATGACTTTATGGTTCCATAGGCACACATATTGATCATTGAAATAAAGAGGAAAAGCGTTCATGATGATAAGGATGAATAAGAATTATTGATGTAATTTATCAAGCACTCTAGAAGTTTCCAAACACTAATTAGGTCATGTATGGAGGAAGCTAATAGTTTTCTATATAAAGAGGGATAAAGAATAGATTAAACATTGATGAGAGATGGAGTTATGCTAAAGGAATGATAGTTTAATAACATTGTTGTAGAACATAGCTACTAAGAAGAGATTAAGGACATAACAATTGAAATCAGTCATAGGAAGGTGATATCAGTACAAAGCAGATCATATATGAGATTAGGAAAAGTAAGTAGCACATCACTAGATCACATTGTTGTTACTTTCTTACCATTGTAGTAGGAAATTCTCTTAACAAAGTGGATCTAATAGTTCTATTATAAAATCTCCTAACTAAGTGCACACTTGACGAGTTTTGAAAAATCCTTCAACAAGGTAAATTTTAACAGATCTTATTGCATTACTCCTAACAAAGTAAGTCACTAGAAGTGACAATTTTGTATGCCCTAAAAGGAAACCTTATTATAGCATTTGTGAATAATTTCTAGACGTCATCCCCACCACAATTTCCCCCCTAACCAAGGGCTTTTACATGGCCAAATATGATTGTCAAAGGTGTTAATGTATTGATAATTGTTGATATAAGATTATTTTGAGGTAAAGAACCTATAATGGAACAATCATCATTTTGTCAATGATGTCAAACCTGCTACCTTTTGGTGAGAAAATTTCTTTTTGGTCTAAAAGCTATCATTTAGTTGATTGATGAAGAGGATTTGAAAAGAAGAGATAACAATAGCACCTAGAGAAAGGTTGAGTTATTTGGTATGTAAAAGAAGCCCTAAGACCAAGTAAGACATTGATACTACAGTGAATTGTTTATCTACTTAAAGTCTAAAATGAAATATTACTCAAGTTAAGATTGAACAAAGATCAAGCATGAAAAGTGTTTGCCAAGCCTTGCCGAGCAGTCAGTGCAAGCTGAGCAAAAATAAGTGCAAGCTGAGTGAAAAATAAGCCTTGCTAAGAAAATATGAAAAATAGTGCAAGTCGAGTGATTGTTAGTATATGTCGAGTAAAGTTTAGTTAATGTCAAGCATTAGTAAACTTTAGTGTTCACCAACTAGTGAACCAATGTTGGCCGAGTGGAAGAATAGTATAGAAGCTGAGTGACAACATATTGATGCTAAGTGCTAGTATTCATGTTAAATCAAAGATTTGACAAATTTGAGATGACTATTTTATTTTCATGAATTGCATGAAGTATGTGGAAGATCACTATGATGAGCTGGTGGTACATAATACAAGGTACACTTTTTTGAGGTGAATTCAAGGAAGGTTGTAGAAGAAATTTTTAGAGAAATCAAATGGAAAAGTGGGCTGTTTCATTTAATCCTACCTAACCATAAAATGGACAATTGTGGTTAAGTAGAAAAGGATCTTAATTCTCTATTTATAGAGAGAGCTAGTTAGAAGAAAAGGTTGTCATGTGTGAGAACTTAAGGAAGACAAGGAGTCTAGGGTATTGTTCCATTCAGTAGTCGAATAGAAGTGACTATGATTTGCACTGAAAGCAAGAAGGATTAAGAGTATGAGTGCTTGAAGGGTGAACAATCTATCAGAGTTGAAGTGTGTGAAAGCCAAGCATAATGGAGGATTAAAATAGAGATATGTAATTTGCAAGTGAGTTTTAATTTTCTATTAGATCAAGCCTTACTCTTAATTCTAATCATTATATCAGCCTAGGGAAGATCTTTTGGATTAAGGTTGACCTAACAGTCACTTGTAAATCCTTTAATCGAGTGACATTCCAAGTGAATTGTCTAAAGTCCTCTAACAAGGCTCACTCCTAATAGGGTGATTTAAATCCTCTAACTGAGTCACATTTAATAGTGTGTATTGTAGTCTTTAATGGGGTTGGCCTTTCATAGGGCATCATTTTAGAAGAGTGAGAATTAGTAGCATGTTACTGGTGGTTTTTCCCAAATTGGATTTCCACATAAAATCCTTTTGTTGAATGTGCTATTGAATTTATTATGTTTCATGTTACATTTCTGCAAAGTTGTTTTGACTTAGGACAATACCCTACAAAGTTTATGTATTGTATGATCTAATGGATGCATGCATAATAAGGTTTTATAGATATGGATCTACTAAGCATTAAAAAAATATTTTTTTACATTTGGACCTTGGATAACTGATTCACTCCCCCCCCCCTCAATTATTCTAAAGAATTCCAACAATTAGAATCAGAGCACCATAGTGCTTAAGAGGACTACTTCGAAGCTACTAGAAGCAAAAGATCAAGATGTCAAAAAGAGAGGTACCCAAGCTTAACAAGGAAAACTTTCCTACATGGAAAAGTCTAATGAAGCTACACCTAGGAGGTCTTGGAGACCATGCACAATCTATCGTCACCACTGATCATGTCAATCCTACTAGAGCCCTAACTACTGATGCTCTGAAAAATAAGAAATAACACAATTAGGCAATGTTTGAGATTTTCTCTACCCTAAGTTATTCCAAGTATGATGGTAGTAAATATTGTGATAATGCAAAGAATATGTGGGATACTCTTCACACTATTTATGGAGGAGATGCAGATGTTTTGAGAGCCAAGTCTAAAAGTCTTAGAGGTAAGTTTGATATCATATGAGAATGGAAGAAATAATGAATGTTTCTCAATATTGCTCTAGAATACAAGATTTTGTTAGTGCTATAAGAGGAGCTATTGGTAAAATTGATGATGATACTATATTAAGTAAAGTATTGAGAACATTATTTCCCTTCTATGCTATTAGAGTTTTTCCATACAAGAATTAAGATGTATACTAGGTTCTAATTTGATTCTTGAAGGTCTTGTAGGTAGGCTCACTACCTTTGAACTCTCTAATTTTGATAACTTCAGATCTAAGAATGTTGAATATGCTTTTAAAACTAAACTATCATTAAAATAACCTAAAGAGAAGAAGAAAAAGGTAAAATATGTTTCTAGTGACAGTGATGTAGATAAGGAGGATGTAGAACATCTTGAAGCACTTCTAGAGAGGAGATTTCATAGAGGCAAAGGAAAATTCAAAGGCAAGTTTCCTATCATATGTTTTTATTACAATGAAGTTGGTCATATTTTTGCAAGATGTCTAGAGAAGAAGAATAATAGAGTGGAGACAAATACATAAGTAAAAGAGATGAGGACCAAAAATATTATAAAGACAAAGGCAAGAATTCTTGCTACATTGCAGAAGAGGAAATGAGAGATGGATTTGATGACCATGATGATGAAGTAGTGTATCTTGAAATGAAGGATGATAATAATGAGGATGAGGTAACTGCACTGGTGTCTTGTGTGAACAAGAGTGATAGATGGATCATTGATAGTGGGTTTTCTCATCACATGAATGGAGATAAAAGTAAGTTCATTACTCGAAATTATTATGATGGAAATAGTGTAAGATTTGGCAACGATGGACCCTATTTGATAAAAGATAAAGGATCTACCAAACTCATAGAAAATATTATGTGTGACAATGCTTATTATGTTGAAGGGCTTAACTATAATTTGTTGAGTGTGTCACAACTAAATAGTTTAAGCTACAAAGTTGAGTTTGAGAACAAGATAGCTAAGATCTATGACACTAATGGGAAACTAAGTAGGAAAGGTGATCAAACTAGAGTTAATCTATTTTATCTTGATATGAATGATGTTACTTATCTTGTTGTAGAATTTGATAATGTGTGGTTATGGCACAAGAGGTTATGTCATGTTAACTTTGATAACTTAGTGAGTATGAGTAACACAAAAAGAGTCAAAGTTTTTCCTAAATTGAAGAAACCTGAAAATATAATTTGCAAACAATGTCAGTTAGGCAAGATGAAAAATCTAGTTTTGAAGGTAAGATTCACACCTCTAAAGAAATTCTAGAGATTGTTCATACTAATTTGTGTGGATCAATTGAAGTGCAAAACTACAAAAGTGAGAAGTAAATTATCCTATTTGTTGATGATTATTCTATAATGATGACAGTTATGCTTTTGAAACAAAAATCTGATACTTTCCAAATATTTAAGTGGTACTTAGCAAGAGTTGAGAAGGAAAAGGAAATTTTTTGAAATGTCTGAGATCTGAAAGAGGTGGATAATTTACATCAAATGAGTTTGAGATGTTTTGTAATGATAGAGGGATCAAAAGACAAACATCTGCACCTAAGACCCCTCCACAAAATGGGATTGTTGAAAGGTGGAACATATTTGTAATGGACTATGCTAGGACACTCATGATGGAGAATATTTTTTCTTTTAAATATTGGAGAGAGGTTGTAAGTGCAACTATCTATACCTTGAATTGTGTGCAAGCCAATAAAGGTACTCTTTCAACACCTTTTGAATTATGGTATGGATACTTACCCAATGTAAAATTTTTAAAGGTATTTGGAAGCAAGTTCTATATTCTTAAGGATTTCAAGAATGGTAAATTAGATGCTAAAAGTGAAGAAGGTATAATTCTTTGCTATTTAAAAAGAAGTAAATCTTATAAGTGTTTAAATACTAACACTAACAAAGATGTGGAAAGTGAAAATATGAGGTTCGATGGACATACAAAGGTACATGAAGTTAAACCTATGAAAGAACTTGAGGAGTACAAATCTTTTGTATAATTTTATGAAGGTATACCTATTGATGAAGATGTTGTAAACCAAGCTACAAATCAATAGCAAGTTTCAGTGGCTATCAAGTCACATACAATGGATGCCGAGTTGCATTCAAGAATCAAGATGCATTCAAGAGTTAAGTTGCAGACAAAAGCTGAGGCACATTTTGATTCTGAGATAAGTGTAGATGAAAGAGATGTTGAACCTAATAGAGAAGTACATAGTGATTCAAAATTTGATAGACCTAATGAGGGAAATAGAGCAAAACCAAGATTGTCAAAGTATCTCAAAAGAAATCATCCCACTGCATAAATTATTGGAGATAACGATGCTAGACTAATGACAAGAAATATGTTGAGAAGTGATACATGTTTTCTAAGCATGCATAAGCCTAAGATAGTGAAAGATGCCTTAGAAAATGAGGAATGAAGTAAAACCATGAAAGAAGAGATTGAGTAGATTGAGTAGAGAAAGACATGGGCTCTAGTTGCCAAACCAGAGGACAAGAATGTGATTAGAACCAAGTGGATGCACATAAACAAGTTAGACAAAAATGGTAAAGTCACAAGGAATAAGGAAAAATTAGTTTGCAAGGAGTATGCACAAGAAGAAGGAATAGACTATGGAGAAACATTTTCCCCTGTTGCAAGATTGGAAGGAGTAAGAACTCTTCTTGCTTACTTTGCATACAAAGGTTTCAAAGTTTATCAAATGGATGTGAAGTCAGCATTTATGAATGGCATATTAGAGGAAGAGGTTTATATAGAACAACCAGAAGGATAAAAAAGAACATGGTATGTAGACTACACAAAGCTTTATATGGTTTAAAGAAAGCTCCAAGAGCATGGTATGAAAGACTTCACAATTATCTTCTAAAGATTGGATTTGAGAGGATTGATGATAAAAACAATCTATACTTAAAGACAGAAGGGGGTAAGGGTATTTTACTAGCTGAAATTCTTGTGGATGATATCATATTTGGAGGTCAAGATGGATTATGTAATGCATTTGTAAATGAAATGTAGAAAGAATTTGAGATGTCTATGTCTAAAGAGATCAAGTTCATTGTTTGTTTGCAAGTATATAAGATGAAATTTGGTATATACATCACTCGGTCTAAGTATGTGAAAGAAATATTGAATTTTTTTGGATTGGAAGATTCAAAACCAATTAGCACACCTCTCATGAAAGGACACAAGTTGTTAAAGAATGATGATTTAGCTGATGTGAATCAAACATTGTACAATTCTATGATTGGCAAGTTACAATATGTATTGCATAATAGACCTAACATTGCATTATCTATTGGGATTGTTGCAAGATTCTCTGCTAATCCTAAGGAGAATCATTTGATGATTGTTAAAAGAATTATGAGATATCTGAAAGGAATAGAAGACTATGGTCTATACTAAAAGAAAAATGAAAAGTTTTAACTAAGAGCCTACAATAATGCTGATTGGACTAGAAACATTGATGATAGAAAGAGCACAAGTGGAGGAGCATTTATCTTAGGAAAGATGTTGGTTTTCTAGACCAACAAAAAACAAAATTGCATATCTCAATCTATTGCTAAAGTTGATTATGTGGTTGCTGTAGTAATTTGTACATTGTATGGATCAAATATCTACTCAAAGGCATGAAGGAGGAAATCACTGAACCTGTGGTACTTTATTGGGATAATTCAAGTTTTATAAATATATCAAAGAACCCTGTAATGCACACAATGACTAAGTACATTGCAATCAAGTATCATTACTTGAGAGAGTTAGTTCAAGACAAATAAGTGAGGATGGAATATGTGAATACATAATAACAAATAGTTGATATCTTCACAAAAGCTTTAACTAAGGATGCTCATGAGGATCTAATAGGTAAACTAGGGGTAATACCCCTATCCAAAGCTACTTATAGAAGCATGAGTAGTGCCATGCATCAATTGAAGTTGAATTTTGCATCTTACAATGTGATGCAGTGGATATTACTTTAGGAGCTACCTAAAGTGATGAAGGAGCTGAATTAGAAGATTTATAATCACATGTAAGGTGATCAAGGGAAAATATGAAATCAACTATATCTGCATACATAGATGACAAGTCTTTTGCATTGTTGTCAAAGAGGGAGATAGTGTACCTGATCTTTAGTAAAGGAAAAGAAATGTACATCTACCTAGGAAGAGGGAAAGTGTACCTAAATAGGAAAATATTGAGGGTATATAAGAAAAGAGTAGAAAGAGATGGATAAACCTAAATATCAAAAATAGGGAGTGATATTCTGTAAGAGGGAGATATAAGTCAGAGAGAGAAGATTCGGTAAAGGAACTTGACAAAGATCACATTATCCTACATAGAGGAAGGACATATACTACACTGATAGAGGGAGAAATTTCAAAGATTTATTTTCTTCTGGGTATTATTGATTGGTATTGGTTTTCCATTAGTGCTAAAGAGGGAGATTATTTTAAAGTAAAGAACCTGTAATGGAACAATCATTATTTTGTCAATGATGTCAAACCTACTACCTACTAGTTAGACAATTTCTTTTTGGTCTGAAAGCTATCATTTAGTTGATTGATGAAGAGGATTTGAAAAGAGGAGATAGCAATAACACCTAGACAAAGTTTGAGTTATTTGGTATGTAAAAGAAGCCCTAAGACCAAGTAAGACATTGATACTATATTGAATTGTTTATCTACTTAAATTCTGAAATGAAAGATTACTCAAGTTAAGACTAGAAGAAGATCAAGTATGAAAAGTGTCTACTAAGCCTTTCCAAGAAGTCAATGCAAGCTCAGTAGAAATTAGTGGAAGCTGAGTGAAAAATAAGCCTTCCTAAGAAAAGATGAAAAATAGTGCAAGCTGAGTGATTGTCACTATATGTCAAGTAAAGTTTAGTTCATGCTGAGCATAAGTAAACATTAGTGTTTTTCGAGAGAACTAGTGTTGGCCAAGTGAAAGAACAATATAGAAGATGAGTGACAACATATTGATGTAGAGTGCTAGTATTCATGTTAAATCAAAGTTTTGATGAATCTAAGCCGACTATTTGTTTGCTTGAATTTCCTAAAGTGTGTGGAAGATAACTATAATGAGCTGGTGGCATAGAATTCAAGGTAAATCATTTTGAGGTAAATTCAAGGAAGGTTGTAGAAGAAGTTTTTAGAGGAGTGAAATGGAAAAGTGGGTAGATTCATTAAATCCTACCTAATCCTACCTAACCCTAAAATGGATGGTTGTGGTTAAGAAAAAAAAGATCTTAATTCTCTATTTATAGAGAGAGTTGGTCATGATCAAAGGTTTTCATGTGTGAAAACCTAAGAAAGACAAGGAGTCTAGGGTATGCTTCATTTAGTGGCCGAACATAAGTGATTGCAATTGGCATGGAAAACAAGAAGGATTAAGAGTATGAATTCTTGAAGGGTAAACAAGCTATCATAGCTGAAGTGTGTGAAAGCCAAGAAAAATGGAAGACTGAAACAAAGATCTATAATCTATAAGTGAGTTGTAATTTTTTATCAGATCAAGCCTTACTATTACTTTCTAATCATTGTATCAATATAGGGTAAATCCTTTGAATTAAGGTTGACCTAACAGTTATTTGTAAATCCTTTAACTGGGTGACATTCCAAGTGAATGGTCTAAAGTCCTCTAACAAGGCCCACTCCTAATGGGGTGATTAAAATCCTCTTACTAGGTCACATTTAATAGTGTGTATTGTTACCTTTAATAGGGTTGGCCTTTCATAGGGCATTACTTATGAAGAGTGAGAATTAGTAGCATGTTATTGGTAGTTTTTCCCAAATTGGGTTTCTATGTAAAATCATTTTGTCAAATGTGTTATTGAATTTGTTATGTTTCATGTTTACTTTTCTATAAAGTTGTTTTGACCTAGGATATCAACCTACAAAGTTGATGTATTGTATGATCTAATGGATGGATGCAGAATAAGGTTTTATGGATATGGGTCTATTAAGCATTGAAAAGTTTTATTTGTACATATGGATGTTGGATAATTGATTCACCCCCTCTTAGTTATTCTAAAGAATTCAAACAACAATTTTTTATGATGAATTTATTGGTATAGATCTTATATTTACTTAATGTTTTTTAATCAAATGTCATTGTGATCATCCATGCTAATTGAGTTCAGTAGTCAAGAAGGATACAAATTTCAAGTCATCGACACACCCCCCTCCCCCCTCTCAACATCCAACCTTTCCTAAATATTCCAACACATGGATATTGATGAGTTTGACTAAAAAACTACACTAAAGAATCTTGAAAACAATATCACAATTTGACATGTTTTAGAAAATATCTCCAACGTAAATCCACTCTTTTGCCTACTTCTATGTAGTCTATAAAATGTTGATGGAGACTTATTAAAAATTTAGAATTCAAATCTCCTAGGTCAAACTTTAAAATAAAATAAACTTCATCATCATGCAAATGACAAAAAATGTCAACCTTTCAAAATCTCTTACAATGAATATACAGATTATGAATCTTTTTAGTCTACTAATTTAAAAAGTGTTTCTAAGTATTATTCCCTAAGATTAGAGAGCATGTTTGAATGTAGGAAAATGTGAAATTGGTGTGAATTAATGCCTTTAAATACAAATTTTCAAATCGACAAAGATTTAAAAGAAAAAAACAACCATTTGCAAGTTAAAAATTTAATGCATAGTAATATCTTTATCATATAAATGAAGAATTTCTAAATACAATGATCAATCTTGCATAGATATACAAAGTAGAGGATGTGGAAAGGTATGAGTGAAATTCTAGCTACTACTCTAAAGATGCAATATTTGTGAGCTCACTTGACAAGTGTACGAGAAAGTGACAAGTGTGTGATTAAGTGACAATAGTGCAGACAAGTGATACATATGGATGCAATAGGTTTTTCAATAGATGAGAACATATGTCTTGACTACATGATGGGATAAACAAATATAAATAGCCTAAGTAGACTTAAGCTAAGTGTGAATAGGTCAATCCAAGAAATGAGATGTCCTAACTAATTGATTAATTAAACCTTATTCACACCAATATCACTCACTTTTGGTATAACTTAGGGAGAAATGTATACAATGATGATGGAAGGTAATAGCTATTATCCATGTTAAGTACCCATGCATAGTGAAATCTCTCATTTAAGTGTAGGAAAAAATGGAAAACCCTTTGGCAACAAGGCTCCTTTCCAAAAAAAAATCATAGAATTAAAGCATGCAAGAAATGCCCCTCTCATAGGGGAGAAAAGAGAGACTATGTACAAAACACTTCATTATATGTCATGCATACTATTATAATACATCTATTTTATTCACTCAAGGAACAGTTTTTTTTCTTTTTCTTTTCAATTATTTTTTATTCCAAAAAAGACTTAATAATAATTTTGTTCAAATAATGTATTTAATCATCTTAGTGTGCTTAGTAGAATGGGTGGGACTCCACACCATTTAAATTATAAAAAATTGGAAGTCATATTCATGGATGAAAGGTCAACCACATACTCACAAAATTGATGCAAGATGGTAAAGATAATGTTTTTTTGTGCAATGAGTGAATCTTTAATCATGAATGCAGTAATACATTTAATCAATATGAGGGCATGCCTAAATTTTGATAAAATATAGATAAAATTGCATCAAAATATATGAATATAGGGATACACAAAAATTAAATAAATTAGCTCAACTTCATACATACTCACTTCACTTATTATTGTGCAAGCCAATCAACCTCAATCTTAGAAGAATTTTCCATTTTGTATACTAATTTAACAATGTAATTTTTTTTTGAGAAAATCCATTCAAGCCTATCTCCTTCCTCCTTAATAAAGACTATCCTATTTGATCAATCTACCTTCAAGATTCATATCTACTCATCAAGAATGTTGGACATTTATAAATATTTTTAATATTCACTCTAAAATACTCGAGGAACTTCTTAATATGATGTAGTCCTTCACTTTATATCCTAGGTTTTAGTGAGGATTATTGATTCTTCACTTAAAACATTTCTATAAAGTGAGAATCAAATAGCCATCGAGGATTTTTCATCTTTAGTTTGGCAACTCAAAAGATGAGTAGTAATATTCTTGCATTGTATTCTGGAATTTCAAATATATGTGATCCTCTTGGGGGTTTGATATTGTCGACATGTGAGTTGGATCATTTAAGTCCAAATGCTTCCTTTTAGGAATCTTCACGTGTTTTGTATTGTGCCTTGTGTAGAGGCTGTACAAATCAAATTTTTTCTAATAGCTTTGCTATCTAGAGCATCATGTTGCATCTATACACCTCCACCTTCCTTTCATGTGCCTATTCTCTTTCATCCTATTAATATAGTTCTTTTGTTTAATATATTGTCTTACCACAAAATGACCATCATTATCTTTCCCAAGTTAATGCTACTTTTCAAGACATTTTAAGAAATAACATTAAAAAAAATAGGATTGTAAGAATTGCTAATTGAACAATTGATATTTTCCTTATGAAACTAAATGACCTTTTCCATGAAGCCAACATCTTGATATATTTACAAACAAAAATGTCCTAATTTTTTTGCTCCTCTAAAAATAAATCACTTAGATATTTAGAAATAAGAGTTTCAATGTTATACTACATACAATACAATATTTATTCTAATATGAGGGGAAAAACATAAAATCAACAAGTTTCCTTAATATCACTAAATATTTTCTTAGGATTTTAACCATCTACACTCCTTTTTCATACTTGATTGATTGAATACTATGTTGATACATAGGGAGTCTCCCCAACCCAAAGCCCTCACCTTGAAGCCATCGATGACATTTTTCGCAATTAAGTGGCACAAGCATGTTAGTTTGTAAAGCAGCTGTCATGGGTACGAGTGTGAGGATAGTTTCAAATAAGTGCCAAACACCCTAGAATATTGAGATTCGTTTGAATGAAAACATGGCCCACCAGCTGTGGCTGCCGACATTTCCCATTCAATTTGAATTTACTCCCAAGGTATCCAATGTGTCAAACTCTATAAGACAACAATTGTAAGCCACTCACTTTGTATTCCTTGGAATTTGTAAATGAAGCATATAACGACGGATAGAGAAATGTTCTCTTGGTAAAGTGACATAAGACAATGAATAATTTATCCGCATAGTTCCAAAGCAAAAAGTATCGTATGCTAAAAAATCAAGATTTTTGTACTGTGCTAAAATTCGATTAAGGATTTCTGGGTTGAAGTTAATTTAATACTACTTTTAATAGAAATAATTAAATATTGCCATTCTTATTATTGTTATCAATTAAGTATAATCATATCACCATTCAATTAGTGTATTTAAATACATATGCATATATTTATTATCACATTGAAAGCAACTTCCTTTAAATACATTAATTGAATGATGATATGATTATATTAATTGATAACAATAATAAGAATAAAACATATGAATATATTGTTAGTTATGGTTGAAGTTAACCATATTTTCATGTGGTGTGAGAGTAAAACCCAAATACTTAATCAAATTCAAATCTAGTTATTTTTTCACTTGAAGTTCTTGGTTTCAAGAAAGCATAAGGAAAAAGTGTGGAATGGAGATTTAAATTGATTTGAGCATAATATTTAGAAAAAAACTTGTAGAGAGATCTTAAGTGATTTGAGCATAGGTTGAAAGTGTTTTTAGTGATCAAATTTGAGACCCTTAGTGTTGTCATAAAAATTTATGTTTCATTTTGTAACTTGGTAATTTGATTTTAAAATCATAGATACACCTATGGTTATCAATGTAAAGGATAAACCTCAACCAAACTTCAAGAAAAAAAATCTTACAAATTGATGGAAGATGACACATAGGATGCATTTTCTAAGGTTTCATATGAAGTTTTGTATGTCAAAGACATTAAGTCATATATTCATTGTCACATTGAGAAATTAGGGGAAGATTCAATAATTTTCATGTATTAATCCATGTGTGAAAATGGTAAATTGAAGGATGAATTCAAAACCATGGAAACCATGAAATAATTTGTCATATTTGATGAAACCGAATGGATAAAATTCATTCTTTGCAAAATTTGAGATCAATTTATGTGGTTGGATAAACTACCCAAGATTACTAAGGAAGTGTTGGAAGTTGTAAATGATCTTAATCCTAATAGAGAATTCCTTGGACTAAGGACTATTAAGATGGATATATTGAAAACATGATAGATTTTGAGTGGGATAGGAGAGCTATGACTATAAAAAAATATCAAGCAACCTGATACTAAGTTTACATCAATGGTTTTGGCATACAAAGTGTACCATTCAAGTAGAAAAAAACCTATTTTTAAAACCATAACTCATATTGCCTATATGATAGTTAAGAAGAATGTTTAGTATGACATCTATGAAACACTAAGAATGCATCTCTTGGAGAATTCGCCTCACATTAAGAAGGATAATAAACAAATCCTCAAATATGGATCACTAATTGTCTATATTTTCTTCTATTTGATGAACAATATCTTGGAGGTGGTAACATAACTTGGAAAAAAGATATCCCTATTGAAAAATAGATCACAAACTACTATTATATGATTAACAATTTAACAAGGAGAGACTATACTACACAAAAGTACTTTAAATCTTTTCAAGAAGAGATGACTAGTAGATACATAATTCCTAGGGATGGGAATATGCACCAAGATGGTATGCAAAAAAGTGGACACGATGATAAAAAGTCACATAACATGATCACCTTATGTGTACTTTTGATCAAATTTCAAAATGGGTCTTGGCTTGTTAGCAAGCCAAGAAAAAAATTAAAAGAATTGAACTTTGAAATAACATGACCATGTTATGCTTAACCAAACATGATTGCAATATTAAGAACTAGAAGCATTGCTTCTAGTTCTTCATAACTCCATTTGGTTATGAAGAGCCAGAAGCAATGTGCAGCGAAGACCTTCTATCACTACTTGAGCTACTAGTGGATGGTGAGTATTCATCATCATCATCATTATTTGGCATAGGTTCAAATGCATATCTTACTTCTTTCCTTTATTTCTTTCCCCTTTCGAACTCTTCAAGTCCTTATCTGTAACTTTTGGGATGGGTCCGAGAAGCTCTTCCAACTCTTTTCCATTATCCGGGTGGGCTTTGTCTCTTAATCCTGAGTAATTGGTTAATAGTTATAGTCTTAACAAAATTCACAACCAAATTCTCCATAGCTAGTTTTATTCTTGATCGCTACAGTATTTTCTTCTCAATTGAGCATTTTGTAATAAGTTAATATATAATCACAATTTTCTCTTGGCCAATCCTTTAGGCATGTGATTGAGCCTATAGATTCACAAAAGAGTTAAAATATGGATCTAGTAAAATAATAGTATTAGATCTATCAAGTGTTCCCTAAGGGGATGTAAGACCTCTTAGGGAATAATTGATGGTCGTAATGTGTCCTAAGAGGTCATAAGGGGTGGGCTAATGTCCCTTTCAAGAAGTTTTAGGACCCCTTACCACCCCTTTTAACACATTATAGCCATCTAGTGTACCCTAAGTGGATCTAATACTATTCTTCTACTAGATCTAGATTCCAACCCTTTTGTGGATCTATAGGCTCAATTAGACACCTAAAGGATTGGCCAAGAAAAAAATGTGATTGTATATCAGCTGACTACACAATGTTCAATTGAGGAGAAAATATTGTAGCGATCAAGAAGAAAAAAAGCTATGGAGAATCTGGTTATAAATTATTTTAAGAATGAAACTATTAAAAAATTACTTAGGATTAAGTGATGAATCCCACCTAGTTAATGAAAAAGACAAGGAAGAGCTTCTTGGACCCATGACATAAGTTACAATAAGGACCTGAAGATCTAGAAAGGGGAAAACATCAAAGGAAAAAAGTAAGATATGCATGTGAGCCTATGTCAGATGATGATGACGATGAATACTCACCATCTACTAGTAGGTCAAGTAGTGATAGAAGGTATTCAATGCACATCTACTTAGAAACAAAATCTTAAGGGATCTTAAGGGGTCCTAATGTCCCTTTCAACACACTAGGACTTCTCATGACCCCTTTTGATACATTAGAGACAATAAGTCTTTGGAAGCGCTTATATTTTTCAATCGAGAGATACACCTACTGGATCTGGAATAATCTTAGACATCTCACCTCAATTGATGTCACCAATTTTGAAGTTGTCTTCCAATTAGACCTCCTTGTCCTTTTATAGTACCCACATGAAAACATAAATATGAAGTTTAGTGATTTATGCTCTAAAGACCATATAGGAGGGGTGAAAACATATAAAGCATTCGAGTTATCAAAAACTATATCTAACTTAGCTTGATTCAAAAATGTTATTTGTATGTTGATGTGATACCCTTGCCAATCTCTAGGTCAGTCTATTCTTGTTCTTTCTCTTTCCATTTTGAAGAATTTTGTGAATTAGGATTCAATGGTTGTACAAAAACTTCATGAGAGATCCAAAAGAAATATTTATTTCAAAAAAATAGTATTTATAGACAATTAACATTAATGATAAAACTACATACCCTATTAACATGCAGAGTCATAACTACATACTTAAAACCAAATACTTATGCATACATTTATTACAATGGAAAAAATACCATGTCCACAAGTGACAAAATGATTGCAATACATTAAATTAAGTGTGGTGCATAGGATAATGATGGTTGCATTTCCATGCCCTCTAAATCTAGTGGTGGTGGCATATTGATAGGCTCTCATGGTTCCTGAGATCGTTGAGACTGGGGAGACCTAATTAACATTCAACTTGGTTGCACTTAACACATGATATTTATGTGAGCCTAGATGTCAGATGATGATGTTGAATACTCACCATCTACTAGTATGTCAAGTAGTGATAGAAGGTCTTTAGTGTAGATGTGGTTATAAGTAATATTTTAAGGGATCTTATGATGATTCTTGATATTGTTGAGGCTAGGAAGACCTAGTTAACATTCACCTTAGCTACACTTATTACATGATACTTGATACTTATGGTATTATATATGCAAGATTTTTGTACTATGCTAAAATTCAAATAAGGATTTCTAGGTTGAAGTCAATTTAATACTAATTTTAATAGAAATAAATAAATATTACCATTCTTATTATTGCTATCAATTAAGTATAATCATATCACCATTCAATTAATGTATTTAAATACATATGCATATATTTATTATCACATTGAAATAAACTTCAGGTTTAAATACATTAATTGAATGATGATATGAAATTATACTTAATTGATAACAATAATAAGAATAAAACATGTGAATATATTGTTAGTTATGGTTGAAGTTAACCATACTTTCATTAGGTGCGAGAGTAAAACCAAGCACTTAATCAAATTCAAATCTAGTTATTTTTTCACTTGAAGTTATTAGTTTCGAGAATGCATAGGGAAAAAGTGTGGAATAGAAATTCAAATTGATTTGAGCATAATATTTGGAAAAAAGCTTGCAGAGAGATCTTAAGTGATTTGGGCATAGATTGAAAGTGTTTTTAGTGATCAAAATTGAAACCCTTTGTGTTGTCATAAAAATGTATGTTTCATTTAGTAACTTGGTGATTTGATTTTAAAATCATAGATACACCTATGGTTATCAATGTAAAGGATAAACCTCAACCAAAATTCAAGAAAAAAAAACTTACAAATTGATGGAAGATGACACATAGGATGCATTTTCTAAGGTTTGGTATGAAGTTTTGTATGTCAAAGACATTAAGTTGTATAGTCATTGTCACATTGAGAAATTAGGGGAAGATTCAACAATTTTCATGTATGTGTGAAAATGGTAAATTGAAGGATGAATTCAAAACCATGGAAACTATGAAATAATTTGACATATTTGATGAACTCGAATGGATAAAACTCATTCTCTACAAAATATGTGATCAATTTATGTGGTTGGATAAACTACCCAAGATTACTATGGAAGTGTTGGAAGTTGTTAATGATCTTAATTCTAATAGAGAATTCTTTGGACTAAGTGTAGACACCTAAATCTGATTACATCATTAGGTAATCATATTTAGTTATCTCCTAAGATATTATTTATTAAATATTTATTATTTAATTAATTAATAGTCATCCCCTAGTTAATTAATTAATTAAATTAACTATAGTCCAATTGATAAAATCAAATGATAACCCAAAATCAATTTATCAATTAAATCCCTATTCCTCTATTAAATTAAATAAATCCCCAAATCTATTTAATTTAATCCCACATCCACAATTTTATTAAATAAATCATTTAATAAATTATCCAAACCCCTAAAAAATTCCTAAACCCAACCTTTACCCCTAATCTAACCCATTCACCCATGCTAACCTCACTTAGCCACCTAACTATTCCATCCCATCAAAGCTAAGCCACTTGCCCCCTAACCCCCTTTCTAAACTAAGTCTAATCCCCCTCCTAAACATCTGCACAACTTTAAGCAAGGGTTAAGACTTGCTAACCCATGCCAAAGTCAACAAGTCTCCCTTATCCCCTTCCATCCCTATCCAAGAACATTAATGACTCTTACATGCCATTAATGACTCTTACATTCCTCTTAATGCCTCGTACATCCCTATTACACACTCATCTTCCCTCATTACTCCTCATTACTCCCTTTGACCAACCATTATCTCATCCCCTCATACTCATCCTCCTTGTGACAAGTGTCACTCCCCTATTGGCTCTAAACAAGCACAATCCATGTGCTCCCCTTTGAATGCATCTTAACCCTCCCTCACCATTCTTCCATCCTTGCATCCTGACCATCCATCTCTCTACCTCTTAGCCTATAAATGAAACCCTCTCCCTTCATAAGCATAATCCACTTTTATGCAACCTTATAATGCTCCACTAACTACTCCATCATAGCCATTTTACACCATCATAATGTTGAAATCCATCCATACCTCCATTGTTGAAACCCTCACCCATATACACACTTGGTAAAAACCCACCACCTATTAGAAGCTTGAGCACATTGTGAACATACATGCACTATCGATTAGGGACATAGCTTCATCATCATAGGTTATGCCCAAGGAGCTTACTATTCTTGGTTTGCCTTCCTTTTGGTGATAACCTCACCCTATCATAAGTGTTAGCTTATTTAGTATTGTGAATGCTTTTGTTAGTATTAGTATTCAATATTACACTACTAGATTAAGTGATACATTTTGGCACGCTTGGTGGGACCCCGCATTCAGATCACTATAATCAAGTTTTTGTTTGTTATATGTTAGACTAACCAAATTGACATTTTTGTATTTATATGCGTACGTAGGTGGTTTTCTAATATTTTTGCATGTACACAAGTCTTGTGTTAGGAAAAATGATCCTATCCATAAAATCAATTTCCACCTTAATCCACTTCCTTAGAAGCTTTGTTCATGATCCTGCCACCTTGAAATCATGAACTCGCAGCCGCTGGATCGCAACTATCAACCAGCGAGAACACGAACCTGCAAAGGCAGGATCGCTGTCTACCTCAAACCACCACCATCATGTGTCATTAAAAACACCCCCGCATCCCTACTGACCCTATTCCCATGGGAACGCCAGTTTTTACAAGTGAGATCGCTGGAAAAGACCTGCAGGAACGTTTAGCCTAGTTAGGTAACCCTGGTACTTCACTTTTTCCCTCTTTAGTCAAACTTGCCAACCCATCTATCCATGGGAATACTTCTCTAAAAACCCGTGGGATCGCTTTGTCACTTTGTATCCCACAACCCATTTTTCCATAGTTTCACTAGTTCTCTATATTGCAATCCCACTGCCTCTTAGCTATGTTCTCACATCTTAGGATCATTGTTTAAACCCATTGGATTGCTGTAAATTTTTTTTAAAAAAATTATATATATATATATATATATATATATATATATATATATATATATATCATATTTTGACTTTTGGTGGTTATGTAGGATAGGGGTTATTCTAAGCATTTTTACACCTATAAAAGAGAACAAAAAAAAGTTGATTTTTTATCCCCATAGTTAAGCTTTGATTTTGGAAATTTTTGGGTGACTAATCAAATTGATTTTTTGTAGCATTGTAGCTTGGAGCGTCTTGAAAAGCCTAACCATTTTTTTTGAAAGTTTTTCTTAGAATGAACTTGCATGTTTAAACAAATCTTTCATTGAATGGATGTCACTCAAATCAATATAGAATGCCATGGACTAAAATCAAGTTTTTTATTGGAATGCATGATTAAACTAAAAAACCCAATCTTGAATGTCAAGGATCAAATAATCATTGCTATACCTCACACTTCAACTTTGAGGCTTAAGAAGAAACCATTTGCTCTTGAATGCATAAATGAATTGACTCGTTCACTCATCCCTTATCAAATTTCTCATGTGGACAACACTCAAATTTCTTATGTTGATGAATTCTTTCTTTTCATTATGTTAATGCTGCTGTCAAGTTGGAAAGAACCTTGTATATCATAAACATGAGTGTCTTCAATCATAGATTACAAAATCTAAATCATCAATTGGGAACAAAAAAGTGTCTTTTAAACCCAAGATCACTTATGTGGTCTTTTTTTACACTTTTTAGGAAGCCTTCTTGGGGATTTCATCACCCTTGGGATGACCTCAACTCTAGCATTCTGGAAGAGTATAAATATTAGGAGGTGAATCGAAAGACACCTCTCTTGGAAGCATAATCTTGTCACTCTTGGCTAAGCCCCAAAGAACTTTATACCTTTGGGAAGTGAAGGTGGAGATTTGGGTTACTGTCACCTCCTAGATTTGTGGCATTATTTTCTTTCATCTACAGATTTGGGCCTCACGTACTTCATGTATATCGAGGACACCTCTAGCTAATCTTGTATATCCTAGCAAACATCTTATAGGGCTATTGGTGTGTTTGACGTGCTTGAGTGTTCAAAATCCTCCCCATGTTTTAGAAAAAAATCAAATCTTTTGCTAAAAAGATCACATGTCTATCCTTTGAAATGATTGTTAGCAATTCCATTCATAACATCCCAACCATTGGCCAATCATTCAACCCAAATGAAAGACATACTTAGTGTAGTCATTGCCTCATCTGAGATTCATCCAAGCTTCCAAGCTTTCCTCTAGTACCATCATTCCTAAGGTCTTCCATAAAGTCTTCCTTTCCTCTCCATGTCTTAACTAGTAACATTCCATCCCTACCCAACTCATCATTAAAATATGATGTCACAATCCTATTACAATGAGTTTGGTCATCCCACCTTTTCTCCCACTCCATCCTATTCCAATGATGATGAAGATCTAGTTAATTATGATGGGTATATTAAAAGCCTTAGAGATATTACTCCAAACATCCTCCAAAATCCAAACATTCCTCCAAACTACTCCATCATTCCTCCATGTGTACCCTTTAGTACTCCTTACCATGCCTTTGACAAGGAAAATCCATTATTATCTTCATCTTTACCTCTTTCCTATATTGTGCCCCCATATTCCTCTTATACATTAGTCATATATCCATTTACCTCCACCTTCCTTTCTCAGTCTCCACCATTCCAAAACAATTCTAGTAGCTACCTCCCTAGTCGAAACCCAACATCCCAATCTCCTCCAAACCACTTTCCAAATCCTCCAACCAATCCTATTTATACAATGCCTCACCATAATCCCCTTACTCTTCCCTATCCAACATGCTCGTCTCCAAGGAATTTTACAAGGAAACCCAAAGAAAATCCATCTCCCACACCCATCACTACTCTTACATTGTCCTATCATTACCATCCCTATCTCATCCACTCCACTTATCACACCCCTTCCATCTCCTACCCCCCATCCATTGAATCCCTCCAAATCCTATCTACATCTCATCCTCCTAGCATTACCCAAATCCCATGTAATAGACCTAATGAGTCCCTCCTCCATTAGCTCATCCCCATTAAAGAAATGATCCATACTTCTCCTATCATACCACCCACTCACATCCATTCCTATCAAGATCTTGTCCAAAAACATGTTGAAATATCCCACAAAACAAAAGAAGATCTCACTATCCCACTTATTCCCCTACATGATCCACTTTTACCATCTCCTCCATATCTAAATCCTACCATCATACCTAATCCATCTCAAGATCCATTCCCACCTACCCATCCAAATATAGATCCTATCCTTCCATCCCCTCTACTTCATGATCATACATCTCCTATAATCTATGATGATAGATCCATAGAAGAAGAACTAACTATCATATCTGAAGCTTCTGCTCCTTTACCTAGTAATGGACTCACATCTTGTGTTCCAAATAATGAACTTCATATTGCAGAAAGAAATAAAAGTGTATCTCTAGATGTTGGTATCCCTTCTATCCCTACATGGTCACAAGTCCTTCCATCTTCACCCCAAAGTTCCCATCCATCTTGTTCTACATCTATTTTGGGCCCTTATCATACTACTTCTTTCTAACCCTCCATTTTTAGGTCCATATATACATTACCTAACTCTCCCCCTCTTTCCATCCATTTTGGGTCCTTATGTATCTAATATGAATCCTTTGTCTCCTCCATCTATTTTGGGACCTACTCCTTCCTCATTTCCATCTATTTTTGGCCCATATCCTTCATTCCCTCCATCCATTTTGGGAAATTATATGCATCCATATCTTGTATTACAATCCATCACTCCATCCCCTCAAATCCACAAGCTTTATCATCAAAGGCACTCATCCTTGAATCCCTTCCAACCTTCAACCTCTATCACTCCATCCATAATCCCTCCATATCTCCCATGTTCTTGTTCCCATACCATGGCTAATAAAAGCATATTAGATGCCAAAATAAAAAATCATAAATCCACAAATCCACAAAAATCCAAGTATTGACATGTCCCTTCTAAAAAACATGTCCCTGAAGAGAAGCATTTGATCCAAATCAAAGAAAAAATCAAGAGGCCATAAAGGCCCAAGTTGAAAAAGTCAAATATTATGTGGATAATGAGGATGCTCATAAAAGAAATGCATCTCAAAGAAAATTCTCAATTAGCATCCATTCCTGCTACTCAAAAAGCCTCATCCATTCATACTTTATCCAAATCTCCATATATACATCCTTTATCCCCCCAATCCACTTTTGGTCCCTACACTTCTTATCCTAAATTTCCCATCCTCCACCTTCCAACTTTACTTATAGTCCTTATATTTGTCTTTCTCCATTTTCTCCTTTACCTCGTTCAACATCATCTTTCCTGCAACTTCATCACTTCTTAAGGTGTGTGCCAAAGATGATCTTTCTATTTTTTTCATCCATTTCCTAGAAACCTTATGTCTTCCCATCCATTACCTACCAACTCCCACCCATCATTCCACTTATATAATCCAATCCTTTTCAACTCCCTCCCTTCCTACCAATATCTATGATTAAAAATACATCAAAAAAGTCAAAAAAAAAACAAAACAAAACCACTGGTGAAACCTTGGAAATTCAAGCACCGTGGATAAGTACCATGATGAAAACTTGGTAAACAAGCACTATGTGCAATCCCTCCATCCAAATTCTCTACACACTTGGGAGCACGTTCCACCGCCCACCATACCCATCTCATCCCACCACGATACTACAATCTTCTCCATTTCACCCACCATCCTCCTTGGATCGTGATCAAAATAAAGTCCACCACTAGATACATGCTTTTGGTCATCCTTTTTGGCATCCATTTCCCATCAAACTCTATATCCACCTATCCTTTATCCACCCATTATTTCATCCATATAATCCCTCCATGAGCCTCGTCCAACCATCATAAGTTACCCTCTACCTCATTCACCTTTCACATCCTAGCTTCCATCTATCTCCCTCATCCTCTTGTTGACAAATCTTCCATCCTATCCCACCCCTTATAAAACCTGCTCTTGAATAAAATATAACTGGGGGTACTATATTCCTTGGAGACCATGTTGTGTCTATCTTTCCATCCCCCACATTCTAGCCCTACTTTCATTTTGTCATCCCCAAAAACTAGTCGTCCCCCTTTTCTTCTATCCTTGCACTTCTCATAATCTCTCCATCTTCCCATCACCTCATACATCCCTTGTCATTGGCATATAGCTCTAGGCTATCCCCATATACCCCAATTTTATTCATTCATATCCTATTGCTCCTAGAAATCTACAATCAACTGCACCATTCTATTGCACATCTTTTCAACTCATCCCATCACCTTCTTAATCTCCTTCCCAACCTTGTTGCAATCCTTGGTCATACCCCAATCATCATCATTGGGATCCATCCTCCCCCCTCCTTGTCTTCAAGTATATCATTCCCTTATCCACATCACCCTATCCACCCTTAATCCTTGCTACTCCCTCATCCTGAGCTTTTATCCCCACTACCCCATCATCCTGAGATTTTATCCCCGTTACCCCCTCATCATGAGCTTTTATCCCCACTACCCCCTCATACTGAGCTTTTTTACCCCCTCTATCTCCTCATCCTGAGCTTTTCATCCACTACATTTTCATCCCAAGCCTTACCCCCACTATCTCCTGATCCTGAGCTTTTTTCTCTGCTATCTTCTCATCCCAATCTTTTCATCTTCTCTATCTCCTCATCTCAAGCTTTTTCATCCGTTATCTTGAGATTTCTATCTACTATCTCCTTATCCTACACTTTATCCCCTATCTCCTCATCCCAATCTTTTCATCTTTTGTCTTGAGCTTTTTACATTTTCTCTCTTCTCATCCCAAGGCTTTCCTCATTGTCCTTATCTCATGCTTTTCCTCTATCAAGTCATCTTGAGGTTTTCCCCTATCTCCTTATCCTACGCTTTTTTTCTATCTTCTCATCTTGAACTTTTCATCTGCTATCTTAAACTTTTCATTCACTATCCTCTCATCTTGAGATTTTCATCCACTATCTTCCCATCCCAAGTTTTTCATCCCCTCTATCTCCTTATCCTGAGCTTTCCCTCTATCTCCTCATCCCAATCTTTTTGTCCACTATCTTCTCCTCTTTATCTTTTTTGCTGCTATCCTATCATGTTGAGCTTTTTGTATAGTAATCCCTTGTAAATACTTTGGTCTATTAGCTGCATATTCTTTGTGTGTTAGTCCTTCACTTCGTACCATTGTATATCTCTCATCTCTTTGTGTCCATTCATGCTTGATCACAAATTGCAATTATCTTGGTTAGGTGCTTTAGTGAATCCTCATATGAGATCCCCTGTGCTCAAAATGTTGTGCTAAGAAGTTTTGATTGTCCAACTCATCCTAGTCCTCAATATTATGATAGATCCTTTTAGGATGCATCCTTTCCCTCGTCTAATCTTGGTCCATCAGTATCTAGTCCTATCGATCTCTTTGGAAAAATGTTAATTTTTTTATGGATTTACTTTTCTTTTGATTTATTTTCTTTTTGGGATTTCAAGTTTGGTTCTTACAGTATCTCTTCCAAGCAATTTGAGTTGTTCTATCCTCAAGGTTGCCACAATATTTTATATCATGGTCTGCTACGAATGGGGAAATTCAAGAGCAAGTCGCTTTCATCTTCTTTTTTCTGCTTATGAGTTAGTCAGATATGACCCTTGCATATTACAAACATGTGATCACTTGTGGTTACGTGGTGCACTTGGGAAATATCGTTTGCTTTTGGGTTACCCAGTATCATTTCCACTCTGATTCTTCTAGGATTCATGTGTGATGTTGTGGCAATCCTTGCATGTTTGTTTCATGTCAGTCCTATGTAATATTGGTGCAATGGCCTTGATGTTCTTTGTAACCTTGGCATATCCCCAATATTCCTATGTCAAAATAAGTGCTCACCTACATGGTGGTGCTCCCCTTTGGGATACCCCATGCTCAAGCTTCAATGGATTACTTCACACTTTGATCCTATCCAAACATCCCATCCTATCAAAACATCTCATCCTATCCAAGCATCCCATCCAATCAATCCTACCATCATGATCCAACCAATCTATCAATCCCATAGTATCCAATCCTACATCAATCATAATCATAGCTCATGAATCAATAATAATCATAGCTCATGAATCAATCATAATCATAACTCCTAAATCAATCATAATCATAGCTTCTACATCAAATCATAATCATAGCTCCTATATCCATCATAATCTTAGTCATCACCAATACTAGAATCACAATCTCCCCAAACTTACCATCTTCCAAATCACTTCCCTGGGCTCAATTTCAAACAACCAATCACCCTCCCCCCTCCCCCTATAACTCGTGTTCTTAGAAATTGCTTATCCTTGTGTACAATGTTTTCCTTTGTATCATTCTCCCATAGTGAGAGTGTGAGCTTCCTTAAACTCCCTCTCTTAGACACTCTCAGTCCTCCTGCTTGCCCTAGATTTTTGTACTTTTCAAGAAGCTGTCGAGTCTCACCTTTTCTCCCCATGGCCTTATTGAGGGGGCATCACATAATCCATTCTCTCTTCCTCTACTCAAAATTGGGGCAACCATATTTCTTTCAAAATCTTCTTCGCATTGTTTATATTTGAACTTCTTTGAAATATTGTTGTCCCAAACAATGTCAAAGAGGGGCAAAATGTAGACACCTAAATCTGATTACATCATTAGGTAATCATATTTAGTCATCTCCTAGGACATTATTGATTAAATATTTATTATTTATTTAATTAAATTAATTGTAGTCCAATTGATAAAATCAAATGATAATCCAAAATCAATTTATCAATTAAATCCCTATTCCTCTAGCAAATTAAATAAATCCCCAAATCTATTTAATTTAATTCCACGTCCACAATTTTATTAAATAAATTATTTAATAAATTATTTAAATCCCTAAAACATCCCTAAACCCAACTTTTACCCCTAATCCAACCCATTCACCCATACTAACCTCACTTAGCCACCTAACTAATCCATCTCATCAAAGCTAAGCCACTTGCCCCCTAACCCCCTTTCTAAACTAAATCTAATCCCCCTCCTAAACATGTGCACAACTTTAAGAAAGGGTTAAGACTTGCTAACCCAAGCCAATGTCAACAAGTCTCCCTTATCCCCTTCCATCCCTATCCAAGAGCATTAATGGCTCTTACATGTCATTAATCACTCTTACATCCCTGTTAATGCCTCTTGCATCCCTCTTACACACTCATATTTCCTCATTACTCCTCATTACTCCCTTTGACCAACCATTATCTCTTCCCCTCACACTCATCCTCCTTGTGACAAGTGTTACTCCCCTATTGGCTCCAAAGAAGCACAATCCATCTGCTCCCCTTTGGATGCATCTTAACCTTCCCTCAGCATTCTTCCATCCTTCCATCCTTCCATCCATCTCTCTACCCCTTAGCCTATAAATGAAACCCTCTCCCTTCACAAACATAATCCACTTTTATGCAACCTTATAATGCTCCACTAACTACTCCATCATAGCCATTTTACACCATCATAATGCTGAAATCCATCCATACCTCCATTATTGAAACCCTCACCCATATACACACTTGGTAAAAACCCCCACCTATTGGAAGCTTGAGCACATTGTGAGCATACATGCACTATCCATCAAGGACATAGCTTCATCATCATAGGTTATGCCCAAGGAGCTTACTATTCTTGGTTTGCCTTCCTTTTGGTGATAACCTCATCCTATCATAAGTTTTAGCTTATTTAGTATTGTGAATGCTTTTATTAATATTAGTATTCAATATTACACTACTAGATTAGATGATACATTAAATACTATTAAGAAGGATATATTGAAAAATTGATAGATTTTGAGTGGGATAGGAGATGCATGACTATAAACAATATCAAGAAACCTGATGCTAAGTTTACATCAATGGTTTTGGCATACAAAATCTTCCATTCAAGAAGGAAAACAAACCTATTTTTAATGTTCTCTTTTCTCTCTAGCATCCTGATGATGGATCATGTAGTATGATTCGAAATGTTGATGTAAAAAAACTATACACAATCAAATCCCTAAACTTGTGAGCACCTATTTTTAAAACAATATTAACTCATTGCCTATATGATAGTTAAGAAGAATGCTTAGTATGACATTTGTGAAACACTGAGAATGCATCTCTTGGAGATTTTGCCTCACATTAAGAAGGATAATAAATAGATCCCCAAAAATGGATCATTGATTGTCTATATTTTCTTCTATTTGATGAACTATTTTCTTGGAGGTGGTAACATAACTTGGAAAAAAAACATCCCTATTGAAAAATAGAGCATAACTTCTATTAGATGATTAACAACTTAACAATGAGAGACTATATGACACAAAAGTACTTTAAATCTTTTCAAGAAGAGATGACTAGTAGATACATAATTCCTAGGGATGGGAATATGCACCAAGAATGTGTGCAAAAAAGTGGACACCATGAAAAAAAAGTCACATAATACGATCACCTTACGTGTACTTTTGATCAAATTTCAAAATAGGTCTTGGTTTGTTAACAAGCCAAGAAAAAAATTTAAAAGAATTGAACTTTTAAATAACATGACCACATTATGCTTAACCAAACATGATTGCATTATTAAGAACTAGAAGCATTGCTTCTAGTTCTCTGTCATGTCCCCTATTTTCCTACAATAGTATTTAATAATAAATATAATAAAAATAAATGAATCAAATTAATAATAAATTATAATATAAATTATTATTAATTAATATAATATAATATAATATAATATAATATTATAAATCAAAGGTTATAATTAATATAATAATTATAATATAACAAAACTCTTAATGTGTGAATAAATAAATAAATAAATAAATAATAAAATATTATCTATTTGACATTCCTCTTAAAGGTGTCTATTTGAAATAATATCAGTGATCAATTATTAACTTAGAATAAATCAAAGTGTACAAATATCATTATCGACATGTTGGGATTTGTCAATCATAATAATTTTGGATGAAAAGGTCAATTTAATAATACTTGACCATTAACTCTCATTGCATAAACATAATAACTCGAAGTCTATCTGGGTGGCTATGGCCATTGGATGAAATATAAATAGAAGTCATGGGTGAAATAAGAAGGCATCAAATATTCTCACATATACTATTTTATTCAGTGCAGACTCCTTAGACCCCTCTCAATAATGGTGAACAAGAGAAATGATCGACACCAAGGATAAGGTTAAGTAGTAGTTCAGATGCCACACAAATCATAATTCTCACCATTAAATGGACAATATAAAATGTAGATAGAGACAAAAACAACATGTTTGAGTGGACAAAGATGGTGAATGTGAGGGGTCTCCAAAATGTGATTCCCATTGACACCCTTAGAAATATAGACACCATCATAAATAGGTGTGTGAAGACTATACTAGTAGCCATGAGGTATTAGGAAAGTACACACAATTTAGTCCAACATCTTTGCCCTAGAAACATCGATCAAAAGGAAGGATTTTTTCATGCCAGAAGCACAAAACAAAGAAGAACACAAGGGAAGAAGATTCACCATAAAGATAAATAGTGAAGGGTAGAGAATAGTGATGGGTTTAAGTGAGGCTATAATCCAAAATACTCAAAACTTCTAGCCATTGTGAATAACCTATATCAAGGAACCCACAACAACAATTGAATAACATATTCTCAAGCAATCATCTACTGAATGTAGATGACCCACCTCTTCACACAACTCTAGTAGAGAGATAGAACTACTTTTCAGGAGAACAATCATTCCTATTTGTGGAAAGGAATCAAATATTTCTAAAGGATATTTCAAAGGTACAAGGGGAATTATACCTATGCAGTATTATGAGTTGGCATCCTTGACACTTGACAATGATACTTTTGTTGAATCTCACATTGATTGACATTTAAGAATTGAGAGTAAAATATGAGGCATGCACTAACCATGAAGATAGTGATTGTCAGCAATTGGCAATTATATTCTAGCATTCTAATTTTTTTATACAAAGAGAAGGGGATGGGCAAGAACAAGTTACTACATCATCATTTATTACCAAGCCTCAATCATGATTCAAATGTAGTGAAGCATAATCTTCAAAGTTTTTAGCATTCAAATATTTCTCACAATCTTTGTCTATGCTTAGTTTTGATGATGAATGATATATAAGATGGAGATGTGGGACAACTAATCATGGATAACATTCAAGTAATTATTAATAGTAGTAGTCTTAATAGAAAGAAATCTGCTACAAACTATAGATTATCCCGATAGTACAAGGGACTAATTTGGGGACATTTCGTTCTCCATAACTTCATTAGGTTATGAAGAGCTAGAAGCAATGAGAGTGATATATGTGTGTGTGTGAGTAAGTGCACCAAATTGTGGTGCCAAAAACATGACACACAAAATGAAAATTTTAAATTCTAAAAGTGCACATGCGCTTTAGCTTGGGCTTAACAAGCCTTAGGATTGTGGAGTCCAAGCCAAAGTGTGTGGACACTATTGTATGTGCACACTTCTTAAAATCACAAGTTTTAATATATGGGTTGCAAACCCATGGCCCATTTCATTTATTTTTGTTGTTGCATTCTTTCTCCTCAACAATGTGCAAGTGGGTTGTAAAACTTGAAGAATTTTCTCACTCGCCTCCTCAAAATGCCTCCTTGTTACTAGAGATCAAGATTGGGATCATGTAGTATGTTTTCTAATCTTGTTTTTGCATTGTTTTGTAAGTTTTTACATTGTTTTGTAGGTTTTCTTAGTTTTTCTTTAAATTTATTTATTTATTTAGAATGCAATTGGTTTCTTATCAAGAAATGTGAATAATCAACTGCCAAATCCCTAGCCTGATCAACAAAATCAAAATGAAAACCCTTCACAAGAAACAAATCAAAACCCTCCACAAGATGAAAATCAAGACCCTCCACAAGAAGAGCAAGAAATTCTGCAACCTCCATTGATTGAAAGACCTCCTCCTGGCACCCAAGATAACATAATGAATGAAATAGAAAGAAAGAAAAATGAATTAGAAGAAATCATTGGTAGGTTGAAAGCTTGTGGAAAAGCCAATTCTATGAGAGCACAATTGCCATCCTCCCTTGAGTCTATTATGACACATGTAGCTTCTATTACTAGTTAGTTAGATATTTGGTGTATTAAGAGGGAAGTACCAAGAAGATATTATGCAAAAAAATAATCTTATAAAGATGCAAGAAAAAAAGGAAATGGAAAAAGGTAGCATTTGTGCATTGTTTAAAAAGCCTGGAGAACAAGACACTGTTAAACATACAACTAAAAGGTTCCCCATCCATTGACTAGCATACATGATGATATTAGAAATAACTTTTGGGATAGAGGGTGGATGGTCTTTGATGCCCCTCCCTATAATAATCATGAGGTTCCAATGTATTTATTAAATAAATTATATTGTGAATTTATCCTTGGGGAGATCCCCAATTATTTTGATATGTTAGAATCTTAGGGTAGAGGTGGGGGGTCATTATTTGAGAGGTTAGGGGCACATTGTGAACTTGTTGCCCCACTTTTCATCCTCTAACTGATTAGTCAAAGTGATTACTTGTGTTTTAGTAAGTTCTTAGTTATGTTTAGTCTAGGTCTAAGTCCCCTTAGGTGGAATGAGTCTCCATCAGATTTTTCATTTACCCCTTCTCCACATGTCATAGTCAGGTGGTCCTCCATTTTGTCAAAATGATCTTACAGGTAGGTTAGTGCCTAGTCCAATAGAGATTCATGTTGCTTATACAATGATCATTTACAATTTATATCCACTTTTGGCCTATCACTTTATCAACAGAAACAAAAGCTTGTGGAAATCTAGAACTCGTCTTCTCCTCGACATGTTTTCAACCCATGAAGATGATTTCCCATAAAGGGTACCAAAACATGTATATGGATCAAAAAAAAGAAAATAGCAAAGTACCCTATGATGAATCCACGTTCCCTTTATGATTAATACTTCACAAAATGTTAAGGATTCATCACATCTTACATAATCATTTCTGGCTGAAAACTCAGAATGAACTTTTCCTCAGTGGGTTTTCAACCCATGAAGTTGGTTTTCCACAAAAGGAAGTTCTAAATGAAAAGAAAAAATAAGTAGGCCACTATAGAATTTTTGCACCCTACTTAGACATTTCCAAAACCAAAAAGGACAATGGTTTAAAGGTCAATTTAAAGGGAAACATTGGCAGAAGAATACAAATTATCTTCTCCTCGGTGGGTTTTCAACCCATGAAGAAAATTTCTCAGATTTTAAAGACTATCAAATTATTAAGTACATTGGATCCACAATTTGTACATAAAATGTTTCAAGATGAGATTAGAAAGAATCTAACAATTGTGAGAAAGAGCTAATGAGTAGAACCAACTCAATGCATATTTTCTCACGAAGTACTCTATTGTTAACTTCTTGAAACTTAAAGGAAAATGAGAAATTAAGTATGGGGAGATAGAAATCTACCGTTGGTCCAATAGAAGAGTGAAAAATCCCCAAGATATCCATTAAAACCATGCATTTACTATTTCAACAAATCTCTCCTTCAATTCATCCATGTAGCATGAATTCTAAAGATCAGTGGATGGATCAAAGCTCCCATATATATGGAAACATAAACAATTGAACAAACTACCACTCTTTCTTTGAATTGTTATTTTGTTAATGTGCATAACCTTTTTCAAAAATATAGTATCTATTACATTAGCTATTCTCCTTAGTTTCTTAATTCAAATTCATTCTCAAAGCCATGGTCACCAAGTTTGCAGGTTTTGATAGTTTGAATGGGATCAAATCTCAATTGCAGAGCTTCACAGATGCATCCCTTCATTTTTATGATATGAAGGATTTCCAAAGGAGAGTGAAGTTGAAGCCAATCCATCCCATTATTGAGAAGCTCTATGGATGTGGGTTAGTTGAGGTAATTGGTTTTCTAGTTGCAGTCTAGGCCCCAGAATTGATCTATGAATGTATTAATCATTACAACCTAGACACAAGGAAAATTGTGCTACCAAATGACATAGTGTTGATCTCCATCAACAGGAAAACTTTGGTGAATTGCGAAGTTCTAATATTTCACATTTAGAGGAGCCATTTCCAAGTTCTCTACAAAGAAGATGATCTAGAGAAAGGAAATCATGTAGACATGGTTCCAAAAACCATGGAGTGCCAAGAGTAAGGTTCGTAAGACCTTTCTTGGGACTAATCTCAAACAAAATATCATTAATATCTTGGTCCTTCTACATAGATTGAAAGGTGAGGTAGAAGCTTTGAATTTTATTGAGAAATATTTCTTTTCAATGCAAGTCATTTTCTCTAACACCCAATATATTGATTGGGCTCATGAGGTAAGCGAGATTCTATCCAATGCTCTTTGCACCACAAAGTTCTACAACACATTCTATATGTCCTCTTTCCTCATTTACATGTTAGCTTCTTTACAATAATGGCTAGGCCTCCTAAGGGTGGAAAATTTTCCTGATGATGTGAAATCTTATGAGTTTTACCCATGCTTACAATTGGAAAATAGCTATGCAAAGTATGTGAAAATTAATGATGCACACACTATGAGAATTTTTAGGGAGCTACAGGGATGTTCAGTGAGGAGATTCAGTCTTGAAGCCATGGTAGCCATTAGTTGTAGCTTTTGATGGTTTCCCCTTGAAGCTACCAAGGTATCATAGTAATATGATCATGTTGATCAAGATCATGCAACAAGCTACTCAAGTGAGTGTGTTGAGCTGGAGTATGAAGAAGAAAGGGTACAAGTTTCCCATGAACGTGGGAGCCTTTAGTTGTGAAACTTGTTTTGATGGTAAGAATATGCTGAAGGTGTTTGAAATGAAGTATAAATTGGAGATGTATGAAGTCTTGAGGCCCATGTTCGATCTGAATGGGTATGCAAGGGAGGTTTTGTAGATTGGAAGTGTTATCAAGCACATCACTACCATTGAAAACTACTGGGACAATTGCAAAGACGAGTTTGAAAGCTGTGATCGTGCTTTTTCCAGATTGATAGTTGATCAAGTGAAAATGTATAAAATCAAGATTGATGTAGAAGGAATAGAAGATGATGGTCAAAATATGTACAATAATACTTACCTAACCAAGTTAAGAGGTACTTTGATAAGCTCGAAACCTTATGAGGACATAGGAGAAGATCTAGATGTAATGATGGCTTGGATTATCAAAAGGAATGAAAAATGGGTCGAATGAACCATAACTAGAAGGAGTCAAAGTAAAAGTACATCCACTCAAGCTTCTCTAGTAGTTGCAATAGCTTCCTCCTCTCAAGGTGGCACATCAGGTGCAACCTTGGGCATTACTCAAGGACAAACATAGCCATTAGGTGGAGGTGATCAACCTCTTGAAAAAAGTGTTCCTTTGACTACTTGCTAAGATGACGGGGGTTATCAAAACCCAATTAGAAGCTTAGAAGAAGAAGGCAGATGAACCAAAAGATGGTGCGGTCACTCTTGCCCTCTCACCTCATAGTAGTCCAATCCCATCTGTAAGTGCTACACTTCTCCTTCTGAGTAGTCCCCAAGTGCAAGTAGTAGATATCAGAGATGGTGGGAGCAGTGAGAGTGAGTCAACTAAATCTGATGAGGCAATGAAGAAGACCTTAAAGGAAGAGAAAGGCCAAGATTCTTCAAAGCTTCTTTTATAGGCCCCAAAGAATCCTTTCTCTTTGGCTCTGAAAGCAATCACCTCGATCAAGAGAAAGATGTTTAGCATAGACTCTCTTGGGATTGCCTCCAAGGTGATAGGCACAGATTCATGGCTGAAGGACACTCTAGACATAAAGAGAAAGAGGAAAGGTGAGGGATCCCCCAGCAAAGATACCTTATCTCTTGCTATCCACTTTGGATTAGCACTAAGAAAGGTCAAGAAGTAGAAGACCTTGTAAATCCTTGAACAAGATCTTGAAATAGGGCATCTGACAATGGAGATTACAAAATCTACCAAAGAAGGAAGAATCAGAGATTTGTCTACAGATGATTTTTCCTTACACTCTATAGATCTCAAGGAGGCTAGATGTGACACTAAGTTTGGCTTGTGAAAGTCAACAAATGAGGTAATAGAGGGACATCTCAAAAGCCTCAAATTATCAAAGGTCATAACGATGACAGAAATCCAAGAACTAAATGGCTTCATCAAGAAATTGGTCACCCTATTGGTGAGTATCTCTAAAATTCCTATCACTAGTGATCCTACTACTACCGATGTCCAAGCACTCATTTCCTAGCTCCAAGAATATAAACACTTAAAAAAAATCGGTAGAGAATGAAGTGAGAAACTCAAACTTGAGGGACTTGCTATCATAGAATAGATTGACAATGCTATATTGAGGTTGGAAACAAAGAAAGACAACATTTCAACTAATAGAGCTACCCTGGCAGCATAAAAGATTAAAAGTGAAGATTGTGTCTCTTTGCTGAAGATGATTACCCATATGAAGACTAAAGAAGCCATCAAAGTAAAAAAAATTCCTAAAGGAGATGAACCTTTATTTGAGTGGCTTCAGAGCATGCAGTTCAAGTCTAAGATGATCATGACAACAAAGGAAGGGCTTAAGGAAACTAAAGCTAAAGTGAAGAATGATCAGGATAGAGACTATGAACTCTTAAGAGGCCTACATATAGATTCCTAGACTAGTGGACAAGGGAAGGGAATAATTGAGATAACTATCATGCAAACTAATTTCTCCAACTTCATAGATAGTTTGATGGGGATATCTTTTGGTCACCAGAATAGAGTTTCCAAGCTCCAAAAACTTGGCAGGTGTGTATACATGGCTATGGAAGAGATACAAGATCAGTTAAATGTTGTTAAGGATTTGGCCAGAGAGCACTCTAAATGGCTCTTAAGATATATTAATGTACATGTACACAGGCATGAGGAATTGATTCCAATTATTGTTGTCACTAAGGCCTATAGGACAAAATCAGAAAAGGGAAAGAAGGTGAAGTGATTCATATTTTGCCTCTTTCATATTTTGATGTAATTATTGTAATGGACAAACTGGCTCCTATCATTTGTCATTTTTTTGAAGAGATGAACCAATTTAAATTCCTTTGTAATGGTCATCTCGAAATTTTATATTAGTACAATAGAAGATCAATAAAATGTCACCTAATTTTTGGTGTGAAATACTTGATGTTGCACAGACAATTGAATGGTATTTTGTGTCAATTATTTTCTATTCCATTCTACTTTGTGTTAATTGTATGTTTTTTCTTCCTTTTGAATTAAAACAAGGAGTGAATAGAGCTTCATTCCCCTATTTTGAGGCAGTGAACTAAATATGATAATATTGTTATAATAGGTTCAAGATAAATCCTTTTTGTGTTTTTCCTTCAAGTTAGTCCTTCTTTCTCTATAGTTAATTTCCTGTTGAATTAGTTTAGTATTAGTTAGTATGAACTATTGAATCGTTAAGCCTTGTGGGTTGATAAGATGTGTGAATTCATAGACTTAATCAATCTTAAATACCATTTCTTTCCTAAGTTAGTTCCTATTTAGGCCCAACTTGGTTCACCTCTCCTATTCTCAGGTTAAAAACATACCCTATTTTAAACTTAGAAATAAACATAATTCATTGCAAATCATAGTGCAATAGGGAGTTATACCTAAAAATTCAAATTAAGTTTAGTCTTTTCAAAAGAAACTTTCCAACTATTGTAACTAGACATTGTTCACAAACTTGGGCATCTAAGAGTTAAATCAAAAGAACAATCTATTTACCAATAGACCCTAATGTAGTTAGGGCACCTATTCTCAAGCCACAAGGTGAGCATGTGATTATTCCTTTGGCTGTGAAGGAAAATGTAGAAACCAGTACTCTAGAGACTATTAATGCATTGACATATACCCTCATTCATTGCACTAGTCCATTAGTTTAAGAGGAGCCTTCTTTTCATTGTGGTCACATGTGCACATCATGTGGATCGTTATGCACATTTGGCAGTCATGTTGGAGACAATATGGATGATGGACTACTCACTGATGAGTTCCTGAGTGACACATTTGACATTGACACATAGGTAAATTACAATTATAATAAACTAATTTGATCACATTTCATATGTATAGTGAATGACTATTTAATTAGCATGTCTTTGAATGTTGATGGCCCTAGTATAGATTCCCCAACCCCATTTTAAATCTTGTCAATGAGTCGAGAGGCATGCATAAATTTAATTATTTAAATTAATACATATATTTATTAAGTAATCATATGAAGGATTGACAATTTTTTTTTATCCATGTGCATCGGTTCTCTACTGGACCATCGACATTCATAAGGGACTGTAAGCCTAGGCATGATACAAGCTTTGTAGAGCTACATTTGTTTCATGTTAATTTAATTCATTTGATAATATTTGTTTCATGCTTCATGTTAAATGCAAATTTTATTATATGACATGCAGTTGTTGATGTCTAAGACTCCTCCTCATCTTCGCCAGTCCATTGATTGTGGAGTTGCTACCACTATGGCTAGTTTAGAGCCATTGACTGAGATATGAAAGAATTTTTTTAGTTTTAGTTGTTGTTTATAATAGTTAGTATTGAAATTTCAAATGTTATTTATAAGTGATTATATTGATTTAATTGTTGTAGGGCCTTATTACACTCGATCATCCATGAGCCTTTGAGGTGGACATACAAAGTGATTATTTGATGGTGGTAAGAAAATAATTAATTTTGTGTGTACATATATTTTATTTCAATGTATAATAATTATTGATTCATATCTACTTTGTTTGTATCAAGTCTAGTTAGAGAAGACCCTAAACAAGAGGATGAGCGAGCGTGTAAGGAAGACCTCATCATCCCCATCATCTCCCTCTACACAATGACCAAAGACCTCTAGGGATTTGTTTCCTTCCCCTCATGGGAAGGAGAAGATATAGGGATAGACACACATTTATAGGCATTAGTAGACATAGATCTTGGATTTTATGTTAGTGGACATATTCGACATACATTTGATGTATATATGACATTTTATATTTGATGTATGACATATATTTGATGCATGACATTATTAGACTTATGACATTATTGGTTAATATATGATATGTTTGTTCATGTATGAAATTATTGGTTATTATAATATATTATATGTTTGTTCATGTATAACATTATTGGTTATCATAATATATTATATGTTTGTTCATTTATGACATTTATTGGTTATCATAATATATTATATGTTCATTCATGTATGAAATTATTGGTTGTCATAATATATTATATGTTTGTTCATGTATGACATTATTAATTATCTTAACATATATCTTATTTTTCTTGTTTACATTTTAAGTATATTTCATTTATCTCATTTAATGTAATTTACATCCAAAATGATGTAGAGTGCTCACACCAAAAGCTAGTGGATTCCCAACAAGAACACTTTTAAGGAAAACTACCTTTCCCACCTTCCTAAGTATCTTCAAAGACTATTTCCAACTTGGTAACAACATTGAACAAACTTCTACCCAACTTCAAAAAAGTACTTGATCACTTTCCCTATTCAAGACTTGGGAAGCAATAAGGAGAAAATGAGCAAATTGGATAAATGGATCATAATCAACTTCTTGCTTCAAACTAACACCTTAGACATTGCAAGGAACACTTAATAACTATCTCACAAACTTTAGTCTATCATTTATTCCATCTTTCCAAGTGATTCTTCAACATCATATGAGAAAAAACAATCTTCCAACATCCTACGACTATATTTTCTTTGCAAAAACATGTAATTTTTAAATTTTTGGCCAACTCTTTACAAAGGGAAGTGATTAAGTTTCAAACCCATAAAATAGCTATCAAGACAACCAAGAAGATTCTTAACATCTTCCACTAATTCCATTTAGTGATAACATGTAGCTAAAGTGGTGTTTCATTATGAAAAAGTATGGGTTTGCTGTTATAAACAAGAAGTAATGATATTTGACAATAACTCAATGATCCTATATACAAGTTTAAGATCAACAATGATTCCTTGCCATATAAAAAGAAGTTAATAATCACCAAGACCTTATGCCTCCTATAACTTCATAGATGATATTTTCATCATTTGAAATTCATTCCAACCAATTACTAGTTGGTTTGATTGGTTACAAGGTTAATTTCAATGTTTTCCAAAAAATTGCTAAAATTGCCAAAAAGTTGTCAGCAACTTTTATTGCAAAATGCAATTTTTGCACTAACTCTTCCTAAAAATTAACCAAGTGGTTTTTGGTAACACATAGGACCTATATAAGGTGTAACAACTCTCAAAACACTTATTGAGTCAACTTATTAAAAAAAAGAACAAAAAAGCAAAAATCCTTAGGACTAAGGCAACTTGGTTTTATAGGTGACCTCAAGTTCCTTGAACTTACAAACAAGGATTATCGTATTACCATAAAAAAATAACATGTTCAAAATGAGGTGTATGATCACCCCTTTACCTTCTATCATGAGTCTCCATCATTGGATGAGATGACATATCCAGTTGCCACCTAGGTGCCCTGCACCACAAGTTTCAACATCACCCAAGATTGGCTCGCAAAATAAAAATGGAATCCAATCTACAAAGAGAGAGAGAGAGAGAGAGAGAGAGAGAGAGAGAGAGAGAGAGAGAGAGAGAGAGAGAGCTTATTGTAGGTGTCAAAAAACAAGATCTTGTAGCATCTAGAATGGCATTCATACCTCACACGAGCTCAGAGATATGCCTTGTCAAAGATTGTTGCCCTATGGAACTTAGTGACTCTTGGGGTTAATTGGGTTAAGCATGCTCGAGAATATTTGAGCACTCAATAGAATGGGTGGACTAGGGTTTACCCAGTCACCTAGAGCTAATAGAATAGATAGTTAAATCCCATGATGAATGGTGAGAGAGATTCAACAGTTGGAAACTTTGTACTAGCCAACATGTTTAAACATCACCCGAGATGGGGCCGCAAAATCAAAATGAAATTGGATCTTGAAAGAGAAAGAGAGGTTATTGGAGGTCTTAGAAACATGGTTTTTTAGTACCTAGAATCACATCCATACCTCACACAAGCTCCAAGATATGCCCTGTCAAAGATTTCTATCCTATAGCATTTAGTGACTCTAGGTTAATTCGATTTAGCATACTCGAGAATGTTCAAGTGCTCAACAAGATGGAAGGATCTTGGGGATAGGTTTACTAGACCACCCTAAGCTAACAAAATAGATAGTTTGATCGCATGACGAATGGTGAGAGACATTCAATAGTTGACAACTTTGCACTAACCAACACTACAAGTTTCAACATCACCCGATATAGGGCCACAAAATTAAAATAAAATTTAATCTCCAAAAAGTGAGAGAGGTTATTGTAGGTCTCAAAAAATGGTCCTATAGCACCTAGAATCACATCCATACCTAGCACAAGCTCTGAGATATGCCATGTCAAAGATCGCTTCCCTATGGTATTTAGTGACTCTTAGGGTTGATTTGGTTCGATGTGCCTGAGAATGTTCGTACACTCAATAAGATGGGAGGAGTTTGGGGATAGGGTTTACCTAGCCACTTGGAGCTAACATAACATATAGTTCAATCCCACAATGAATGGTGAGAGAGATTTGGTAGTTGGCAAGTTTGTACTGGCCAACACTAAAAGTTTTAACATCACCCGAGATGGGGCCGCAAAATCAAAATTAAATCCAATCTCAAAAAAGAGAGAGAGGTTATTGTAGGTCTTGACAACATAGTCCTATAGCACCTAGAATTGCATTCATACCTCACATGAGGTCTGAGATATGCCCCATCAAAGATTTTTGTCCTATGGCATTTAGTCTCTTAGGGTCAATTTGGTTTGGCCTACCTGAGAACATTCGAGCACTCAATAGGATGGAAGGAGCTTGGGCCTAGGGGTTACCTAGACACCTAGAGCTAATGGACTATGCAGTTTGATCCCACAAAAAATGGTAAGAGAGATTTGGTAGTTGGAAACTTTGTACTAGCTAACACTACAAGTTTTAGCATCACACAAGATGGGGCTGCAAAATCAAAATAGAATATGATCTCCAAAAAGAGAGAGTTTAGTTTAGGTCTTAGAAACATGGTACCATAGCACCTAGAATTGCATCCATACCTTGCATGAGCTTTGAGATATGCCCCGCTAAAGATCACTTCCCTATGGCATTTAGTGACTCTCAGGGTCAATTTAGTTCAGTGTGCCTAAGAATGTTCAAGCACTCAATGGGATAGATGAAACTTGGGGCTAGGGTTTACCTAGCCACTTGAAGCTAATAAAATAGATAGTTTGATCCCACAAAAAATGGTGAGAGAAATTCGACGGTTGCCAACTTTTTACTGGCCAACACTACAAGTTTCAACATCACCTGAGATAGGGCCACAAAATCAAAATGGAATCTGATCTCTAAAAAGAGAGAGGTTATTGTAGGTCTTAGAAACATAGTCTATAGCACCTAGAATCATATCCATACCTCCCACAAGCTTTGAGATATGTCCTGTCAAAGATCGCTACCCTATAACATTTAGTGACTCTTAGGGTCAATTTAGTTCAGCATGCCTAAGAATGTTCGAGCACTCAAAAATATGGGAGGAGCTTGGGGGTATGGTTTACCTATCCATCTATAGCTAACAGAATAGATAGTTTGATCCGATAATGAATAGTTAGAGAGATTTGGCAGTTGGCAACTTTGTACTAGCTAATACTACAAGTTTTAGCATCACCCAAGATGGGGTTGAAAAATCAAAATAGAATCTAATGTCGAAAAAGAGAGAGAGTCTATTGTAGGTCTTGACAACATGTTCCTGTAGCACCTAGAATCACATCCATACCTCCCATGAGCTCTGGGATATGCCTCGTCCAAGATCACTACCCTATAACATTTAGTGACTCTTAGGGTTGATTTGGTTCAGATGCCTAAGAATGTTTGAGTATTCAATGGGATGGGAGGAGGTTGGGGCTAGGGTTTACCTAGCCACCTAGAGCTAATGAAATAGATAGTTTGATCCCACAATGAATGGTGAGAGAGATTCGATAGTTGAAAACTTTATACTGGCCAAAACTACAAGTTTCAACATCACCCAAGATGGGGCTACAAAATCAAAATGAAATTTGATCTCCAAAAAGAGAGAGAGAGAGATTATTGTAGGTCTCAAAAACATAGTACTATAACACCCAAAATCACATCCATATCTCCCATGAGCTCCAAGATATGCACCGTCAAAGATTGATGCCTGTTGGCATGTAGTGACTCTTAGGGTTGATTCAATTTAGTGTGCCTGAGAATTTTTGGGCACTCAAAGGGATGGGATGAGCCTGGGACTAGGGTTTACCCAACCACCTAGAGCTAACAGAGTAGACAGTTCAATCCCATGATGAACGGTAAGAGAGATATGAGCAAGATATGTATGCCTAGGCCACTTTGTGCAAGATATGAGCAAAAGTTGTTAATTAGGAAAAATTGGGTCTTTTTGAGTGTTTGGTCAAGATAGCCTAGGATTATGTGTTTTTAGTTGGTCTTTAATATTTTGGAACCTTTCCCAAGTCCTAGAAGTGAAATCTAGTGAATTTTGCAAAAGTTGCACTTTTTGTGCAAAATTGTAAAAGTTGCTTAAAAATGCAAATCTAACTGGAAACCTTCTAAACTTCAAAAATATGTTTCTCATGCTCATATACTCAAGCATGGATAGTTAGAACTTCCCAAAATTCCATTTGCAACTTTTTGCAAAAATTGCAAACGTTGCTCAAGCAACTTTTTGAGAAACATTGCAACTTTTGAGCAATTTTTGCTCTTTACATATTTAGGTCAAATGGATCCATCTAGGACTATTCTAGGACCCTAGTTGAGATTCCTAGGAACTATTAGGTAACTAAATACCTTAGTTTCCCATGAATATTCAAAGATGATGAATAAGAAATTGGCTACTAGCTACAAATATTTCAAAGAAATTGAAAATAATATATATTATTCTTTCAAGACAAATGAGGTACCAATTTTGAAAATAAGATTGAAATGATTCCCATCAGTGGCATGGCCAAGAACTACTTTTTCAATATAGTGACTAAAATTTGGTATTTATTAAATATATAGAGGAAGACATAGAAAACTTTCTTAATAGAGAGATTGACCTAAGAGAAAAGGACATTTCAAAAGAAAATGGTTATCTTGGTGTCATCCAGGGTATGCCAATTAATTAGGATGAAGAGAAAAAAGCTACAACTATTGGCAAAGAGTGCACACATGCATAGACACAAAATTTTTAGATAGAGAAGTAACAAGTGCTATAGAATTATCCACAGAGCAATGTGAAGCCTCAAATTGTCTCATTCATAGGAAAAGAATCTGGTCACACACTTCATTCTAGCACCACATATGTTTCAATAAGAAATGCCTATTCATCAATGGCCTTGCATTTATAGGACTTGGGAATCTAGGATACTCAAGCTAGGCATGATCTCTCAAAGTTCTCATCAAAATATATTAATGATCTTAATAGAACAACAAAAAGCTCATTGCCACCTTTAAATGAAGACTTGAGTTTAAATCGAGATTATCAGTTCCCAAACATGTCCTAGTCAAGTAGATGACCAAGATGTTGCTTGAGTAAAGGGGATACTAGTTTACTAAGGTATCTTTATGATCCAACTTACATTTAGTTACTATTTTTTGAGCTATTAGCCAACTACTTTGGTGTGGGATTTCTGTAATATGTAACGTCCTCATACAAGTACATGCCATTTTTTGTAAAATTTTTCCATTGTAAAGGATTAGTGAGCAATATTTATAATGTCCATTTTTGGGACTAAATAATATAACTATTAAAATTGCAAAACTTCCATGCTATTGTAATGGAGATTATGTGCAATATCATTTTGCTAATTCTGATTTGGTCAATAATACTGTATACATTTGTAAGAATGATCTAGATCATATATATATCTAGTTCATAATTGTCTAAATATTATGAATGACTTATTGCCTTTGGTTTGGAAAAATCTTTGTTGTATACAATACTCAATATTGGTATTCCTTTATATTTTTTATTGGTTAATGTTCATATATGCATACATATCCTTCAATGATGTTCCTTTTCTTTATTGGATGCACTTGCTTTAGATTTTTAGAATGACTATTTATTACCTATTGGAGGGTTGTGTCTCTTCGGCATCTCCTCAAGAGTAGCTTCTCTTCCATGCATCCCCTACTCTCTCTCTCTCTCTCTCTCTCTCTCCCTCTCCCCCTCCCCCTATTCAATAATCTAATGAACCAACTGGATCCACTCTACATTTTAATGTCTCAAGTATTGACTCATGGTCTGACTCACGAACCTTCCAAAGAGTCTTATTATGTGGTTTTCACCATATTTTATCAAGTGGACATTTGATGCAACAATAAGGTTCAATTAATGAAGAATCTTCCTTTCTATTTTCCACTCCTCGAATAACCACAAGTTAGGGTTCTTCATAGAACATTATGTAAGCCATATGCTAGTTACAATGAAGACACTGATATGGTACTCTAAACCTTCACCATCTATAACTGAGTGATCCAATTTTTTTTGGCCTAGACACAATGACACAAATAATAATCTATCCCTTCTTCATTGTCTTCAGGTGCAATAACAACAAAAACATGGCTTGTAGTGATAAATGTACAAAATACAATCATTAATTTAGAAAATACTTAAAGGTAAAAGTTATAAAGTTAAATATTGAAATTACAAAGATATATATATATATTACCAGGTTGCACTAGAATAGAAAAGCAATCAAAGTCAATGGACGAATCCATCTCTACCATTTCTAGTGCTTGTGGGGGATGATAGGTGCCAATTGGGTCCAAAAGCAATCTATCCCATTTGTCCACCCATTCAATTGACTCACACTCATCCCAATTTTCCTCTACACACGATGGACAATAGCATGCCATTTTTCATTTGTGGATACTCCATGAACCTATATCAAAATTTCTAAAAGAGTGCAACTCACTTGATCTTGTTAGTATGCAACAATCCTCATATGGTGCAATGTTAGTATTATCTATCAACCAAAAAAAATATGAACCATAGACTCACCTTCCTTACTTGGACCCATTGTAGTGTTACACCATTGGACAATGGCTTTTGCATCTATCAATAGTGCTCCATCTTTGTACTTTAGTTCTTCATGAGCTAAGACTCTTTTGATGCATGTGCCTGCACCATCCCACTCTCCATTTCCATGACTAGGCTCTATGAAATTCCACATATATTGAATTCTAGACAACCTGTGCATCCTGCTCAACCAATAGAACATCCGTGCATTCTTGAATTTAGATGCACAATTGTCTAACCAAATAATGTGTTGATAATATGGTATGCCCCTATTAGCCAAATATCCATAAAATAGTTGAAAAGAACCATGTACAAACTTCATAGAATGTGATTGATCATCACTAATGTAAAAATGGTACTCCCTCAAAATCTTCCTATCATCCTCTATACTTGTAGGTGATTGCATGAATGTTATGTGAAAAAATATGGAAACTTGTTGAGAAGTATAATAATTTTCTTACACCTCATTTGTGGTTGTAGTGTGTGGTACTCTGCAAAGTCTACAATCGAAACAATGGTATCCAGTGGAAACATATCCTTGCACAACTTGAATTACAAATCCAACCATTGAGCTCTATGTGTATGCCTTGCATACTCGTAAATAATCTTTTCACAAAAAATCTTCATGAACTCATACACTAGAATCTTTTCAGTGACTAAATCACATATTTTATGCTATTTCCCATCTTTTAGAGTATATTCCATTGTTTAGTATATTTTCCGTAATATACTTTTTCATTTCCAATTGCATGTGTACTATCCATATGTTCACAAGTTGATAAAGTTGCAAATAACCACAAAATAAGCATGTACCATCCAAACATGATGTCTTGTAAAAATTTTTAACCGTCCCCTATTTCACATAAAATGTTGGATATGAATTCCTTTGAACATCTAGGTGGCTAATTCATGTCACAATCTTGCAAAACAAACTTAGAATGCAAAAACGCACATATATGCTTAAAAACATCAAAATGGTTAGAAAATTCAATATGTATCCTACAACAATAAGTTTTGCATGTGTGATTTATCTTCACATAAAATGGTTTACCCATCTCAAAAAATCTTTGATTTAGTCAAATTTTAGGATACATACCAATAAATTTTGCAAAAAATTGTGTCTGAGTTGAGTTCAAAAAATGTTTCGCATGTGGGTCACAATTTTGGCTACTAGTCCTCCTTCTTATAACATCTGTTTGATTAGGGGAAGCACATGAGTTATTTGTCCAAAAATATTTAATCAATGATTTAAAAGCTTCACTAATTTCTTTATCCTTTCATAGTAGTCTACTGCTAAATTTCCATAACTAATTTTTTGTTGGATCTTCCAATTTCTCACACCTTAACATGGCTCTCCTTAGAGTACCTCTATTAATTTTCAATGTTTTTCTTGTCTTTTTCATGAGTTGAGCTTTCTTCGTTTGGGTACTTACTATTGTCAATGTAAGTACTCATCTTGTGATATTACTATCTTTTGTGCGTGATTTAGAACTCACTTTGTCATAAGCACTCATTAGATTCTTTACAATGCTTTTTTTATTTGAATTGTCCATCGTTCTTAGCCTAAGAATCTTCATGACAGGCCTAAATTTCAAATTTCTCATTATTTCAACAAATAATTGGTATTGATGTATAATATTTAATTCTTCAAAGAATAATCTCAACATACGATTAACTTTTCTTTGACAAGTACACTTGCTAATCTTGTCAGTCATTGATTTCAAAATATTAGTATCAATATCAATCAAATATTTTGGTCTTCTAAAATAAATTATGGAAGGTGTTATAATGTCTTCCATTCCCTCAACATTTTGAACATCAACATAAAATTGAGTGTTTTGCATACCTTGAACTGAAGATGATGTGTCTTGGAAATAAGATGCAGAAGATGGAATATCACCTACTTCATATGTTGATGTTGTGCCTTCAACATCACATGATGGAGTGTGTACATCGTCAAATGTACAAATTAGGTTTTCTTCAACATGAGATGATGATATGACTCCAACATTGGAAGATTTTATAGCTTCACAATTCAATTGTCTTCTTGAGCATAAAAGTCTCATTCATTCTCTTTGTCTTTCCAATTCTTCCTCTTTGTTTCTTTGTATTGGTGGTTCTTGTTCCTCATGGTTTGAAAATTCTTCATTATTGTTTTTCAATTTTCTTAGTTCACATAGTAGTTTCATTTATCTCTTTTAATTGCCAAATCTCTCTCCTTTTCTTTCGTTGTTTGAGTTTTTGGTTTCTTCCTTGGCATGATGATGATTTCTATATGTCAAATTATTCAAACATCTAAATTAATTACAATTTGTAAATTATAAATGATTCAAATACATATACAAATTAGGGCATATGCAGGATCATGGTGTGCCAAAAAGTGGCAATGTGAAAAAAATAGAGTTTGAAAACATCTAAAAGTGTTACAAAATCCGCTCTGACTTTTTTTAACCCATCCTGATACCAAACTTAGAAAGTAAGGCCCAACTCTTATCGGGTATTCGATTTCATATTGGATACTCGATATTTGAAAGTGTTATTTTAAAAAAAAAGCATAACTTGCGGGTTGTGTTTCACAGTCATATATCAGGTTTTAAGCACAATATCCATTTTTCAATTGGATGCACGATAAAAGGTTATTTAAAAAAAAAAATTTAATCAATTTTAATATAAATTTAATAAATTTTATTATAAAATTGTTAGTTTTAGTTGAATTTGTTAGAATTTAGGGTTTTTTTTATAGAAATTGTTAAAATTTAGGTTTTTTTAAATATAAATTATGTTTTGAAAATTAATAGGAATGGATGATTAAAATGATGACCATGAGGCAAGGAATATTGTTCCTCGTAACCCCCCACCAAATGATCTAGTGCCCTTTCAAAATCATCTACCAAATGATCCTTTACCCCATCAAAACCCTCCTCAAATCGAAGATTTGATAATTGAAAATCTCACCGAATTGATGGCTTTGTGAACAACATATAATAATGTACCCACATTGGCTACTATGTTATACCAACGAACAAAATACTGCTCTTCGTTGGCATGAAAAAATGAAAGAGATGTTTGATGATGGTTTGGACTATGATGAGGTTGTGACCCTCAATATAACCAAAGATTATTTGGCTAGCCTTTTTGCAAACCTAAAAACCAGTTTACTATTCGATCACAAAAACCCAAACTATTGATTAAATGGTGCACAAATGACACCATATGTGCAAACTTTTGTGATCGCTGGTGGATGGTTTTTGATATCCCACCACATAGAAATTTAGAGGTGCTATTTTATTTCCTTAGAAAATTGTATGTAGAATTTGTGTTCAAACTCAAAGTGAACTATTGGAGTATGAAGCCCAACATGGGTGTAGGGCTAGGAGCTCCTCAAGATAGACCCTCTTTCCAGTAGAAGAAAGTTGGCACTTTTGTCCCCCTACTAATGTCTCCCCCCCACCTCGAGTGTAGCATCTTGATATTATCATAGAGGCTAGCTCTTAGACCATTAGAGCCATTCATAGACTAAGTAGCCTATTGATATCTTAGACTAGGTTAGTCCTACCTCCCCGTGTTGATGATGTTGGCAATAGTTCATCATTGGCTAGCTAATCACACATTTGTGTGCCTCACACTTGCATTACGTGCAAAAATATCTTCTTGGGTACCATAGGTGATCTTCTTGAGTATCATTTTGTATTAGACGAGGATACACTAGATGTACATGCAGAGGCTATAGACCCTGATGCAAGAGAGGAGGGGAATGCAAAGGCATGGAATTCTTCTATGTTGGTATTTTTTTTGTTATGACATATGCGATTTAAAATTAATTTTTATAATAGAGTAATTTTTATTTTTAAGTCATACTGACTTATACATGTATGTGATGTTCATTCATGTTTAGTTGATGATCGAGGAGGAGCTAAGACAAGTCGATGATACTACACTCTCAACCATTTCATTTGGCCTAAAGACATACATGGTACATTATGTTGTGTTCTCATTATTTTTTCTATTTGATATTGTAGCATATATGGTTTCTAATCTTTCTTTTATCTTGCAAGTACCACTTGTCCCTAGGGGACAAAGTACGGGGGATGAGCCAATGCCCATTGACAAAGGAAAGGTAATTAGGTGCTTTCTATTTGATTAAATATTGATGCATTCTTGTAAAATGTTTGTGGTAATGAAATTTAATTACAATATTTATTGTATATAGGGTCTAGCTACTGGTGATGAGCCCATACTGATTTTGCGGTGTAGACTCTTAGGTATTTCCATTCGCACTGAGAGCCCCATTGTATGTATAAGTATCATTTATTTTTTATTTTCCTTATCTTCATAAATAAATTCAAAACTGATTTCCATGATATTAACAACTACTATTTTGTATCTCATAGGAAACTCCCAGTACATATGAGGTTTGATGAGAGAGTTTTGTATCTTTGATGATGCAACCACTATATCCTAAGGAGGAGCCTAAACTAGTAAGTTGTAGTTTGAATTCTTGATTAAATATGTTATAAATTTAGCATGCTATGAATTATAATGTTATATTTTAAGTTGTAGCTTCATCTGAAAAACATATTTGAACATATACAGGCCATAATCAGTGAGGTACAAGCATTGTCAAGGGCATACGAGAGGACTCCTGACTGGCGTAGGAGGTCAATGAGAGAGGTATTTATTATGAAATTTTAATAGCATTAATCTTAATTAAAAAAATATCACTATGCATTTGAGTAATTCAATGTTAGATACAAAGAAGCGTATAAATTTAGTAGTCTAACTTTGGGTTTTCCTTTTTTGTTTATGTAGGAAGCATCTGATCCACCTAGTGTAGCAAAGAGGCTGCATTTTGATCATCCACCAACACCCTAGCATAGTATAGTTTTTATGAGACATTTTGAGATGGAATATGCCACATTTTTTACAGAAACATTGATATTATACACATTCCGATGGCATGTTCAGCCACATTTTGTATATGGATCTATGTATTTTGATATATATTTGTGTACTTTGTCTGTGGATATAGGATCTTTGATATATATTTGTGTAATTTTTCTATGGATACATGTATTTTGATATATATTTTTGTCATTTATGTGCACAATGATATACATATTAATTTAGTATCTAGTATTGTTCAATTTATTGTGGATCATGTGTATTGTTTGAATGTTTATGGAATATCATTAGTTTTGATCATGTTTGTTATATTTATTCAAATGAAATAATTTGTGAATAACATTTTAAAAACATTTATTATCAAATTTGGATGCAATGTTTAATTTGAAGTGCTATCATGACATAAACACTCTTGTCAAGATCCTACACAAGGTTCACATAACCGATACTGATCCACTTAACCAAACTGGCTTCATTATAGGTGTTTTCAACCTTGTACGATCATGCTCAAATCCCTAACTAACTCTTTGCACTCATTTGTTGGAATATTAAAATAGGAATAATGCTTCTAAGAGGGGGGGTGAATCAGAAGTACTGTGCTTTGACCATTAAAACCCTTTTTTTTCTTCTTAACTGAAAGTAAATTGCATGCATATAAACATATCAAAAAATAATGAAAAACACATAAGCATAACACTTAAGATTTTGGTAACCTAGAAACCCTCCAGGAATAAGAAGGTAAAACTGGGGTGGGGATGATACCCACAAAAATTACTGCAGCAATAAGGTTTAACCACTTCTGATGGTCTACCCTGTTAAAGGCCTGCCCTGTTAAAAGCTTTACACTGTATCAATCGTGACCTAGTTAAAGGATTTCAAACACTTTACAAGAAGTGTTACCCTGCTAAAGGATTTCGTCACCTATTTATAGGATTTACAAAATAGCTGCTAAGCTAACCTATTAACATAGGATTTTCTTTCTAATATAATTGCTAGAGAGTATTAGGTATAATAAACCTGATAGCTTACAATCCTTCAATTACTGAATATAGGCACTTGATCTGCTTTTTCTGATCTTGATCCTCTGTGATCTGATACTCTTCACTCTAAGAATTAGTATTCCTTACACACCCTCGTCCATGCACCATAGGGTTCAATGTGATTTCATCTTCCTTATAAAGACATTCGAAGACTTAGGGTTAGGTATGGATCTACGATCCATATTGAAGCTCTATTTCTCACTTATTCCTTGCACATTTACAATTGGCTGCATGCCTTCTCCATTTTTCTTATTGGTTGCATGTTGATTGAATGGGAAAAACAAAAGATTTGATCTTATCTTTTAATCCTTCGAGATTTACCATATGTCGGCCATTAAAATGATTTACATCTGAATTTATAATGTTACAAACTCATATGTGCATTTTGTGTTGCTCGACACTTATTGATCTCTAATGCTTGGCACTTATATTAAAATGGCTTACTCGACACTTGTCATATTTCTATATTGCTCGGCATCATCTATGACTCAGCACTCAAATGTCACTCGACACTTGTGTCATGCTCGACACCTGATCTTCACTCGGCACCTGAAGGCTTCCCTAACTCGGCTCATGTTGTGGCTCGACATACATGGTGTACTCAGCTCCAATGTAGAAAGTGATTAAGTGTGTTGGCACTCAAGTGTCAAAAACCATTTTGAGACTAACAATCTCCCCCTTTGACATGAGTGACAAAAACACTTAACTAACCTTATGACTACATGTACTAATCTGCTTGGTATATACAGAGGTTTTTTTTAAAAAAAAACATTAATCAAAATTTATTAATGTACAATATATATACCTCAAAAGTATTGTAACTCCCCGTAAGTTGATTGTGCCATTATCAGTGCTATCTTGGTAAACAAAATTTGATGCTATATATTACGCTCCGCGTTTGCTATCTTGTCTCCCCCATTATCTTGTCTCCCAGTTTTTTATTATCTCCCCCTTTTTGACACTTTTTCTATTTTCTCCTTAGTCAAATCAGGCAATATGCTTGCTAGGGTTGTTTCTCTCATCTCCTTTTCCATTCTTAAACAAAAATGCCATCTGTCTTCTACAATTTTTGATAGTTCATCTGGCAATTGTCCATCTAGTTCAAGAGGGGTGTACTTGAACTTTGCCATCATTCCATAAATTGATTCCTCTATTCTATTATGTTCTTCTTTAGTGAACTTATTGAAATCAACTTTATTTATATTGCTTAAATCTCCATTTCCAATCTTTTTACATAATATATCAATTGAAGAATGACTTACCTTTTCAGATTGATCTTCTTCATCAGTATCAGGTTGAGCTACATATCTTCTTCTTTTCCTAGACTCATCTTATGTCTTCTTGATTTGTTTTTTCTTTGTTGCTTTCTCTTTATATTTTTGAGTAGAGGCCCTTGTTGTAGCTCTAGTTGTTGGCTTTTGGAGTGATGGCATGGTAGCTTTCTTTGGTTTGGGATGAGCTAGAGGCTGATCTTTTGCCTTTCTTTTCTTTGGCTTGGCCTGGGTTGGTGCTTCCTTGGTTTCTTCTTCCTCAACACCTTCCTCCTTGTCTTCACCTAGGTCTTGAGTTAGTTCCATTGGGCCTTGCTCTTGTTCATCCTCTTCATCATCATTGTCATCATCATCATCTTTAGCTTTAGCCTCTACCCTTCACCAAATTGCTTCTTAATTTTCTTCATCAATTTATCTTTCTTTTTCAATGTGGAGGTAGTTTTTAATTCCATATTTATTTTTGATCTTACAGCATCATAAGTGCCAAAATTTGGGGCAATCTTATCTGTTTCTTCTGCCAACAATGCAGTTATTGTTGCAGATGGTTCATCAACGTTGATTTCATAACCAAATGGCCTTAGCCATCTCACCCTTGGAATTTCAGCTTGAATATAGGTGAAGTCAATATCAACTAAGAAACATATATCATTAATATGTTTTTATACCAAGGAAATTGGTATTCTCACCCTTTGCTTCATGGATTTCTTGAAATCCTCAAAATAGCTTGTCATTAGAGTATCAAAATTTTCTTCCATTTGTTCTATATACTCATTTATTTGGGATATGATAGTCCTATCACTCCTCCATGTAACTTTTCCAAAAGAAATAAATTCATTCTGAACATAAAAGAATATACAAACCAAAATTGCTCCAAATTTACATTGAACACCCTTTGTCCTTCTTATGGCTGTTAGGTTTTCATTTATCTGCTGTAGTTGTAGTTCAACAAGATCATAAGTATGATTCTTTTTCACCAGTTTGTAACCTACATCTACTGCTATACATGGCACACTATTGAGTCTACTGGATTGGTAGAATTTGTCGGCAATAACTCTAACAACAAGCTTAACTAGAGGATCCTGAATGGTATGAATAGTCATTCCTCTCTTGTTCCACTAAGCCCCTGTATTCTTTTCAATGACCTCCTTGGATTCACTTCTCAAGGTCTTGTGCCAATCTAGGGTAGGATATCTAGTTACCCTATGAATTATTCTTTTTGTTAATTTGACAGGGACATCTTCTAACCATAGACTACCATCATGAATTCTGCTCAATACAAGTCTAATCCACTCTGTCTTAAATACGGTGAGAAAAATCAAAACTTGTGTCAAACCCTTCCTTTCAAAAATTTTGTATTCATCTTTTAATACTCTATCGAAACACATCTTTGCAAAGGCTTCTCTAATTTCCATGTCTCCTAGGGCTCCTATCTTGCAATTGTAACACCTTCTTACATCTTGAACCATGACAACGTTTGGGGGTATGCAAGAAAGGTCTTTGACTAGGTTGTTTTTGTATGCCACTTCAGGAATAGGGTGAAAATTAGGCTACCTAACCTCATTAGACACTAGCTGGACTTCAAACGATTCTTTTTCTAGGGTTTTCTTGGAACTCGAAGACATTTATGTAAACTAGGGTTTTTTTTTACACAAAAATAAGAAACTGCGTAGCTCGACACAAATGAAAATACCTCAAGATCGATGAAAGTGCATTGTAGGAGGTTGCAATCTACTTGGAATACTAGATTCTCGGTTGTGAAGTCACTCTGTGCTCTTTATCTCCTTTGCTTCTTGATCGCGATGAGGAAAAATGATTGAAATCGCGATAATATACCCTAGTTCCATTGCATTAAATGCTCAACTGCAGACTCAGCTTATGAAGAATTTTTAACATTACTCGGCTTGCACTAAATTTCTCTTTTACTCAGCTTCCATAGGAGTTTCTTAACTTGGCATTAGTCATCAACTCAGTCACTGTTAGGAACTCAGCTTCCACTAGGATTTTACGTGGCATCCAAAGACAGCTCGACATCATCATTTAAAATTTTGTCTTGGCATCTTGTTTCATGTAGATTTGTACTTTGCATTGCTTCTTCATGATTTAGGTCTGATGTATGATACTTCCTTGTATGTATCAACCCCATAGACTCATCTTGAGATTAATTGGATGAGAAATGATCACTTGACCTTGTGGGTGAAGTGACCCTTTCATTGGATGTACTTGATTCATTATTTTTCTACCATGTCTTCTTTATGTTTGTTCTGATGTATTACTCATCAATCTTTTCTTTGCCCTTGTTTGATTCAATTTTTGGTGCTTTTGACCTTGTAGGATAGTTTTTGCTGATGTGACTAGTTTTCAGGCAATTAAAACATGTAGTTTGGGTTAGCCAGCTACTATAATTCCCTCTGAAATGTGTTTTTATGCAATTTTGGGGTATATGTCCATATTCCTGACAATAATGACAACTATACCTGGTGTTGTAATCCCAATGGTATTGATTTTCATTTCCTTTTGTTTTTGTTTGTTGATTTGATGTCCACATAGGCTTTAATCTGCATTCAAAAGCTCTGTGTCCAAACTTCTTACAATTATGACAATGTCCATCAAATCTTTGTGTCCTTGTAACTCTGGATCTGCAATCTTGTGTCATATGTCCTTGCATGTTGCACTTGTGATAGTAACTTTTGTTTTTGGCTGTGTTTGTCTAATTGATTCTTCTACTCCTGCAAACATTAGCAATATGGCCCCTTTTATTATAGTAATGACAATTAGGTTTAGAATCCTTACCTTTGTCACTTCTTGGTTCAACACTCTTTGATGATTCTCCAATTTCATAGCTGTTGTATCCAAGCCCTGATGTATCATGGGCCGATCTTGGAAATTTCATCAATTGTTCAAAGTACTTGATGGCTTCACTTGATTTGTTGAGATTCTCTGCTACCTCTTTTTCTCTATTCAATTCATTTTGCAATTGTTCATTCTGCATCTTCAAAGTAGAGATCTCAATATCTTTTATGGTGAGTTCATGATGAAGATTCATTATTTGGGCAAGTGCATCCATCTACATGTTTGAGATCCTCGATAATTCAGTACATTTTTCTTCAAGTCTCTTTGCAAGATTTCTTTTGTCATCTTCCATCATGACTTTATCCTCAACTACTCTTTTCTTTTTTTCAGTGATTTCACATAACATTATGGCCTGAGATTCATGTTCCATCTTGAGAGATCTTATCTCGTCTGCTTGAACTTTATTTTTCTCCATTGGTTCTGCTATTGTTGCATCAAACTCTTTAGTGTCTCCATTGGTATACAGTTTTGTGATATCAATCTCCTTGTAGTTTATATCATTTTCAGCTATGGCTATATCCTTCATTCTCTTCAAGAATTTTCTCAATTCCTCCCTTGCTTCCTCTACTTTGTGTAGAGCTAGTTGCACATCAATCACTTGATTGTCAATAATCTTCCCAAGTTTGAAGACTTCCATCTTTAGATCTTTTTCTCCAAGTTGTTAGACTTCTTCTTGTGAGAACCTTGCAGCTCTGATACCAATTGTTGGAATATTCAAATAGGAATAATGCTTCTAAGAGGGGGGGTGAATCAGAAGTACTGTGCTTTGACCATTAAAACCCTTTTTTTTTTCTTCTTAACTGAAAGTAAATTGCATGCATATAAACATATCACACATTTATGAAAAACACATAAGCATAACACTTAAGGTTTTGGTAACCTAGAAACCCTCCAAGAATAAGAAGGTAAAATTGGGGTGGGGATGATACCCACAAAAATTACTACAGCAATAAAGTTTAACCACTTCTGATGGTTTGTCCTGTTAAAGGCCTACCCTGTTAAAAGCTTTACACTGTATCAATAGTGACCTGGTTAAAGGATTTCAAACACTTTACAAGAAGTGTTACCCTGCTAAAGGATTTCGTCACCTATTTATAGGATTTACAAAATAGCTGCTAAGCTAACCTATTACCATATGATTTTCTTTCTAATATAATTGCTGGAGAGTATTAGGTATAATAAACCTAATAGCTTATAATCCTTCGATTGCTGAATACAGGCACTTGATCTACTTTTTTTGATCTTGATCCTCTGTGATCTGATACTCTTCACTCTGAGAATTAGTTTTCCTTGCACACCCTCATCCATCCACCATAGGGTTCAATGTGATTTCATCTTCCTTATAAAGACATTCAAAGACTTAGGGTTAGGTATGGATCTACAATCCATATTGAATCTCTATTTCCTGCTTATTCCTTGCACATTTACAATTGGCTACATGTCTTCTCCATTTTTCTTATTGGCTGCATGCTGATTGCATCGGAAATATAAAAGATTTGATCTTATCTTTTAATCCTTTGAGATTTATCATATGTCAGCCATAAAAATGATTTACATATGAATTTATAATGTTACAAACTCATATGTGCATTCTGTGTTGCTCGACACTTACTGATCTCTGATGCTTGACACTTATATGAAACTGGCTTACTTGACACTTGTTGTATTTCTATATTGTTCAGCATCGTCTATGACTCGACACTCAAATGTCACTCGACACTTCTGTCATGCTCAGCACCTGAGCTTCACTCGACACCTGAAGGCTTCCTTGACTTGGCTCATGTTGTGGCTCGGCATACATGGTGTACTCAGCTCCAATGTAGAAAGTGATTAAGTGTGTTGGCACTCAAGTGTCAAAAACCATTTTGAGACTAACAATTTTCACTTTGCAAGAAAAAGTTGCAAAAGTTACAAAAGTTGCAAAATTGCTATTTCGCAACTTTTGTAACTTTTACAAATTTGAACAATTTTCGTTATAACTTTAAATTCTTAATTAGACAAGTTCACCAAACTTGGTAAGGGGTTATCGATATCCCTCATGAGCTTTGAGTTACAACCGTCAGAAGATCAACCTCGAAACACACTTAGAGCACCTTGGAGACTCCTCGGTATAGGGTGGCAGTAGATGATGGATGGTCTCCGTAGCTAGAACAAGGGTGTCACTAGGGTTCACCTGCCCATCCAAAGCTAATGGAACTGATGGTTTGATTCCAAGATCAATGGTTTCAAAGTTACGCTATGGTGCACCTATGAACTAAGACATACTATGAGTTTTGGCATCGAGCGAGATTGATGTGCTAAATCCAAACAAAATGTGATATCTCAAAAATGAGATAAGTTATTTTAGGCCTTGACATCATTGTCTTATAGAATTTTATGTTTCATCAATAGCCCTCACGAGCTCTAAGTTATGACCCTCAGAAGATTGACCTCGAAATGCACTTAGAGCACCTTGGAGATTACTCGGTACAAGGTGGCCACAGATGATGGATCGTCTTTGTGGTTCGAACAAGGGTGTCACTAGGGCTCACCTTCCCATCCAAAGCTAATGGTACTGATGATTCAATGCCAATATTAGCGGTTTCAAAGTTGTGATGTGGTTCACCTATGAACTGAGGCATATTGTGAGTTTTGGCATCAAGAGAGATCGCTGTGCCAAATCCAAATGGAATGTGATCTCTCAAAAATGAGATAGTTTATTTTAGGCCTTGGCATCACCATCCTATATAATTTGACATTTCATTGATAGCCCTCATGAGCTTTGAGTTATGACCCTTCGAAGATCGACCTCAAAATGCACTTAGAGCACCTTGGAGACTACTCGGTATGGGGTGGCCGCGGATGATGGATGGTCTTTGTGGCTAGAACAAGGGTGTCACTAAGGTTCACCCACCAATGAAGCTAATGGTGTTGATGATTTGATGCCAAGATCAGTAGTTTCAAAGTTACGTTGTGGTGCACCTATGAATTGAGGCACACTACGAGTTTTGGCATTGAGCTCGCTCGTTGTGCCGAATCCAAACGGAATGTGATCTCTAAAAAATGAGATAAGTTAATTTAGGCCTTAGCATCACTATCCTGTAGAATTAGAAATTTAATCAATAGCCCTCAAGAGCTTCGAGTTACAACCCTCAAAAGATCGACCTTAAAATGCACTTAGAGCACCTTGGAGACTACTTGGGGCAAGGTGGCCACGGATGATGGATGGTCTCTGTTCTGGAACAAGGGTGTCACTAGGGTTCACCAAACCATCTAGAGCTAATGGAACTAATGATTTGATGCCAAGATCAACGATTTCAAAGTTACGCTGTGGTGCACCTATGTACTGAGGCAAACTGCGAGTTTTGGCATCGAGCGAGATCATTGTGCTGAATCCAAATGGAATGTGATTTCTTGAAAATGAGATATTTTATTTTAAGCCTCAAAATCACTGTCCTGTAGAATTTTATGTTTCATTGATAGCCCTCACAAGCTCTGAGTTACGACCATTAGAAGATCAACCTTGAAATGCACTTAGAGCACCTTGGAGACTACTTGGTATAGGGTGGCCACGGATGATGGATGGTCTCTGTGGTTGGGACAAGAGTGTCACTAGGGTTCACCTACCCATCTAGAGCTAATGGCACTGATGATTCAATGCCAAGATTAGTGGTTTCAAATTTACACTGTAAATTAGATAAATCTATTTTGAAGCCTCCTTACCAATTCCATCAGCAAGCTCCATATGTTTATCACCCATCCATCCCTTCTCAAGCTTTATGTCATCCTACCAATATGTATTAGCAACCCCATGAGAGCTAGTTTATTTCCAATTAACATGATGATTTTAGGATCATCCCCTACATGTTGATAGCATAAGAGGAGATGAGGAGTATTGATAGACAACAAGAGTATTACATGCATAATGATGAGTGTGCTTATCAAGATAAAAAAAAAATGGATTGGCAACAAAGGAAGTATGCCAACTATCTTGAGAGAGAGATAACTATAAAAGAAGAGTAGATGAGATTGAAATTCTCTCAATTTCAAGAGGTAAAGACCCAACCACCTTGTATTCCTAGTCAATGAACCAACCCATTAAAGTGGAGGCCCTCAAAAATGAATTTCCAAGCTCTAGGCATGTTGATCCTCTATAGTATCCAAGTATACCTCCTATTTTTGAGACTCCAAGTTTCAGGGGTCATAGCCTTGCAAAAGAAATAGAACAATCCCTATATGAGTCCCTACATGGTCAAATTATCAAACTAACATGGAGGCCTTCTTGGACCAACTATCCTAATTTTAAAATGCCATACCTTGTCAAAGTTATCCCATGTGAATCAGTACAAGATCAAACAGTTGAAGGAAAAGATGATCTTGTTGGTTTTAAATTAGCATAACCATTTGAGGAGGCTCGAGATCATAGAAATGAGGATGAAAAGGAGGATGTTATTGGTTCTAATTTATTTATTGAGTTACCTATAATGTTGAACATGATGATGAATAAATTTGATTGGCTGCAAGGGAAGAAGTTGAGGACGAAGTAGAGGTTATGACCATCTTTTAAGAATTACCTTCTTTTGTTGATTAGAATGACGAAGATTTGATTCAAACCACATAATCACAATAAAAAATATGAATGAGATGGTAGCTAACCAAAGCGTAGAAGATTATTTTTATAGTATTTTAAAAGTTTTTTGTGAGAACCTTGCTACTAAAAATTTAGAGTATATGCATGTTATAGAAGCTCCAATTTTGGAAATATTTTTTCCTAATGATTTTAAGAATCAATGCAAGATGGATCCATTTCTCAAGAGCATTCAATAGGTTGATAGTTGTTATGAACTTTGAGCTACCTTAACAAAAGGAGGGGACTCCTTGAACATGGAGGAAGAGTTGGCATGGTTGTAATAATGCATGGTAACCATGATGAAGCAACAAAAAGGAGAAACACTATAGAAACAAACAAATCAAGCTTAAAGTTTGTGCTTTCAAGAGGCTATGAAATTGGGTATTTTTCCTAGCTCAAGTCAAGGGAGGAGTCACCATTCAAACTAGCACTTGAACATGAAGATGATTATGGAGAGGATCAAATGCAACATGTTGATTTAGTCCCAAATGTTGATACTTTCAATGAACAATGTGAATTAAGTCACACCATTTTCATTCGTCAATAGATGTTGCATCAAATGATTCAATATTGTTCATTTATCCATATTTTTGTATTTTCATTTAAGCATGTTAATCATGGCACTTTTAAGAATAAAGTCAACTATTTTAGCCAACCAGTGAATGAATTTATTTAGCATTTGTCTTATTACTGGTTAGGCTAGAGTAGGTTATTTTTCTAGCTTGCTACAAGTGTTACCTTTGGATAATACTTGTCAATTGAATATTACAATCAATGACCTTATTTATAATAGAAAAAAAACCAAGTCCCATGTTTAGTTCTTGATGAATTGAATTTATCTATTGATTTAGAACAATTATATATTTTCATTCTTTATTGCTTAATCACAAGTCCTTGGTTTATGACTACTTAGAATGCTTGACATTAATGCATAATAAACCTCATAATCTTACAATATATTAGGTGCTATCTTATTCATTATAATATTCATATAGGAACATTCAATTGTGGAGTGTACATTAAGCCTAAATTTGGCTCGTTAATATCTTTCCTTTCTTGTACATAGATTGAATAGGGATTTTGAATTCTAGCTCAACATTTTTGGGTAAGTATGACGATGTGTCACTACCATCTTTCTCTTCCAACAAACAAACATGGAAAAAGGTTGAGAGATGAAAAACTTATTTTAATTTGACATATCTTTAGAGATGTTAATTCACCCCCCTTAGGATCATACAACCAATAGGCTTTACTAGAGTCATAATAATTGATAAGGATTAATTTTTCAATGTTATTATCATAATTCATTATCTTCTCTTTTTGGGATATGTTTGTATGAAATGATCCCAATTTTAAAAGAATATTTAACTATTTATTTTCTTCATAGTCATTCTTCTTTAAGAGATATTCCTTCTAAGCTAATAATCATACTTTAATTGATCAAATGAGATTATATATGAATTACCTATCCCTATAATTTATCATTAGAATTAATTACAATATTTGATCATGGATCTAGCTTTATCTTAAAATGTTCTATGTATTATTTTAGCTACTCTACTTTTGTAGAGTATATAAACTGGAGAATTGCCTTTTAGTTGCATTTTATTTACAAATGTACCATCTTAAAATGGAAGCACCCATTGTTTAAGACCCTTTTTGTCCTTCTCTTTAGCAACCTTATAGAACATGGATGGATTTGTGCTCAATCAACTCTTTCTCCTATTTAGTCCCACTTCTTCCATTTTCATCTACAGAGTTTCTAAGTCCTCAAGGTTACCCATTCTTGGGATAAATCTCTAATAGGTCGACCCAAGTTGGCATTTTTTGGAATAGCTTGACCCAAATCAACCTATTCTAGAATAGGTTGACCTAGGTCAACCTACTCCAAAACATGTCAACCTAGGTTGACTAAGTCTAGAATAGGTTAACCTAGGTCCAACTATTCCAAAATAGGATGAATCGGGTTGACCTATTCCCTAGGGACTTTGGGTCCCAATGCAATTTTTTTCTTAGAGTTGTAAATTTGGAATTTAGGTGACTTGTAGGCTTGCTTTGTTTTTTGCACCCAAAAACTAGTATAAAAAGAGGCCTAGGCACCTCATTTTACATACATAAGTTATCCAAGCATATTAACGCATCCATATGCACACATACGAGAAATAAAAAAACCTTAAGAAATGAAGCTAGTATATTCCTAAGGTACTTCCAACATTCATTCAAGAATTCAAGGATCCTTTTTTAGCATTTTCTCTTTAATACCTAGCATTTTGTTGGTACTAAAGGAGGGGATCTACATTGTGGAATTTATATTCTACTTCTTGGATGCACATTTACATCCATGGATCCATGATATGGTTGTGGTAGATCTATTGTATTTATAGAGGCTTACTACATCCTTCATCATAAATTCAACATCTACAACATATAAGCATTGCAAAACCCTTATTGACAAGGGTTTCATCAAGAAACATGGATATTTACATTTGTTTTGCTTCTTTTCATGCTTTACATTTAATTTCATTGTGATATTTCTATTTAGATTAAACCATGTAGTATTTGAGTCAAACTCATTTACCCATGTATCATGAGTAGTGGTTCAGAGGAAGCCATTGTAGAATTTGAGCAATATAAATTCATGAAACCCTAAAGAACACATGTATGCAAGAACTTGTCACAGATAGGTAAAGAGAAAAAAAGACAAGGGTTTAACTTTGACAATATACAAGATCACAATATTAGAATAAAATAATGAGTAAAACATACAATGGATATATATGGACAACAATGCTTTGAGTTTATACAAATAGATTAGATAAATGTAGCAAATCACACAAGTGTTTCAATAACTTTATGTGATTGTTGTCACACTATTAGAGCATATATAATATATAGAGCCCAAAATATGACTTGAACTATAACAACCAACTTTAATAAAGTGTAACAAAACCACCCTAGCATTCCCAAGATATAGAAAACATTATCCAAATCAACTCTTTCTTCCACCCATCACTCTTCTTGCACCACAAGTCTTTCTTTATAATAACATAGAGATGGAAACCTCACACCATAAAAAGAAATGAAATGAATTGATAAGACTTGTAGTAAAAGGTTTACACAATATTAGCATCATAAAATCACTTCTTGTTTCAATGCCTTATTGTGAATGAGTATTCAAACTTATTGACACCTTCCCCACATTGTTTTTCAAGGAATCAAGTATACATATTCTTTGCTCAAATTTTCTCCCTCAATAGTTATCTATATTTTTGGACTTACATGCCCAAACCTTCACCTTTCACACCTATGTTTGTGGTCTTCTATGTTAATTCTAATTGTTCATCCATATTTTCTAGATTTGTCTTATTTGATTAGTTTGCTACTAATGGTTTTAATAATGATAATGTTAGCTCTATGTCAAATAAGAAAAAAGCCAAACTTGTAATAAGATATCCACAAGCAATTATCTTTCATTGTCTCCTTGCTTCAATACTCATATAGCTATAAATGCTCTTAAAATTGTCCTTATAGCCTTGTATCACATGCAAATATGATTTGCAAGAACTTGTTCAATATCTTCCTCTTATAATTCCTTACAAAGAACCTACCAAAATACAAATTAGGATATGTAATTAATTTAACTTGTCTTTTTCATTATTAAAAGAACCATATATAAAAAAACTTCACATTTTACATCATAATACATCATAAATCTTAGGAATTCTCCCCAACACCCCCCCAACACTCTTCATGATGTACCTACATTCCAATTTCATAAAAAATATTAGTAACTTATTGTATTAAACAAGATAATCATCAATTCACTAAATCATTATGAAGAAAATAACATAAGAAGTAAATATACCTAGTCAAGTGTTCCAGTAGGGTCCTCTTTCTATTTTAGGGTCTCCAATAGTGATTCATGATCAACATTAGTAATAGTAAAAAGTTCTTTTACTTTTGGTCTTCCTTGATGCTTCAACAACTTTACATTTGTTGCTATAATACGATGTCAATATATGAGAATTATTTTGTGCTTCTGATAGTCTTCAAATGCAAGAATTCCATTCCTTCTAAGCATGTATGTCCACAACCATGTTCCAGCAACAACCACTAACCCAATAGGATATGTGAATCAATCATCATCTATGACTGATTATGCAAGCTTTTGTTTACCTCTTACACAACGTGCTAACCAATACTTAGATTTCTCATCTTTTCCCTATGGTGTAACCAATGCAAAAACATATCCTGGCTAAAGAAGATCTAATAGATGGTTATGCTCAAGTGAACTTTCCATGTCATCATTTCTGATAGAGGGTATGATAGAAAATGGAGTAAGATAATGTGGAGCCCATGTGTCCACCCACTCACTTGACTCACAATGATCCCAATCACATTGAAAACAACTAGGACAAAAGCAAGCTAGTTGTCATGTCCAAATGGTCCATGTACTAGAATCAGAGCTCTGGAATGAATGCATTTTTGATGAGCCTCTCACTATAGCACTATCTAATCTATCACCTATGGACCCTTCCTCAACCAACCAAAAGAACCTATGTACCACTGAATCAAGAGTCCCCCTAGTGATAATGCTAAACTACACCAATCAACAATGCTATGAGCATCAAGAAGCTTTGTTGTTGAAATCTTTAATTGCTCCTTAACTAGAGCTCTCTTCACACATGGCCCTGCTCCATCATGTTCCCTTTTCCCATGGTTGGACTCAAAAAAACTCCAAATATGAGGCACCCCCCTCTCTATGTGCATCCTACATAACCAATAAAATATGCGAGCATTCTTGAATTGACCTATACATTTATCTAACCAAATGATATGTCTATCCATAGCAATTGCATGCTCCTGTAAGAAATCAAAATAATTCTCAAAACAATGTTGTACAAACTCGTGAGAGTGAGATCTATCATCTCTCATATAAAAATGACACTCTCTAATAATATTTTGATTATCTTCCACACTATCAGGGACATGTCTATATGTTATGTGGACAAAAATAGCAATATGAATGGAGTTGTAATACTGAGATTGTGTCTCATTTTGAGGTTGCAATGTGTAGTTTTCAGCAAAATCAACAACTGATATAATAGTGCCAATGGGAAAAGTCTCCTTACACATTCTAAATTTTTTATCCGACCACTGAGACCTATGACTATGTCTTGTATACTTGTAGAAAAGATTTGCCTTAAAATCTGAAATAAAACTAGCCACGCTGATTTCTTTTGTAACCAATTCACATATAGAGCCCTCACTCCCAATCTTCAATGTGTATTTTTTTGTTTTATATACCTTTCTTTTTACTATTATCTTTCCAAGATCTTGTTCGCATCCCTCATGGAAACATGTGTCAAACTTGGATAAGCCACCACATTCAAAACACTTCTCATTTAAGCAAGCATTTCTATAAAAGAAACAACCATCAACTCTATGACATAAAAATTGATCTAGCAAGTCTCTTGATGACTTTGGAAGCCCTCTAGCACCACAATTCTCCAAAATCTCTTCACTATGCAAATTAGAATGGATGGAGCGTAATAGTTTATGGTGCATAGAAAACTCGACATGATATTTGCAACAACATGTATTTCAAATTTTAAGTGGCACACAATAAAATGGCTTCAAAGATTCAAAAGCCCTTTGTGATATATGAAGACTTGGATGACTCTCTCCAAGTTTTTTGAACAACATAGTTTAACTTAGCTCCAAATAGTGTTTAGGATGTGGCATGCGATCTCTGATGTCAATTCTCAACTTTAACACATCTTTAGCATTGGGTGATACTCATGAGCTAGAGTGCCAAAATTGTGTAATTTCTTCCTTCACATCATTGGATAGCTTCTTATCAAAATGTGGAAGTCTCCCACCAAAACCCCATGTTTCATTTTGAAGAGGATCATCGATTCTCTCTCATCTACTAAGTGCTCTTCTCAAAGTAGTACGATTTAGGTTCAAGTCAATACAAGTTTGTCTCATATATCTACCCTTTCTCAAATGATGAATTACCAAAGAGGTTGTAATAACCCTTCGAGCCGCTCTCTTATCCTTCGCCCTACTATTTTTTCCAATGCTATTAAGAGAACTAAAAAGATTCTTCACAATAATGGCATTTCTTTCCAATTTTTGATTGACACAAATCTTCAATTTGGAAAGCACAGGTCTCATCTTTTGCATCTTTAATAAGTGCATAAAAAGCTGACATTGCTCCACCACTGTCTTGTTGCCAAAAAACATCTAATATAGTCTTAAAGTGCATAACCGAATGGTTCTTTGTGATATTTTCCCTTCTAAATTGGTAATAATCATTTCATCAATTTCAATTATCGATTTTGGTATTCTAGAGTCTTCATGTCAATTATAATTAGGAGATATGTAAGGTTCCTATGCATTAGGTTCATGTGCATTGTCATGTTCGGCATGGTCAATCATGTAATTTACATTATGATCTGGTAGCATTTCATCCTCCAAATTTTTATTCTCTAAATTTTCAATCTCGGCTTTATCATTTTCAATTGGTACATTTTCATTCCCCAACTACACATATTCATTGTCTAACTCTATGATTTCACCTTCGACTAATTCATCGTCAACTTGATTCACATTTAACATACCTCACTAGTACATTTGACCCTATTTTTCGACCAAAATTTTTGACCATCTATTAAAATGTTTTAGATTGGTCAAAATATGGAAGGAAAAACATCTTTTTTTAAAAAATCCATTCCCGTGTTAGTCAAAATTTTGACCAACATGGGCTTCATAATGTTAAACTGAAAAAGGGATTTCGCTATTTCATTGTTATGCATTTGCCCACGTGTGGGAGCTGCATGCAAAAATGGTTTTCGCTCTTCTGAACGCCTCAAAAAGATCTGTCCTCACTATGAAATGCCGGTAGATGCTCTTTGTAAGTTTCTCTTGTCTTCATTCATCCATTTTCATTTTGATCTAAGATCGATTGGTGGAGTATTGGGGAAGAATGACTTGCTATAACTGTGGAAGCCATGAGCGTCCCCTAGTTTATCATTTTTTAAGCTTCAAAATTCTATTTCTTCCAATGAATCGACAGATGCCTTTAAATTTTGGGGAGGAAGAATGTATCATTATATTTTTCAAAGTTTGTTTTCTTTTTGTTAACTCCTGTTTGAATATTGGTGCTTGAAGGCCACAGTTTGGGTTCGAAAGACTTACCTCGAATCAAATCCATCATGGCCATGAGTAGGAGCCAAGTCTAAGACACCTTACTACACACCCTTGGATATTTAGATCCCACTGAATGTAAGAGACTGTGGATAGGAGAGTCTCCAAGTCCCATTGGGTATATACTTCCAGAATTACCTGTATATATTTATATTTATCAAAGAAATACAAAATTTATAGTAAATAAAATTTGGGTAAATTAAACACATTGCATTGCAAATGATAATAGAGCACATTTATTTTTCTATTAGTAATGGATACTGTGTGTTTACTTGCAAAATGACAACTAAGAAACTCAACAAAAGAAGGAAAAGACTGGATGCAAAAGATGAATAATTGTAGAAGTAATATATCCTGTTAAGTGCACTATGATGAGACATGTCTATTCAGACACCCCACCCTTTCTAAAATTGTTGTAGTTGCACCTCTCTGTTCTTATTGAAAACCATAACATCATTAAAATATGAAAAAGTTTTGAATAGTAAATAAGTTGAATGAAAAGAAGTCACTTCATTTGAATATGCTTTTGTAAGATAAATATATTAAAATGATATTATTGATATGACTTTGGTTAATAAGTTTCATCTGCAAAGATTTGGTTTACTTCCAAACTTTTCATAGAGTTTGGAATCAAGATTAGAAGTTTTGAATAATGTATAAGTTAAATGGGAAGAATTGGCTTTGCAAGCTTCCAAAGGGGAATTTCATGCCAAATTGATGTGATGTGGCTGTGAATCTTGTCAACTAATTGACCTTTTTACAAGAAACTAAACTAACGAATAGTTCATTTATGCAGATACACTCCTGTCCTACCAGAATCACACCATTTTGTCATGTAAAGAATATGATCATCTCTTGGTTTATTCTTGTGTGGGAAAAAGTAAAGTCTTACCAAATAATATAGTGCTAATTGTAATTGAAAGGTATACTAATAAGAATGAGTTTGTTTTAGCATAGGCTTTATTTTTACATTCAAGTTGGAATTTTGACTTCAAGTTTTTTTGGTCCACCAAAAAAGCTCTCCGTGCTTATATCCTCTCAGAATTCCAAGAATGACTTCTGGAATGACTTTCCTTAGTATCACATTGATATGAGCATGACATAGTTTAAAGTTTGGGTAAAATGGGTGCTTCTCTTATTCTTGTTTTCATGACAAATATTTGACCATGGAGCATTTATAAATATATAAAAAATGGAGCAGTGACTTTAATTGTGTTGTATTTAAGTATCTCCCTTTTGTCATGTTAAGAATCTAGTTGTCTCTACGTCAATCATGGTACATTTATTGAATATAGTCCCTCTTTGGCTTTTTAAAATCTTGCCACTTCTTTTGTAGTGTGTTGGGGAGGACATTGAAGACTTGGAATACACACCAAAGCTAGAATTCGAAGGGATTTTCAAAGTGACCAATGTACCAAATGAGGTAGTTTAGGCTATTTCCTTTTCTATCATAAACTCCGTGTCTCTAAAACTTATTCTGATTCCTTTGAAATTTGATATATATGTAGAGAGAGATTATTAAGCAGTGGTTTGATCATATGCATGAAGTCAAAATTGGGATTTATGTGACATACAATGGTGATTTTTTTGATTGGCCTTTCCTGGAGCAACGGGCTAATCATTATGGAATGAGAATGAGCGATGTAAGTGATTTTCTGTATCAAGTATGAAAATTGCTTAAATTAGCAAACTATTGGGGATTTTGAATTACTTTCTATTCAGGAGAAAGTTCACAATTCATGATGGTTCAATGAATCTGCATTGCCATTTAAAGTCTTAATGTGCAGAGTACTTGTTCCAGATGCCTAAGTAATTTATTTTGATCTTGTCTTAGTTATATTGAATCAAACCATTATTTTATTTTGTCTTTTCTAATAAGTAATACATTTTGATTGTGTTCTCTGGGCATTATATCTAGCATGGAAGACTGATTTTTACCTTGACATAAGTGTGCATTTCACAGATAGAAAGTATATGACTAGAATTTTTCATTTGTGATGCTGTGAATTTAAAGTATTCTGCACTCTCGCTTTATATATTAGTTTTGTCTTTTTATTGATGAAAGCCCTTGCTAGGTTATGTTTAATTTAGATTAGATGGTGATGGATATTTTACATTAAAGTCACCTAGGATTTGTACATGGGTGTGCCCAATTGGATATGCTGCACCAGGGACCAAAGTTGGTTGCAATATGTTTCTGATTTTAGCACTTTAACATGTCTCTTGGTGATTTGAACTGATGGCTCTGTCATGTGTCTGAAATCATTTATGACTCATACTTATCCCATTTGACCTTAGGACAGGCATGTGACAAAATATTATCATACTTTTGTTGATAAAAAACCCTTTGTTGCTGACATACTGAAATATAAAATATGAAATGCATGGCCAAGATAACTTAAATTAATAAATGAAGTAAAATATGAAAGATTAATTACACTAAGTTGCCAATTGTGTTTGGAAATGAAGTGAAAAATAGTGTTTTTCTTAAAAACTGTAGGCAGAAAAAGGTTTTAATGTGGATTTGGACAAGTATTAGCACAAAAATTGTGTTTTTCCCTACTGCCAAATCAATTTTATAGGTAAGAATCACCATGAATTTAATAACAACTCGCGTAGCAATCTGGCTTATGAATACTAAACAAGTTTTGCAATTATGGTTAGAATGTTTTACTCTTTTCTTACCTCATTTGTCTAGGTCTGAATGCATTGATGCTTCTTAGGCTTCAGTCTCACGACCCCATTAATTAAGTCTATTTTACAAAAAATATTTTTAGCTGGGACTTGTGCGATCTTTAGAATTAACTTTTCCTATGTTTGGATAGAATTAACATTAAAATTAAAACTTAAAATGTTGTATGTATATTTCTCTCTTTTGATTTATTTTATTCTCTTGCTCTAGGAACAACTCTTCCTATATCATTTCCAGTTGATTGTTATTTGAGACTGGCACTCTAATGCTGTTTACCTAGTCCCTTTATTCATGAAAACTAATATAGTTTAAAATTCAAGTTTAATTTATGTTTTCAAATAGGAGAAGGTTTTGCAATTTCTCACCTAGACCCTATCAAAGTGATTTTTTAATTTGTGTTTGGCTGCTTATAAGTTTTCATCTCCAGTAAATCGTTATCCTAAAGTTGTTTGCATTATGTGAAGATACTGTATCATTCTGATATTATTGTTGGTTGACTGCAGGAACTTGGCTTCCATTGTGCTAAATTTAAGGTGAATGACGTGCTAAATTTGCATGCCACCTAGATTGTTTTTCTTGGGTCAAGCGTGACAGTTATCGACCATAAGGTAGCTAGGGCCTGAAGGTGCTAGTTTTGTCTATCAAGACACTGTAACTTCTAATAGTTAAAATTTTTTTTGTTAGAGTTTCTATATTATGTTTAGAAGGAGCTTAAATTTAGAGAAATAGATCAAGACTTGCTCCAGATATTATTTAATCATTTGTGCTTGGTGAATGCATTTTATGCCTAGCCTGAAATTAAAATGGAATTTATCCTTGGCTTAGACTGTGCGAGTTTTCCTTTTCACATTTATGCCAAAATGGTTTTTTTTCGTTAATTGTAATTTTAATTCTATAAACCTCCTCTTCTTTTCCCTTCAAGATCTCGTGTCTTACTATCTTGATGTTTCTAAATAGTGGGCATATTCTTATGTATCTTTCCTATGTTTGTGGCAGCAATAACACTATAAACAGAAAAATTGTCATTGATTTTGGAGCTGTAGTTTTATTTTAGACTTGCAGAACCTCTTCATCTAGAAGTAGAACATCCCTGATCCAAACTTGGCAGAAAGTGTACATTTCATTTTACATGTGTTCTGGAAGGTTACTTTTCAAACAATTTTATCTCAAGTTGCACTTTGCTTAATGGATAGAATGCATGAACCTTTTAAATTGGTAGTTTCATGAATCTTGATTTTGTTTTAAGATAGGATAACAATTTAGTGGATATCTTGTTTGAGATTAAAATGGTGGGTATATGTTTAATCTAGTTCTGTACCATATTTCCTACCAGCTTTCTTCAGCACACTGAAAAGTTCTTTAAATGGCATTCTCTACTTTTTGTTTTCTACATGTTTTGAGTTTTTTGTTTTTGGTGAATTGTGGTGAAAGGAGATTCCTCCCATTATATTGAAAGAAAGTAATTTGATTACAATGACTAATTTGGCTAAGATCATGATGCGAATGCCTTGAGGGATGTCTTGCAGTCTTTTGATCTGATCAGGAGAAAATAGATTTCATTGAAGTTTATAAAATAAGCATATTTTTGCATGTTATTTGTTGCCAGTATTTTCATCAGAGTGATGCATGCATCATGTCTTTGCTCTTGCTTGCTATTGAAATGGATCCTCAACCAGGCCTCCTTTTGAATCTCTTCTCAAACCAGCAAGTGCCGTCAATGCCACAAATCTATAGACTCGATTCACTGTGTTGTTGATCACTCTTCTACCACATTCAAATTTGTTGAGTGATTTGTATTTTGTTTAGTAGATGTATTCCTGTTTTAAGCTGTAGACAACAAATTAGAAATATGCAAGTATTATGTCAGTGCTTAACAATTCAATTAATTGTCTTAGGACAAGTTTTCCTAATTCGCTTGTATTATATCTTATGTACGTTCCAGCCTGTTGAATTATTCTTGGTCATTCATGGTTATGATCCATTGGAAGTAAATCCTGAGGATATGGTCTACTTTGCAATGGAAGAGCCACAGGTCAGTCATAATGATACACTTGAATATTGATGCCGATTTCTTGATTCACTCATTTTGTATTTCACTAGTAGGAGTAAAAGATAATATTGCATTGCTATTTACATTGCTTGTTTAAATTATTTGTCAGTGTACTGGTTTCATTTTTCTCCATTTTTGAGTGCCATGATATGTTTTTTTGATACTTATTTTGTGCAGACAATGGCTTCCTATTCAGTATTTGATGCAGTTGAAACATATTACCTTTACATGACATATGTACACCCTTTTATCTTTTCTTTAGCAACAATAATCCCTATGCCCCCTGATGAAGTTTTACACAAAGGCAGTGGAACTCTTTGTGAAATGTTGCTTATAGTTTAGGTGACTAATCTTTCAATGGCTTGAAATCTTTTATAAATTGTTCCAATCTAATTTAGGGTCACTTAAATCTATCAACATTTTGAAATATTCACACATTTAGAAAACTGAAATTCAATAATGTATACTTTTAAAGATTTTTTTAAAATGAAATGGGTATTGAAATAATTACATTCCTGGTTGTTCCCTACTATTTTGGTACAACATTGGTTAAATCCAAGCTAGATCTTATTAAGCGTTATAATGCTTAAATGCTTTCTTCAAGTCTTGGATTTTCATTCTAGAAAAATTTGTTTATTTTCTTTAGCGATTTCATCCTTTTTGTTCACAGGTTTTTTGAAAGTTGCTTCAAGGCTTAAACATGATTATTAGTGCTTTGGTGATTATAATATAGGGTTTTGATGATATTATTGTTGGATTTTTATTAATGTATGAACCTTTGCAGGCATTCAAGGAAAACATCATTTGTTCCAACAAGCATCAATCTGAACCAGAAAAGTTTTACAATGGGCATCTACTTGAGAGTGAAACATATATTGGAGGCCATATTGAATGTCTTGAAATTGGTGTCTTCCACTCTGATCTTCCTACAAAATTTTTTCTTGAACCTTCAGCTTATCAGGTGCCTTTCTGGTCAAAATTTCTTTTGAAAGAATATATTTTGCAGGAATTTTTCCTTGAGTACTATGTTATCAAATTCTTCATTGGCAAGTCCAAAGTCTTGTCCCATTCTTGCAAAAGTCTGGTCCTTATCATATTCTTGCTAAAGTCTTTCTAAATTTTGTTAAACGAACCCAACACAAATTTTGTAGATAATGCTTTGTCATATAAGACTTAGCTCTGCAATGTGTTTGTAACATCTGGCTTTGAATTTTCTAGTTCTTTGGTGTCTGCGGATTGGTGTAGGTATTGTTAAATGAGCATTGTGGAAGCAAGTACAGTATTTTAGGGAATATACATCTCGAATAACAACCGTTGTTGGGGAAAAGCATGCTTTGAGTGTTGTAAGCAATGTGCTTTACTACTTGGCTGCAGGGAATGCTGATTTGGGTGTTAGTTATTTCTTCAATATAGGAAATGTTAACAGTAACTATGCTAGGATCTGTACAATGCTGGAGCCAGAAAGTTCATAGTAGTAGGGCTATCGATCTTGGGATGTTCACCTTAAAATAGAACATTTCTTGCTATGGAAGGGAGGCCATGCAATGTAAGAATAAATGATGCATCACCCTACTTCAACAGAAACTGGGCACCTTCTCTCTCCAACACGGAGAGCTCACTGCCAGGATCAACTATTGTTTACTCAGACATCTATGACATTGCAGTGGATGCTGTTGCTTATCTATGACATCTATACAAGTTTTTCACCATATAGCTTGGATGGACCAAAAGATTCATCACTAGAACCTTGTAGTTCTGATTCTGATTGTGGATGTTCTCAAGCAAATCAAAATTTTGCTTCTTACTAGAGTAATTCCTTCTAGACTTTGAAATTTCATATCAAACCAAACATTGAACTGATTAAAAATCCAACCTTTCTAATTATGTGAATGTGTTCCATAAAGATAGAGGTTTCACACATCACATATCCTTTTGTTATTCATTGATTACACGATCAATAAACAAGTTAACTAAAATCTCTACATTTCATGTTATATCCATTTGCAACATGTGCCTCATGGCTATGTTTTTGTGATGGGCGATAACCAGAACAACAACTGTGACTCTCATGTTTGGTAAGTAGAGTGGAAGCTTAAGTTTCTAATAGACTGTGTGCCACCTATATTTGTATATTTGACTTTTAAATGGACTGACTCTGATTTGTCTTATTTTAAAACAGGGGATCTCTTCCTATCAAGAACATTCTAGGAAGATATGTAATGTGTTATTTGCGACCGTCACAATTGGGATCCGACATATATAGACATCATTAGAAATTTAGAGGCACGAGATTTGCCAGGATGTTACTAGACAATAGCTTTTATGACAACATGAATTTCTTTTTGTGGAGAAAATCCTAGTAGTAGTCATGCATCATATGCAACCTTTGAATATTGGCAGGGACCTTGGTGGACAGAAAACTAGTGGTTGTGAGTATGTGTCATTGGAGTACCAATTCTTGACTGGGGTAAAGCTTCTTAGGAAAATGTTGTCTATAGTAAAATGAGCAACTGCAGACTCTACAGACTCACTTCTCAGTCACATAATTTGGTGGTTGTAATTTCCTTATATTTCTGATTACGAGATACTACTTGAATTCTTCACAATTCAATGAATATAGAAATAGTTTCTTGTATTAAAGTACTATTTGAATGATTCTTAATTCCAAATGCATATACAGTATGGTTCAGATCAAAATAATTATGATTGCATAACAATCAAGATAATATATATTTGCTATTTCTCATATACAGGAAATTACATGCAATGACTGAGGAAATTCTCAGTACCTTGTACTATTCGTTGTGTCTGATATACAAGTAAGAATTTGCAAATATGCAGTCTGTCTCTGATATAACTTTATATTTATGCTCTAAATATTATGATAAGTTGTCTGATATGACAATATAAATATACTCAAAGATGATGTCATTTCTGATGGTAGACTTTATATGCCTGCACTGAATGGGTGCCAAAGGTAATATGCTCTCTTACAGAGTGATCATTGTGAGATACAAAATATAATAAGTTCTTCCAATAATCCTGAGTTGAATGATAGAACTACCTTTTTATAGCTTTCATTAGAAATGATTAGTCATGTTGTAAATGACATGAGTTATATCTCTTTTCAGTTGCACCCTTTCATAATAATCTCTAATCACTTCTCTTATGATCCAGATTGGTTTGTTCACAATAAGCACTGGGTGGGGGTGACTTGGTGAGTTGACCTAGGGGGTGGACTTGGTGAGCGAACATAAAGAGTCCACTTGGTGAGCGCACTTGAATTGTTGGCTTGGCGAGCTAACTAGGGGACTCAGCCTGGTGAGCTGACATGGCGAGTCAACTTAAAGTGGTGAGATGGTGGGGAAAGTGGGGGTGACTTGGTGAGCTGACCTAGAGAGTTGGCCTAGGGGGCGAACTTGGTGAGTGAACTTAGAGAGTCGACTTGGTGAGCATACTTCAATTGTCAGCTTGGCGAGCTGGCTTGGGGAGCTGGCCTAGCGATCTAACATGGTGAGTGGGCTTAAAGTGGCAACTTGATGGGGCAAGTTGACGAGCCCACTTAGCGAGGCCACTTAGAGACATGACATGGTGAGCTGACTTGGTGAGAAAGCTCAATGAGTGGACCTAAAGACTGACCTTGATGAGGCACTTTGGTGGGGTGACTTGATGATCAAACTCAAAGAGTCAACTTGGCGAGCATACTTGAATAGTCGACTTGGTGGGGCAAGTTGGTGAGGCAAGAGGTGAGTCAACTTGGTGCGGCGACTTGGCGAGCTGACTTGGCGATCGGACTTAAAGACTGACCTTGATGAGGTGCTTTGGTGGGGTGACTTGATGAGCGAATTTAAAGAGTTAACTTTGTGAGCGTACTCGAACAATCGACTTGGTGAAATGACTTGGTGGGCTGGCTTGGCGAGCCGACCTGGCGTACGCACTTGAACAGTAGACTTGGTGAGCTGACTAAAAGAGTCAACTCATTGAGGTAACTGGGTGGGACTGACTTGGCGAGCTGACCTAGAGAGTTGACCTAGGGGATGGGCTTGGTGAGAAAACTTAAAGAGTCGACTTGGTGAGCAGACTTGGGGACTTGGTGGGACATGTGGGCGAGCCGACTTGGTGAGGCAACTTGGTGACATGAATTGGTGGGCTAGCTTGGTGAGCTGACCTTAAAGAGTCAACTTTGTGAGTGTACTCAAACAATCGACTTGGTGACATGACTTGGTGGGCTTGGCGAGCTGACCTGGCGTGCATACTTGAACAGTAGACTTGGTGAGCTAACTTAAAGAGTCAACTTGTTGAGGTGACTCGGTGGGGGTGACTTGGTGGGCTAACCTGGAGAGTTGACCTAGGGGGCGGACTTGGTGAGCGAACTTAAAGAGTTGACTTGGTGAGCATACTTGAATTGTTAGCTTGGCGAGCTGACTATGGGAGTCGGCCTGAAGCTGATATGGCGAGTTGACTTAAAGTGGCGACTTGGTGGTGCAAGTTGGTGAGCTGACTTATCGAGGCCACTTGGTGAGGCGACCTCGCGAAGTGACTTGGTGAGCTGACCTACTAAGTGTACTTAAAGACTGACCTTGATGAGGCACTTTGGTTGGGTGACTTGATGAGAAAACTTAAAGTGTCAACTTGGCGTGCCAACCAAGTGAGTTTACATGGTGAGCGAGCTTAGAGAAGCAACTCTATGGGGCAACTTCGTAAGCACACTGAGTGAGCCCACTTGCTGGGCCAAGGTGGTAAAACTACTAGGTGAGTCAACTTCGTGAGCTAACTTAATGAGTCAACTCATTGAGGTGACTAGGTGGGGGTGACTTGGTGAGCTGACCTGGAGAGTTGGCCTAGGGGGCAGACTTGGTGAGTGAACTTAGAGAGTCGACTTGGTGAGCGTACTTCAATTGTTAGCTTGGCGAGCTGACTTGGGGAGTCGGCCTAGCGATCTAACATGGTGAGTGGGCTTAAAGTGGAAATTTGGTGGGGCAAGTTGGTGAGCCGACTTAGCGAGGCCACTTAGAGACATGACATGGCGAGCTGACTTGGTGAGCAAGCTCGATGAGCAGACCTAATGACTGAACTTGATGAGGCACTTTGGTGGGGTGACTTGATGATTGAACTCAAAGAGTCAACTTGGTGAGCATACTTGCACTAGTGCATTTGGGTTCATTTTTTGACCTTCATTGATCAAATTTTTGACCCAATTTTTGACCAAATTTGACCAACCCATTGGTCAAAATTTATTTGGTCAAAATTTTGACCAACTCACTGGTACATGATTTGTCTCAATCATATAACTAATTATATATTTTTCATATTAGTTACTGTCAGTGTTTTTTAGGCATTCTATAAAATAGTTCACATGCCTTGTGTATGATATGAAATTTTGCATGCATCCTGCACTCTCTCTCATCCGGCTAATGATGGATTACATAGAGTGATCTGAAACCATGATGCTAAAAAACACACAATCAAATCCAAAATGAACTTGCACTACAAATGGATTGTGGAAATCTGATATTGGTAAAATTGCATGCATGTCTACCAGGACAATCACAACTTAAACATATATTTGTCCTAGTAGACATGCATGCAAAATTAACAATATCAGATTTCCACAATCCATTTGTAATGCAAGTTCATTTTGGATTTGATTGTGTGTGTTTTCTAGCATCATGGTTTCAGATCACTCGCCATAATCCATCATCAACCGGATGAGAGAGAGTAGGATGCATGCAAAATGTCGTATCATATGCAAGGCATGTGACTGTTTTATAGAATGCTTGAAAAAATTTTTACACCTACCTGTTGGTAGAAATTTCTACCTTCATTGGTCAAAATTTTTGACCTCCATTGGTCGAAATTTCTACCTACATTGGTCAAAATTTTTGACCTTCATTGGTCGAAATTTCTACCTTTATTGGTCAAAATTTTTGACCTTCATTGGTCGAAATTTCTACCTTTATTGGTCAAATTTTTTTCCTTCATTGGTCAAAATTTCTACTTTTATTGGTTGAAATTTTCTACCTTCATTGGTCAAAATTTCGACCAATTCCTGGCAGAACTTGCACCATGGCTATGGAGGTTTTTTGACCAACATATTGGTCGAAATTTTGACCAACCAGAAGGTTGGTCAAAATTTTGACCAAAAAAATTCCGACCAATGGGTTGGTCGAAGTTGGTTGAAGTTTGGTTGAAAATTGGGTCGAAATTTTGACCAATAATGGTCGAAAAATGGTCTCAAATGTACTAGTGCCTTATCTTTTCCTTCAATGATTTACTTTGTCCATTTCCCTATATGCCACAATGTCTTCATTGGATACCTTCCTTTTGCATTTAGCCTTTTGATGACTATTGCTCCCCATTCAGATGACAATATCAAACACCTAGGGATATATTATCAAACTTTTTTCAATCGTTTGGGCCCCAAAACGTGACTTTTCCCAGAAACTATGAAAATGGCCCATAAAAAGTGATTTGTCAGGTTTGTAGTCACATGGAATATTTTGGGAAAATCATGCCAGTAAAATTAGGTATCCGATCTAATATCAAATACTCGATAATAAATCGGATATCCGATTTTAGATCAGATATCCGATATTGAGGCCAAAATATTGGAGGGAAATAAGAATTAAGATTAAGATTATAATGTATATAATGAGTTAAATGTATAATGAGTTATGAGTATATTATATTATATTATTATTAAATTATATATTATGTATAATTAGTTATGAGTTATGTATTAGATTATAGTGTAATATTATATCATATTATTATTAAATATAATAATATATGTTATTATTATGTTAACTATTAATATATAATAATACATTATGTTATTATTAATATTATAATCTATAAATATAATATATATTAATATACATGATTATTATATTATATTATTATTATTTTTACTATATTATTATTAAATATAACAAGATATAATACTATTGCTATTATTATTATTATTATTATGACCTATGATCCATTTGGTTGTTTCTAAAATGCATCAAGAGGGGTCATAGGTTAACCTATGACACCGATCAATGCATTTCATGACAATCTATGTCCCTAGGGGCCCTAGGACCCCTAGGGACACTTTTGGTTGGTTATAATGCATCGAGAGGGGTCATAAGTTAACCTATGACCCTTCTCAACACATTTCATGACAACCTATGTCCCTAGGGGTCCTAGGGTGGCTAGGGATGCATTTGGTTGGTTATAATGCATCGAGAGGGGTAACCTATGACCCTTCTTGATGTATTTCATGACAACGTATGTCCCTAGGGGCCTTAGGACCCCTAGGGATGCATGTGGTTGGTTCTAATGCATCGAGAGGTGTCATAGGTTAACCTATGACCCCTCTTGATGCATTTCATGATAACGTATGTCCCTTGGGGCCCTAGGACCCCTACGAATGCATTTGGTTGGTTATAATGTGTCAAGATAGGTCATAGGTTAACCTATGACCCCTCTCAACACATTTCATGACAAGGTATGTCCCTAGGGCCCCTAGGACCCCTAGGAACGCATGTGGTTCATTCTAATACATATAGAGAGGTCATAGGTTAACCTATGACCCCTCTCAATGCATTACATGAAAACTTATGTCCCTAGGGGTCTTAGGGCCCCTAGGGACACATTTGGTTGGTTATAATGCATCGAGAGGGGTTATAGATTAACCTATGACCCCTCTCAACACATTTCATGACAATTTATGTCCCTAGGGGCCCTAGAACCCTTAAGGATACATGTGATTGGTTCTAATACATCGAGAGGCATCATAGGTTAACCTATGACCCCTCTCGACACATTTCATGACAACCTCTACCCCTAGGTGTCCTAGGGCCCCTAAGGACGCATTTGGTTGGTTCCAATGTATCAAGAGTGGTCATAGGTTAACCTATGATCCCTATTGATACATTTCATGACACCTTATGTCCCTAGAGGCCCTAGGACCCCTATAGACACGTGGTTGGTTCCATTGCGTCAAGAAGGGTCATAGGTTAACCTATGACCCCTCTTGAGGCATTTCATGACAACGTATATCCCTAGGGCCCCTAGGGCCCCTATGGATGCATGTGGTTAGTTCTAATGCATCAAGAGGCATCATAGGTTAACCTATGACCCCTTTTGATGCATTTCATGATAATGTATGTCCCTAGGGGCCCTAGGACACCTAGGGATGCATATGGTTTGTTTCAATGCAAAACCTATGTCCCTAGGGGCCCTAGGACACCTAGGGATGCATATGGTTTGTTTCAATGCAAAACCTATGTCCCTAGGGGCCCTAGGTCCCCTAGAGATGCACGTCTTTGGTTCTGATGCATCAAGAGGTGTCATAGGTTAACCTATGACCTGTCTCGATGCATTTCATGATAACATATGTCCCTAGGGGCCCTAGGACACCTAGGGATTCATTTGGTTGATTATAATACATTGAGAGGGGTAATAGGTTAACCTATGACCCCACTCAATGCATATCATGACAACTTATGTCCTCAGGGGCCCTAGGACCCCTAAGGATGCATGTGGCTGGTTCTAATGCATCAAGAGGCATCATAGGTTAACCTATGACCCCTCTCAATGCATTTCATGACAACTTATGTCCCTAAGGGTCCTAGGGCCCCTAAGGATACATTTGGTTGGTTACAATGCATCGAGAGTGGTCATAGGTTAACCTATGACCCCTATTGACACATTTCATGACAACCTATGTCCTTATGACCCCTATCAACACATTTCATGAAACCTATGTCCCTAGGGGCCCTAGGACCCCTAGGGATGCATGTGGTTGGTTCCAATTTGTTGATAGGGGTCATAGGTTAACCTATGACCCCTCTCGAGACATTTCATGACAACATATGTCCCTAGGGTCCCTAGGACCCCTAGGGACGCATGTGGTTGGTTCTAGTGCTTCGAGAGGCATCACAGGTTAACCTATGACCCCTCTCGACTCATTTCATGACAACCTATGTCCCTAGGGGACCTAGGACCCCTAGGGATGCATGTGGTTGGTTCTAATGCATTGAGAGGTGTCATAGGTTAACTTATAACCCCTCTCGATGCATTTCATGACAACTTATGTCCGTAGGGGTCCTACGACCCCTAAGGATGCATTTGGTTGGTTCCAACACATGAAGAGTAGTCATAGGTTAACCTATGATCACTATTGATGCATTTCATGACAACCTATGTTCCTAGGGGCCCTAGGACCCCTAGGGACGTATGTGGTTAGTTCCAATGCATCGAGAGGGGTCATAGGTTAACCTATGACCCCTCTTGAGGTATTTTATGACAACGTATGTCCCTAGGGGCCCTAGGACCCCTAGGGACCCATGTGGTTGGTTTTAATGCTTCGAGAGGTATCATAGGTTAACCTATGACCCCTCTCGATGCATTTCATGACAACCTATGTACCTAGGGGCCCTTGGCCCACTAAGGATGCATGTGATTGGTTCTAATGCATTGAGAGGTGTCATAGGTTAACCTATGACCCCTCTCAATGCATTTCATGACAATCTATATCCCTAGAGGTCCTAGGGTCGTTAGGGATGCATTTGGTTAGTTCTAATGAATCGAGAGTGGTCATAGGTTAACTTGTGACCCCTATCGACACATTTCATGACAACTTATGTCCCTAGGGGCCCTAGGACCCCTAGGGATGCATGTGGTTGGTTCAATACATCGAGAGGGGTCATAGGTTAACCTATGACCCCTTTCAAGGAATTTCATGACAACCTATGTCCCTAGTGGCCCTAGGACCCCTAGGAATGCATGTTGTTGGTTCTAATGCTTTGAGAGGATTCATAGGTTAACCAAAAAGCCCCTCTCAATGGATTTCATGACAACCTATGTCCCTAAGGGACCTAGGACCCCTAGGGACACATGTTTTGTTCCATGTTGGTAAAAAAGATTTGTCCTTTCTTACTTCTTATGAAAATGACTCTTAATGCCCAAATTAGGAACAATATCTGAATACAACAGTTGAAAAACCACTTTTCATTACTGGCTTCTCTCTGAATTTGTAGGTACAGCTCCCTATTTGAATAATATTCAAGGAATTATGTTTTTCTCCTAAACTAACATGGGGTATGCTCTTAACTTGAGAGTAGGAGAGGCAAACCAAATTAAACCTAAACAAGACTTAATTCAGGCAAACAAATACTTACTAATCTATAAACCAAGCTATAGAATCCACAAATCTTATGAATTTACAACCCAGCAACTATCTATGGAAATTTAAATGAAATGATTAAGAACTTCTTCTGAATCTTTCCCTAAATCTCACAAAGCATGTCCTACTCTGATTAATTCATATCCTTATTACAAAAAGAACAAAAAATCCTTCTTTTCTTCTTGCAACTCAGATTTAAAAGAAAGACGCATAGAAGCAACAAGCTCCCTAAATGGAATAAAAAATCATCGATATAAAACACCCTTCCATTGACTCTGCAACCTCAAGTCTATTACATCAACAATTTTTTTTTCCCTCTCTCTGCATCTAGAAGAATTTGCAATAAATAAAAATGCTCTTCAATGACCCTTTGATTATTCTTCAATTCCAGAACTGGCTGTTCGGTTTCTCTAACTCTTCCCCTCTTTCACCACTTCTCTTGGCCCCTATCTTTCTATTTCGTCCACATATTTGTCCTTTAGTCCCATTCATAATCGATTCTTAAGAAAGAAACATCCTTATATCATTAAGAGACTAAGAATCGTATTTTCAAATATTTCCTCCTTCTCTCGAGCCTTTTGCTTTTTTGGCTTTTTAATCTTTTTGGAAATCAAACTCGAGGATATTTAGGATAAATATAGAATATAAAATTTATACGATTAATTTGCTTCCGGGTATCTCCTATTGTCAGGATGTGAATTTTTTGAATTGTGTAGATGTATATTTTTTTTTATCTGAATATGCTGAACTATCTTTGGTCAATCGTGCGTCACGATACTAGCATTGAGAATCTTGATTGCTATCAAATATGAATGTGGATGGCTTCCACTAATTGAAGAGTACCTGATGAGGTTTTTATAGCCGATCACTCTCGCTCAGTGTCTTCAACATTAATGTATTAACTTCAAACATTTGGTCAAAAATATGGTGCTTGCATTCTCTGCCATTAACATTCGAATACATAAATCTGTTGTTGTAATGGTCGGGCAATACTACATCGTGCTTTTATGAAGGTCGAGATCTTCAAATTTGATGCAGTGTTAAACTATCAATATGCACAGGTGACTGATGTGAGGAAAAAAGTCATGTCATCTCGCTATGTATCACTATGAACCTCTTATATGCATTACGTCAACTGCCCGATGGAGGCTCTCTGCATTTGGTCAGACAGTACAACAAGAACTGTCCAAGCCAACATTCCAAATCGGCTATTTGTAAAGACTTTGATGTTGTGCCATTCACACCCAAATACAATTTCCTGTAGTGCATCAGCCCAATAATGATGCCCTGTTAGTGGCAGTAGAATATTCAAAGCGTTAAAGCTTATGCTTTGTGAATCATGACATGTCGCTCTCTCTTGTACTCCACTTCATCTCTCTGATGCACGATAATAAGGGCCCTTCTTATAACTGATTCATTAAATCTCATTCTTGCTAAATCATCAAGAAGACGTCTCTGATACATGACATTGTCGATTCCCATTCACCTTTTTATCTGTGTCTCAACTTGATAAATTTCATTTCTCATTTTTGGAGTCAAGTTTATTTGATCAGTAATGCTAGAATATGCAGCATTCAAATTGAAAAGTCGCATAACTTCTGTTACATGTTCCTCTGTCGCCACAGGTGATAGTCGCATCTTTGCTATGGACTCACTAATCTGAATAATGGCTTCTAATCGCCTAACGGTAATTGGTATGGGTGTAGCTTCTCCACTTTCATGGGTTTGTTGGTGCATTTGCTATCTAATTCTAACATAGTTGTTTTGTAACATGGTAGTAGCAGCATCCGATAGCTTAAGTTTGCAGTTTACTCGACAGTACTCAATGAATCTTTTAAGCTAGTTTTTCTTTATCCAGAGCATCTGAATCCTTAGTTCTTTGCCTTGCATTTGCATGTACTTTTATGACATGACTCACAATGAGCTTGTCTTGATCATGGATCCGAACATCCTTTACAATGAAGATGAGATCAAATTGAGAAAGAATTGTTGTCTGCAAATCTATATTGTCTTGTGCCGTCTTGAGATCATCATAACGTCTAGAAGGTGGATTGGTTGCTGCAAGCACTGAGGTGTGTGAGTTGAGAATAGTTGTAATGCCTGCCTTTGCGATGGATATTGTTTGTTGTTCCATTGCCTCATGAATTGCAACCTTGTCCTTTGCCCTCATCTTATCAAATTCATCAATAGAAACAACCCCTCCATCAGCCAAAACCATTGCGCCTCCTTCATGATAGAACTCCCGCGTGCTGGAGTCATGAATAATAGATGTTGTTAAACTAGCAGCTCATGATCCTTTTCCATAAGTGTAGACAGCTATTGGGGCTGTCTTCTCAACAAATTTAAGGAACTGTGGCTTAGTAGTTGATGGATCACCCAATAGAAAAACATTAATGTCTCCTCTTAATCTTACTCCATCAGGTAATCTCTTTCTTGATTCTCCAAATAGAAAATAGGCAACAACTTTCTTAACATCGGGATGACCAAATATAGATGGTGTAATCATGGAATAGAACTTTGTGTATGAATTAGGTCTCTGAGAAAATTCTTTGAACTCCATTTCTTCATCTATAGTAAAGGAAGTGGGGCCTTTGTTGTCAACCTCTGTAGCTTGTTCAATACCTACAACTCTGATATATGGTTGCCTGATGGCTACTACTTCTTTTTGTGTAGAAGAATTGTTTGCTTGAAAAATACTGTATATGCCCATTACAGTCAATCATGTCCTAGGCACAATTGAGTGTACTAGATTGCGATCGATTGCAAGAAACATATTCCTAGGCAATTCTCCAATTGATACATCCACATACATCAAGCTCCCAAACCAAGGAGGTGAAGTCATAAAAATTCCCTCTGTCAAAGTACAACTCTATTTTCCCGAGAAACTCAATCTTTACACCATTATGCTCAACTTTCTTTCTTGCGATAGGTTCTATACAAACCTCTCCAACAACATGTCCTTGGCTTTCAAAAAGGGGCACCAAAGCTGTTTGCCCATTAGCCTTCTTCATAGTAGCATGTTTGCGGTTTTTAAACCAATTCAATCTTCATGAGAACACATTAGAAAAATTAGGGAACACTTTAAGGGAACTTCTTTTCATGAGAGGCAACTTTTGAAGATTAAAATTAGGTGACTAAAAGTTAGACAACAACTGGCTCCGACTAGGGGATCATGTATTGCAAAGTGCATGAAGAATTTAGTTTCTCTGGTGAGACAAGTGCCTTATCCATTGGGTTGCGAAGTCTAGACCAAAGAAAACAATGAGAAGCTGCATACAAGGAGGGCAGAGGGGAGCAAGGAAAACTTGAAACAAAGTAGGAGAAAACCTCAACTAAGTAAGTAAGAAAAGGCTACACTAGACACACCAAAATTGGAAAGAAAACCTATTTACAAAAGGTGAGGAGACCTCACCAGCATAACCAAAAGCAAAAAAAGATTCATACGTGACCATTTACAGGGAGAGGGAAATATGAACCTTTCTTGTATAGAAGAAGATGCTCCACCAATTTGAAAAAGCATTGATAACTCCTCGCTACTCCTTCGTTATTGAGCTTGAGTCCAAAGACTATCTGCAACATGATGACCCACAGGGCCTTTCCAAACAGCCATGCCTCATTATAGATTTCTGATTTATCTATGCCTCCATATATATCCTTTCTTGTATTATCCACTTGTTGTGATAGAAGAAGATATTCAACATATTTTGAATGTACCACTCGATTATATTCCAAACTATTTCTTTTAGCATTATCATTTCTATTTGTTCATTTGCAAGCATTGTCAAAAATAACATTTGATTTTGAATCAGAGCTGAAACATGCATCTCCATTTCCCACATGTTCTAACTTCTCTTGTGAAGAAGAAAAACAATCACCAGATTTTGTACATGCTGCTGGAAAATAATCACATGTGTTTATTTTATTACCAAGAACATAAATTTTATCAAAATTACCAGCATTAGAAGCACTATTAATAACCACTTCAGATTTCAAACCTAGGCTAAAACGAGATGATTCTTCACTACTCACAGACTCTAACAGAATTGAAACATCTTCTTCATCTTTTGCATTTGTCAAACCTTTAAGATGTTCATCTAGATTTAAAACTTCAATATCTGAATCAACTATGGAAGAGGACTCACATATAATGGGCATCATGACTTGATTAAATTTTGTTTCAAGACTAGAAAAATTTTCATTTATTTCTCTGTCTTGCTGTAGTACTTCATTAACATCTGATACCTCTTGTTCAAAATCTACTGTTGCATCAATTTCTTTATCAACATTTTTAGTAGGATGATTGACAAAAAAACATCTCAGCCTTTCCCTTCACACATCTTTGATCATAAATATCATTCAACATTATACTATCTTCAAAACAAGATATATCTGATATCTGATCTTTACCAGCCATAGTGAAAGAAGAATCTAAACTATTATGCTCTTCAATAACATTAAAAATTTCATTTCCAACCTTGGGATAATTCTTAGAAAAATAGTTTGAAACTTCACTCCCATTCTTTTCATCCATTTCACAACTTTCAACAACACAAGGAAAAGAAAACATAGCCACATTTTCTTTTTCAATTTTGCTTACCTTTCCTTCACGATCTTCAAGAATCTCCATAGGCTGGAAACATTCTTTTTGTTGATGATTCATCCATGATACTTTCACTGAGGATGAAATAGATTTAGGCTCTCTGGGAACAGGGAAGGTGAGAGGAGGCGAAGCATCTACTTTAGGATTTGCACTAGTATCTTCATCCACGCTCATATCCTTTAACTGATAATATCTTTGTTTCACTCTCCTTAACAAGTCCATCAATTGGGGATCTTGTGTGTAGCATAGATTGTTCTTCATAGCCCTGATTATGCTCTTTTTATAAGTAACCCAAAGACAATGAAACATTAGATCACTTTTGGCATTAATTTCTTCCATCAATGGCGTAGGCCTTCCATCACACTCAGAATTATTCCTTGATACCTTAGTTGCATCTAAGCATTTTATCTGAAATCTTGGAGAGCATAAAATCTCTTTTCAATTAGCTCCCACAATTCTTTAGATCGATGGTCTTGGGCTGCACACAAGTTGTTCCTTGTGGCATAGCTAATGCTCTTTTTATAGTTTCCCCAGAGTTGTTGAAGGATAGGATCATCATCAATCACAATCTCTTCCACAGATGGCGGAGATCTCTTTCTATATCTTACTTCATTTCTCAGAGGAATCTGACCTCGATACATCCCATAAAATTTTTTGTTTAACAGAGCAACAAAAATTTGTATAAAAATTCATCAGATTTATGAGGAAAAGGAAATTATTGTTACCTCAATTTTCCCCACGGGTCATTGAATGTTTGACTTGGTACTTGAGCTAGCCTCCATTTTTGTATTTGTCTTTGTAACCCAGCGGCCAACTCTTCAGCTAGTTCCTTTTTCTTTTCTTTTTTAAAGACTACACTAGCTCTTCTGTAATTGGAATTATGTCCTCATGAGGTAGTACCAATTTTTCCTCATGGCAGGTGAAGCGACTAACCTGCGACTGTTGGTATTCTAACTAGGAATCTCAATCGTCACCAAGATTCTGTGATAAAAAAAGATCTACAATTCAACCGTCTCTTGATTCGTAAATGTGGGTTCTTTGAGAAAGGAGTCACCAATTGCTTAGGAAGCAATAAAAATGAATAATGTAGCTTTAAAATTAATGTGTTCTTCCTTCTTTAGTCACCAAGGTCTGTTTTATAAGCACAGCTAGATAAATGATAGAAGACCTTTTGAATTCTTCAAACTTTGATAATTGATGGGGTTCTTTTCAAACACGGAGTCGCCAATGTAAAGATTTGGTTCTTTTGAACAGAGTCACCAATTGCTCTTGGAGCAATAAATTTTAAGAAGCCAGTTATATAACTGTGCTCTCCCCCATAGAGTAGCCAAAAATGTGTTGGTAAATAGATTTGTCCTTTCTTACTTCTTATGAAAATGACTCTTAATACCCAAATTAGGAACAATATCTGAATACAACAGTTGAAAAGCCACTTCTGATTACTGGCTTCTCTCTGAATTTGTAGGTACAGCTTCCTGTTTGAATAATATTCGAGGAATTATGTTTTGCTCCTAAACTAACATGGGGTATGCTCTTAACCCAAGAGCAGGAGAGGCAAACCAAATTAAAACTAAACAAGACTTAATCCAAGCAAAGAAATACTTACTAATCTATAAACCAAGATATAGAATCCACAAATCTTATGAATTTACAACCCAGCAACTATCTATGGAAATTAAATGAAATGATTAAGAACTTCTTTTGAATCTTTCCCTAAATCTCACAAAGCACGTCCTACTCTGATTAATTCATATCCTTATTACAAAAGGAATGAAAAATCCATCCTTTCTTCTTGCAACTCAGATTTGAAAGAAAGACGCATAGAAGTAACAAGCTCCCTAAATGGAACAAAAAATCATCGATATAAAACACCCTTCCATTGACTCTGCAACCTCAAGTCTATTACATCAACAATTTTTTTTCCCTCTCCTTGCATCCAGAAGAATTTGCAATAAATAAAAATGCTCTTCAATGACCCTTCAGTTATTCTTCAATTCCAGAACTGACTGTTCGGTTTCTTTGACTCTTCCCCTCTTTCACCACTTCTCTTGGCCCATATCTTTCTATTTTGTCCACATATTTATCCTTTAGTCCCATTCATAACTGTTTCTTAAGAAAGAAACATCCTTATATCATTAGGAGACTAAGAATCGTATTTTCAAATATTCCCTCCTTCTCTCGAGCCTTTTGCTTTCTTGGCTTTTAAATATTTTTGGAAATCAAACTCGAGGATATTTAGGAAAAATATAGAATATGAAATTTATACGATTAATTTTCTTTTGGGTATCTCCTACTGTCGAGATGTGAATTTTTTGAATTGTGTAGATGTATATTTTTTTATATCTGAATATGCTGAACTATCTTTGGTCAATCGTGTGTCACGATACGGGCATTGAGAATCTTGATTGCTATCAAAATCTGAATGTGGATGGCTTCCGCTAATTGAAGAGTACCTGATGAGGTTTATATAGCCGATCACTCTCGCTCAGTGTCTTCAACAGTACTGTATTAACTTTAGACATTTGGTCAAACATATGGTGCGCGCATTCTCTACCATTAACATCTGAATACATAACTCTATTGGTGTAATGGTCAGGCAATACTACATCATGCTGTTATTAAGGTCGGGATCTTCACATTTGATGCAGTGTTAAACTATCAATATGCACAGGTGACTGATGTGAGGAAAACAATCATGTCATCTCGCTATGTATCACTATGAAGCTCTTATATGCATGAAGTTAACTGCCCGATGGAGGCTCTCTGCATCTTGTCAGACAGTACAACAAGGACTATCCAAACCAGCAGTCCAAATCGGCAATTTGTACAGACTTTGATGTTGTGCCATTCACACCCAAATACAATTTCCTACAGTGCATCAGCCCAATAATGATGCCCTGTTAGTGGCAGTAGAATATTCAAAGCGTTAAAGCTTATGCTTTGTGAATCATGACATGTCGCTCTCTCTTGTACTCCACTTCATCTCTCTGATGGATGATAACAAGGGCCGTTCTTACAACTAATTCATTAAATCTCATTCTTGCTAAATCATCAAGAAGATGTCTCTCATACATGACATTGTCAATTCCCATTCGCCTTTTTATCTGTGTCTCGACTTGCTGAATTTCATTTCTCATTTTCAGTGTCAAGTTTATTTGATCAGTAATGCCAGAATATGCAGCGTTCATTGTAGAAAAATTGAAAAGTCTCATGACTTCTATTACATGTTTCTCTATCGCCATAGGTGATAGTCACATCTTTGCTATGGACTCACTAATCCGAATAATGGCTTCTAATCGCCTGACAGTAATTGGTATGGGTATAGCTTCTCCACTTTCATGGGTTTGTTGGTGCATTTGCTATCTAATTCTAACATAGTTGTTTTGTAACATGGTAGCAGTAGCATCCGATACCTTAAGTTTGCAGTTTACTCGGTAGTACTCAATGAATCTTTTAAGCCAGTTTTTCTTTATCCAGAGCATCTGAATCCTTAGTTCTTTGCCTTGCATTTGCATGTACTTTTATGACATGACTCGCAATGAGCTTTTCTTGATGATAGATTCGAACATCGTTTACAATGAAGATGAGATCAAATCGAGAAAGAATTGTTGTCTGCAAATCTATATTTTCTTGTGCTATTTTTAGATCATCATAACGTCTAGAAGGTGGATTGGTTGTTGCAAGCACTGAGGTGTGTGAGTTGAGAATAGTTGTAATGCCGGCCTTTGCTATGGGTATTGTTTGTTGTTCCATTGCCTCATGAATTGCAACCTTGTCTTCTGCCCTCATCTTATCAAATTCATCAATAGAAACAACCCCTCCATCAGCCAAAACCATTGCGCCTCCTTCAAGATAGAACTCCCGCATGCTGGAGTCACGAATAATAGATGTTGTTAAACCAGCAGCTGATGATCCTTTTCCAGAAGTGTAGACAGCTATTAGGGCTGTCTTCTCAACAAATTTAAGGAACTGTGACTTAGCAGTTGATGGATCACCCAATAGAAAAACATTAATGTCTCCTCTTAATCTTATTCCATCAGGTAATCTCTTTCTTGATTCTCCAAATAGAAAATAGGCAACAACTTTCTTAACATCGGGATGACCAAATATAGATGGTGTAATCATGGAATAGAACTTTGTGTATGCATCAAGTCTCTGAGAAAATTCTTTGAACTCCATTTCTTCAGCTATAGTAAAGGAAGTGGGGCCTTTGTTGTCAACCTCTATAGCCTGTTCAATACTTACAACTCTGATATATGGCTACCTGATGGCTACAGCTTCTTTTTGTGTAGAAGAATTGTTTGCTTGAAAAATACTGTATATACCCATTACAGTCAATCCTGTCCCAGGCACAATTGACTGTACTAGATTGCGATCAATTGCAAGCAACATATTCCTAGGCAATTCTCTAGTGGATACATCCAGGTACATCAAGCTCCCAAACCAGGGAGGTGAACTCACAAAAATTCCCTCTGTCAAAGTACAACTCTATTTTCCTGAGAAACTCAATCTTTACACCATTATGCTCAACTTTCTTTCTTGCAATGGGTTCTATACAAACCTCTCCAACAACATGTCCTTGGCTTTCAAAAAGGGGCACCAAAGCTGTTTGCCCATTAGCCTTCTTCATAGTAGCATGTTTGCGGTTTTTAAACCAATTCAATCTTCATGAGAACACATTAGAAAAATTAGGGAACACTTTAAGGGAACTTCTTTTCATGAGAGGTGACTTTTGAAGATTAAAATTAGGTGACTAAAAGTTAGACAACATTCCAATGCATCGAGAGGGGTCATAGGTTAAACTATGACCCCTCTTAATGTGTTTCATGACAACCTATGTCCCTAAGGGTCCTATGGCCCATAGGGGCACATTTGGTTGGTTCCAATGCATATAGAGGGGTCATAGGTTAACCTATGACCCCTTTTGATGCATTTTATGATAATATTATATTTAATAATAATATAATACTATATATTTTAATATAATAATAATATATTATTAGATTATCTAACAATGATAATCATATATGTTACTAGATTATAGATTTAATAATAATAATAGCCATATATATTATTATATATAATAATTGTCATATAATATTACTATATATATTTAATAATAATAATATTTATCATTTATATTACTATATTATATTTAGTTATAATAATAATAATTATATGTATAACTATATTATGTATAATAATAATAATCATACATATTACTATATATAATAATAATTATAATCATATATAATAATAATAGTTTCCCTCTTAAATTACTCTCCAAAATTGCGTTTGGAAAATTTCTTTCCTCTCAAATTTCCCTCCCTCCAAACTTGCAATTGGAAAATATTTCCTCTCAAATTTCCCTCCAAAATTGTGATTGAAAAATCACGTACTTGATTGGGTACCCGATTTCAAATTAAGTATCTGATTTCAGATTGGATACCTGATTTGATTTCGCATATCTGATTTGGCTCGTTATTTACCAAGTCTATTTGGTGAACCCAAAAAACATGTTTGAGAAGGGTTTCTCTGACACTCAAACTTTGGGTAGCCATCTGACAATGTTATTTTCATAAAAATTGAATGAAACGAGAAGGGTTTTTGTATAATACTCTCAAGATTTCATCGATATAATTGCTATCAAATTCAAAGTTCGATAAGTATTTATTAGTTAATTTTCAATGAAAATGATTGTAAAGTGTTGATTGACATACTAATTGAAAAATAATTATAACTTTCAAATGGTATAACATTTTTTAAATCCAAAAGTTGCATCACATTCTATGCTTCGCCTAGTATAAGAAAAATAAAATTTAATTTGGTAAAATTCTATATTAGTTAAGGTTGTCAGACATGAGAGTTTTTTTTTCGAAAAAGTTTTAGTAGAAAATTCATATTTAATTATTTATTTGGAATAAAAATATCCAAAAATATGTGTCACATCTGAGCATGACTCTACTTTTTATATCTATAATTATATTAAAAAATATTATCATTTGATTTTGATTAAGGTGGTCAAACATACACCTACTTTTTATTTTCGCCTTGAAATTTTTGTCATACTGCATTAAAATCCAAACTTTTGACCAATCAATTATATTTTTCTCCAAATAAGTCCTAGTAGTTTAGAAACTACATTCAATTTCTTACAAATTATTTTCTTACAACTTTTTGATATAAAGTCCAGAACCACTTTAAAATTATGTGTCAAGTTTGCATAACCTTGATTTGCTGGTTTTTCACTAACACTTAAGGCCATAGTTTGGTTGACCATGATCTTGCACATACCCATTACAATTATTTTAATGAATATACAATATATATTAAACAACTTGTCAAATTTCTAACCATTTCCAAATAACAATTCGTTCAAACATACAAAATTTTAATGAATTCACTATATATATTAAACAACTTGTCAAATTATAATCAAATTTGTCTCTATATAGCAGAAAAGAATATTTAAAAAGGACTGCACTAACCTTTTCTATAGAAGGAATATTTGAAAAGCCTTAAAATAGTGTATCCAATGATTGAATTTGGTGTTTGCTAGCTTCAAATAGAATGAAAGAATATTAAAAAAGCCTTCAAATAGTGCATCCAATAATTGAATATGGTGAATGCTAACTTCCAATAGCATGAAACCTGTGTTTTCTATTGGAACAATAGAACACACAATAGATAAAAATTAGAATATGGATTAGTAAGGATCAAAACTTTTGTTATTACCAATTTTTGGTGTTTTCATATAGTGCATACACATTATAGCCTATACGCCCTCTAACACACGTACACACTATAGAGCATATGCACTATGTGAAAAATTTGTCTCTCCCTATCCCACCCTCTATCATCCCATTCTCTCTCACACACACCCCCCCATCCCACTCTCTCTCTCTCTCTCTCTCTCTCTCTCTCTCTCTCTCTCATGCACGCACACACACACACACACACACACTCCCATCCCCCCGCTCTCTCTCTATCTACCACCATCTACTCTCTCTCACTCTCTCTCCCATCCCCTACTCTCTCTTTGTCTTTCTCCCACCTACTCTCTCTCACTCTCTCTCTCCCATCCCCTACTCTCTCACTATCTCTCTCTCTCTCTCTCTCTCTCTCCCATCCCCTTCTCTCTCTCACACTCCCTCCCTCCCATCCCCTACTCTCTCTCACACACACACACACACACACACACACACACTCACACTCACACTCACACTCACACTCACACTCTCATCTCTCTCTCTCTCTCTCTCTTTCTCTCTCACTCTCTCTCCTCTCCCACCCCTACTCTCTCTCTCTCTCTCACACACACACACACACTCCCATTGCCCCCTCTCTCTCCCTCTCCCACCACTTACTCTCTCTCTCTCTCTCTCTCTCTCTCTCTCTCCTATCCCCTACTCTCTCTCTTTCTCCCACCCTCTACTCTCTCTCCCTCACTCTCTCTCACATCCCTTACTCTCTCTCTCTCTCTCTCTCTCACACACACACACACACACACACACACACACACACACACACACACTCCCATCCCCCCCCCTCTCTCTCTCTCTCCCTCCCCCATCCCCTACTCTCTCTCTCTCTCTCTCTCTTTCTCACTCACACACAGTCCCATCCCCTACTCTCTCTCACTCTATCTCTCTCTCCTCCTCCATCCCCTACTCTCTCTTTCTCTCTCCCTACTCTCTATCTCTTCCCTCCCATCCCCTACTCTCTCCCTCTCTCTCACACACACTCAAATCCCCCCCACTCTCTCTCTCACTCTCCCACTCCCACTCCCTCTCCCACCACCTACTCTCTCTCTCATTCTCCCACCCCCTAATCTCTCTCACTCTAACTCTCTCTCTCCCATCTCTCTCTCTCTCTCACCCCCTACTCTCTCTCTCTCTCTCACACACACACACACACACACACACACACACACACACACTCCCATCTCGTACTCTCTCTCTCTCTCCCCCACCCTAGTCTCTCTCTGTCACTCACTTTATGTCCTCTCCCATCCCCTACTCTCTCTCACATGCTACCATCCTCCTTCCTCCTCCTCCTCCTCCTCTCTCTCTCTCTCTCTCTCTCTCTCTCTCCCACCACTTACTCTCTCTCCCTCACTCTCTCTCCCATCCTCTACTCTCTCTCTCATTCTCCCAACCCCTACTCTCTCTCCCACCCTCTACTCTCTCTCTCTCTCTCTCTCTCTCTCTCTCTCTCTCTCTCTCTCTCTCTCCCACCCCCTACTCTCTCTCTCACTCTCAGTCTCTCCCATCCCCTACTCTTTCTCTCTCACACACTCACTAGTATATTTGACCCCATTTTTAAACCAAAATTTTAAACCATCTAAAAAATGGGGTCAAATTGGTCAAAATATGGAAGGAAACATATATATATATATATATACAAGCTCGTGTTGGTCAAAATTTTGACCAACATGGGCTTACACTATGCCAAAAAAATAAAAAACTCTTTGCTGCCCTAATTTCATTCTTACGGGACTGGAAGAGAGCTTGTGTGGTTATTTTTTCCTCATTGCATTTTGTGGCGCTAGGATTATGTGCAGAGGCAGGGTTTGAGGATTACATGCCAACAATGTTTTACTACTTCAGTGCAAACAGGGGTTTTCGAGCTTCACTAATGCAACCTCTAGAATAGTAAGGGTTCTTACCCTTCTTTTCTTCATTAGAAACACAAACATTTTAGTTTAATCCAATGGCTTTGCTCAATCATTTAATGCTTAATCATTTAATGTTTAATGTCAATCATATGAGCCCTGTAATATCTAACACCATAGAATTTTAGGGCCACCATCCAGCATCCCCACATTCCATATGAGATCATTTGAACATAGGGAGATCTCCAAAAAAAAAATATTTTAGAGATAACTAAAATAAATGTGAGTACTTCAAACTTATCATAAGAGGGAAATCACTTATTATTTTCTTTTTTACATTATGGATGATTTCAACTTTCAACTTCACCAAAAGACCAAGGATTTGTTGAAACATTTCACTATTTTGAATGCAACTAGAGTCAGTATATTCTAGGTTTAAATATGTTAGATTATAGCAATAAGATTTTTGTAGATACATTGTTGGATATTTTTGGTGTAGATATTTTTTATTTAACAGTTTGATTTTGTTTATAAGTTATCCTTCTCTAATTTATTTGGGCAGAATTATGCATTTTTCATTCAATTTGCATTTGCATTGAAGGTATATTAGAATTATAGAGCACATTCTGAATATCTAATCTACTATTCTGTAGACTTCAAACCCCTATATTTTATAGTTGTACATCCCTAAAATTTTGATGCACATCGTATTCTATCTCAAAACTTCAATATTGCTACATCTATAGGAAATAGCAAAGTCCAATCTTGAAAATAAAACTTCAATTGAAGTCCAAAATATAAAGCTAATGCCAAATTTGGCTATACAACTAGTTATTAGAATTGTCATTATTTAGCACAAATTTTTGATCTAGATATTTTGATTTTAGCATGTCTCTATGTATCAGGTAATATTAGTGGCAGAAGAATCGTATCAAATCAATTGCTTAGTAATTAACATACATCTTACATGGAAGTTGAGAAGGATTTATGCTTAGGTCAAAAAAATTTTAGTAAGCTAAATTTCATCCATTATATAGATTCCTTATCAAATATTTGGAAATCATAGAGCACATCTTGTTAAAATGGATTTGATGAATCCAAACAAAAAATTCCCTTCAGAATCTATGCTCTCTATTTTATTTTGAGATGAGGAATGTTAATCATTTCTTTAACAAGAGGATCCTGACTATGAATAATTTTACATACCAACAACTTATTTTCTCTGGGGCTCCTTTTATCTCTATGGTAAGTTTACACCTTTGATCCTTGCTTCACTAGATTGAAATTGCAAGCAACACATTCTAGGGTCACTGTATGGAAGCAAATATAATGCAACAAACTCAATTTCCAAGATGGCTAGCCATTAATGTGGGAGCCTAATTTCTCCTCACTTCTAAGATCAGAATAACAACAAATTCAGTATTGAGCACAACACTTTACATGTTATAGATTCTTTTTTATCCATTGACACTTGTAACTAGTCTCCTTAGGGGAAGTGGTTGTATCAACATCATTTAAAACATATAAACTTTTGGCATGATAACCATCTGCAATTAGTTTCTATTTAAAATCTATTTAGTTTTAATAAACCAGGGTAATGCATTAGCAATGAGTAAGAGTTTTGATAGTTATCTTCATTTTACACCATAGGTTTAGTGTTCAAGCATGTAGCAATTCATAGTTTTTATACTATTTTAATTTTTTTAAACTATTGTTAATAGAAGTAAAATTAAGTTGTTGTTTCATAAATCTGTATTCTACAACTCTTTAAAATAGTTTATTTTTATTTAGAGGGTTCCCAAGCTACTATGCAATATCATATTTGCAAGCTGCAATAAAGATTTATTTGTCATTTTGTAGAACCAGAGTATACTTTGTCATGCTGCAATAAAGATTTATTTGTCAATATTTTTTGAGGTATTTGTCAATAACAACCAGTTGGTTAACTAAATATCATTCTTTAGTTGAAATCTACCTTCATAGTATAAACAATAATTTGGATGCATGTTTACCTTTTTCCTCTCTTATAAATCATGAATAATTTGGGTTCTTACTCTTTTTTTTTTTCCTTGGATGGGAATTTATTCTTTCTTTTTCTGACACAAATAATGAAGAGGATGAGTGTTTTACTCTTTTTTCGTCCTTGCAAATAATGACTATGAATACTAGTTTACTCAACTTCAGAAACCTCTTTGAAACAAAGTTGCAATAAGACAGATGGGGAGCAAAGCTTGATTTGGTTGATATGTGTTGAACAAGGATTTTGGAGTAAGGGACTATAAAATATTGCTTTCTTAAAGGCATGGTTTTAGAAATTGTGGTTTGAAATGTGTTTCTTTGAATTCCCTTAAAATGTCTAATAATTTATCATTATAGAAACGAGAATCTTAGACAAAGAGTTCCAAAGTACTTGAATTATTTTCTCCTATTAGGGATCTTGAGACTTGAGGTTTGAGGTCACTAACATGAGCTTACCCTTAAAGGCTTGCCTATTGAGTAAAACTTTGATGGGGATTCCTAGCTCAAACCTTGAAATACCAAGAACCTTTGCTGCTTAGCTTTAAGAGGGTATGGGAACATTGGGTTTTTTGATAAAATATTAAAGTTTTCCTTTTTCCCATGTTTAAAGTTGGTTGTTGTAGGGGACTTTAGGACATCTCTGAGATAGCACGGAGATGTTGGGGATGGGTTTGCATCCCCATGGGATTTCCCAATGAGGAGGATTCCTAGGAGACATCCCCCAAGGTTAGGAAGGAGGATGTCCTGTCCCTATCCCTAGAACATCCCCTTTTTACTAGACACAGTATAAAAAATTGGAAGGATCAACCTTAAGAAAAATTTCAAAATAGTTCATTGGATACTCAAAGCAAAGTGTATCAGAAGATTCCTAACAATATGGCAATAGCACAAAGTGGTTAAAGATTGCTTTCAATATTCAGGTCCAATCTATCTCCTCATCAATGATTTAGATTAAATCATTCTTCAACTTTGTGCCAGAGTCTAGACAACTTTCCTACAATTATGAGTATATGAATACACCATATCTCCATTGCTCCAATCAAGGATTAATGACTTGATTCAGCTACCATATTGAATGTGGTAGAATTATGAACATGATAGTCAACCAATCATAACTATTAGTCCAAGGCTATTAGAAAATGTCAAAATTAAAACACTCTAACTATTGCCTCAATACATAATTAGGAATCAATTATGAATGATACCAAACATCTTCTATGAAGTTTCAATAAAGTTGCAACGTACTTATCACCTAGCTGATTTGATAGTAGTGTGTGCTAAATGCTTCAACAGTGTTTCAAACTTCCTATTTGTATGTGTAGCTAGAAGCATGATAGTCTTACATCTCCAGAGGATATATAAATAATAGTCTCAATTGATGACAATATTAACAAGACACTAGATAGTATATAAATGTACCAAATTCTTTCTTGTGAATTGTCCATCAAGATAAAGTTCCAATTTATGATACTCTTGTTATCCAACATACACATTTTGCTTAGAATTAGAACAAATACTGTTAGAAAAGTCCTATAACTGGGGTCTAAAAAGCCAAAAAATTCACTTAATTAGACGATATAGAAACTTAATAACTATAAACAATAGGTATGTTCTGGACAACCTAGCTTTTCAATTGGGGACTTAGGTCCCTACCTAAATAGCTAGTATGATCAGGTTCCCATCACAAGATATTGGCTGTATCGACCGGGCTACAGACTCTTGTTTATTAGAAATATTGACTAGGTTACTTTGTAGGCACTCTAACATTATATAGGTTTTTGGAGTTCAGATTCCATTCTTCTATTATCTTGGTTCTCTTTATGTATGTTTTATAGTTGTAGTCACACCATACATGCAAACACATATCAAAAATATGGTTATTACCACAAAGATAAACACTCATGTTGATGACAATATGTCATGGGGATCACTTGGATTCATATTGCATGACACATTTATGCATAACACCATTATCAATTAACAACATTCATGGGTTCCTTGAGAGGGGTATTGTCCATGGGGGCTAACTTTTAGGCTCCATACCTATAAGAAAAAGGTGAAAACATATGGCCCCAGCCAGTTAGGCTGAATTTACTTCTTTGACTAGGTGACACATTTACATTCATTTGGATTTGCAAAGAATGAGATTACCTATCTTAAAGTTATGAGAGTGCTTTCTAATAAGCTCAAAGATGTAGAGTATGTTCATCCAACATTTTTAACTCATGCAAATGATTCAAACTATTAGTGTCATCACCGATCACTCCTTTAAGGGAGACACATAATCATGGTATCTCTAGTTTAGGGGCATGATAGCATTGGCTCTGTATACTAGGCTATAAGGAGTAGATCATGTATCTATAGAGACACTAGTGCAATAAGCCCAAAAAGCATAGGTTAATTGGGTATGCCAATCTCTCCCATTCTTAATTACAAATGTTTGCAATATTTTCTCAATGGTCTTGTCAGAGGCTTCTACCTAACTATTGGATTGAAAATAATAAGGTATAGAGAAGTTATGTAGGACACAAAATATTTTTGTAACTATTTTACCTCATTTTAAAAATATGTCCCATTATTTGAGACAATAGTGGAAGATAAACCAAAATGAAATTAGATATTGTCTAGTATGAACTGATAGATAATTTCAATGATGGTAGACCTTAATGGGCCCCCTTCCACCCACTTACTAAAATACTATGAGGTCGTGATGATAAAAATATGGCCTTTAAATAGTGGCAGAGATATTTTTCCAATTATATCTAAACCCCATGTCTAGAAGGGCCACATAGAGTTTTGAGCTTAGTAAGCCTATCCAAGAGCTTAAATCAAATTTCTATGTTGTTGGCATTGTGAGTACTCTTGATAAATGAAAAGGAGTCAATTTCCATCATTTTCTAATAGTATTGCACATGAATTACCTTTTGAACTAGGGCCTTACCACCTTATGTCCTATAGTGGGGTTTGAATGAGCCTCTCAAAAAATGAGTGGTATCTCACCCTTGGTTAAGTATCATTGGAGGAGACCATTATAGGATCTCCGATACAAGACATTTGACAAGACAAGATAGCAACCAAAGAGTTTTCTTATCCTAATATAAGCATTTTCATCAACTCTATCAGGGAATTTTTTTCTCTTCAGATACCCATAGATGCCAACAAACCATTATTTTGAGTCTACATGTACACAAATGGGATCACCAAGGCTTGGAAATTCTGATACTACATGAGATCTCAACACTTGTAGCACAAATTGATATGCATTAGTGATGATTTCAGGTCAGACCAAAGAGGCTACACTAGCCTTTGCATCTGCATACCAATTTTCTCTCTTTGAAATACTATCTATGGTGTAGTAATAGAATTGATTAAGATCAATGGTAATTCTATATACTGAGACAACCTAGATTGGTTCCCCTTAAGTTGTTATTAGATTCACTATCAACATACAGTTTCTATGTATATGAAGGCTTTTAATCTCTATAGGAATCACGACATGTACCCACATGATTAGGGCTTTGTACTCAATGATATAATTTGTCTAGTGGAATTCTAGGTAAAAGGAATGAGGAATTAATTTTCCTTCAAGGGATATCAAAATATCAAAATAACTGGAGCTTGCACCCCTTTGACACTTATATATGTCATGTACTTTCATCCCAAAGATATCACTATAATGATGGCATTGTGGTAATTGTTGTCCTGTATTTTGGTGTCATATGTTTTAAACATTGATGGAATTAATAAAGAAGCATTTGTGAGTTCTCTGACATTACTATCTATTACATTTCCTATATATTCTCATATACATTAAACTACACCCTACGAGGCAAACATGGGTTGTCCAGAAACCTAATTCCATCTTGGGATGGATTGAATTCAAGATTCACAATGTGCTTCATTACTTAGTTTATGGGATTTTCAAACATGTGAGGTCTTAATCCAAAACAAATTTGTAGAGAGGTCTTGGTAATATTTTGGTATTCTATGTGTAATATATTAATTGTTAAAACAACCCAATATGGGTCAAAGGAGAAGCCAAAATTTGAAGGAAGATACATCTAAGCCTCTTAAATCAGTTAAAAACTAAAAGTATTACTAAAATATCTTACGTAGATTGCCTTCTTTTATGACCTAACTTTTGATAAATTTCATATATAATAATGACTATTGCATGCCTTAAGTATTCAATCAATCTGATTGGACTAGATTTATCTTGATAAAATCACATCAGTTTATTTTCTAACCATCATGCTACATGGGAAATGGATAATTGAACCCTGATGAGTAAAATGCCTAACCTATGATCCTTTTCAGTGATGAAACTCGAGAAAAGAAATTTCTTTACCATTTGGTAAAAAAAAACAAGTTTATTCATTAAACAATCATATGATTTTTCTATTAGATCATATTTTTGTTCTGGATTGGGCTATTATCTCTATAAAAAGAATCTCGAATGTATTTGAAATTGACAAGCAATTTTTGCTACATTTTGAATGATCAAATATCAATAGTGTAAAACTTTTAAGATTTTGTTTTTAGTTCATCTACCACACACAAGAGATGGTTGATGTCAATCAATGGATAATGTTGAAGCAACTTCAGATTTGATGTAAAATCACCAGCCAACAAGCGGCTTCTTACACACATTAGCATAACACATCATATGCGAAGTAATATGTCCCGCAGTAATAGATTAGGCAATGCCCAGTCACTAGATAGCCTAAAATTTTATGTAAAAATGTGATACACCTCAGAAGCATTGACTCAAGCTCTCTAATATGCCAGTATCTTTTATTTCATTATCAAGAAAATTAATAGAGCACATATTTACTTATTTAGTTTTTTGGGTATTTGACAGCTTATAACTTTTGTAAAACTTTGATTGAAATTTTATGTAAATGATTAATAGAAGATTGTCTCTTTAAGATGGAAGATAGAAATATACCATAGGCCTATAGGGATTTCTTAGAAGTGAGTCCCAAATTCTTAGAATATTAAGGAATCTAAACTCTTGTGTGAAAAGTAGAGTAATCCACCTGAATGCATAAAACTAAGGGTTAACCTGCACAGTACAGGCAAGAGAAAGCATGCTCCATTATATCTTTTCTATAAAGTTGTATTTGATAAATGTATAATGATTTACCATCTAAAGGATATCTTCACATAGATGAAAGGTTAGGTTTCTACCATGGGATAAAAGATCACTCTCTTCAAGACACATTAATTTGCATCCAAAGACAAATTATTGTACAACATTTAAAATTCTATGATTGTCAATAAAGCTCTCATTCACTTGTGAGTTAGGAGAGGTTTCTTACTACCCACCAAGATAACACCCCACCTTTAGCCTCTCTCATATGACTGGTTGGAAATGAAGAATGCAGATCTATACAAGTCCTAGTCTATGGTGATTTGGGAAAATTATGGATAGTCTCTAGAAATAGAATTTAAAGAACAAATATAATGAAAATAGCACAAAAATGTAATGTAAATCAAAATAAGACTTGTTTTCATATGACAAAACATTATTGTTTTGTAATGGTAAAAATCAAGCAAAAGATCTTCTCCTTCATGTTCAAAGTTTATGCTGATCTATATTTTAGTCTTGAGGGACCCTTAATAGTGAATCTTGGATAATCATTATTCGATTGTAGGATTAACATGTATTCATTTTCTTATATGTTTCAGCTTAAATTACTTAATGTTCTTAGGATTATTTTGTGTTAAATCTTATTGATACACAATCATTTGGATTGGAATGCTTAGGACTCTAGCTACAATTCTAAAGAGGAATTATTGGAGCTTGCTTTCCTGCCTTGAAATCATTCCACTTTTAGCTCTCGACATCTTTAAACTGCAAGACAACACCACTTGTCAAACATTTGGGTTTCATATTTCATCTAAAATCAAAATGCTAAGAAGCAAAATCCAATGAAGACATCCTACTTAGATTATTTCTATGAGTATAATATCTATTCTTTATATACAATTTGCATTCTGTGGTTTCTAGAAAAAATGAGAATTTTAGTTAGAACACTTAATCACAAAATTCATCCAGTCTATTTTCTCCTTTAAAAAGATATATAATAGCTCCTTTCTCATTTATGGATTCCCACAAAATATTTATCAACACTTACCTTGTTGCTTGTAACAAAATGCTACATTTCTAAACTCAGATCTATAAGCATGTGAACCCTCCAAATATAATATTCCTCTATAAACTCTAAGTTTAACACTAAATCCATTTGATTTTAGATATTTTGATCTCTAATTTCTTTTCCAAAATCATCCTCCAAGGTGAAACTTGCCAATTTGCTCTTCTTATATGCTTATCGAATTTTTTTGGATGTTGAAAAGAATTTCAACATCCAACCTTTATAGACGTTTGAGTCCTAAATTCACGTCCCTTGATGTTAGGCCCAAATGGTCTAAGGATTAAGTTTTTTTAAATTGTACAACCACCATGAGGCCAAACTTTCTTAAGCTAATTGATTTATAATTAAGTGAAATTTGAATTCTTCTTTTGACCCTTAGGCCAACCCACTCAAGCCTATTTTTCAACAAATTTCAACTACAATTATTTCATGGCTAAAATTGTAATGATCTTAGGCTCACAAGTTTTTGAAATTTACCCATATTTTGAGCTCACATGTTCTTGATTGAAGATTGCATTAATATGTTTCAATCTTTTAGTCATCTTCATTAGTTGATGCATTAATCACATTAGTGATTGCTATCAGGATTAGTCATGTTATGCTACTGTTAGCACCTAAGTAACTTTCACCTTGTGACATCTCTTTGAGACATTTTGCAAATAAATAAGATAAATTGTCTATAAATCCACATTTTGCAAACCTCTAAGCCTTCTAGAAATTATAGGATCATTTTAGTTATATTTGAAAACTTTAATTAACAATTTCCATATGTGTAAATATAAACATTAACTACAAAATGTCCAATTTATTTGCAGATATATTTTCTTATGAAGAAAGACCATGCCTGAAAATATGAACCTAGAACAAAATAATGAGACAATGGCTACATTGTGGGCTCAAATCTGAAGAAAACCTAATAAATGTAATTGTCCTTGCAAAAGGTGTAAGGGCTTAAAGAATCAAAGAATTCTAATCACAATAGCCTAGAGTCATTATAGGCAACATGGTCATGTTGAAGGGGGCCACGATTTTCTTCCATTGCTGAATGTGGATTTCCTACTGGACGAACATGGAGGTGTGAATATCCAAGCTAAGGATAACGCTCCCATGGAAGAAGATGATAATGTGCTAGAGGACATGATTGAAGAAGATGGTATTGGGGCAGGTGATGAAGGGGCTCAGAATGATGGTACTAACGAATCTTATCATAATGATGATGCAGATGGTCTTGATATACCTTTACTTGAGAAGGTACACGAGCCCTTATATGAAGGCTCCCAAATGACTCTACTCTCAGCTATAGTGTTGTTGGTGAACTTAAAGGTTATGAATGGTATATCCAATGTAGAAATGTCATGTATGCTAAAGTATTTCATTTTTTTCATCTTCAATGTTAGCATACAGTTACTATTCATTATATTAACAATGCATATTTGTTGTTGTAGGTTGATTAGTGAGTTTTTCTCACCACCATCAAACATTTTGCCTTGTTCGTACCAAGAATTATCTAACATTATGGATCAGATTGGAATGAAGTATCATACAATACATGCATGTCCCAATGATCACATTCTATATCATAAACAACATGAATTTTCAACAGAATTCCCTAATTGTCACATTAGTAGATATTAGTTAGATCAAATAATAATAAAAGTTCCTCACAAGGTTCTTTAGTACATTTCCATTATTCCACGTCTTCAACGGTTATTAAGTTGTGCTAGCTTGGCATAATTTATGGATTACCATGCATGCAATAGAAGTTAGGATGATATTATGTGAATGGTTGCCAATGGTTCTGCATTTAAAGAGATAGAAGAAACATGGTCACACTTCAAAGAAGAACCTCGTAATTTGAAACTTTCATTAGTGGCGAACAGTGTCAATCCATATGGATATATGAGATTTGTTTACTCAGTGTGGCCTATTTTTGTTATTAACAATAACATTTCTCCTTGGATATCCATAAAGAGGGAGCACATAATATTGTCAATGATTGTGCTAGGTATTTTTTCATTTTATAGTTATCTAAATTAATTTATAAATAGTGCATAAAAATGGTCATAATAATTAAGTAATGTTTATGTTCATTCAATTGCTAGGTAAATACCAAGTTAAAGATATGAACGTGTATATTGAGCCCCCAATTGACAAGTTGTTAAAGTTAAGGAATGGCATCACTATGTATGACATCTCTAGACCGATAGGATATCGACAATTTCAATTCCATGCAATGCTTGTATGGACAATACATGATGCCCCTGGGCTAACTCATTTTTGTGGTATGTTATATTGTTAAGATCACATATTTTTGGTCTGTTATAGTGCTTACACATTACTATCGAATGCTTAAGTTGTGCATGATAATTGTACATGATCTTTTAGGTCTTCAGGCAAAGGGAAAATTTGCATGTCTAGTTTGTGGTCCGAAGATGAAATCTCATCATTCGAGAAGTTTAGGAAAGTAGGTGTTCGGTGAGTTTAGACACTTTCTCCACAATAATCATAGGTATTGAATTGCCAAAAAACATCTTTTCAATGGGAAAGAAGAGACATCATCAAGGCCACAAAGAATGACACATCATTTATAAAATTTGGAATATGATCGACTAAATCGTCGAGGTAATGTCCAATTTGTCATCTAAAGTTTAAAATTTGTATTTTGATATTTTCTTATATTTACTAATGTTGTAATTGATGCTCATGAAGGTCATCAAGGCATCAATGACCAACTTTCTAGCGGAATGAAAAGTTATCCTACTCAATTTAGTAGGTTACTGTATTACAAGGATCTCCCAATCACGCATTTGTTTGATGCTATGCATATTGGAAAGAATGTAACAGAGACACTATGGAAAATGTTGGATGAAAGACGTGATAGAGAACAAATTGCCAAAATTTGTACTGACATTCATGAATCCAATCATGCACTAAAATCTTTCATTGAGTCAAATAGCAATGGAGACTACATAAATAAGAGTGCCCTTCCTTGGTTATTAATAGAGAAACAAAGTGATGCATTAAAAGAAGTCATAAAAAAAGAAAAATTTCTAGTATGATTTGCTACAAATATAAGCACTCTTCTATCAAAGAAAGGTGATTTTGGGCCAGGGTTGAAAACACATGATTGGCATACCTTTGTCAAGGTAAGTCATGCTCTCTATTTATAGTATATTTGTAAGATTGAATGTACTACCAATTTCATTATTTAATAATATATTGAAATGATCATTTTTTAATGATTGTAGTTTGTCCTACCTCCATCCCTTCTACAACAGTTTAACAATAGTATTAAACAAGTCATATATGATCTTGAAAAATACATGAGGTTAGAAGTGTTTTTTTCTTAGATTTGTAGCATTTTATCTGAAATCTACTATATAATTTTATTTGAAATCTCATTTATGTATTTTTGTATGTTGAATCTCTTTTAGGTGGTTATCATCTAAAGAAATTGATAAAAACGATATAGCATATTGGAAGAGAAAAATTTTGTAGCTTATGTGTGAAATGCAAAAGTGTTTACCTCCAACTTTTTTCAATGCTCAAGAACACTACCTCATACATCAAGTTGAGGAGATTGAATTGTGTGGACCTGTACAAGCTAGATCAATGTGGATGATTGAGAGGCACTTGAAATTTATGAAGGGATTGATTCGACAAAGAGCACATCTTGAGGGTTCTATGATAGAGGGATATATGATATACCAGACTATGGTGTACATTAGTGAATATCTTCCAAAGTTTGCAGCAGATATCCATGTAGATCGCATTTGGAATCCCAACTCTAATGAAAAATTCAAAGGGGAGTACCTGACAAGGAAAGGTAGATTGAGGAGGGTGAGAGGTGATTATAAGTTTTTTTTTTGTAGTTTAATAATTCTTATCCATCATCAATATATATATATATATATATATATATATATATATATATATATATATATATATATATATATATATATATATATATATATATATATATATATATATATATATATATATATATATATATATATATATATATATATATATATATATATATAAGTTATTTCTAACTGGTGTAATTGTCTTCTTTATAGTTGGTCATGAATGGGATGCACTACACTTGTATATTGCAAACAATCTTGATTAGATGACGGTATGGATTGAACAGTCTCAAGAAAATGGTCGCTCATTAACATGGGATGGTGTTGCATTGTTGGTTAAAGAAGCTCATCATAATGGAGATCCCAATGTTATGCCAATGGTACTTGATCTAATATATGGATTAAGAGATACAAAGGTATGCATAAGATTACTAATCATGTGACATAAGTTTAATATCAACTCACAGATCTATGAGAAGATTCTTGACATGTTTGAATAATTGTAGGTCAAACACCACAAAGCTATGTACTACCATGGCTATAAATTCTACACAAAAAAGTCAGACAAAATGAAGAAAATGTGTGATTTTGGGATAAGTGTTGTCTTCGTAGTCACCAATATTTCATCTAGAACTGACATACATCCTCAATAATCTGAAAATTGATACTATGGCATTTTGGATCATATACCTGAGTGTGGCTTTAATTCATTCAAAATAGTTCTATTTGTCATCAAATGGTTCAGGTTATGACTAAATCAAAATAATCCTGATAGGACTATTATTGAACATGATAGTGGATTTACTATGATTAATACAAGGTCATTTGAGCCAGTCGGAGATGAGCCCTATGTTCTTCCAACCCAATGCAAGCAAGTGTTTTACTTTGGTGTTCCACACAAACCAAGTTGGTCATTTGTTGTTAGACATGACCCAAGAGGAAGGCTGGTAAAGTATAATGTGATCAAAGAAGAAGATATTGAAGAAACACAAGAGGAAGTAAATGATTATTAGGAATGACAGTTACCCAATGATGAAGATGATGATGATGATGATGATGATGATGATGATGCTGATGCTGATGATGATCATGATCATGGTGATGATCATGGCGATGATGGTCATGATGATGATGGTGATGAAGATGATGATGATGGTGATGAAGATGGTGGTGGTGACAATGACGATCAAAGTGACAAGTACAATGATGATGATGATGATGACGATGATGATGACATGGATGAAGATCATGATGATCAATGAAATGTCCAAGTAGGATCAATGTCAACTATGATGGGGTCTTGTATGACCAAATTTTTCTTTCCAAACCATATGTGCACATATAAACATTAAGTAGAACATGTCAAATGTTTTTTTAGATATAAAAATTAGTTACACTAAATTTTTAACTTAAGACAAATGATTTACATATACAATCTACTTCATTATTAATATTTTTTTTGGTAAGTCTATTATTTTAATTTCGTTGCTGATTTCTAAAACTTACTAATTTTTTTCACAAGGCGATATGGATGCACCATCTTAGACACCTTCAATAGAGGTAAACATTAATTATTGTAAATTTTAATGTTATTATTGAAACAAATATCATATTATTATGTTCTTTTCTTTATGGATTTGGAGTTAATTTGATGAAATTTTACTGATATTTGATGTCACAAATGATAGGAAAAAGTTAGAATGATTGCTAATCAAATACGATCTGAAATATGGGTGTCATATCTACATGACATCACCCTTAGTATTGAACCTATGTTCATCACCTAGAAAATTAAGCAAAGATACACTGATGAAATTGTTAACATTATCATCAAGGGTGACAGAAGTGAGAAGAAAGAGGCACTGAGAACAAAATTGGATCGTAGAATCCAATCTTTGAAGGTAAGCAGTAATTCGACTGAAGCAATAATAGAAGTTCAATAGATATTACTATTTTATAGTATCTTATGGATCATGATCTCAAATTTTATGTGTTCTTGTATAGACATATGTGCTAGTTGTGACATCACATGGTGAACATGGTGAGGGTCATTGCGCACAACCTTCGTGTAAGTAACAATTTGTTTGTTTTGATCAACATTATAACACTTACCTTTTTTCTTGTGGACATTTCTAGCTAGTATCCCATTTGATCTTTATCCATTGCAAATGTATTTGCTAACAATATTCTATTCTTTAGCTCATGATGAAGTGAAAACTCCTCCTTTGGTTGGTGGTCCAGTATTGCCTGGTGCATTGTTGGCAACAAGGACCATGCAAACATCCTCGTCTATGCCCACTAGAACTGGTAAAATCTTGTTTTGCTATATTTTGTAATGTATTTCTACAAGTTGATGAAAAATGAAGTATCATATCAATGCTTAAATGATGTCTATAGAAGCCTACATACACACAAACACATGCATACACACACCACACATACATACATACATACATACATATATATACCCACACAGAGAGACATGGAGATAGGCAGCAAGGTAGACTTTCAGTTTTGTCTTGTATACCTTTTCCTCATGACTTCTCATTTGCACTTCCGACATTTTTGGGCTCACGAACCTTGACTATTTCTCCCTGTAATATGTTGGTACAAGAGCACACTTATATTTACTCATCCCAAACAGACAGGCTAGAATGCATATTATTATTCAGGTGATGTAACCGTCTATTCCTATCTCTAGCTGTTGGTTTCACATGCAACATTTAATCTCTACATGACTTCTCATTTTATAATTTTGCTGCTAACTTTGTGTTGAAATTACTAGTAAGAATAAAGCCTTGTGGTGTGTCATCCACACCACATTTAGTGTAGTTATAGAAATTTATGAAAACTTGTTTTTATCACCTTTTTCTTGCTGCTTGAAGAGTGTTGAATAAGTAAAATTAATACCTTGAGGTCTATAAAAGTACCAAACTATTGGTTGCAAGTTGTGTTTGGTCTCCACTTATTTAAAACTAAAGTTGTTGCACAACATTTGTTAACATTGGTAATGGCATATACAATTGATAAAATAATGATAGTTGTTGATGGAATTCTGTATATGTAGGTCATATCCCTTGAATTCTTTGGCCTATAAAATGCTTTTTCTTCAAATATATTCCAAACTTATGGGTCATTTGGATGCTTTTGTGATGCATTTACTTGTTAGAATTGCCTTGAACAACACAATCACTCATCTGCATTTTATTGAAAGCAAGAAGCTCAAGCACCTAAGGCATTCTGCTTTATACAACATCCTTACACACAAGACCTTTAAGCTTCAAAGTATGTTTTACATTGTGCTATAGATGATTATGTGGTTAAAGCTTACAAATAAACTACACTTTCAATTCTATAAGATTACAGTTGCCAATTTGAACTACTTTACTAATGTTCTAGATTTTGTAGCCCATTGGTTATGCTTCTCTTTTATGCTAGGCTAGAAGTTATCTCCATTCATGATAACGAATATTTATTTTAGCAACTTTTAGTTCCTTTGTATTGTGAAGCTCTTAAAACTCTGGAGACATTTTTTCTCATTTTAGCTATTATTACTGTGAATTCAATTTGAGTTATGATGAGGTTACTAAAGCTCATGAACTTTGAATGCCATCAAAGGCAAGTAAGCTTCATCATTAATCTCTTTCTATAGTTTCTACATGCTATACATTGTGGTAGTCTTGACATTGATTTTTTTGCCAACTATTGTATCTTTTAGCGATTCCGGTTTGGTATGCCTGTTTGTAAGTGCTAATCAAAGAGATGTCATTTGGATTATATAGATTCCTCTTTTTTTGCAGATGACATTTGGATTATATAGATGTCTAAATTTAGTACTACTAGTGATTTGCAGCTAATAGAATAGGAGTACACAGACGTCAACATTGTCAATTTTGGAGGATTGAATTTATGGAGCTTTAATTGGCTCATCATCTATTGTAGATTCTAAGATTTTGGTACTGTATGTTATTTATAGCTAGTGTGATAGTTCAAGTTGTAAAGCATAGTGCTACAAGTTATTTGTACCTGAAGGTTACATTTTACTACATTTTTCTTGAGGTTTATGGTATTCACAAACCCTTTGATTTGATTATTGTGGCAGCCATAATTCTCTAAGATGCAAGTGTGGTATTGCATACTTGAACTAGTTGGTCGTGTTTATCTATATTTGTATACCTTGATCATCATTGAAAGCCAGGTTGATTTGTTTGAGTTGCAATTGAATTTGCCTATTTCTGATAGCAGGCACAATTTTTATGTAAAGTACATTTGTGGAGTGAATTGTAGTGTTAGCTAATTGTCAGTATTCATTTTTTATGAATGGTCTGTGAATGTTAGAGGTGGGGTCACTTTTCATATGTGTTCAATCAAGTGCATTTATATGCACATGTGATTGGTTACGTTGAAACTGTTTGCTCAACTTAAACCTAGGGCATCATTGTTGTAGCAAAGAAAAATATAATAACATACATTATTATGATGATTTGTGATCTCCTTCAGTAGCCTTGTAGATTTTGAAAATATAATTTTGAAAGTGACAAAACAACCTATTTCCTCAGTTTACCACCTTGCTCACTTCAATTTTTGAATTTTGAACATTGCATATTGTTTCTTCAACACAAATGTGTGATTGCACATTTATACCCCTTTCAAGGCCTTTCTAGTTTCAAATGTCTTCTTATATGGGTTATCTAATCTCTCTAAACGTATTTCTTGTAGATTGTTTGCTCCCTTCTTGTATTAAGAGACATCTAACATTAACCATAAACAAGGCTACTCCTAATGCATATTTTCCTCAAATCATACTTTTTTGGAGGAAGCTATTGTCATCTATAAATATTGTGAACACACCGAAAGATTTTCCACATCATTCAATTTGTGAATTTCTATGTCAAATAAGCTAGATAATTGACAAGGGATATCCACAATCATTAGGTGTTAAATTTACATATGGAAAGGTACTCATTTACATAGATAATTTCTATATCCCATGTGTATCACCTAGATTAGTAGTGAAAATTGAATACTAACTATTAAATGAAAGAATTGACAATACTAAGCAAGCTAACACTTAAGATAGGACCAAGGGTTATCGCCACAAAAGGAAGAAAACCAAGAATGGTAGGCTCCTAATGGCATAACACATGATATGAAGGATTTGTCCCTGATTGAAATATGTATTCTCGCATGTATGCTCAAAGCTTTAGATGGATGGATGGAGTGGATGATTCAAGGTTTCAACAATGGAGTCATGAAGTGATTTTGCCATTATAATGGTATTTTGGTAGTTTATGAGCTCTCAAAATAGCATTATAACTTTGCATGGAGGATGGATTCATTTTAGGGAAGGAGGAGGGTTCAATTTATAGGCCAAGGGCTTGAGGGATGGAGGGCTAAGATGCAAGGATGGCAAGATGGTGAGGGAGGGCTAGGATGCACCTAAAGGGGAGCACATGGATTGTGCTTGTTTAGCACCAATAGGGAGGTGAAACTTGTCACAAGGAGTATGAGTGTGAGAGGATAGGATAAGGGTTGGTCAAAGGCTTGATGAGGGTGGTTGAGGGTGTAAGAGTCATGAGTGAGGATGTAAGAGCCATTTATGGCTTTGTAAGAGCATTGAAGGCTTATGGTTGGGATATTTTGGAGGGAGTTGAGATTGTTGACTTTTCTTGGTTTAGGAAAGTCTTAAGCTTACTTAGGGAATGTGACAAGGTTAGGGGGGGATTAGGCTTGGGTTAGGATTAGATTAAGGATGTTAGAGATGTGCAAGTGGATAAAATTCATGAGGGTGGGTGAGTTAGTGGCTAAGCTAGGTTAGTATGGGTGGATGGGGTTGATTTAGGCCATATGGAGGATTAGGGATAAGTTAGGGGCTATTAGATTTGAGGGCTTTATTTATCAAATAGATTTATTTAATAAATGAGGTTTTTGGAATTAGATAGGAGAATAGGATTAATTGACAAATAACAAGTTATTTGATTTATCAATTAGGACTATAGATGATTAATTAAATTAATCAACTAGGGGATGGCAAAGGATTAATTAAATAGGAATTTAATTAATGATGCCTTTAGAGATAGATAAATAGGGTTACCAAAGCGGTGTAATCAAATTTAGGTGTCTACACCATGCATGCCAATTTACTCAGTTATACCTTAATCTATGTTACTGCTATATTAAGTTGATTGTTGGGGTCAACTTAAGCCATAATTTCCCTAGACCATATTTCTTGAGCAATAGTATTTAACTTATGCCCTATTATCCTCATAGACTACAAAAAAAGAGATCAGGGTACCTTTTGTCTACACATTGGGACACGTGTGAGGCAACTTCAGCATCATGAGCAAATTTATTGAAGGAGGATCTTGCAAGTGAACAGATTTATTGGCAAGCTAGGAAAGAATACTTGAATTGTCACTATGTAAGTTATCGCAAAAAATCTTGTGAACCCACTTCCCTAAAGCAAACAAAACTAGGAAACTATATGATTAGGGTAAGGCTGTTAGAATTCTTAAGAATAATTGAGAGGGGGGGTGAATCAGTTATTCAAGGTCCAAATGCCCTATTAATACCTTTTTACTACTTTTAATGAATCCATATCCTCTTCATTTGTTCAAACTTTAATCAATCATATAAGCAAGTTATAGTAAATCAACATGTAAAGATAAAATACTCAAGATCAACACATGACACAATGATTTACGTGGAAACCCAATTTGGGAAAAACCACCAGTAACATGCTACTTGATTCTCACTCTTCTGAAGTGATGCCCTGTTAAAAGCCTGCCCTGTTAAAGGCTTACAACACACTGTTAAATGTGACCTTGTTAGAGGATTTCACCAAACTATTAGGAATGGGCCTGGTTAAAGGTCTTTAGAACATTCACTTGGAATGTCACCCTGTTAAAGGATTTTTCTAATGGCTGTTAAACCAACCTAAGTCCATAGGATTTAGACTTACAATTACAATTGCTAGAAAGTAACAATAATGGTCTTTTGATCTGATATGACTTACAACATACTTTGCAGATTTCAGATCACACTTTCAGTTCAATCCTTATGCTTGGCTTTAATCTCTTTGGCTCTAATGGCTTGTCTTCCTTTCAAGCTTTGTCTTCTTGAGTCTTCTCACTCATTCTGCCAATGCAATCATCTTTGTGGTCGTCTATACAAATAGAATTTCTGCGCTATCTTCTCCTAGTCACATTCTTCAGCATTTCATGCTTTTATGCTTGACCACTATCTCCTTTCCTTCTGTCCCCTCTCATTCTCTCTCTCCTTTATTCATTAACTTATGTCTTCTTATATAGAAGTCTGATTTGCCTTTACTGCTCAATTTTCCCTCTTCAATTTTAGGGTTTCAAAATTGATTAGGTAGGATACAATGTATCTACCCCATATCTTGTTTTCTTGAAACTTTGCCAGTTGTATCTTAAAAATTTTCTACATGGTGTTCTGTGCCACCAACTCATCATTCTTATCTTTCTTTTAATTCACAAATTTCTAGATAACAACCTTGTCGGCTTAGATCTGGCAAATCTTTGATTTCCTAAATAATGCAGCAACTCGGTATTATTGAGTTACTAGTGCTTGGCACCTCTGTGTTACTTGGCACCTATACCAGCTCAACACTTGAACTTGCCTGGCACTTGAACTTTCTCGGCACTTGAACTTGCTCAGCACTTAAACTTACTCGGCACTTGAACTTACTCAGAACTTGATTCTACTCGGCACCACTCGGCATCTGAAGTTTACTCGGCATTAACTAGAACTTGCTTGGATCTTACTAGCTTGCCTAGCTCCTTCTCTCTAATGAACTTAGTTTGAGCTTCACAAAATACTTAGTTAAAACCTTAAATCTTTGATATGTTTTAGTGTGCCCATTCTTTGTAGTATGTCATCAAATACATTCTTTCATCAATGGCTTAGCTGATCCTTGTACTTCATTCCAACATCATAACTTCAACCTTTCTCTAGGTATTTTAGTTACATCTTATTAATTGCCTCCACCTTGACAATCAACTAATTGATAGTATTTGGATCACTAAAGCAATTGTCATCCCTGCAAGTAGAAAGTTTGACATCAATGAAAAAACAATGATTGAGGATATTCTTTACTAGTTCCATATTTTATTCTAGCAATCTCCCTCAACTTTTCTTATGATTATTTCAATCATTTCCAACAAAGGCAACCCCTATGATATAATACTAAATCTTTTATAAAAAATGGGTAACTAGTAGCCAAACATATGAAATTTCTTGGCTTGAAAAATACCCTATAATCTTGATAGGGATGACCATTAAATGTTGTACAGACTTCCCATTTAGATTAACAAAGTTAAATATCTAAAATAAATTGAAGAAATTCCAATTTCAATCAATATTTTACACAATGATAACTAGATCATGGTAGAGATAGAAAGAAGGAGACAAAATGAATCCAATTTAAAGTAGCTAGTTGTCTAGCTAACCACTGGAGTAATTGTTTTCCACCTTATCTCAGTAAATGGAAAAATTTAATGATAAGTGACCTCCACTGAGAATTATTGAGATGCTACTAGAGCATACTTGAACATTTTCTACTTCTCAAAGTACACAAAGACTCAATCTGGCAACCATCCAAATGTGTTTGCAAAAGATTCACTTGCTTCTCTACTACTATCAAGAATCAAGACCATTGATATCATACTAGCTACTTTAGTACCAATAGGAGTACTTTTGCATTGATTTCTAGGAAAAATGCTCTTCTTTGAGCATTGTATTCTCTTGCCTTCAAGAATTTCTGTAGAAAACATTATTAGCATAGGCCATTTCATTGACACTATTCTCAAAAACCTTAGGGGTAAAATGATGATCATTGATGTAGATGATACTTTAGGTGTTAAGGAAGTGTAGTGGAGGTTAAAATCTTTGTCAAGGTTTTAGGGGTGGCATTCTTCTTGTGTAATTCAAAGGAGAAGATTATTTATAGTTTACACCCTTTGTTGATCTATGTTTGTGTCATGCACAAAAATTATTGTACTATCTTTCTCTCTTCAATTCCTACATGGAGTTCCCTCAAAGACACTGCCATGCCAACCTAGGATATCAAACAAGTAGTGTTGAGCAACTTCATAATCATAGGTAACAAAGATAAGTGGTAGACAATGGTTAGACATAGAAACCTATTAAGTAAATTCAAAATATAAGGTCTAGAAATATTATAGTATTTTAAGGGCTCTTTTAGAGACTTGAGCACTTTTTTAGTGTACTCAATTGAATATAACCTTTTAAATATCCACAAGAACAAAGATAGCCTATGGGATAGAAGAATTGTTATTTAAGCTTTCTAAAGTGATGATTTCTCTCAAAGGTACAATTTTTGCACTATGCATTGTCCAGCCTTTAGGCTTATTTGGATATACTGAAAATCTAAAACAATAAGAACATTCTTAAGAGTGGATATATGACTTGTAGTCTGAGGAATAATATTGGTATTGAATAAAGAATGACCCAGATCAAGTAAAATCAAAAAGTCATACTTTTGTTAACTCAAGTTTTAGGGATAAAGCTAAGAAAGACAATTCAATTGGATTAGTGATAAAGAAATTCACTGATAAGCTAGGAATCAAACCTAGGATCATCTATTTGTTGTTGGGCTACTCTATCACTGTACTACCAACTCTCTTGTTTACTAGTCCATCTATGGTTCAAGTGTTTCCTACATTCCCTTTGATCCAAACTGCAAGTGCTTGGGGCTCCGATCCTACTTAACCTTGGCTTTGATACCAGGGTAAACTTTTCTATGGACCATCCAAGAGTCAAACTGAGGACCACCAATTTGATGCTGGGATGATCTACAACTGAGCTACAAGCCCTTTTGGTGACCAATCCATCTATGGTCACTAGAGGCTAAAGCTTCTAAATCTTCCACATTTTATTCAAATTTCATTTTTAGGATGTATGTGTGAATGTAACGATCTCAATTGCCATAGATCTAGAAATAGTATTTAAAGAAGAGAATCCCTTAGGAATAAAATATTACCAAAATTTTGATCACTTCATTGCACTTCCATCCCAAGGGATTATACAAAACAATTTCCCGAACACATAATAATGAAGAAACGTACAATTCAGTCAGTCAATGTAATATGATTAGAATGAAAAACCACTGCAAATGAATTAAAGCTATGTTAAATCAAAATATAAATGAAAACTACACCAGACTCCTCCCAAAAATCCAATTTGGCTTCAGATTTTGGGCAATAGCTGATATTCATAAGAGGGCACTGTGAAAGAAAGACATAAAAGTTATAGATTCCTAATTTTAGAAGCATCATGTTATTGCCAAAGAAGCAGGAAAACTATTCAAATAAGAATGTTATTTGTTTATGCTTATGAGAATTCAAACTGAAAGTATGAACTTCTATGTTCACTTCTTACTTTGAAATAGCAACCACTTCATGGAAACATATCCTACACTATCTAGTCTAATATCAGACATCATGTTCTGGACAATGTACCTGTTCAAGTTCTATTTTATCCCTTGAAATACTTTCTGAATCTATTTACTCAAATAAATTTTCCTTTCTTGGTTTTGTTTGAGCTCTTGATTTGCCATTCATAAGGTAGACTAATTCTAACCTGACTACAATCTCAGTCTACAAAGGAACATTAACCAAAAGTATACTTCAATGTCATGCTAAGAATGGATCATTAATTGACAACTTGTCACTTGACTAGCCTACGTGACTATTGTAATTGGAAAAAATTAAACTTTGATAAAATTACATAAGTAGCGATAAGGACTTGAGATATTGTCTTGATGGGGACAAGACCCAAGCACAAAATGGACACAACAGGAAAGGGAAAATTTTATTAATTGTAAAAGTATGCTAGTACACTTAGTGCAGAGAAACAAACTCCAAAACATGCCCTAAGGGTTTACAATAGTATAAATCTAGAGATAAATTCTTCTCCTAGTACCTTCTCTCAAACTCCACTCCTAACTGCCTTTTACAATGCGAGAAAAATTCTTAAATAGACCCTGAAGGGTTAAGGATTAGGAATACATTCTAGAAAGTGCTAGTTGGCATCCACTAATCAAATAGAAGGTTCTAGAAGTCGCATTAGAAGTTATGACAAAATTAGAAGAATCCAAAAATGGTAACCAAACTTTCGAAAGGCATAAAACTTTTGAACTGTAGCTCCGATTGACGTACCGTTTACATTTTTGGAAAGCTCTCGAAGTGCTCTATAGCCCTATGGACCAGCTTTGCTCATCCCCAATTTTTGGCCCTGTTTGAGGTCATTTAATGCCCCTAACCTAACTTTGAATCATTCTTAGGAGGTCTCTAGAAATCGAAAAACTACAATAACTTTCAAATCGTGGGGCCTTTTGACTTGATTCTTTTTCTGGAATGCTCTAAATTACAATTACATTCATTTGGCCAATTTACATCTTCTAGTTCACCAAAATGATGGTTGAATTACATACTCCTATTTTTTTGGCACTTACACATATCCCAAGGTGTTCAAATACTCTAACCTAGAACACTGATAGTGGAACTGTGAGAGTTGGAACCTTTATTTGACCCAAATGGGTATCCAGAAATGAAAACACATGAAATAGAAACTAAGTCTAAGTACATTTTTTTGGGTGATATAGGATTGCCCTTATACCTCTAGATGCTCCTGCATCATGTCCAGTTTAAACCTCTAGGGAACCACGTGAAAGATATGCAGCATAATCATTGGCCACTTGTTGTTTTGAAGTACCAACTACTACATCATGGTGTTGTGCAACTGCCATTGCTTCTTCCAAAGAATAGGTGTTAGGTTGTCTCTTATTATTGACTACACCTTTCATAGTCTCTGGTATTGTCTTCTTCTTTGGTAATATAATTTAAATTAGTTTCTAGGTAGAAAATTAATTGGTCATATTAACAAAGTGTGACTGTTGGCATCTCTCTGTCATTCAATTCATTTGGTGTCTTCTTTAATTGTCATGATGTTTCAGTTGATAGACCAATAGAGTACTAGTAGTACTGCTAAAGCTGATCCATTTCCTGGAGTAGTTAGTGTGATTAGTACTAGTTCATATGAAGGGACATTGTTGCTGAATAAGAAAAATATGTTTTCATTAAAAGAACGAAAGCTTCTAGGTGCTTTAAAATTGTTATTATTTAAAGTGTAAATTTAGTTTACTTTTACATTACTTGTTTTGGACTGATAAATCCATTATGTTTTTGTAGGTAATAATGCTTTCTTTGAACATCTTTTTCATATGACATTGAGACTATTTGGACCCATAATACGTAAAAGGTACATAGTTTCATATCATTGCTACATAATTTTTTGTTTCTTCCATTTATTGTAATATATTAAAGTTATTGATCTAACAATCTATTTGTTTTTAAAAAGGTGAAATTTACAAGCTATGGAATTAAAAAATTAGCTAATTGCATCTTTTGAGAAGAAATTTGGAAAAAAACATTTTTGACACTGGCCTACTTCTCAAAAGAGTAGCAAAGCATATAAAGACTGTGAGGGATCAATATAGAAGGGCTCTTAACGATAACCCAAAGTATGTTCCTCCTCCTATGATTCCATTGATGGAGTGGAATGAAATAATAGAAGATGCAAAGGAGAAAAGGCTATGTGAAGATAGAGATAATAAAGCAGCACAAGGCAAAAAGAGGTATGTCATGATAGTATTAAGTACATTGTAATCATGCACTAATTATTGATATTTGTAAATATATAATCTAAGATGTTTGAAATTGTTCATAAATTATAGGACACATCCGTGGCTACAAAAGCGAGAGTAGAAAAGTGTGGCCAACACAAACTTGGCTTTGGTGGCTATATGAATCTCCAGTCTCGACTTCTAAGTAGGAGCAATGAAATTTCATATTTTTTATTTATATAATGTTGGAAACAGTTTTTTTTTAATGAAGCCATACATGGAAAACTGATGATATTAAGCAAAAAATACAGGGTAAAGAGTTCAATGTGGAGGTCACAGATGAAGATAAAAAAATTGCCTTGAAGGAAGGCTATAAAGTTGTGGCTGCATGCCTACGCAAAGAATCTGTAAGCCTTGCCCAAGAATCTATTGCACCAAATATTATCTCATAGGTAAATTGGTTAGATGAAAAATAAATGAAATTGAATAGTTGAGAAGATTCTTTTTTGGTATTAGTTTTGAACGTAAATTGACTACATAATAATGTGCATAACATTTTACTTTAGCCTTCATATCCTACCATAGAACCTACTCGTGACGAAGGCCATGATGTGCATTATAGTGGTGGAGCTATTAATTTGCTATTGGAAATTAATTATGCAATTATGAATACAATTTAACATCTTCAATTGCAATTTGACGTGTATCCTTTTTTTGAATATTTTAGAGCATGTTGAACATCATGCTGAAGGAGTGGACCATGTTCCAAGTGTTCAACATGTTGACGTGGCGGTAGATCAAAATGTTCATGTACATGATGTGGTATTTTTAGGTAAGAAAAATGCATGTTATTTTGTACTAGTACTTAATTACAGACTTGTAATAGTTAGAAAAAGTAAAAGAGTGTGTCAATTTATCCCATTCATTCGTTCTTTCAACAGAGCCCCCTTTAGTGCAGTAGCTTCCTACTCCTCCAAAGAGAAGGAACCATCATAATTTGACATTACATGTGCCAGAAGAGGAGGAGAATGATGCAGATATGGATGCTCCTATGAGCACTTTTCTTAAGAGAGCTTATAAAAACAAAAAAAGGAAATGATGTTTTAAAAATCTTCTTTGATAAACCTTGTTGGATAATGAAAGAACTTTGTTTTAAGTAATTATGTATGAATGATGTGTATTAATACGCATTTTTATTTTATGTTAATGAATATTGTTATGTGTTAATGAAGTCTTGATTAGTATTGTGTATTAATGAATTTTATATCATATTAATGAATTTTATGTGATTGTATTTGATTGAATGTTATAGTTCATAAATGGATGAATGAATGAATGAAGTATGTAATTAGATGATAATGGGTACTTTAGATTGATGTTAGGGTGAGGGGAGTGAGGCCAGATGAGCTTCCACCTTCACGTGGTTGGCCTTGTTAAGTAGAAAATATTATAGTATTCTTGAAACCAAGTGAAGCTCAAACTAACATAAAATGGACACTTTGCATGTGGTAGGTCTAAAATGATCCATGACTACTACTACCCATAACATAGAATGCAAATGTGATATGGGATTTATGTGTGGCTACCTAAAATGTTTGATATTTGATCATTTAGTTCCCTTTATATATTTACATTCTCAAGGTAGATTTGGTAAAGTCATTGTGGTCTGGCAATTTTAACTTTTGAGTCCTACTAAACTTGTTATTGTTGAATATGACTAATAGGTGATAGCTGCCATGAGAGAATTTGGGCTCGAGTCGTCAAACTTGATTCTTGGAATCAACTTCACCAAGAGTAATGAGTGGACTGGTATCAAAATTCTCTCACATAGAAAGTTTTAGATTTGTTTAGTTTAACTAAACTAGGCATAGAAAGTTTTAGATTTGGTATCAAAATCCTCTCACATAGAAAGTTTTCGATTTGTTTAGTTTAATAGAGATTTTGTTGAAACCTTACATGACCATGAGACTCTTCAACTACTAATTGTTGGAATTTGAAAATAATCATCGACTTTCCATTCATCTTTTGTCGAGAACTATTGGTTTTGACTTCAACAAAAAACACAACATATGGTAAACACATTGTGTTTTCAACACCATTGACAACCATCCAATGATCCTATCTTTCCATAATGATGTCACCATATTGCCATGAACAGTATTGAAACACATTTTTCACATTGTCTCCATAGTGTCATGAATAGATTTGAAACACAAAAAACACTGCCCAAGAGTTATCATCCTCATAACATGGTATAACTAGTTTAGGCATTCTGAACATCTCACAAACAACACTTTGAGATAGCACCTTTTTGCATCAAATGACAAACATGCCTAATCTAACAACATCAACATTATATCCAACATTTTTATTTGTTTTGATAAATTGAAAGCCATTGATGCTGCCAAGCACAACCATATTGTGCCAAGTGCCTTTTTATGAAGGACCCTTCATCTATCATATTTGTCATCTTTTTTTATTGTCCACCAAATGATAAGAAAATATCACTCTAATATAGATACTCTTCAGGGTAACCATTAGCATGGCCTTCTATTCTTCACTCTAACATCTAGTAGGTCATGCCTCATCTTTAAGGCATCTTCTATTGACAAATTACAAAGGGGTGGAAACATTGGAGTATGTTGTGAAATTCCATACTCCTCTAATTGCTTGACCTGGCATAGTTAAAGTCTCATTCTCTGTTCCTTGCCTTATAGCCAGCTTCTTTGCCACCTTTGCAATATTGAGTGTTAAATCTACTGATTCAACCACAGTCGTGTTTGATGATCTCTTTATTCACAATTTTCCATACAATTATTCCTACTCCTAAATCATGGTTGGCTTTTATTCAATCAAGTAATACTTAGTAGAAAATAAGGCATCCTAAAACATTAAGTATAATGATATCATACAGTGATTAAACCCGAAGCTGAAAAGAATCATTGACTGAAAAATGGGGCTTCATCAAATTATATTCAATAGAAACTAGGATATCCTAAAATATTAGAAATAGGAGAACTCATAAAAGGTGATCAAGGAACATGAGGAATTCTCCAATAACATCTATCTCATCTAATTATTTAAAACATAGCATATGCTATACTTAGAATGTTCTATTTAAACTAAACCATTTTATAACTATTCTATTTTTCCCTCCATCTATAATGAAAGGATAAAGAAACTAGTCTTATTATTCCATTGGTAAATGTTGTAAAAAGAGCAAGCAACAAATGATGATAATGGAAATTTAAGTGCATCCATCAAGGACATTCTTGTTTAACCAACTAGTAATTTTATTGACAACATTTGTTTTAGATCTAAAAATTATGGAATTTTGTGGTTATCTAATCTACATGCAGAGACTCAAGAAATGCAACCAATGCTTGGGAGTTGGTAAGAATGTAAACCCTCTCTTATTGTAAATGCCAATGAATTCATTATTGTTTTCTATGTATAATTTTATAGTTGGAAAAAATGAAAGGTCTTCTTTCCTTTCAATCTATTCACAATAGAATAATTTTAGCTCAAGTATACTGTTATTTTGTATCTTTTAGTACATAAAATCTAGGGCAAGACAAAAACTTGTTTAGCTATGACTGTTGAAAGATTCAATATGTATGAAGAGTTTTTTACTTAAAAACACAAAAGTTATTCTATTTAAATGATTCTCTATATATTATAACATGAAATGTTTTTGCATTTGACTATGAGCTTGTTTCATAAATAGTCAGGGTTAACTCCATTAACCACCATAACGAATTGATAGCGAAGAAGAGAATTTCTCTTAATATCTTTAAAATGGATCATCAAAAATGATTCGACATTAATTCTCCAACATGATGTTACAAAATGATGTACTGGAAAAGCACAAGAATTTTAAAAAGTTTCAGTAATGTTTTATGTATTTGTCATTTCATTTGACACTTGAAAAATTATATATTTGCAGTGCTTCTATATCATGAATGATGATAACAATAGTAGGCAACTTTTGATGATAATGGAAATTTAAGTGCATCCATCAAGGACATGCTCTATTAACCATCTTAGTAAAAATTTAAGTGCATCCATGGGTATTAATTTTTTTGTTAGAATTGTTCAAGGAAAAATATCATTTAAGAATACTATGGGGGTTGACACATCCTATGGTTTTATATGATAGGTTATAGATCATCATAGTTTTGACACCAAAACTTTATATCAAAGTATTTGCAACTTGGTAGATGAAAAGGCTCTAGATGTAAAGACACTTAACTAGTGAGTATTGACCATACCTTCTTAATTATATGTTTTAGTGCACTACATTTTTTTGGTATGATTTCTTTATTGTTAGATCTTGACAGAGTTTCACGGGTTCAGAAGGGAGCATTTATAAATATCAATGGGTGGTACAAGTGAGTGTTGGAAATTTTTAGAGGAATCACAAGGATGAATTACTAGATGTTCTAGAGATTGATGTAGATCTTGTATATAAAGACTTATTTTATCTAGTTTTTGTGAAAAAGTAAAAGTAGCAAGGAAACTTAGACTTATTTTGGAGTACTACCTAAATATTTAGGAGCTTATAGTATCTTGAATGTCTATTTTTTTGGACTTTTTCTAAATTTTATGTAGATAGTAGATTGAAGAAAAGAGAGAACTTCATCTGGGGCATACACCCAAGGTAGTAGTAAAGACATCATTGTACAAGGAGAATGTAAGCATAAGGCTAAGGACAGTAACGATTTCTTGCAGTCCATAACATTTAACTAGAACATGTAAAAAATGTAGTAAAGGATTAGTCCCGTGTACATAGTGTAGTCCCTTGTTTGTAAGAAATCCACTTGATTTGCTAAGTCAAACTGTATTCAAAAATCCAAATTCACTAAATGTAGGCCAACATGAGCTAGTGAGTCAGCAACAAAGTGTTCAAAATAAATTGGGTTTAAGAAGAACACACCAAGTCCACTTGCCAATTAATGTTGAACTTGATGGGAAAGTGGTATGACCCCTCTCAGAGGCATAACCAGTAAAGTATTATAGGAAGCAAATGAAAAGAAGATTGTGTCATAATCATGGTACAACCAAGTTGGTTATGAACTTTGCAATATCAGTCCCAAAAATTACCCCACATATGCCAAAAGGTCTGAGAGTTTGGGCTTGTACTCTTTTCCTCTTCTAGGATTTAAGCTTCTTGCTCCCACCTACTGCTATTATTGATATTACTTAGTCTTGTTGACTAATTTTACTAATTTTTGGACACTATAGTAATTTATTTCATATTTTTTCTTTCTTCAATAACAATAGTTGTTTTAAAGCCATTGCAATCACCAATTATAGCCATTAAAATACTGCTAAAAATTCACCAATACTAGCCATTAACAATGCTGCAAATTATTTACCAAAGCAACTACAAGAAAATAATAAGAAAGCTTGTTAGTCTTTAGAGCAAAGTGAGATTGACTAATGAATAAGGGGTATTTTTTGGGTTAAACCCATTGGAAGTTCACCCAATAGGTATAATCAAACTAAGCCAGGCAGGCTTGGGATACAACTCAACCCAATAAAGTTTTCAAATAACCTTAGCAATAAATTAAAAAAGAAGATATCAACAAACATGTAAAAAACTTCATTAGATAAGAATCACAAATGAGTTGAAGAATTGTTCAACTTCAAAATCCAATGTAGAGTCACAAAAATGGTCATTTATGCACATCAATTCTTAGAAAACTAAGTGCATGCTGCCCCAAGGGATATAGGTTGTTAACAAGAAATGGTGTTAACAAAATATAGGGTTAAAATTCAAAGTAGAGTCACAAAAATGGTCATTTATGCTCATTAGTTCTTAGAAAACTAAGTACATGCCCCAAGGGACATAGGTGTTATCAAGCAATGGTGTGTACATATTTTTAATATTTGTTTCAATAAAAAATAGGGTTCCATACTCAGCTCACACTAGATTCTAGTTCATAGAGAAATTATTTGTCTTTAAACCTTAATTGTTACATTACATCATACATTCACATGTAGAGATCAAAATAAACTTTCAATAAAGAATATATATCATCATCACTACAAAAGGAAAAAAGGAGTTTAAAGTATATATTGGCATATCATATGAACATTATTCGAAGAGTGCTATTGCAATTTGGACATTTTCTCATCAGCTTTTTTGAAGGAAGTGGATAAGAGAGACTGCACAATCTCTGAAGACTTTCCATAGTTGGTAGTCACATGACTAAAAAAATCTTTGTTCTATATCTTCTCTTTTCAAGCAGATTCTACAAAGAAATTTTAGATTAGAAGAAGACAAAGAAACACACAAAAATTATATAATCCTCAAAATTTAATATCAAGAGATTGGGTAGGAAATTACAAAAGTGTACATACACATAGAGAACATAATGCAAATCAGCAAAAAATCTCAAATTTCTTATCACTAAGATAGTCTACAAAATCAAAGGTTGAAGCATCCCATTAGCGGCTATCTAACCAAGCAGCTAAAATAGACCACTCAACTAACACACATGGAAGACCAATAGAAATGGCAACAAACTATTGTTGATTCATAACAAAATAGATCCATTAGCTTGATATATGCTAGAAATTGTTGTTTAACTAAAAATAGGTTTGATAGTTCTTAATATCCTCATCCAACTTCTATTCTCCAATTACTAATAGATGTTTTCCACCTCTATTGTTCATTGTCCTCAAATGATAACAAAATCCTCTTTATATAGATGATATAAACTAGTGTGCATTGAATGAAACCATTACTGGAGGCAAATATGACAAGGAATTATGGACATAAAATTAAATTATATGAACCTTGGTTGGCCTTAGAACTAGGTGTACTTCCATATATAGTGTGTAGGTTTGTTAGTAATACATGGAATCATTATTTATAATATGGTTCAAGAAAGGAGTCTAAAAAATTCAAATGTGATTCTGTACATAACCCATCTCAAAACCTATAATAAAGTAGGTAATAGTATGAATCACTATAAGATTTAATAGCTATAGAAGTCTCAAAACAAGGTAGTATTAGGCCATTATCAACCCAATACTAGTCTAGTTAAGCTCCTTGAGATAGAAAACACATATGATAAATGTGGTGCTCAATATTATATAAAAGATGGATGAAATGTTGTTGGCTACTTAGTGGAGCTTTTATTTCAAAATTGTAGTAAGAGATTTTCAATATTAGCTATCACAAACTTATTGTAGGTTGAATATGCCTACTGGTAGAGACATAAAACTTTATACAACGATAAGTGTGATGAGATGTGATGCCACAAACATGACACATATGACTACAAATCATCTAGGAATAGTGGCCAATACATAATAGGATCTTGATGGATTGTTCAAAATGCTGATCCTGATGGTATCTATAGACCATTCAATTGAACTATGTATTTTTTGTAGCCTTCCTCCAGGAGGAGGATTCAGTTGAATTATTCATCTAGGATTCCACATTTTGCATGCATGTCTACCAAGGTAGTTACAACTTAAACAAATATATTCTCTCAATATATCTATTTTGTGCATATCCAACAACCATGACTTTTGATGACCACATTACGTTCATGCATCCTATCAAATAGTTCACATGACTTATCTATGCTTCCATTTTGCAAGCATGTCTCCCAAGGAAAATGTTACTACTTCATCTACACTGTTTGACAAAATCCTTTATGCTTTGATGGATGCCTATAGCTTATCCCAAAGCTCTCATTCATTAGTTATTAGATGATCAATCAAGAGGAAATAGTAGAGAGCTCAGAGTGACAATTTTTAGAAGATCATATGAAATGAAATGGGCATACGAGTAGAAAGAAACTAGAAAGACATTATGTATAGATGAAGGCATGAAATGGATGGTTTTTGAGCACTCGGGACAGACACTCAACATTTAGTACATATCATCGTTCGAGATCAAATGGGTGTGTGGGATTATACGCATAGTGAATAAAAAGGGGATTATTGTTAATCATGTCCACTCGCTACCAAAAAATTCATATTCTACAAATTCAAGACACTAAAACTTTTGTGGATGTGCAGGCCATCGAAACATACCGTAGGGAGGATGATGAACTTATTCTCAACTGTTAGACTCAGGCAAGTGATACAAATTGTAGAATCTTAACATATGGTTGTTCAAATTCTGTATCTCCTAAATGATTTCCTTTTAGCATATAACTTGTTGTGCATAGTTGCTAAGTTTTCTTATTGTATGGGGCATATTAATGAAGAAGTATATTAGTTACTGTCAGTGTTTACGACAGTTTGATTAGTTATTGTTGATGTTTTTCATGCATTCTATAAAATAGTTCACATGCCTTGCGTATGATATGACATTTTGCATCATCATTTCAGATCACTCTTCATAATCAATCATTAGCCGGATAAGAGAGTGCATGATGCATGCAAAATGTCATATCATACACAAGGCATGTGAATTTTTTTATAGAATGCCTAAAAAAAAAAATCACACCCAGGCGTTGGTAGAAATTTTGACCTTTATTGGTTGAAATTTCTACCAATGCCCGGTTTTTTTCTACCTTCATTGGTCGAAATTTCTACCTTCACTAGTCAAATTTTTTTACCTTCATTGGTCAAAATTTCTACCTTCAGAGGTCAAAATTTTCCTCCTTCATTTGTCAAAATTTCTACCTTCACTTGTTAAAATTTTCTACCTTCGTTGGTCAAAATTTCTACCTTCAGAGGTCAAAATTTTCCACCTTCATTGGTCAAAATTTCTACCTTCACTGGTCAAAATTTTCTACCTTTGTTGGTCAAAATTTCTACCTTCATATGCAAGGATTTTCCACCTTCATTTGTCAAAATTTCTACCTTCATTGCTCAAAATTTTCTACCTTCATTGGTCAAAATTTCTACCTTTACTGTTTAAAATTTTCTACCTTCGTTGGTCAAAATTTCTACCTTCACAAGTCAAAATTTTCTACCATCATTGGTCAAAATTTCCACCTTCTCCAACAAAATTTTCTACCTTTGTTCGTCTAAATTTCTACCTTCATTGGTCAAAATTTCTACCTTAATTGGTCAAAATTTTCCCCTTCATTAATCAAAATTTCTACCCTTATTGGTCGAAATTTTCTACCTTCATTGGTCAAAATTTTGACCAAGAAGTCCATTGGTCAAAATTTTGACTAGAAAATTTTCAACCAATGGGTTGGTTGAATTTGGTCAAACTTTGGTTGAAAAATGGGTCAAAATTTAAACCAATAAAGGTTGAAAAATGGTCCCAAATGTACTAGTGACTCCCATTCCTCTCTCTCTCTCTCATACACACACTCTCATCCCCTACTCTCTCCCTCTCCCTACTCACTTTATCTCCCATCCCCCCCCTCTCTCTCCCACTCCCCCACTCCCTCTCTCGCTTCTTTCTCTCTCTCCCCCATACCCTACTCTCTCTCTCTCTCTCTCTCTCTCTCTCTCTCTCTCCCTCCCACATCCCCTACTCTCTTTCTCTCTCACTCTCTCCCATCCCCTACTCTCTCTCTCTCTCCCAAATACTCTCTCTCTCAATCTCTCTCTCTCTCCCACCCCTACTCTCTCTCTCTCTCTCTCTCTCTCTCTCTCTCTCTCTCTCTCTCTCTCTCTCTCTCTCTCTCTCTCTCTCTCCCACATCCCCTACTCTCTTTCTCTCTCACTCTCTCCCATCCCCTACTCTCTCTCTCTCTCTCTCTCCCAACTACTCTCTCTCTCAATCTCTCTCTCTCTCTCCCATCCCTACTCTCTCTCTCTCTCTCTCTCTCTCTCTCTCTCTCTCTCTCTCTCTCTCTCTCTCCCATCCCCTACTCTCTCCCACACACTCCCATCCCCCCTCCCCCCTTCTCTCTCTCTCTCTCTCTCTCTCTCTCTCTCTCTCTCTCTCTCTCTCTCTCTCTCTCCCTCCCTCTCTCCCTATCCTGCCTCCTACTCTCTCACCATCCTCTAATCTCTCTCATTTTCTACCCTCTCTCCCTCTCTCCTTCCCTCTCAATTGAAATTTAGGCTTTATGAGTGCATGTACACGCTATGCAAGCCTAAATGTAAAAATTCTTTAAATAGAGCACACATGATATGGCATGCACATGTTATTTAAAGAATTTGATTCTATCAAGCCCAAGGCTTGGTTTTTCCTTGGGGATCCAACCCAAAGGTTTGGAGTCTCTAAACTGGTCTAAGATGTGTTTTGTTGCAAACACACAAAAAAATTGATTTTTCTTGTGTTCTCTCCTTCAAGTTTCCTCATGGTTGAGCATCAATAAAATCGGGTTACATGACATTTTATATCTTTTTGTTATCTATATAACCATATAATTTATTTTTTATTTGAACTATTTCAAGCCTTTCAACTATAATTTCTTTTGAATGTATGTCCATTTTCTATCAAAAACCAATGTGTACTAATTAGGCTATAGATTTTATTCCGTTCATCAAATTTTGCAACAACTTAGTTTTTTAGAAACTAGAATCCATTCTACACACTTTGAAAAAAAGAAGTTTTGATTTGAGATTAGTTTTCAATCATTTCTAGGGGGAGCACATAGATATTTAACATTTTTGGGATCTATCCAATTAAAAAATTCATTAAAAAAATACACATTAGAAAATTACCCGAACAATCTGGGATAAACTACACAGTGTTAGGTAACTTTTGACCAGAGTGATTAAATAATTTGAGGAAAAAAGTTAAAATTTTAGGAGGGCCACACTTTACACTGTATTATGTTTTTTTATAAATAAACTATACCACTCTCTATGGCCCCCTTTTTTGAGGACCAAAATGAAACGATTTTGGAAAAAAAAATAGTAGTTTAGAAACTATATTCAAAGGACTACTACTTTTGTTTTTGTCATATATTAAAATTTTGAGCATAACTATCTTTAAATTCTTGTTTAAGTTTAGAAATTGTTGATTTCAAAAAAAATATGGCCACTTATACCCCCCTTTTGGCACCACAACTTGTTGCACACACACACACACACACACACACAGAGAGAGAGAGAGAGAGAGAGAGAGAGAGAGAGAGAGAGAGAGAGAGAGAGAGAGAGAGATGGATGGAATGATAGAGTTGACATTGCTCTATGCATAATTCCACAACACTTGTCACATCTTTATCTAAAAAAATTATGTTTGAGTGTATGTGCACTGAAGACCTTCTGTCACTACTCAAGCTACTAGTAAATGGTGAGTATTCATCATCATCATCATCATCATCATCATTATCTCACATAGGTTCACAAGCATATCTTACTTTTTTCCTTTATTTCTTTACCCTTTCAAACTCTTTAGGTCCTTATCTATAACTTCTGGCATGGGTCCAAGAAGCTCTTCCCACTCTTTTCCATTATCTAGGTGGGATCTGTCTTTTGATTCTAAGTAATTGGTTAATAGTTATAGTCTCAATAGAATTCATAACCAAATTCTCCATAGCAAGGTTTATTCTTGATCGCTACAATATTTTATCCTCAATTGAGAATTTTGTAATAAGTTGATATACAATCACAATTTTCCCTTGTTCAACTTGTTAGGTATGTGATTGAGCCCGAAGATTCACAAAAGAGTTAAAATATGGATCTTGTAGAAGAATAATATTAGATCTACCAAGTGTTCCCTAAGGGGATGTAAGACCTCATAGGGAACACTTGATGGTTGTAATGTGTCCCAATAGGTCACAAGGGGTGAGCTTAATGTCCCTTTCAACAAGTTTTAGGACCCCTTATTGCCCCTTTTGACACATTATAGCTATCTAGTGTGCCCTAAGTGGATCTAATATACTATTCTTCTACCAGATCTAGATTCCAACCCTTTTGTGGATCTATAGGCTCAATTATATGCCTAAAGGATTGGCCAAGAAAAAAATGTGATTGTATATCAACTAACTACAAAATATTCAATTGAGGAGAAAATATTATAGTGATCAAGAAGAAAACTAGCTATAGAGAATCTGGTTATGAATTATTTTAAGAATGAAACTATTAAAAAATTACTCAAAACTAAATGACGAATCCCACCTAGTTAATGGAAAAGATGGGGAAGAGCTTCTTGGACCCATGACATAAGTTACAATAAGGACCTGAAGAGCTAGAAAGGGAAAACATCAAAGAAAAAAAGTAAGATATGCATGCGAGCCTATGTCAGATGATGATGATGATGAATACTCACCATCTACTAGTAGGTCAACTAGTGATAGAAGGTCTTCAATGCATGTGTACTTAGAATTTTTATTTTAAGGGATCTTAAGGGGTCCTAATGTCCCTTTCAACACACCAGGACCCCTCATGATCCCTTTCGATACATTAGATAAAACAAGTCTTTGGAAGCACTTATATTTTTCAATCGAGTGATATACCCATTAGATCAGCAATAATCTTAAACATCTCACCTCAATTGATGTCACTAATTTTGAAGTTGTCTTCCAACTAGACCTCCTTATCCTTTTATAGTACCCACATGAAAACATAAATATGAAGTTTAGTGATTTATGCTCTAAAGATTGTATAGGAGGGGTGAAAACATATAAAGCATTCTAGTTATCAAAAACCATACCTAACTCAGCTTGATTCAAAAATCTTATTTTTATGTTGATGTGATACCCTTGTCAATCTCTAGGTTAGTCTTTTCTTGTTCTTTCTATTTCCATTTTGAAGAATTTTGTGAATTAAGATTCAATGGTTGTATAGAAGCTTCATGAGAGATCCAAAATAAATATTCATTTCACAAAAAAAATAGTATTTATAGAAAATTGACACTACTGATAAAACTACATACCATATTAACATGCAACGTCATAACTACATGCTTAAAACAAAATACTTATGCATAAATTTGTTGCAATGGAAAAAATATCATGTCTACAAGTGACAAAATGATTGCAACACTTTAAATTAAGTGTAGTGCATAGGATAATGATGGTTGCATTTCCATGCCCTCCAAATCTGGTGGTGGTGGCATATTGACAAGTTCTAATGGTTTTTGAGATTGTTGAGACTAGGAAGACCTAGTTAATATTCAACTTGGTTGCACTTAACAAATGATATGCATGTGAGCCTAGATGTTAGATGATGATGTTGAATACTCACCATCTACTAGTAGGTCAAGTAGTGATAGAAGGTCTTTAGTGTACATGTGCTCATAAATAATATTTTAAGGGATCTTATGATGATTCCTAACACTGTTGAGACTGGGAATACCTAGTTAACATTCACCTTAGTTACACTTATTACATGATATCTGATACTTGTGGTATTATCATGCAATATAAATTCCAAGGATCACCTAGCTTCATATAACAAGAAATAAAACATCTCACTATAGAAGTAGCATATAGACCTATCTAGTGATCATATTATGCTAAAGAGGGCTTATGATGTTGCTCTAACAACTAAAGATCAAGATGGAAAATATACTTCATCAATGACACATTCTTCTTGAACACACTTTTAAGATTTGGGACACACATAGACCATAAAAATATTGAAATCTACTTCATACCCCTTTTGACACATTTCATGACAATATATGTCCCTAGGGATCCTAGGACCTCTAGGAACCTCTTATACCTAGGGGTCCAAGGACCCCTAGGGACATATTATAATTGTTCATATGGCTTAAAAGGGGTCACAGGTTAACCTATGACCCCTTTTGATACATTTCATGACAATATATGTCCCTAGGGGTCCTAGGACTCCTAAGGACCTATTATAATTGTTCATATGGGTTGAAATGGAACATAGTACAAATTTCAACATAATTCATGACAAAATATGTACCTAGGGCTCCTAGGACCCCTAGGGACCTATTTCATTTGTTTGAATCGATCAAAAGGGGTCACAGGTCCTTTCGACACATTTCTTGACCACCCTAGGGACATATTATAATTATTCATATGGATCTAAAGGGGTCATAGGATAACCTATGACCCCTTTTGACACATTTTATTACAACATATATCCTTAGGGGTCCTATTTCTTTTGTTTGAATAGGTTGAAAGGATCCTTTTGAGAAGAATATTTATTTAGGTTTCTTATATCCACAACAATCTCTCTCTTATATCCCAACCTTACATTGTATTGTTGTTTTCCAATTAGGTCTTGGTTGTAAGGGTCACCATTTGGATGAACAAAAAATTGTCATGGAAAATTGATGATAAAGATAGGACTTGCAACTACTGGACTATCATATATATAAGTGACAAAACAATTGCAACATATGGAATTAAGTATACCACATAAGATAATGATGGATGTATTTCCATGCCCTCCAAATCTAGAGGTGGCATAATAAATAAACATACCTCAGATTTGTCACAAGAAGTCTCTGTCATTTCTTCAGAAGATGATTTATCTTCTAGTTCAACCACAAGATTCTCTCTCCTATATCCTTACCTTACATTCTATTTTTACATTACAATTAGGTCTGCCTTGTAAGGTTTCTTATTTGGATGAACAAAAAACTATAATGGACAACTTTTGATGAAGACAGTTCACCTACAAACTACTAGACTATCATGGAAAAATTGTGATGAAGATGGGACATCCAACTATTAGTCTATAACGGAATTTTTTTATGAAGATGACACCTCCAACTAATAGTCTTTCATGGAAAACTTGTGATGAAGATTGTTTAACACTTGCAACTATTGGACGGTCATGCCAAACTTGTGATGAAGATGGCACCTACAACTACTCAACAGTCATGGAAAAATTGTGATGAAGATGTCATCTGCAACTAGTAGACTGTCATGGAAAACTTGTGATGAAGATTGCACCTACATCTACTAGAATTTCATGGAAAACCTGTGATGAAGGTGGTACCTACAACTACTAAGACTGCTATGGAAATTTCGTGATAAAGGTGGCACCTGGAAAACTACTAGAATGTCATGGAAAATATTATCTCTCCTATTTTAGAGAGTGAGAGAGAGAGAGAGAGAGAGAGAGAGAGAGAGAGAGAGAGAGAGAGAGAGAGAGAGAGAGAGAGAGAGAGAGATTAGGGTACCTCTAGAATTATATCCACACAGTCACCATAGTGCTTATCAACATCATTGTTTCAAGATATATGATAAATTGGCTATCAATATTGAGCATCAAATATTCTTTCATCTTGGCAAGAGATCTAATAATTTGTCTGTCTATTTGAGAATAATATTGTTGTAGGTTTCCTTGTTTGTCATGGTGATGCGCCCTTGTCTTAATTTCAGACCCTTCTTCCTCTTGTTCGTGAAATACACACAAAAACCCATCACAAAATTTTCCTACATGATAAAAATCAAAGAGAAAGTTGAGTAAAATGAATCAACGTACCATAGAGCCTTTATAGGAAGTATCTATAATTTCTTTTGAAGATGATTTATCTTTTGGTCTGACCACAAGATTCTCTCTCTCATACCATGAACTTACATTTTATTCTTACATAGCAATTAGGTCTACCTTGTAAGGATCACCATTTGAATGAACAATAAACTGAATGATTGCAAGATCCATAGTCTAATTTCTAGAAGCTAAACTTTCCTTGATAGAATTGGCATTTGAATCTTTGTATAAAACCCACTATGCAGCATCCCTCCACCACACTCTTTCTATGGTGGGATTTGAGAAGTCTTTGGTAATACACATGCTTTTCTTACAATGTTTTTTTGGATTAGTCTCACAATATTTTGGGCCAAATGATGAAGTGCTCAAAAAATGTGATGGTTAAAATGTGTCCCATGCATGGCTAATTTAAAGTGTAAAATTTAGGATTTAGAATTTTTTTATAGTGCCCTAGTTTATCCAATGATTTATTTAATGAATTTAATCCATTTTTGGGTAGTTTCTTCATTAACTAGGCCTAATTAGGCCTATTAGGCCTCTGAAAAATTGACTATACTTTTACATAGACATTATGTCTAGTATAGTCATAGTAGACGTAATGTGATCATGCCATGGCTAGTATGATAGTTTAGTCATATGAAGCATAACACAATCATAAAAAAAAAGTGTGATTGTGTGTAGGCTTTGTAATAGGTCTATTTAACTATGTCCCAATGACTTTGATTGATGTTTTCGCTCCATTTTTTGTTGTTTTAGAAATTTTTCCATCTTCTAAGATCAATTATAATCTTTGACTTCATTAGGTTGTAAATGGAAAAATGGGTATCTCTAAAATTACCACCATAATCTCACACGCTTTCTTACCTTTCTAACCATATTAATTTTTTAATTTTTAGACAAGATTAGCATTGTGAAGTTCATTTTTCTATATTAGTGTCTTGATAGTCCTCTCAAACATGTCTACCATTTTTTTTAATAAATTTTGATCTACTTAACCAAATTGAAAATAAATTACATATTATTGTTCTATGCTTCATTCTATACATTGTTTAAAAAAAGTGTTGATTTTAGATTATTTTGATGCATGTATGTCCCACACACAAAGAGATACCATAATTTCAGGAAGGATTTACTTCCAAAAATCCTAGATAAACACTACTCATAAGAAAATTATGAAAAAATATACAACTTCTAGATCTCACTATTACCTATCATCCTACCAAAGGGTTTTTCAAAATACCAAATATAACTATATGTTTTGTTGAGCACACGGAAAAAATTGTGTTATGTTTTTCAACTAAAAATAGGAATATTTTTTCATGTGCATGGGGTTTGACCCTCTTAACCTTATCGATTTTTTTTATAAACCTTAGTAGTTTAGAAACTAGATTTAGAGTAGTAAATTATTTAGGTTTTATACAATTTCTCATTTTAAGTGCATGACCCTCAAATGGGTCTTCCAAGACTAGGTTTACTTGATTTCAGGAAAAAGGAATCCACTTATACTCCCCTTTTTGCACACCCATCATGGTGCACATACTCGTGTATTGTCAAGAAATATGAGGATGCAATTTTATTTATGGTAGAGATTGATGAACATATTTTGAAGGTCATTTAGCAAAGGAAATCTTGGATTGTGCTAGTATGATATTTAAAACAAATCATGTTCTACTTGAAGCTTGTGTGAAATATTTTCTAGAGAAACTGACTGGTCCTAATGAGGAGATGAGAGGTACTTATGAAATAAAGAGAATAAAAATTCATCTTGAAGTTACCAAGCCTAAAAGAGATGAGACCATAAGAAAATAAGTACAATTGATGGGAAAAAGATTGGATTCACTAAAGATCAAATGACAATAGTAATAAGGAAAAATGAAAAGAAAGAGAGGAGGGAGGTTGAATTCGATAAACCTTACACCATCAAGTATCGGTGCACCTATCAGATCACACTCAAAGGTAGACAAATAATAAGTTTACTAATGTGAGAAAAGAAGCTTATAGTTGCAAAGAAACCATACACTCCTAAATTACCTACACTAAATGTTACTCCACCTAAATCTATGAAACTAAAGGTTGTTCTTAAAACTGCTACAAAAAGAGTGAAGGTTTAAGGAAAGAGAACGTGTAAAGAAACTAAGGATGGTAAAAAAATGATACCACAAAATTTTATGGTATAGCTAAGAAATTAAAAACAAAAGGAGCTAAGGAAAGAAGAGTGGTGAGTGGTCCTACACTAGAAGTTGATCCAAAAATTAATATTGTAATGGTTATTAAATAGGTAAGATGAATTTATCAACTAATGATGCATTAAATAATAGGACAACTCATTACATACTAGTTTAGTTGAAAAGATACTACAAAATGTATGATTCACAAGAGAGGAGAATGTTGGAGGATGGAGTTTTTTTACTTGAGTGCATATAATAGAGCTTTGGTAGAGATCAAAGAGGGCATTTATAATTATCTATTTGATGTCCTAAAATAAATAAGGTTGACTACACAAGATGAAGATAAAAAGATCAATGAGAGGACTTCTATCCATCCATACCCAATTATTATTAAGGAAAAATTGATATTATCCTTGAAAAAGAGAAGAAGGAATAGATGAGAAATAAAGGATATAAATAAGATCATGAATTTTAAAACTAATGAATTTGTTAAGGAAACCAAAATTAATGACAATAATATCTCTTGTGGACCAAACGGTATGAGGTAGCATCAATATATGATAGGTTAAAAAAATTATGAGTGGATGACATTGAACCCCTTGATACTAGGGATACATCATTATACATGAATAATAAAGAATATTAATATTTGGAGATCTATTAAATATTTTTAGTTCATCTTATACAACAAAAAATGGAGTTTCTAATATTGCAATGACTTTGAATAAAGAAGATAATATTTTTGTGAGAAGGAGAAGCAAGTGACAAAATAAGACCATGCAAATGATAAAAAAAAACATATTGAAAAAGTAGACATAGACAAAGGTAAATTTTATGTAAATAAATTAGTTGATGGAAATTATATAGGTGAAGAAATTAGAGAAGAGGGAGATGCAAAGTTTAATCATATTTACGAAGGAATAGAACAATAGACTCTTGAGGAAAAAGATAATCATAAATTGGAGGAAAGAGATACTATAAAGGAAGTGCTTAAATTCTTAAAAGAGGATATATTGTTGTGGAGGACATGCAAATAAAATACTTTCTAATTAAGTTGAACACTCTATGTCTAGTTCAATTGATGGGACTTTCTTTGGTAGTCCATGCCAAGGCAAGAAATGAGATTTTAAGGACACATAAGAAACATAATGAACTAATTTCCCTTGCATTATAAGTATGAAGTAAAACTATAGCTACCCATTTAACAGTTCAAAATGAGTCTAAATCTATTTAAATTGAAGGAGTGTTAAATGCAATAAATACACATTTTTAATCTTTAGAGAAGTATACAATATTGAAGGTTGAAAATGAATTTGATGCTAAGAGATTAAAAAAGATGAACTCATTGATTTCCATTGACCAAATTTTATTGGGAGTTTCCATTCAACAATTGAAGGATATGTATTACCAAAAGGAGGTAAACTTTATAAGTATTGCATTATATACACTAAGTGCTCTTTTAATATAGAAAAATCATAAAGGATAGTAAGCAAAGGTAGCTAAAATGTCTTAAGAATTTCATCCTTTGAAGGTTTACACCACAATCCCATGCAATGCAACCTAGACTTCATGGAATAATATAACAAAATACTTTTATCATTGCTAGTAATAGAGTAGAGGAAGGATTAGTGAATTGCTAAACTTAATTTTTTCAAAGATTGAGATTTTTTTTAGATGTTTGAAGGAAGAAGATGCAACCTTTGCATATCTTGATGCACCTATTTTGGTTAAAGTGGAGAAGTTGGCTTATGCAAGTTATGGAATTTTTTTTTACTACAAAGAGAATAAAGAAGAGGATAAAGAAAAGTTGATAAATGATTCCCCAAATGTATTCAAGATCTTGTAAGTTTTTTTGCATTCTTGTCTATCTAGGTGAATTATATAGGACTTTGATAGTCAAAATGTGTATCCTTTTCCATTGACATTGAAAGGGGGGAGATACAAAGTAAAAGATGAGATAATCATATTAGGTGGGGCAGACAATTTTAATTAGGGAGATATATTTTTTAGGGTTGATATTTTATTTAGACACTTAGTCATTTTTCACTAATTGTTGTCATTAATGCCAAAGGGGGAGATCATTTCCAAGTGACACTAATATCATCTTGGGTATTGTCATTTATGGGAGCTATACATATTTATATCAAGGCCACTTATCAAATTTTAGCAATACTACAGGTCAAATTGATAATTTAGCTAAGTTTGGTAGAATAGGGACAATGCATAGTGTTCAAAATATGGATTGATGTGAATGTTCATTAGAGTTTTAGTTTTAAATCATTCAAATAGGATAATATTCTACAAGATATATATTATGTTATCTTATGTTTTCACTTATTGATGTTATCATTTGATCCAGTTATGAAGTTTTGAGTTTTGGATAAGTAGTGAAATATGAAGAAAAATCTAAGTCAACTATTGGATTGATCAATGATCCTAACAAATTAATGACCAGATCAGTTTTAGAGTTGTAATTGATAGAGGTAATGTTGTTGATGATACCTATGCTTTTGGTAGAGGTTCACATGAATATTTGTGGATGAATTTGGACAAAGTTATACATGTTACACTTTATGTTCTTGAGGTCAACCAATCAAATTATTATTTTTGCAAATGGGTATATGACATCAATTTTTTGTGTTGATTTGATAGTAAAAAGTATAGTGAAGTGAAAATATAATATGTCGACATGTTGTATGTGCGAAGAACCTAGTTATAGAGTTTATCTTGATGGTTTTCTATTATACCTACATGGAATTGGATAGGCATAGTTGATGTTATTTTTCAATTCATTATTTTGGATTGTAGTTTAATTATTTTGTATGGAAGTACAATCCTTTATATCTTGTAACATAATTTTAGTGAGCACTAGAAAACATGCCTTTTAATTCAAGTGCATTCCCCTTTTGTACTCAATCCTTTAACAACATTATTACTTCTACACATTTATCATTTGTGGGCTCTGTCCCCTTTGTGTTTTTTACCCTAACATGGGTGTCATAATGCTATATATCATTTATTTATATTTAGTTTAAGGTTATGCATAAAGCTTGATAAGTTTGAAAAGTTTAATACAATAATTAACCCCTCTTACTGTTCCTCAAATATAATAGATTTTGGGCTCCACACTTCATTTTGATATATTTGGATAACATACAATTGTAGTTTCTCATCTTTTGGATGACTTAAGTTGTTTTAATTCTTGTGGTAGCATGCGATGGTTATTATAATGTTTTATTACCCTATGGTGGGTATAATGATTATGTGTGGTTCTTCTCACATCCCATTTTCTCTTTGTCTCCATTAGAGATGGTGTTTGGAGCCAAAAGCTCATGATTTACATGCTACACCATTTTTGGCTAATTTAAATAGATTTAAATAGATTTAAGTTATATATAGAAATAGAAATATGATTATCATTTTAAAGGAACACATTTATATTGAGCTCAAATATAAACTATTGTAATTAGTTCTATTATTGTTTTTCCTAATGAATCAATCTTCAATAGTTTACAAAAAAATATTTCTTTCTATAAGATAATGAACCTTAGTCCACAAGTTCATTATAGGAGTAGTGAACTCCTTGGCCTTTGATTTAAACTCTATATTGTGATTTTTGATCTCATTATATTTTTCCCATCTTGAATTTTCCATGTAAAATTATGGTGTCATGTCCTTCTTTTTGTGTTCTCGTTGACTATTTTCGCACATGAGCTATGTGAATGAATGATTAATAACAAATTTAAGATTTTACTTGTAAATTCCAATTCACTTCTCTCCTCTCAACATTCATAAGTATTCAACAAGTTGATGATATGACATAAAGGCTCAAGTATCAACTTTAAAAGAGTAATCTAGTAGTGAAAAAGACTTTGCTAAACCAATATAGCCTTAACAGGTCCGAGTAATAAGCAGAAAAAATTGATGACACTTAAAATATATCAAAGTAAAGGGTGCATCGTTAGTTTGAATAGGTAAGAAAACAACTATAAGTGATCACAGGACAAGGTTAGTTGATTCATAACTAATCAAGGCATCTATATATTAATATCTTTAAAAATAATTAATGTATATATGTAACTATTCTCTTTGGTACTCAAATACATTTAGATCTTAATACTTCAAATAAATTATAATATAATTTATTCCCAACATAATTCCAAATAATAATTAATGTTGATAGGCATTCTACAATGGAAGAATGGGTGGAGTGGGATGGTGTGAGCATGTTAATGTTAACTTTTATATTTTTAGGTTAAATTAGACAATCATCTACCTGTCAAAATTTTAAATTTAATTATAAACATAATATAATTTTTAAAACAATTTAATAAAAACCACATAAAATATTTGATAAAATTATAATGTTTGGAGATATAAAAATCATCATTTTTTTAACAAATTATAATAAAAAGTATAAGTAATGAAAAAAATAGAGATAAAGGAATTATAAATAGTTTTGGATGTTGTAAATTAAATTTTAATCATTTTGTAGTGGATATATATTGGTATTCCTTTAGATAGGTTTATTTAAGATATCTATACTAGTAATAATTAATAATTAAATTAAAGAAGTGAGCCAAAGCCACAAGTCAATGCAATGATATGTTTAAGAAAATGTATGTAATTGTAAATATTTACAAATGATAGGTGCACAAGTAAATTTAATAGCAATTGTTAAATGTAGTTGTCATAACAAGTATGCAATTCATAGTAAAGATAATAAAATAAAGTTTCATATGAACCAACACATCCCATTAAACCTTGTATGGACATTAGCAATTGTTAAATGGATCAAATCATTTTCATTTAGCATAAAAGAGAAAAATAAATGTTTTCTTCTAATTTCAAGAAATATTGAAGATCATAATAACATAGTAATATGTAATAGATAAGAAATATGAAAAAATAAAATGAATTGAACAAGACAATTTAATGTGGATAATTTGTTTTATAAATTAGCAAGTTTAATTATATATTTAGAACAACAATATATAACATAAAACTTCATAAAATATACAATCATATATAACATAAATAATACATATAGAGTAAGCCAAGTGTCTAGAACGCATTGGTAAATGGCGAACCTATAGTGATTAAACACATGATAATAATAATTATTCTTAATATTAGTAATAATGAATAATAAATAATCTAGAATTTTATGATACATTCTATATTAAAATGACAAAAATATTTTATTTTATTTTATATTTAAATATATTTTCAAAATTAGACAATATACATAATACTTAGAAACAAATTAAATTCAAATTTAATATTCAATTTCTAAACTTTCATCAATAATACTAATGTACACATATATTAAAATTGAAAAACTCTCTCTCTATCTCTATTAAAAAATTATCAAAAGCTTAAACATGTCACTTAAACAAATTTAACCTACAAGAGTAACGTAAATTTGAAAAGAAGAACATAGCTAGGAGGTCTAACAAAAGATCATCTTGATTGAAGCACTCATATAGCATGCAATAATTCATACACTTCATCATAAACCATTTCATAAATGTAAATATATCTATCTGATTATGAACAATTTAGCTATGTTAAAATCGTCCACAGAGCAATAATTCAGGCCGATTTGACCAGTACTGCATGTAAAACCGCACATCTCTGAGAACAATTTCCCCTGATTGGAAATGTTATAAGTAGTTCTGTCAGCCATAAACCAGCTTTTTGTCAAGCCAATCTGAAGCAAAACCCTAATGTAGATAGCAACCAGAGTTACAGTTAACATTATTGTTTCCCTGTCAACCCATTTTGGAAAATTAGTACAAAAAAGTATTTGTACTTGTATAGAAAACAATAATTCCAAAACCATATTTTCACAAGAATATGTTCAAGGAAAATCTAAGGCAAAAATCATTGCAAAAAAGATTCACCCATAATATTAAGTAGATTTTGACAATCTATACTTGGAATGTTATTTCTGGATTAGATTGTGTTTTTTTTTCATCAACATTTCTATCACACTTTCTGAACCATCGTCACCATGAAGTGAGAAAGCATAAGGAGAAAATTGAATCGTGTTTCTCTTCATGCTCTCTCTCTTCATCGTCATGGAGTGTGATTGAAAATATCAATTAAAAAATAATAACACAATCAAATCTAGAAACAACATCCAAAATCGAGTTCACCCATTCATATTTCTAAATGATCTCAGATAGAATCACTTCAGTGAATGAACTATAACATACACTAGTGTTGTTCATGGCCCATTCCTAGAGGTGATCTAATGGGAGATCTTGAACCATTGTCAAACACCACTTGATATTGTTGCACACCATAAGAGGAAGAAGAAAAACGAGTGGCAATCATATCAAACTCTCTCAGCCTGGACTTCCCAAACTGTTGCAGATCTTCTTCCTTTATTTTCAAAACCTGACTGTGCATTATGGGTCCGTCAGACTTCATTGAATTCGCAGAAGAAACCGTAGAATCCATATACTTTACTTAGAACACATGAGAAACCACCCCAAAAGATTGATTGAATGGTCCTGAGAAGGCTTTGAAACAAGCGAGGGGATTATATAAAGAAGTGAGAAAATGAATAATTGGGTTTGTTGGTACGCGTGATTTCACATGAAGGCCATGAAACCCACGTTTTGAACTGTTCTGATGAGATAAAGCTGCAGAAAGACGGGCCACCTTTTAATAGCCATCCAACATCTTGTTGTTATTAATTGTCACATGGAAACTGCGGCTCTGATTTTGACTTACAATCAGATGAAATTATTGGCCGACTATGGTCAGGTGACATGAGTCTTGAATTTGGTTGGCTTTTTGTATTTAATTGGATTAAATATCTCTTCTTTGGAGGGTGATTGATGTAGTGCTTACTTGGCCAAGAATATTACACGCTTGTATAGGGCGTTGCGTTTGTCTTCAACTACTTCACTTGATCTCAACCACGCAAACAAAAGCCTGGTTGGCAAGTTGGCAGCATGCAACCCTAGACATAACTATCAAAAGGTAGGGATATCAGTGCTGACTGTAATTTGTTATTATGTTTAAGGCTTTATAACAATTGAAATGCAATCAAAATGGGCGCTGGCCTAAAGACAAAAATTTAAGTTGGGTCATTATCAATAGAGCTTTGCACTTAACAAGATTTGATCCTTGATAAACTCATTTGAAACCATTGAACTTCACCACTAGATCAAGGGCCCACTAACATTTTTGAAATTTTAAACTTTCAACAAATCGATAAATGATTTATGTTTTATTTTGGTTCAACCACACACACACACACACACACACACACACACACACACATATATATATACATACATACATGTATGTGTACATATATATAAATAAGTACACACACACACACACACACACACACACACAATTTTAAGCAAATATAAATATTGTTGTGAACTTAATTTCCAATGTTGGTCACTCCTAGTCTTTAGAATCTTAATTACCTATAATTTGTAATCCAGCAATGGTTCTAACAATCCTTGGTAATTTTTTTGACCGTAAGACGAAGGCATCATACCACCTTTTTCCATACTCAATCTAACAGTTTGACTCATTCATTTTGAATGTGTTGGAAAATATATCAAGTGGTAATGCAAACAAAAATATCTAACCTTATGATCTTAGGATTATATATGTAAATGCTCCTAAATGCTAAATGAATGATAATCCTATATGATGTAGTGTCTTGATGAATTGAGATGAATTATGACTTTGTCCTTTTATACAACACACCAACATGTAATTTCAATTTTGTTTACTCTTAAATATGTGGATAGGGATTAGTTAAAGCAAAGTTGCCTTCCGTCAAAACTTCATGTATATTTTAAATAAAGTTGAAAATTATTACGATTAGTTTCAAACTACGGTGAAATGAAAAGGATGATGGATGATTTTGGACAAACTGAGGATAAAGACTTGACATTAGATAAGGTTTAGATGTATGTCCAATATTACATAAAAGTACACCATTTAGACATTAAGGATAAAGGATCAAAGTGAGTCCAAAATGAATGGACAATGGAGAAAGTGATTTTCACAAATAAATGGATTTGAAAAATTCATAATGACAAAAAGATGGCTATATTAAACTAGCAATCTCACCTTTGGGTGTACGTCGAAGAGATATATAAGATCAATTAAGAGTAAAGATTGAATTTACTTTGCATATATTTATAGAGTTAATAAGGTGAGTAGGCTAACTATTTCATCCATGATATTTATACAAGATATGCATGAATAAAAAATGATAGCTACAAAAATAAGTATGCATCTTAACTTAAACTTTAAAAAAATTCTATAATCTATAAAATCTACTTTATTTTATAATAATACAAATACTGAAATCAAATATGAAAAACTTTTTTAAAAACTGTGTTTAAGGACTTTTTGTTTTAAAATTATAAATTTATTTAATATCAAAAGCAATATTATGCTAAAAAATAATATGCATGAAAATTTAAAGGCTTTAGATGTCTATAAACATTATTCATTGTGACCATACCTAATATTATAACTTTCCTATAGCATTTTAGGTTAAACTTATAAGTATTTGTAAAGTTAAATAAAAAATCATTTTCAAATTTAATTATGTTATAAATGTCATTGATCTATATTATAAATATAATATAATATAAAATAATATAAATATGGATTAATTTAAAATGAAAAACTTAAAATATTTTACATTTATATATATTAGTCAATATTGCAGATAAATTCTAATTGTAAAAATTAAAAATAGATTGATATACTTTTTATCTATAAATATTAAAAAATATTAATTTTTTCATCTATATATAAAATTTTACCAAAAACTAATTTTTATTTTGTAAATAATAAACCTTTATTGTAAATATTAAACTTAAGATTTATAATCCTAATTAAACATATCTAAATTGTAAAGAATAAATTCTAATTAATAATAAATTTTTAACTCTAATCATAAATATAATATTATATATAATTAACTTAATCCTAACCTTATATTAATTGAACACCCTAAACTAAATTAAGCCCTAGAGAAATTTCAATATCAAATTATAAACTATATAAAACTACTAATTTCAGTGTCAAAAACTAACATATCACTAACATATTTCCCACTATCCACAACAACCAAAGGAGTTCCCATCATCTACACTAGAAAGTAAAATGACAAATTTAATCCTTTTTTGGGTTGTCTATGATTTAAGGGTTATAAATATTCGATCTGCCAGATAAGTGCTTGATGGAGATCAAAATAACTTCAACAGAAAATTGGACAGTAGTCGATTTTTAGTCGGACATGTGCTAGTATGGTATATGCCTTCAAAAAGTGGATGAACAGATTTGATTCAATCGTCTTGCATCCTGTATAAGGAACTTCTGACTATAGATTGATTTTTGAAGTTGGACAACTTCAGTATAGGGACACCTTCGGCATAATAAAACCTCTTCCAATTATGAAACTTGGAATAGGGGAGAAGAGTAACGTGTAAAAGATGAGTATACAAGATAAATAATCATTGTAAAAATATTATAGGTAATATCATATGACAAGGAAAATATAAAAGAATGAAATGAAAATATTTAAATTTATATAAGAAAGGGGAATTAAGTCTTTGTATTATTGGAGATGATGACCAATTAATATAAGAAGAAAAAAATTGTTAAATAAAAAGTGATTGTTTATATACAAGACATATGTATTGTAAAATAAAATTAAGTTATAATTGTAATAATCAAATTACAATTATAGGAATACGATAAGACACAAGACATGGTATAAGTGATGAAATGAGAACAAAATTCTAATAAAACTACAATAAAATCAAAATCGACAAAACTTAATAAGTTGTGCGATGTCTTAAGAAAAAAGGAAAATATAATTTAATAAAACATACTAAATTTTAAATATGACCTAAATAAACTACATTTTGGCCTAGATGACAAGTCTAATTTCCAAGCATTGAGTAAACTTGTATTAATAGCACCAAACCATAAAAACACCACGAGCCTCTAAAGCACCCAGCATGTTGATTGTGTAAAACAAATATTAAAGTTCATAACTCCCTGAGGTCTCCCTCAGTGATATTATAAAGTTCAAAAACTTTGGGTATCTATAGAGCTCGACACCATGAACCCCCATTTCTCTAGCCATAGTATACTAACATCCTAAGCTAATTGATAATGCTCCAAGAAACCATTGAGACTAAACTAAAGCATCTAATATCTAATTGACAAAACTACCTTCATCATTTGAATACATACAACACTTCCACTAAAATTTGAAAGAGCTTGCAAAACTGTAATTCTGGCCAAAATCAAGACATTAAGACATTGCCCGCATGGTAAGGATTTGCTGACGACGTTATCTATTTAAGCTGTCTTTTCAGCTGATACTATCCTGTTTGCACCCAACGGTGACCAGCAACTTGGCTTAGCATTACCACTCATGTTTAGCATCGTATCACTTATCATTCTCAAATATAGCGAGAAGCAACGCACCTCTTCGCTAGGACTCCCCACTTCCTTTGCACTATCATGTTCTTCTTCCTTTATGAAGACCTGGGTTTACGTTACGAAAAGTTAAATTCAAACCATCCACAACCTAAACAAAATTGAGGCATAAGTTACATGATGAATGAAGGAAAATAAGAAGCCATTTTGCTTGAGATATTGTGTATATAAAATGAGAAACGGGGCAGAGCACCGAGGAAAGGGATATTTAGTGATGGATTGGCGGTGAGAAGCCAATGTAAACTAAAGCTCAAAATTCTCCCTTATGGGGATATTTCAACATTACAGCAACAACATGGCATTTAGAAAAGAAGGTTAAATATTTTGCGAAGATATTTGGAGGGTTTCAATATTAATAGGTTTGATTCTTAGGTTAGAAGTGATAAATAGTCAAACTTCACTTACTTTTTCTAAGCTTAATCTTTTTCTCAGTGTGAGGTTTTTAAGAATAATCAAAATATTCATGAGAATTTGTTTGTTATGACACTTCTTTTCAACTTGACAATCTCAAAGTTGTGAGGACACAATAAGATATTAAAAGTATTTAATGGAGGCAATCATGCATTTTATCATCCCTTTTCCTTCCTCTTTTCTTCTATGAAATTATTGATGATTACTCTTATTGGGAAAATCATTTGCAAGAGCCTAAAATTCTTAAATAGAATAATTTGAATAATTATGAGGTAAATTATTTTGTTTCTATATTATTTTTTATTAGTAAGCAACATAAACAAGGGTGTTGTTTCTTACAATCCAGGCTTAAAGGTTGAACAATAAGGCTTAGGGCAGTTACAAGAGAAATAGACATACTACAAAGAGTTGTTGAAAAGTGGATAAACAAAAGACTAAAAGGAAAGAAGAAAAAATACATAAGCTTTAAGAAGCTGTGCAATGAACCCTAAGGACACCATAACCTCAGTAGAGACCCTAGCTAGATCATGAAGGAGCTTGTTGACTCACCCTATCCAAATTTAATGTTTAAGAAAATCAAACATCTCCAAATAAATGGTAGTGCCAAATCATTGCTACAAAGGTGCCAATGAACTAGCATCGCTTCTCATAAATTGGTAGTAGTGGTGGGTTATTTAAGTCATTCCTTTTAATGATTAATCTTTCTAAGCCCTTGGGTTATTGACTTCCATTTGTAATTATCCCACCATTCTCCACCAATCCTTTAATCTCATAGATCAAGTTTGTGAAGGCATAGTGGAACAACCAAGAACCCTTTGAAGTCTTCTCTTCCTCTTCATCCATGTGATTTTTCTACAAGCTATTAGATACATGAGTATCCAAATTTGTGGTCTAACCATCATCAATTGGTAGTAAGAGCCCTTTTGAAGCCAACTTTAATGGCTTGGCCAAGATAGGGTCCCAAGAAACCCCATTATCCCTCAATTTCTGGCTATTGATCAATTCCCCATCTTCCACCTTGTTGGTTATCTCCATTATTGTCTACCTCTATCATTATTTGCATAGTAATGTAAGCATTTTGTAAGGGTTTTTGACCTTTTAAAAAGGGGGAGATGCACACCTTTCCAATGGTTAAGGAAATTTAAAAGGTACGTGTGGGATCATGGTCAACCAAGCTATGGCTTTAAGTGGCAGTGAAAAATCAGCAAATTAAGGTTTCGTCAACTTGACATGTTATTTTAAAGTAGTTATGAACTTTATATCAAAAAGTTGTAAGAAAATAATCTGTACAAAATTGAATATAGTTTGCAAACTACTAGGCATTATATGAAAAAATAATAATTTGATTGGTCAATTTTTTTTATTTTTATGTAGTAGTATGAAAATTTTAGGGCGAAAATAAAAAGTAGGTGTATATCTGACCACCTTAATCAAAATCAAATGATAATATTTTTTCAATATAATTCTAGATATAGGAAGTAGATTCATGCTTGGATGTGACACATATTTTTTGGTATTTTTATTCTAAATAAATAACTAATTATGGTTTTTCTGCTATAACATTTTCAAAATAAAGAAACTCCTGTGTCTGACCACCTTAACTAATTGAAAACTTTCCAAACAATTTTTTTTTCCTTACTGTAGGCAAAGCATAAAATGTGACACAACTTTTGGATTTCAAAAATATTATTCTGTTTGAAATTTATAGCTTTTTTTCAATCATTATGTCAATCAACACTTTACAGGCATGTTCACTAGAAATTAACTAATAAATACTTATTGAACTCATACTTTGACAACAATATAGTAATGGAATCTTGAGTTTGTTCTCAAGAAACCCTTTTCCTTTCATTGAATTTGGATGAAAAATAAGGTTGTCAAATGGTTAGTAGAAGTTTGGATGTTAGATAAAAATGATTCAAACATAATTTTTCAGTTGACCAAACAAGTTTGATAATTACCAAGACTAATCATATACTTGACACATGATCAGGTAACTGATCTGGTTTCAAGTAGCCAAAAAATGGTGACAAAAAGAAAATTTTAAAATTTGACAAATTGAGGACCACATTGTACATTATGAATCAAACAATTTAGAAATGTTTTAAATTATGTTTTACATTTAAGATATAATAATATATCAATATTATTATTTATTATTTGATTACTATATATTATATAAAAAATATTATTATTATATATATAATTATATATAATTTTAAATATAATTACATAGTATATTAGGATCATAGTACTATATATTATTATATAGTATTCTATATGTCTATAGTTTTAAGAACTTTATCCATACAATATATACATATATATATATATATATAGAATTATAAATAACCATTAAAATCTATCTACTATAATATATATTTTTGACATAGTATTACGAAATATTTTGTAGTATTATATATTTTAGTAAATAAATATATTTTAATTTAATATTATATAATTTCTTATATGTCAAAAAGGGTCATAGGAACTAACCTATGACCACTTTCAACATTTATGATCAATGATAACATTTCTCTAGGAGTCGTAGGGTCCATCATGATATGTGTCAAAATGGGTAATGGGTTAACCTATGACCACTTGATAGCCATATGAACAAATGGCATTGGTACCTAGGGGTCCCAAGACTCCGAGGGACATGTGTTGTCATGATATGTGTTGAAAGGGGTCATAAGTTAACCTATGACCCCTTTTGAACCATATTATCAATGATAATATGGATCCCTAGGGACATGTTATCATGATATGTGTTGAGAGGGGTCATAGGTTAACCTATGACCCCTTGTGACACATATCATGATAACATGTCCCTCAGGGTTCTAGGAGCACTAGGACATATATTGTTACAATGTGTGTCAAAAGGAGTCATAAGTTAACCTATAACCCCTTGTGACACATGTAATCAATGATAGTATGTCCTTAGGAGTCCTAGAACACCTTGCAACATATATTGTCATATGACCAGTTATGAGACATATGATCAATGATAATATGTGCCTAGGGGTTCTAGGACCACTAAGACATATGTTGTTACAATGTGTGTGAAAAGGGGTCATAGGTTAACCTATGACCCCTTGTGACATTTGATCAATGATAATATGTCCCTAAGGGTCCTAGAACACCTTGCAACATATGTTGTCATAATATGTGTTGAAACAAGTCATAGGTTAACCTATAACCCCTTGTGATCCATATGATCAATGATAGGGTGTCCTTAGGGGTCCTAGGCCCATAGAGACATATGTTGTGATGATATGTGTGGAAACACATCATAGGTTAACGTAAGACCCCTTGCAAACCATATTTTTAAAAAAATAGGTCCTTAGGTGTAATAGGATCCTAAGGACATATGTTGTCATGATATATGTTGAAAAGGATCATAGTTTAACCTATGACCACTTTCAACCCATATGATAAACGATAATACATCCCTAGGGGTCCTAGGACCCCTATGGACATATATTGTTATGATATCTATCGAACCTATGACCCCTTTTGATTAATATGATCAATGATAATATGTATGTAGGAGTCTTAGGACCCCTAGAGACATATGTTGTCTTGATATGTGTCAAAAGGGGTCTTAGGTCAAAAGATCCATATTATCATAGGTCTCATATGATCAATGATACTATGTGTAGGGGTCCTAAGACCCCCAGAGACATATGTTGTCATGATATATGCTAAAAGGGGTCATAGATTAACCTATGACCCCTTTCGACCCATATGATCAATGAATATATGTCTGGAGGGGTCCTAGGACCCCTAGAGACATACGTTGTCTTGATATGTGTCGAAAGGGGTCATAGGTCAGCCTATGAACCCTTACAAACCATATGAACAAATGAAATAGGTCCCTAGGGGTTCCAAATCCCCTAGGGACATATGTTTTCATGATATGTACTGAAAGGGGTCATAGGTTAACTTATGACCCCTTTTGACCCATATGATCAATGATAATATGTCCCTAGGGGTCCTAGGACCCCTAGGGACATATGTTGTCATGATATGCATCAAAAGTGGTCAAAGGTTAAACTATGAACTTATGACACATATGATGAATGATAATATGTCTTTAGGGGTCCTAAACAACTTAGGAATATCTGTTGTCATGATATGTGTTGAAAAGGGGTCATAGGTTAACATGTGACCCCTTACGACCCATATGAACAAATGACATTGGTTTGTAGGATTCCCAAGACCCCTAGGGACACATGTTGTCATGGTATGTGTCAAAAGGGGTCATAGGTTAACCTATGGCCCTTTTTGACCCTTATGAACAAATGACATAGGTCCCTATGGGTTTTAGGACCTCTAGAGACATATGTTGTCTTGATATGTGTCAAATGGGGTCATAGGTCAATGATACTATGTCCCTATGGGTCATATGACCCCTAGGAATAGTTGTTATCATGATATGTGTTCAAATGGGCCACAGGTTAATCTATGACCCCTTATGATTGATATGAACAAATGACATATGTTGTCATTAAATGTGTTGAAAGGGGTCATAGGTTAACTTAAGACCTCTTTCAACCCATATGATCAATGATAATATGTTTCTAGGGGTCCTAGTACTACTAGGGACATATGTTTTCATGACATGTGTGGAAAAAGATCATAGGTTAATCTATGACCCCTTGCGACCCATATGAACAAATGATATAGGTCCCTAAAGGTCCTAAGACCCCTAGGTTATAGATATATAGTAAATACATAAATATGATTTAATAAATACACATATATGATATAATAAATACTAGAATATAAATAATATGTAATTATTATAATTTCATAATAATATTATATAATATATAATAAACAATATATTATATAGTAAATACATAATAATACATAATAAGTAAACTATATATACTTATATAATGGTCCCATAAAAAAATGTCCCTAGTTTAAAAAATACGTCCACACTTGATTTCCACCCTATTGCTAGGTTCTCACTAAAATGATCATTTTTTCAAGACATTTTCTAATTTTTAGAATTTTTGACAATATATCAATTTTTTTCAAGATCAATAAGTATGTACAAAGGATGCCCCCAGACAAAACAAGCATCACGGATAAAACTTCTTCAGGTACAAGACATTGATAGGATCAAGGAGTTGCTCTCCCTCTATTGTAGATAGTAAATAAGAACCTGGCCCAAAAGTTGTTGTAATGAGGTAAGGTCCAAGCCAGTTAGGTTCAAATTTTCCCTTTTGATCTCTATGTTGTTTATTCTTAGGATTTTCACGTAGGACAAGATGTCCCACTTGGAATTCTCTAGGGTGAACCTTTTTGTTGAAGGTTTTTGACATGTGCTTTTGATAAACCCTCATATGGTCAAATGATGATTGATATTTCTCATCTAGAAGTTCTAATGCTTGAATTATCATGGTGTGGTAGTATTCATCTATAACTAGACCTTTGAGGGAAACTCTAAGTGAAGGAATCTCAACCTCTAAAGGCAACACTACTTTAGGGCCATATGTAAGGGAAAATTAGTAGCCCAATTAGGAGTATGAATACTTGTTCTATAGGTCCACAAAGTGATATTTATCTATAAGTTCCAATCTCTACCATTCTTACAAACTTTTATATGTAGGATCTTAACAATAGCTTTGTTTGATGCTTCTACTTGACCATTTCCTTGTGGAAAGTAAATGGAGGACTAATGTTGTTTGATCTTGAATTTCTTGTAGAGTTGTTAATGTCCTTATTTTTGAAATTGTTAGTGATAATTTTGGAAGGCACTTCATATTGACAAATGATATGGTTTAGAATGAATAGAAATATTGTCTTGCCTGAGGCAATAGAGATGGGATAACTTCTACCCATTTAGTGAAGTAATCAATAAAGGTGATAATAAACTTGTGTCCACCTAATGAGTTGGGATGAATTCACCCAACAAGATCAAAGGGCTAGCGCTGAAATGGCCAATCACGTATAGAAGGAATGAGCTCCCTGCCTAGAGCATGTATTAGGTTACCATTTTTTTGACACTTTTGACATGACTTTACAAAAGCTACTACATCATAGACCAATAGTACCATGCCCTAAGCAATCTTCAAGCAATGGAAAGACCATTGGAATGTCCCCCACAGATGCCCTTGTGGATGTCAACTAATGCTTGGTCAGATTCTTCCTTTTCTAAGCATCTAAGAAGCATTCCATCTAGACCCCTCCTATACAAATCACTAGTGATAAGGGAATGGAAAGAGGTGCTTTGGATAAAGTTTCTGCATTCAAATCATTTAAAGGTGTCAGGTATAATGTCATCATGAAGGCATAAGTAAATGGCACCATAATGAGATGACTCACAATCAACAAGGGTGCAAATGTCGAACAAGTTGTAAATGACATGACTTTGTTGGGAGTCATAGATAGGGTGATGTGACTCTTGCACTAGGAATTTTAATCTAGGTTCATGTTTCCCTAACTGAAGGAGTGAAGAAAGTGTAGCCATAGAATTAGCTACTTTGTTTTCTACTTGAGGGATTTGCTAAAACATGATATTAGTCATTGACTTAGTTGATTATTATCTATGAATCCTCATAGATGTGTAACTCTATGATTCTCCATTCTATGGCCATCTTAAGTCCATTTGTTAAAGCTTCATACAAAACAATGTTGTTTGTACATGGGAAAAATAACTTGTAAGACTTAGGTTTCATGTACCCATGAGGAGAAACAAACAACACACCAGCTCCTAACCCATTTTTCATAAAGGATCCGTCAAATAACATCTTTGATGTTCTTTTAGTCATATACATGAGATGCTCATCTGGGAGATGATCAAGTACCTCATCCTTAGGCACCTTATAGAGGTTTCCACCCTTGGATATGTCCTTTCTTTTTACATTTTTTGGTTTTGACACTACCACACAATAGTTTTCACCATCATAACTCCTATTCTTTTTATTTTATGAATAAGGTACTTGATGTCTGGCTCTGTCATGTTGTTAGTTGATTCACCAATGAAAGTGACTATGGGTTCAATGGCATTTAAGTAACAAGCTATCTCATAGTAATTTTGAAACATTAAGAGCTCAAGTTCTTGATACAGTTGGGACCAATCAATGAGATTAGGATGAACAAGAGGTAAGTCAATGACTAGTTCAAGGTTTAAAATGTGAATGATATCATCTCTAGTGACTAAAGAGTTAGAGTCTATCAAGTACCTTCCTAAGCTACCCAAATTAGGATTAATCCTAATAAGTGAAGAATTTTTTAGAATATATAGTCCACTAATATCACTGAGAGGCAAGGGTGAATCAGTCATCCAACTAATATCACAACTAACAATCTTAAACAATAGTAACCAAATGAGTAATATAAAATGAAACCACAACAAGATACTCATACACAATAACACCAAATATGTTAACTAGGGAAACCTTTGATCAAAGGGAAAACTCTGGTGGGGATGGTACCCACAAGATGATGTACTAATATAAATATTCCTTGTTAGAGGACAGACCCTATTAGGAGTCTGTTACAACATTCAGTACATATGAGTCCCTATTAGGAGACTTTGAATCCCTGTTAGGAGATCTCAACCCTATTAGGAGTTGTGGAAGACAACTGGACCCACTACCCAAAAAGCTTCAAGGGAAAGACCAATGAACCCACTGTCCAAATGATCTCTATATTATTCCTTATAGAATTATAGAACTGAATTGAACTTCCTTCACTTGTTTCTTTCCTGCCAACCAAAATTTTTCTCGTTCAAATCTTGTAACCAAATCACAAATTATGCATCCAATAATCCCTTGGATTGCTGACATGTATTCAGTAAGTACTCTGCCCCTTTTCACACTTCACACTTCTTACATCAATAGATACAAAAATGAACTTTACAATCAAGGAAACCATCTTTCATTTATACCACATCTTCATAATAATTTCTTGAGTTAGCCTTGAGGCTTTCCTAATTAATTAAAATAAGATAATTAATTAATTACAATTACAATAGCACTTTCGGCTCATAGTCTATACTGAACTTTACATGTGTGATGCTAAGGCTTGCACACTCGTTGATGTCATCAAACTATCCTCTATCACTTCTTGAGTGAACAACACTTCATTACATCTTAGATTAAAGTTAGCTAACAATCATCATGAACTACTTTCTCAATGCTCTTTCTCTGAACTGCTCTTTGTAAATTGGGTATAACATCCATACATCTTCGACTCAGATTCTACACACTTAACCACATCATTAGGATACTGTATTGTACATGTCCATAACTATACACAACCAAAAAATCAAACCATTATCCATACCATCAAGATCTATGTTTGCTATGCTACCATTCTTTACAAAAATGATGTTATGTTGACATTAATGACAAACATAGTCATGAATGCAACATATCAATACTCTTCAATGCTTAGGATACTCCCCAAAGTAGTATCATTATCTTTCATACTAACAATCTCCCCCTTTGGCATTGATGGCAATGTAGCTGAAAAACATCTAAGTTCCAAGAATACCAAGTAGTACTATGTTGTTGCTTCTGTCCTCATCTTATGCATACTCTTCCCCTGCCTTACAAAATGTTTTTCATGCATATTCTCCCCCATTGACATCAATTTCAAAGACCGCAAACTCAATGTACCAATTGTTAATCAGCTTCTCCAAGTCATCAACCAGCTCCAGTGTCCAAAGACATTGTTCAATACTCAATACCAAATACCAAGTACCAAGAGTCCTCAATGACTCATTACATACTAGATACTCTCCTATACAGGAAGCATCATCATCCAATCTAGTCAAATAGTAGCGTTATGTTCTACTAAACTGGTGCACTCTCTACACCATCTACTCAAAAGTAGGTAGGGGCATAACCCCTAGCATACCTCTCAAGTAATCAAAAGTATCTTTAGGTAAAGGCTTCATAAACATGTCTACAATATGATCCTTAGTACTTACATACTCCAATCCGATCTCCTTTTTTACTGCTTTCTCTCTCAACACGTGATATTTAATAGATAAATTCTTTGTCTTAGAATCCAATACATGATTCTTAGACATATGCACTAATACCAATTCTTCCTTCATTTCTTGGATCCAATGATTATCTTTGACTACTTCAGTTGTGGACTTGGGTTCAACTTGAGATATCAAACATATCTCCTCATTTATGTTGTTCCTTGTCATTATGCCTTTATCTTTACTTCCAATTATTTTCTCAAGAGGGTGATTCTTTGCCAAATTCATGTTAGGGGTAGGAGTTGACATCTCAACTCTTATCTCTTCTCTAGCATCAAAACTCTATTTTCCTCTATGCTCAAAAGTTAACAAATCGTTTTGCACGTTATTTTTAGACTTAAACAAAACTTTAGCATTCTATTTAACAATTCTAGAGTTACCCACATCATCATTTGAATTATAATCTACCATCTTTTCTCTGGTTTCAAACTTCTCATGAATCCTTACATTTTTGGATTCAACTATTGTCTTAGTTCTATAGTTGAAACTTCTATAAGCCTTACTTTTTAATGAATAGCCAAGAAATATACCTTCATTGCTTCTTGGATCAAACTTACCAATGTCATCATCTCTCTTAATATAACATTTTCTCCCAAATATCCTAAAATATTTGACTAATGGTTAATGTCCAACCCATAGTTCATAAGGTATCTAGTCCATAGCTTTTCTGATCTATACTCTGTTCAAAGTATATATTGTTGTATTAACTACTTCTCTCTAGAATTTCTTAGAAACATCATTCTCAAATAACATTGCTCTAGCTTCTTCTGCTATAGACTTATTTCTTCTCTCATCAATCCCATTTTTCTCAAGTGTTCTACATATAGGTAGTTGTCTTTTGATTCCATTTTCATCACAAAATATGTTAAATTCTCTAGAGGTGAATTCTCCTTTATCAGATCTCAAGCACTTAATCTTAACACCAGATTCATTCTCAACTCTATTCTTAAATATCATAAACTTCTCAAAAGCTTCAAATTTCTCTTTATGAAATGCTAACCACATCATTCTAGTGAAATCATCAACAAAAAAATACCTTTCACCATTAAATCCTCTTATTTTAGAAGGACCACTCAGATCTATGTGAATGATCTCCAACTTCTTTGTGGTAGTGAATTTCTTGCTAGGGAATCATACTTTCTTATTCTTAGCCAAAATACATTCCTTACACACAATATTAGTACCTTCTTAACAGTCTTAGGAAAGTCTCTAATAGAAAAAGTGCTCCAAACCTTCGCAATATTATCAAAGTTTATGTGACAGAATCTTTTATGCCAGAACCAACTATTATCCACTTTAGCTAGCAAACATATCATCTTAGTAGGATTCAACCAAAATAAATTATCTCTAGATCTAGTGCAAGTTCCAATCATCTTACCATCAATGTCTTTGATAGTGCAAATCTTCTCAGTAAACTGCAACTATTAACGTTTTTCCACCAATCAAACATTCAACCAGTTATGCTTCAATCCATCAAAAAAATAGACATCATCCGTGTTAGTTTTACCATCAAGAGTAATGGATCCAATTCCTATTATATGACAGGCTGCATTTTTACCAACTCTAACAATTCCTTCATAATGATTCTTGAACTTAATAATCTTATTCATTTCACTAGTCATGTGATGTGAACAACCACTATCAATTATTCAATCAAAATTATTTTCTACTTGGGTAACTAGAGTTCTTTCTTCTCTAATTTCTCCATCAAGATCATCTTCCTTTATAGCTACAAATTCTAATTCATCATCACTTTCACTCTGACCTTTCTCATTAGATTCTTCATCTCCATTTGCATACAAACAATTTCTATCTCCATCTCTTCTAGGGTTAAGATTTCCCTTATACTTCTTCTCTCTTTTAGGACATTTAGATGCATAATGACCTTGAAATTCATCACAATTCCAACATTCAAATATTTTCCTACCATCTTTTTCTCTTCTCACCAGAAAGGCTATTCCCTCCTCAATCTTCTTTTCTTCATCAATTGTATTACTACCAACAAAATCTCTAGGAGTGCTTGACTCCTTGTCAACTTAGGTTGGATGTTTAGGGCACTGAAAGCTATTTTGACTCTTGCAAGTTCTTTAAAATATCTTAGATCTTCTTCTATTGATTCTAATTTTCTAATTAATGTTTCCTTTGTGAAATCCTTAGTGCAAGGCATTACTAGCTGAATCATCTAAGCTATCGGCTTGAATGGTGGGGTCAAAATTTTTAGGATCTTCCATATGACTTCAACATCTTCTTGGTTCCACCATGAGACCAAATTCTTGCAACCATTTTTGATAATCTACCAATATAACTTCTTATAGATTCATCTTCCATCATTCTAGCATCTTGAAATGCACATATCCAATTTTGTAGTCTCATTCTCTTTGCATGATCATCACATTCAAAAGTAGATTATAATGCTTTCCAAATTTTGTGAGATGTTACAAGTGACTTTATCTAACTATATTCATTCTCTAGAAGAGTTGTAAATAGAGATTCTCTTGCTTTTATGTTACACATAAATAGATCTCTCTCTTCTTCATTGCATCCTTCAAGCTTTTCTTCTTCAACGATTATCTCCTGACTTTCTTTCAAGATCCAATATCCTAGACCCATGCACAATAGATGAGTCTTTCATATTCTCCTTCCAACTATCATAATTGGCCCCATCAAATCTTGGACTATCCTTCCTAAACATATTCACCATTGATCTCCCAAAGATGTTAAGCTTATCCTTCAAGGACTTGAAGCTCTGATACCAATTGTTAGAATAATAGTCCATTGATATAACTGAGAGGTGGGGTTGGTGGGGAGGGGGGGGGGGGGGGGGGGGGGGGGGGGGCGGTTTGGGGGTGTTTGATGGGGTGGGGCTAGCTGAATTAATTATCCAAATAATATCACAATTAACAATCTTAAACAATCATAACCATATGAGTAATATAAACTAAAACCACAACAATATATTGATACACAATAACACTAGATATGTTAACTAGCGAAACCCTTGGTCAGAGGGAAAACCTAAGTGGGGATAGTGCTCACAAGATGGTTTACTAATATAAATATTCCTTATTAGAGGATAGAACCTATTAAGAGTTTTTTACAACATTCAGTACATATGAGTCCCTGTTAGGAGACTTTGAATCCCAGTTAGAAGATCCAAACCATGTCAAGAGTTGTGTCAACCCTATTAGGAGTTGTGCAAGATAGTTGGACCCACTGCCCAAATAGCTTCAAGGGAAAGATGAATGAACCCACTATCTAGATTGTTAGAGCTTATAATTTTTGTCGCATCCTAGCATGTTTCGGTCCCAAGTCTTCCCGTTGAACTTGAACTTGAAGTTGTAGTTTACTTCAACTTCAGGTTCAATGTCTCATTAGCCTGCCATGTGATAAGTGCACTTTGTTTTCTCGAGTTGACCTTTGTAAACTTGGAGTCAAAGTTGATGTTGAAGCTCGATCACGCAAAACTTCAACTTCAAGTTCAGTGTTGGCTTTGCCCGCTAACGATTTTTGTATGCAAATCAAAGATTGCTGAGCCATTCCAAGGTGGGTCCCAGCATAATATTTTCCCAAAGCATCTGAAGTCATAAGCAGAGAAATTTAAGGTAGTACGTGTTTAGGTCTAGCAAGATGTGATAGAGTATTAACAAGGTCATTTCATGAGTATTTGTTATGGGAAAATACATGTGAATTTGACAGGATATTTAAAATAGAACACCCATGGTGCCTTTTCCAATGAATATCACACGAACAAGTAATGATGGTATTTACTTGCTAAATCTGTCCCACGATCTTCTATCCAAATCATTCCTTAAATGCATTCATTTTAGCCTTTCCCACTCATCTCATCTTCTCCAAAAAAATCTCTGTGCAATTGGGTAAGAAAGGGCGAATTTCAAGCTATGTCTCTGCCAAACTATAAGTGCATCTCCATTTCTCCTTACATTTTGATTGTGCTTTGCTTCGTTTTGAAGGTATTTGAAGCCATGTCCTGTAGACTTGTTTTTATAGCGATCATGACATTTTTTCGGCCAAAAATGTCAAAATTAGAGAAACTGCCATTGCTTAGTTCCTTGCCTAAAATTCGTGATACATTTTTGGTTAATAAAAATTTATCTAAGGTTGTCGAGAGAACTAAAAACACCCAGTCAAGTCCCATCTAACAGAGGCTAGTTGATAGTGGTTTATTAGAAGCCGCCGCCTTTCCCACTACAATTCCCTACCCAAAACTCATCCTCAAATGTGCAAACCATTATGAACCTGTTTCAAGATGCATGAAGAAAGCCTCGAGGGTAGTAGCTCTCAAAGTCAACAGAACTAGTGTCAATTCCACCCTCAAGATACCTCATAAAGATCCCTACAAGCCATGGACATTCAAAGAAGCTGAGCACCTGTATACCACAAACAAAACTAGCTACGACACTAAGATTGCTCAGTCCTGGCTCTTGAAACCTGTAGAGGGAGGTTCTAGGTTGCCTAAACCATTGACCATCGAGCATTTCATCAAGGAAATTGTAGACATTGTACTCTTGCTGAATAGAATTAAGGGAAATGAACATGCTTTCCACTGGGAGTTTTGGATGTACTTCTTCATACTAAAGATAGTTGAAGGTGTCAAATTCATTGATTGGTCAGACCTATTGGCAGAGAACTTGCATAAGGGCTTGATAGATGTTATCAATTGTGGTTTTTTTTTCTTGTCCTCCTATCTGATTTACACCCTAGTGGCATCTAAAGATTGGGACTATCTTCCACATATACCTTGGGTAGATGACATGCCTATCTATCAATATTACAAAGATCTCTAGGAAGACACAACATGCAAAGAGTTTAAGAAGGTCAATAATGTTTTTTTATGGAAATTGGTATTTGAACTACAAGGTCAAGAAAATGATAGGATGTCAGAAGAAGCCATGCAAGTTGTGCAAATTTATGGTTGTTATTTCATTCAATTTCCCAGATTTACCTATATCAAAGTGGGTGGTTTTCCTGGTGAACCTTTGAAATTACCATGTTATTTTTCAGATTCTATAGTGTTGTCAGAGATGTGTAGGTAGTTTGCTTCTCTTCTTGAGTCCTTTCAAATTTCCAAAAAATCCTCTTCAATATTCTTCCCGATTGAAATTGGATATTATAGATGCCCCAGTTTGAAAGAAGCCATATTGTCAGCCAAATCATTAACCCACTTATGTCTTAAATCTTTCACCTCTCAGTTAGATTTTGACTACATCGGCTTTATTAGAAACAATGTTAAAAATGTGGCCTCTCTCTTCCATTCCCTGCAATTAGAGGATTTTTGGGCAAACTGTCATAATGAATTTGAAGTGAGGAAGAGGTTATGGTCACGCTTGACCATTAATCAGGTCATCATGTTTAATGTGGAGTTAGATACCTATGGGCTAAAAGATGATGATTCTAAAGATGTACTTGATCAATTTTACATGGACCAAATTGAATGCATGCCTATCCCTGAGATCGATTGGGAGAAAAGGGAAGAAAGTGATGTATATGCCTGTACCAAAGATATAATAGTTAGAACTATCAAATGGATAAAATCAAAGGCAGTGGCTACTCCAAGCTTTTCTAAGAAGTCTTCAAGACGTAGAGGTAAAAGGACTGCCCATAAGAAATCTAATCAAAGTGTCCTTGATTTTGTGGCAGGTCCACTTGAAGTTGAACTTGAAGCAGTTCCAAAAATACTTCAACTTCAAGTTCAAGAAGAAACTCCAAAAGGAAGGAGAGTAACCTGCTCAAGCATGAAGAAAGCATTAGCCATCAAAAGAAAGAACACCATAACAGTGGATTTGGAGACAGTAGAAGACCTATCTATGGCAGATAATGTACCTGAATCCCAGAATTTTCCAATGGCTACCGAGAATCAAGAAAGTAATCTACCCTTAGTTAAATGTTCCCCTGCTACCATAAAGGATCAAACTACTCCTAAATGGCTGGAGACATCAATGGAGAAGAAGAGAAGTACAGTCCCAATATCTATTCCTATTGACGATCTGGTCAGTAAGTGCCTTGGTAAGGCACCCAAAGTAAAAAAAGCAATGACAGACGCAAGAAACAATTTTGACAAAAGTTCAAGTCGATGGGCAGTAGAGGTAGCTACACCACCTGATGGAAGCTCTTGTGATTCTGTAGTGCCTCAATATTTCCAAATAACAAAGGTTGATTTGGGAAAAGGAAACTGTGAAGTAGATATGGAATTCTTTGAAGTTTCTAACAAAAAGATTGCGCACAGAGTATGGAAAGATGGGCAGGATACGTAAGAAATGAAGGAAACAATAAAGAATATGGTGTAGTACATTAATGCTATCTTGCATCCTGAGGCAAAGCCAATCCATGAGATGTCAGCCATTATTGATGTATCCTCTGCAACCAATCAACAATCTCTGGAAAATTTGCATAAGTGCAAAGCAGTAGCCAAAGTAGCAAGTGAATGGGTCCAAGATGTTCTGCTTAACACCATAAAACACATTGGACATTTAGATCATGCCTCAAAGGAGATATCAAACATTGCCAAAAAAGTGGAGGTAAGTAATGAAGGATACAAAAAGGAGAGGATTAACTGAGCAAAAGTGGTAATATCACTAGAGGATGTACAAGAATTTGGTTTGCAAAAATTCCAGGTCGAATGCCTTATAGCTGGTCTTGATGAAAAAGTCTTGTACGTCATCAAAGATTGCATTGAATGGTGAAATGAAGCATTGGCACAAGGGGTATCTAAAATCAAAGAAGCATTTCAAGAACTTAAGGTTATACATCAGGTTATTCAAAATGACCTTAAGTGGTTTGTAAAATAGTTCATGGAAAGAGAAGATGACTTTTTTGCCCAATTAGATGAGATAATCAAAGAAGTCCAAAAGAAATTTTGAGAATGGCAGGACAAGACACCAGCTAAGCAGGATTTATCCAACGTGGCGCACAACGAAGCTATGTTGATTATCAATCTGAAGCACTTGGAAATGCACGAGGAAAAGGCTACTAAACTAAAGAAGATGAAAGAAATTTGGAAGCAATGGCTCGCCTACATTGGTCTTCCACATCAATCCATTATTTCTACCTTTTCCGCTACCTATGAAACATGGAAGATGGCGAAAGGTGTGGGCGGTGAAGACAACGCAACCTGATCAAGAATTTCTTAGCTATAGTTTCTTTGCCGTTTTATTTTCTTGCAATTTCAGTTATCAGTTATTTTAAAAGACAATTAATTCCTAGCAGGGTAATTTTGGCTTGAGTCCAGCCCCATGCCTATAAATTTAATAGTTAGTGTTGTTTAAGGGGTTAGAATTTCTCTAGTAGACCGATAGATAGAACTACTTTTGTTTATGGTTTTATTTCCAGTTTAGAAGTAACATTTTTAGAATTTTAGTAGGTACATGAAACTCTACAGTTTGATTTTGGGTTGAAAGCTTTGTAAGTGGATACTTTTATTTGCTTATTTTTTGATATTTCTATAGATACTATTTAAGCTTTTAACTGCATCTATTATTGATTTTGAAATTGTCAACTCTGAATTTAGAAATTCTATGAGAAATTGGTTTATGAAATTTGCCTAATTGATGATTTAATTTTCAGTTATGTGGATCATTTTGATAATTAAAATCGAGTGGTTCTTTTGCATTAAAGTTTGTTTCATATTGATGAGATGAAATAAGTTTTTTCAACACCTCCAACAGATTACATTCTTGGAAAGTTATTCTGTTGAGTTTATTTGGTTAAAACTTTCACTGCAATAAAGGTAGCTGCACCTATTTCTGTTGAAGAACTTTTAAGTAGAGAATTCATAAGTTCCTCAGATAGGAATTCATTTCTTAGTTTACATTATTTTCTCTATTTTGATATATGAACATTTATGGGAAAAACTGTTCACTAATAGTTTTTGGTGACTCCGCTGGGGAACGATAAAATGGTTTTATCGCATTATGAAGTTTTCCCACTACTCCAACTAGGCTTAGGGTTTGATAACACACAATAAGATATCATTTTTGACTTAAGTGCACAAGCTTGGAAACTCAGAACAAGCCTAGAGCAATTTACACAAGTTAATCAAGTGCTCGAAAGGGAAGAAGAAAGGGCCGAACTCATTAGGGGTGTACCTATTGCTAATGAAGAAGCAATAGTGGATAGGCTGGTCCCAAGTCCATTCTAAGTATTGCATAATTATATATATAGTGCTAAGTTGGCTAGCAAAAGGTATACTCAAAGTGAAGAAAGAAAGGGGTTCATTGATGAGTCTTATGAATTTGTAAAAAACCTCAATTTTGCCCCTGATCTCTCCCAGAAGCGAAAGAAGTCTGTCAAGAGTAAAAGTAGGCCAACTTCTCCTAGGAAATCTACCCCTATAGCTGTAAACCTTCAAGCCTTAATTCTACCAGGGACATTAATACCTTCTCATTTTATGGTAATGGAAAGAAATCAACTGATGAGCACCTTAATACATTTAATACCTCATGTGTTGTCCTTACTGTGGCTCATGAAGATGTAGCCGTGAGATTATTTGTGTAGACTCTGATTGATGATGTGGTAGACTAGTTTCATCATCTACCTCAAGGTTCTATTACTAACTGGAATCATATGTGTACTGCTTTCGAAGATAGATTTAAATCCTCTGAAGATGGACATACTTTGTTACTTCAGCTAACTCAATTGAAAAAGGAGGTATAGGAACCCATGAGAGATTTTGTAGCAAAATTAAATAAGATAATTCATAAAATTCCTACTACCAAGAGACCCAATGATGAAAAATGTAAAGGATTCTTTGTTAATTCAATGCCTCTGGACATCAGTTTTCATTTGAGGAGAAATAGAGTAGCAGATGTTGAGGTAGCTCAGAGACTAGCCGTTGAACTAGAAGATGATCTTTTGGCTGCAGGAAAATGGAAGAAGGGTACAAGCACAGATCTGTGTCACCGTTTGTGATACAAAAACCTATTTTGGTCAAATCTCATTTCTTTATCAAAACTCATTTTTTTCAAAAACTAAAAATACCCTTTTATAGATCTCAGATTCAATATCATCATTATATAAATTTTTGAGTGTTTTGATTAGTTATAATATATTATAATCTCAAAATATTTTAGAAAATGCTCTCTTAAAAAATGAAAAAAAATAGTAAATCATATCAAAAAATAAATAAAAATAAAAATTATCACTAGAGGAGAGAATCCTCTTCACGAATATGTAATTTTTTTTCAAGAAGGTATAGATTTGATAGGGAAGTTTTGACAGGAGGAAAAAACTATTGGATTCTGACAAGGTCAAACTTGAGTGCTTATAACAAAGAAAATATACATCAAAAATAATTATTTCTTTCTTTGTTCACTAGCTATACATGTCATCTATAAAATATTTTCAAATCAGAACAAAAAAAGATGATTTGCACATACTTGTTTGACAGGAACTACATCCTATATTTTTTACAGTTAAAAAAGGGACATCAAAATAAAATAAAATGAATAAATTCTTAGTAAAAAAAAATATAAAAATTACAGGCATAAAACTCATACAATTCTACACATTTCATCAATTTACATCGTCTTCATATTTTAAACACAAATACCATTTTTTTTGTCATTAATGTTGAACTTTCACATTCTGATATCATGTTTCTTTATAAAAGGTGACACAGGTTTGTGCTTTTAGCCAGAAAGAAATGCAAGGTTCTAAAACTCAATCACCTTCCTCAGAAAAATCAGATCTATTAGTTCAAAAGCTAATCAATGATGTGATGACTCTCAAGAAACAACTTCCTAAAATGAACACTCCATACCAAGATATCCCAAGAAAATACCCAGGCCAAAGTAGTTTTTCAAGGAAAACAACTTACTTTACCCTCAAGTCAACAAAGATTACAGATTGAAGCTCCACCTAGAAAAAATAACATGTGTGTTTTTCATCTTACAAATGATCACGAGGGAATTTCTTGTCCTAAAAATATTAGGTATCAGCAGCTTGAAGCAGAAAAAGTGGCTTCCACTAATGTAATAATAGAAGAAGAATCTTCTGAGGAACCTGGCGACTCTGTAAGTTATTACCTTGAGTATGAATCTAATTCTAACAGAGGTAATGACATCTTATTAACCTTAGAAGAGGCTTCCTGTTCAGTCTTGACCCAAGGGCAAAGGACTAGAGCAGCTAAAACTCATGATAAGAATAAATCAAATCCTACATTGGCCAAGGATCAAAGGGAGAAAAGAGAAAGTGAAGGTAAGTCATCACCTATTGTAACTACTATTCCTCAAATCCTTAAGAAGGTTGCTAATTCAGATTCAACATTTGACATTGTTGAGTTTTGTAAGACATCAAGGATACAAATTTCTCCTACAAAATATTTAAGAATGAATCTTGGTGAACTTAATAAGCTGATTGAATATGTCAATCAGTCATATCCTGACAAAGCAGCCAAACAGATCCATGAAGTCAAAGTATCAGAAGGCAACGAAATAGTTGCTCAACAAAAGAAGGAATCCTCAAAATGTAAGAAAATAGAAACACAAAAATCTCATAGTCAAGAAGAGATAGTTCAACCAGACCCAATTAGTCCTGAACCCTCTTATGACCACAAGCCTGATCCATTTTATGTTTCTCTCTTTCTACATGGCTTTAAGTTGAGTAACTGCATCATAGATTCATGGGCTTCTGATAATATAATGCCAGCAGTAGTAGCAAAATCTCTAGACCTTCCTTTAACCAAAACATTTGGCAAATGTTATTCCATGGATTCAAAACAAGTACCCTTGGTGGGTCAAATAAAAGATGCCCAATGGTACTAGCTACTTACCCTAAGAAAAGAATTAAACTCACCATTCTAGTAGCGAATATCCCCACAAGCTATGGCATGCTTCTTAGTCGGACTTTTTGTCAAGATCTAGGAGGGAAAGTTAAGATGGATTGGTCTCAAGCTATTGTACCTATTGGGAAAGAGAAAGTAACCCTATTACCTGAAGCAAAATCCAAATATACAGCTTCCCATCTAATGACCCCAAATCTCAAATCCTTTATCAAGAGATAGATTTTGCTAACTATTTAATTCTGTCTAAAGATGAGAAAGCAAGTGAGAAGCTGTTGGGTGAAGATCTTCTATGGACTCTCGAGTTTGATGGAAGTTGTTGTTCAAATGGATTTGGAGCTGGTGTAGTTCTCATATCCCCTGATAATCATAAATTCCCTTTTTCGTATAAGCTCACCTTTGAAAATACTAACAATACAACTGAGTATGAGGCCCTACTTCTAGGCATAGATGAAGCAAAAAGATTGAACATCAAGCTATTAAAAGCAAGGGGAGATGCCGAGTTGATAGTGAAACATGTTAAAGGCATATTTTTAGTCAAAAACCTGAGGCTCAAGCATTATAGAAATTGAGTATGGGACGAAAACGAAGATTTAGATGCTTTTGGAATTGAAGCAATTCCCTGAGAACTAAATGATAGGGCAGACTCTTTGGCAGTATCAGCTTCTTTGTTAATTCCCCATTCTGATTTCATGAACAAGAAATATTCAGTGGAAATCATTCACAAACCAAGTGTCCCTGATAATAATAACTCTTGGCAAGTATTTAAAGATGATGCTCATATTAATGCTTTTTTGTAGAATGTTGAGAAGTTCTCTATGAACTATTTTGAAGGTTCAGATGTGGAATGCAAATAATTTTGTCCTGATCCACCTGATGAAAGTGATGTGTTGCAATTAAAAGGGAATGTTATACCTAAAGTTTTAGTCAAACTTGAAAAGCTTTTTGATAGGAAAGATACCTTCCTAGCTCAAGATTTAACATCTAGAGAAGATCGAAATGCTGATTATGAGAAGGTGAATCTAGGTGATAAGCATAATCCCAAAATCATTAATCTAGGAACCTGTTGTGATGAAAGTGAGAAAGCTAGATTCATAAATCTCCTATCAGAATATATAGATATCTTTTCTTGGTCTTATGATGATTTGAAGACTTTTAGAAATGGTAAATACAAGCACCATATTACTTTGAAACCAGGAACTTCTCCTTTTAGGAAAAACTTGAGAACATATAATCCAAAGGTTTGATGAAATGTTTAGAGAAATAGACAAGATGCTTAAAGCTCGCATTATTTTCCCAATCCATCATTCCACATGGGTGGCAAACATAGTGCCAGTCAGAAAGAAAAATGGAGAAATAAGGATTTGTGTTGATTTCAAAAACCTTAATCAAGCAAGTTTGAAAGATAACTTTGCTTTACCAATAATGGATAAAATCCTTCAAACAGTTGCTAGTTCAGAAATGATGTCTTTCCTAGATGGCTTCTCAGGTTACAATCAGATAGAAGTTGCTAAAGAAGATCAACACAAAATAACGTTTACAACACCATGGGGAACCTTTGCTTACAAAAGAATGCCTTTTGGATTAATAAATGCTGGTGCCATGTTCCAATGAGCTATGAGCTCAACCTTTGGTAATTTATTGGACAAATGTATCATAGTATACCTTGATGATATGACAGTGTTCTCTAGGAGACGAAAGAAACACCTGAAAGACTTGAGGAAAGTGCTCGAGAAATGCAGAGATCATGGAATCTCATTAAACCCCAAGAAATCAATTTTTCCTTTGACTGAAGGGAAGTTACTTGGACACATGGTCTTAAAAGAAGGAATCAAAATTGAAACAGAGAGAGTGAAAGCTATTCAGAAATTATGTCTCCCTGTCAATAGAAATGGTATCAAATCCTTCTTCGGGCAGATCAATTTCCTGAGAAAATTCATGCCAGATTTTGCAGAAGTTGTTAAACCTATGGCTAGGTTACTTAGTGAGAAGCAAAGTTTTGAAATGGGATGAACCAACATCAAAAGCATTCAAAGAGGTAAAAGAAGCTATTGTTAAAGCTCCATCCTTATTTCATCCTGATTTCGAAAAAGACTTTATAATGTATTGTTATGCATCTGAGCATACCATGTTAGGCATTTTTCTTCAAAAAAATGACCAAGGGGAAGAGATGCCTATCTCTTTTATGAGTGTACCTCTGAAGAAACATGAGCTCAACTATTCTCTATCTGAAAAACAAGCTTTTTCTGTTGTAAAAGTAGTAAAGTAGTTCAGGTACTATATTTTGTACTCTCATTCTATAGTGTATGTACCATCCACTGTTGTCAAGATTATTCTCACGCAGCAAGATGTGGTAGTCAACAATCGAGCAATGAGGGTAGCAAAAGTTCAAGAATTTGACTTAGACATCTGACCGACTAAATTTATTCGAGGGAAAGGCCCGTGTAAGCTTATTATAGAAGGTAAAAAAGAAGAGTCAAATCCCACTTGCTTGTTTGTAGGCCTCCAAGATGAATGGTATTCAGATATTGCTTATTTCCTGACTTACGAAAGATGTCCTGATCACCTGAAAGGAAAAGACTGGCGAATGCTCCAACTCAGAGCAGCTAAGTTTGTTATAATCGATGATATCTTATACAAAAGAGGCCTAGATGGTATGTTTTTGAGATGTGTTGATACTGATCAGCAGGATAAGTTATTGAGAACCTTTCATGATGGAGCCTGCGCGGGTCATTTTTCATCAATAGTGACAGCATTTAAAATCCTGAGAAGTGGTTACTATTGGCCAGGTATGTTTAAGGCCGCTTACCATTGGGTTAGAAATTGTGGAAAGTGTCAATTGTTTACTAGGAAACCACAGTTAGCTGCCCTGCCTTTGAAACCAGTAATCATAGAAGAACCATTTCAACAGTGGGGGTTGGATTTTATAGGGCCCATTAATCCAGTTTCAAGTGCAGGACATACACACATACTCGCTGCTATAGATTATTTTACTAAGTGGGTAGAAGCAGTTCCTATTAAAGTAAAAACCTCGCAAGAAGTTTCAGATTCTTGATAGAAAACATTTTGACCCGTTTTGGTACTCCAAGTAAAATAGTGACAAATAATGCACAAAATTTTTCATCCAGGGAAATTCAATTGTATTGCTATGATCATGGCGTCTAGTTGTCTCACTCTTCAAATTACTTCCCTCAAGGCAATGGGCAGGCAGAATCCATGAATGAAAACGTAGTTAATATTATGAAAAAAATGGTGGATGAAAAAGGAGGGGATTGGCACAAAAGATTGTATGAAGCTATGTGGGCCGACAGAACCTCTCCCAAAAGAGCCATAGGTATGACACCTTTTGAGTTGGTATATGGAGTTGAAGCACAATTGTCTTTGCCTTTAGAATTGGCTACATTGAATTTGCAAAAAGCAATTGAAGATGAAGTATTTCAATCTTCCATCGAAAAGAGAATATTGTACCTCCAAAGAATTGAGGAAGAAAGAAGGGAGTTAGTGGATCACATCACCCACCATCAGGCAAGAGTTAAAAGGATCTTCAATCAAAAGGCAAGGCCTCTGAAATTTATGAAAGGAGATCAAGTACTGTTATGGGATAAGAGGAGGGAACCCAAAGGAGCTCATTCTAAATTTGAAAGTTTATGGAAAGGCTCATTTGTAATATCTGAAGAACTAGGTTCCAATGCCTTCAAGCTACAGTATCTTAATGGAGATAAACTTCCCCTATCCTTCATCGGACAGGATCTCAAGCTATACCATTTTTGAGTTTGTTTCTCACCTCATTGTAAATACCACCCTTTTGGCTTTTCTTTCCTTTCTTGTTTCATTCTGTGTGTTGTGTCGTCATCTTTTGAGTTGGTTTGTAGTCCTAAGTCCCTGGGTTCATCCATCATCCTTTTAGTCTCATGCCCCAACAGGAGCCGGTTGTTAGAGCTTATAATTTTTGTCGCATCCTAGCATGTTTTGGTCTCAAGTCTTCTCGTTGAAGTCGAACTTGAAGTTGTAGTGTACTTCAACTTCAAGTTCAAGGTCTTGTTAGCCTACCATGTGATAAGCGCACTTTCTTTTCTCGAGTTGACCTTTGTAAACTTGGAGTCAAAGTTGATGTTGAAGCTCGATCACGTAAAACTTCAACTTCAAGTTCAGTGTTGGCTTTGCTCGCTAACGATTTTTGTATGGAGATCAAAGATTTCCGAGCCATTCCAAGGTGGGTCCCAGCATAATATTTTCCCAAAGCATCTGAAGTCTTAAGCGGAGAAATTTAAGGCTGTATGTGTTCAGGTCTAGCAAGATTTGATGGAGTATTAACAAGGTCATTTCATGATTATTTGTTATGGGAAAATACGTGTGAATTTGACAGGATATTTAAAACAGAATACTCGCGGTGCCTTTACTAATGAATATCACATGAATGAGTAATGATGGTATTTACTTGTTAAATCTGTCCCATGATCCTCTATCCAAATCATTCCTTAAATGCATTCATTTTAGCCTTTCCCACTCATCTCATCTTCTCCAAAAAAATCTTGGCGCAATTGGGTAAGAAAGGGTGAATTTCAAGCTGTGTCTCTACCAAACTGTAAGTGCATCTCCATTTCTCCTTACATTTCGATTGTGCTTTGCTTCGTTTTGAAGGCATTTGAAGCTGTGTCCTGTAGACTTGTTTTTATAGTGATCATGACACTTTTTCGGCCAAAAATGCCCAAATTAGAGAAACTACCATTGCTTAGTTCCTTGCCTAAAATTTTTGATACATTTTTGGTTAATAAAAATTTATTTGAGGTTTTTGAGAGAACCAAAAAGACCCAATCAAGTCCCATCTACCAGAGGCTAGTTGATAGTGGTTTATTAGAAGCCGTCGCCTTTCCCGTTGCAATTCCATACCCAAAACTTGTCCTCAAATGTGCATACCATTATGACCCTGTTTCAAGATGCATTAAGAAAGCCTCAGGGGAAGTAGTTCTCAAAGTCAACAGAACTAGTATCAATTTTTCCCTCAAGATCCCTCATAAAGAACCCGACGAGCCATGGACATTCAAAGAAGCTGAGCACCTGTATGCTACAAACAAAACCAACTACGACACTAAGATTACTCAGTCCTGGCTCTTGAAGCCTGTAGACGGAGGTTCTAGGTTGCCTAAACCATTGACCATCGAGCATTTCATCAAGGAAATTGTAGACATTGTACTCTTGCTGAATAGAATTAAGGGAAATGAACATGCTTTCCACTGGGAGTCTTGGATGTACTTCTTCATACAGAAGATAGTTGAAGGTGTCAAATTCATTGATTGGTCATACCTATTGGCAGAGAGCTTGCATAAGGGCTTGATAGATGTTACCAAATGTGGTCCATTTTCCTTGTCCTCTTATCTGATTTACAACCTAGTGACATCTAAAGATTGGGACTATCTTCCACATATACCTTGGGTAGATGACATGCCTATCTACCAATATTACAAAGATCTCTAGGATGACACAACATGCAAAGAGTTTAAGAAAATCAATGATTTTTTTTTAGGGAAATTGGTATTTGAACTACGAGGTCGAGAAAATGATAGGATGTCAGAAGAAGCCATGCAAGTTGTGTAAATTTATGGTTGTTATTTCATTCAATTTCCTAGATTTACCTATATCAGAGTGGGTGGTTTTCCTGGTGAACCTTGGAATTACCATGCTATTGTTCAGATTCTATAGTGTTGTTAGAGATGTGTAGGCAGTTTGCTTCTCTTGTTGAGTCCTTTCAAATTTCCAAAAAATCCTCTTCAATATTCTTCCTGATTGAAATTGGACATTATAGATGCCCCAGTTTGAAAGAAGCCATATTGTTAGCCAAATCATTAACCTGCTTATGTCTTAATTCTTTCACCTCTTGGTTAGATTTTGACTACACCGACTTTATTAGAAAAAATGTCAAAAATGTGACCTCTCTCTTTCATTCCCCACAATTAGAGGATTTTTGGGCGAACTGTCATAATGAATTTGAAGTGAGGAAGAGGCTATGGTCATGCTTGACCATTAAGCAAGTCATCATGTTTAATGTGGAGTTAGATACCTATGCACTGAAAGATGATGATTCTGAAGATGTACTTGATCAATTTTACATGGACCAGATTGAATGCATGCCTATCCCTGAGATCGATTGGGAGACAAGGGAAGAAAATGATGAATATGCCCGTACCAAAGATGAAATAGTTAGAACTACCAAATGGATAAAATCAAAGGCAGCGGCTACTCCAAGCTTTTCTAAGAAGTCTTCAAGAAGCAGAGCTAAAAGGACTGCCCATAAGCAAGCTAATCAAAGTGTCCCTGATTCTATTGTAGGTCCACTTGAAGTTGAACTTGAAGCAATTTTAGAAACACTTCAACTTCAAGTTAAAGAAGAAACTCCAAAAGGACGGAGAGTAACCTGCTCAATCACGAAGAAAGCATTAGCCGTCAAAAGCAAGAACACCATAACAGTGGACTTGGAGACATCAGAAGACCTATCTATGGTAGATAATGTACCTGAATCCCAGAATTTTCCAATGGCTACCGAGAATCAAGAAAGTAATCTCCCCTTAGTTAAATGTTCCCCTACTACCATAAAGGCTCAAACTACTCCTAAATGGCTAGAGACATCAATGGAGAAGAAGAGAAGTATAGTCCCAATATCTATACCTATTGACGATCTGGTCAATAAGTGCCTTGGTAAGGCACCCAAAGTAGAAAAAAGAAAGGATAGAAGCAAGAATCAATTTTGACAAAAGTTCAAGTTGATGGGCAACAGAGATAGCTACACCACCTGATGGAAGCTCTCCTAATTCTGTAGTGCCTCAAGATTTCCAAATAACAAAGGTTGATTTGGGAAAAGGAAATTGTGAAGTAGATATGGAATTCTTTGAAGTTTTTGACAAAAAGATCTTGCATAGAGTATGGAAAGATGGGCAGGATAAGCAAGAAATGAAGGAAACAATAAAGAATATGGTGCAGTACATTAACGCTATATTGCATCCTGAAGCAAATCCAACCCGTGAGATGTCAACCATTTATTATGTATCCTCTGCAACCAATCAACAATCTCTGGAAAATTTGCATAAGTGCAAAGCAGTAGCCAAAGTAGCAGGTGAATGGGTCCAAGATGTTCTGCTTAACACTGTAAACCACATTGGACATTTAGATCATGCCTCAAAGGAGATATCAAACATTTCCAAAAAAGTGGAGGTAAGTAATGAAGGATACGAAAAGGAGAGGAATAACTGGGAAAAAGTGGTAATATCGCTAGAGGATGTGCAAGAGTTTGGTTTGTAGAAATTCCAAGCCGATTGACCTGTAGCTGGTCTTGATGAAAAAGTCCTATACGTCATCAAAGATTGCACTGAATGTCAAAATGAAATACTGGCACAAGGGGTATCTAAAATCAAAGAAACATTACAAGAACTTAAGGTTATACATCAAATTATTCAAAATGACCTTAAGTGGTTTGTAAAACAGTTCATGGAAAGAGAAGATGACCCTGTTTCCCAATTAGACAAGATAATCAAAGAAGTCCAAAAGAAATTTCAAGATTGGCAGGACAAGAAGACACCAGCTAAGCAGGATTTCTCCAACATGGCGCACACCGAAGCTATGCTGATTATCAATCTGAAGCACTTGGAAATGCATGAGGAAAAGGCTGCTGAACTGAAGAAGATGAAAGAAATTTGGAAGCAACGGCTCGCCTACATTGGTCTTCCACATCAATCCATTTTTTCTTCCTTTTCAACTACCTACGAAATGTGGAAGATGGCGAAAGGTGTGGTTGGTGGAGATAGTGCAATCTGATCAAGAATTGCTTAGCTGTAGTTTCTTTGCTATTTTGTTTTCTTGCAATTTCTGTTATCAGTTATTTTAAAAGACAATTAACTCCTGGCGGGGTAATTTTGTCTTGAGTCCAACCTTATGCCTATAAATTTAATAGTTAGTATTTTTTAAGGGGTTATTTCTCTAGCAGACTGATAGACATAACTACTTTTCTTTATTATTTTATTTCTAGTTTAGAAGTAACATTTTCAGAATTTTAGCAGATACATGAAACTCTACAGTTTGATTTTGGGTTGAAAGCTTTGTAAGTGGATACTATTATCTGCTTATTTTTTAGTATTTCTATAGATACTATTTAATCTTTTAACTACATCTGTTATTGATTTTGAAATTGTCAACTCTGAATTTGGAAATTCTGTGAGAAATTGGTTTATGAAATTTGCCTACTTGATGATTTAATTTTCAGTTATGTGGATCATTTTGATAATTAAAATCATGTGGTTCTTTTGCATTAAAGTTTGTTTCATATTGATGAGATGAAATAAGTTGTTTCAACACCTCCAGCAGATTACATTCTTGGGAAGTTATTCTGTTGAGTTTATTTGGTTAAAACTTTCACTGCAATAAAGGTAGCTGTGCCTGTTTCTATTGAAGAAATTTTAAGTAGAGAATTCCTAAGTTCCTCAGATAGGAATTCATTTGTTAGTTTACATTCTTTTCTTTGTTTTGATATATGAACATTTATGGGAAAAACTGTTCACTAACACAGATGATCTCTATATTATTCCTTATATACTAATAGAATAGAATTGAACTTTCTTCTTCTATTTTTGTCCTATCAACTGGACTTCTACTCATTCAGATCTTGTAACCAAATCATGAACTACACATCCAATAATCACTTGGATCACTTACATGCATTTAGTAAGAAATCTGCTCCTTTTTGCACCTAGCACTTCTTACATATATAGATATACAAATACACTTTACAATCAAGGAAAAAATCTTTCCTTTATACCACATATTCATAATAATTCCCTAAGTCGACCTTGAGGATTTCCCAATTAATTAAAATAAGATAATTAATTACAATTATAATAGCACTATTGGCTCATAGTCTATACAAAACTTCACACATGCGATACTAAGCTTGCACACTCACTAATATCATCATCTAATTTTTTTTCATTGGTTGACTACACAACACTTCATTGCATCTCAAATAAAAGATAGTTAACAATCATTAATAACTGCTTTCCTAATGCTCTGTCTTTGAATTTGTCTTTGTAAATTGGGTACAAATTTTGTGTCTTTGACTTAGACTCTATACACTTAACCATGCCATCAGGACAGTATGTTGTACATTTCCATAACTATGCATGACGAGAAAATAAAACTATTGTCTATACCATCAAGATCTCTTTTTGGTACTTTGCTAGTCTTTACAGAAATCATGCTATGTTGACATCAATGACAAACATAGTCATGAATGCAACATATCAATAATCTCCAATGCTCAGTATACTCCCCAAAGTAGTATCATCAAAATTCAAGCTAACAGAATCATCCACTAAGGCAACATGTGAGTTTAAATCCTCTCTCACACACATGACTTATTGGCTACCTTAAATTGAGAACTATAATTATGGATGACATCAACATCCATGTGAACTATGGAGGAAGCTGAGAAGTATTCGCATCCATATGCTTGTGAACTCATTTATGAACTTTGACAAGGTTGTTTGCACCATGAAGGTTTGGGACGTCTTGATGTGGAAGCTTGAATGTCATCAAGGGTAAAACTATCTATTTCCATCAAACTATCAAGACTCTTTTATTGAATTTCCCTGGTATGATTTTCTACATTTGATTCATCTTGTTCCATAGTTGCAACTATCTCATGAGTGACTAGACTATCTGAATCTCCCCAAAGGAGATTAGTAGAAGGAACCCAATCTTCAAACATGTCTTTTTGATTTTCCAAATTAGGTATGTATTATGGTTCTTCTTCACTATCTGACCTATCTAGGGTAGGAGTAGTGTTCTTGTTGCAATTTGAAAATTCTAGGCGAATTGTCTCCTTAGACTTGCATCTAAAAAGAACATGATCAAAGGGTTCGTCTCTAGCATCCAATCTGTGACTTAGAGGGCCATGTCTAGGATAGCCCCATATTTTTGACAATAGTAGACCCTCTTCCATAAGCCTTAGGAGAGGGAGATAAGTTCTCATCGTGCATGTACTTCCCTTCTCTATAAATTTAGTCTCTAACAGCCATGTCTTCTTTCTCATCTTGAATAAGCACTAAGGAGCTTATGAATGTACCAAATAAAGTCATAGCTAGAGATGACGGTATCATTTATTGTGAAGGTTTTCCATAAGACCTATGCAAAATTGGTAATACCACAAGGAAGTTGAGTTTATATCCCCCCATGCCAAGGTCTATTGACTTGAACTTGTCATTACATTTAGCTAAGGTTACATTGAAGTCTTATGCTTCTGTATTGAGGGAATCATGAATACTTTCTAAAATTAAGTTAATAGATAAAGTGTTATCCCGAGGTATACAAATCTTCATTTGGTTGTAAGGGAGCTTGACACACTAATGATAGGTAGATGACACTGCTTTCATATCATGAATCCATGGTCTACTAAGAAAGATGTTGTATGCAAGGGGAACAATGTAAATTATTTGGATAAAAATATCCATTTCAATAGGGTCAATCCTAACAGGAAGGGCATCCAACCCCTTGGAACTTCTCTTTGCCTCATCATAGGCTTTGATAGTGATACTTCTTCTGGTATCAATGACTTGTTCAGAATGAGCCAACATCTTCAAAAGACTCAAGGAACAAATAGTAAGCCCAACACCCCCATCTATCAACACATGCCTAACACAGGTTTTGTGGATCATGACCTCAATATGAAGAATGAGATTATGTGTGTTCCTCAAATATTTATCATATTCCTTTAAAAAGGTAACGTAATGAGGGATAGCAATATGATTAACCATGTTTTGGAATTGGTTAATGTCGAAGTTGTTGGGGACATTCACTACGTGCAAAGTATCCTCAAGGACCTTCTTGTGTCTCAAAGAAAGCTCTAAGAGCTCAAAGATCAAAATATAATATTGTAAATTGACTTAGGATTGACTGTTGGTTTTGAGAAAACATTCTTGGATTTTAGGTGCTTTGGTTTACTTGGTTGACTTGAACTAGGTCCTTGAATGACAAGGGGACCTTGACTTCGTGTGAAAGCATTGAGAATTTGAGATGACAGTCTAGCGTGAGGACCCCTTAGCACTAGGATGGGTTATTCATAAAATATAGGAGGAGAGTCCATGTCTAGATCATAACCATAAGGATCTTTATCTTTCATCATGTTACCATTTTCTTCTACCACTTCAAGCATGTTGACAACATTCTTTGCATTTGTGTAAGTTTAATTGATCTCAACCTTGCCATTCTTAGGTTTAGAGGTTTTCCCCTTCTTGGACTTGGGATTCCCCCTTCTTGTACTTGGAAAAAGGTTCTTTGAAGGTTGAGTGATCGACGTTAGTGTTCAAGGTAGGGCCCTCTGGTCCCAATGCCTTCGCCCCAGATGAAAATGAATAGAGAATCCGTCCACTCTAAGTTATTCTCTATAAGATCTTGAATGATATGTTTGAGTCTCCCACAATGTTCAATATCATGTCCAATACCATTGTGAAACTTGCAATAGGCTATCTCATCCCACCAATATGGCTTAACATTAGGTATATAGAACTTCATGGGATCTAAAGGATGCACAAGGTTGTTAGCAATGAATTTTGTCAATATATCTTCATATGAATCACCAAGTTTTGAAAACTCTTATTTCTCTAGCTTAGGCCTATCTTGGTATTTTGGTTTCTTCCCTTATTGGTTAGTGCTATCTAAGTGAAGAACAACTTGATCATTAGGTTTGGAGGAGTCCACAACTCCATCATTGACCACTTGTTTGTTCCTATTCCAATATGAGTTCTTTTCTTTATCTTTGTTATTGTTATTTTGACCATTGTTGTTGTTGTTTCCATGTTTGGTAAAAATTCCTTGTTCTTTCAAAACATCCTCAATCCTAAATGTGGTTTCAACCATGGTGTTAAAGGACTCAAAAACCATATTCTTAACTTCATATTGCATTTTGGGAACCAAGTTGGTAATAAGGATTTCAATCTTCTCATTTTGAGCAATAGTCCTAGAGTAGCGAGAGCATTATCATCTCCATCTTTGCAAGAAAGTGACAAAGGATTCTCCTTGATTTTGATGTGCGTTGCACAAGTCCAAGAAGGTGACAGATCTTGAAAGGTTGTATGCAAAGTGTTGAACTAATATCTGAATGAGCTCTTTGAAAGTCTTAATACGGTAAGTTATGTTAGTGAACCATCCCATTGCCTGACCCTTAAGCCTCCTTGGAAACTCATAACTCATAGTATAAAATTGATGCACATGATCATGTAGATCTCCATTCCCATCATACTTGTCCTATTGGGGGTTCTCAACCTTTATAGGAAAAACTTTCACGTCAACATTATTATCAAAAGGGTTAGGACAAATCAAATTAAGTGAGAATGAACTCTTAGGTGCCATCACCTTTTCCATTGTATTCTACATTTGTTTGATTTTTTCTTCTATTGATGGACCTTGCTTCTTAATCTTCTTGTCCAAATCAAAGTTGTAAGAGAATCTAGAACCCTTGTTGATTAAAATCTAAGAAGCATCTTTTTTTCCTCTACATATCTCTCCACATATTGTTGGAAATGTGGGTCTTGTTTCATCTTCATGAAGTATTAGGAATTGTGGTCAAAATGCAAGCTATTACTGCCATATTGTGAACCATGGTGAGCATGTTGTGAAGGTTGTCTTGAGTTTCTAGGAGGTTTTTTTCTCCTATAATGATCATGTCTTGAAGCCCTTCTTCCTTTAGGGCTAGGAGATCATGAAGGTGTTCTTGAACGTCTTCCACTTTGTGGAGTCTTAGGAGGGGTGGATGGAGGAGAGTTGTTTCCACCACCAACACACATGTTGTTAAATTCATTATTAATTTTTTGAGGCAAGAGTCTATCTTTCTCTTCTTGGAAGGTTTTCCTTTCTATCTGCAACAATTTTTGTCTCTTCAACTCTAGGAGTTTGAATTTCTCTTCCTTTCTAGCTTGTTCATCTAGGAAGGCTTTCTTTTTGCATTTGATTCTCTTAATTCTTTCACTCATGTATCTTGAAGGCATCTTGAGCAGTGAACTTGGTCTTGAATGTCTAAACAAGTTATTGGTGTATGTTGCATTCACATGAGTGCCATGAGGTTCATCATCTTGGTTTTCATGCTGTGATTATTCTTCTTGAAAGGCTTGCCTCTGATCCCTTTCAACTAAAATGTGTACTAAAATTTTGACACACTTCTATGAATCATTATATCCAAGATTTCTCAAGAATTGGATCTCAAATGGTGACTCATAGCTCTTTATTCATGGAGTGCAAGGGTTCATAATGGAGGCTCTCCATTTGACCTAGTTTATACCCATGCAAGTGCACCATAAAACAAGAGTTTCAAAGAGAAAAAACAAGAGTTCCAGTCACCATGATCATCAAATATGCATCAAAATGAAGATGCAAGTTAATCTAAATGAGAACAATGCAAAGCAATGAAAGAAAGGGAATCTAATCTATGAAAGCAAATATGACTCTAAGCTAATATGAAAATTCAAGGATGAAACATGATGATGGAAGCCATGGATGCATGAGAGAAGAAGACAAGAAGAGAGAAGTTGAAATGAAGCTCCAATGTCCAAACCCTAAGGCTCAAACTCCTCCAAAATCACTCTCCAAACCTACAAAATAACAATACTATATCCACTAACCTTATTATCCTTATGAAATGAGAAGGAGAGGGCTCCTTATATTGTCAAGTGTGAAGGTGGGAGGCTTCTCACAACCAATATGGGATAATAGGGTTTGATCCATGTGAGACAAAATTCCACCAATGAGAAAAGAGGAGTGTTTGACAAGAAACTGGAAAGAGGAAAAATAATCTCACTTAGAAATATGTGCATTTATGTGTATACAAAAGGAATTCTTTTTTTTTTTTTTTTTGGTTTATTTCCTTTTTTCATCACAAAGAGATATTTAAGTGAGGATTTTATTTATTTAATTAAAAGTAGGATTTTCTTTTTATTAAAAGGAATTTATTTTGTTTAATCAAAAGGGAGATTTTCTTTTAATTAAATGAGATTATTTTATTTAACTAAAAGACAAGTTTTATTTTAATTAAATAAGACTTAGGATAAAATGTTCGAACCTTAGGAAATATTGAAATAATAGAATTAATTCTGATAAGATCAAGGAAAATGATTTGAATTGATTTGATAAAATATTGCAAGACATTAATTCAGGCAATTGATAAATTGATAAATGGGGGCTCATAGTCTAGGCAACCATTTTAGGGTGCATACATTTATATGATTAGACGTTTACATATCCACATGATTAATTTTTTTTAAATGTTTCATTTACATTTAGTTTTTATGCATTGATATTATCTCTTTATTGAATAATTCCTTCTATCCAATGGATACAATGAATTATTATGGATGTGAATGAAAGAGAAATGGTAAACAATCTTATCATTAATGCTTGTTTATTTAGATATGCATATAGCTACAAGTTCTCATATACTTTTACCTTATGTAGAACACACATAAAAGACGAAATTATGTAATCAAATCCTTGCATCATTCATTTAGAACATTTTCTTTACATGCCCATGTTTGTGGATGATACATCCTTTGACATATATAATGAATCAAAGGTCCATGTGCACCTTGTTGGAATTCTTTTAGAAAAACTGAGAGGGGGGAGGGGGGGTGAATATTAGTTTTATAAGGTCTAGATTTACAAATAAAACTTTTCACAATTTAGTGAACCCATAAAACATTCTCAACCGTACATACATTCATTGTGTGTTAACCAAAACTGAATTGTCACTGTTAAATCAACATGCAGAAATATAAAGTATAAAACACAACATATCCATCAACACTCTTCACACAATGATTTAACATTGAAACTCAATTTCAAAAAAACCACCAGTAACATGCTACACCTTTTTCACTCTTCTGAAGTGATTCCCTGTTAAAGGCCAACCCTATTAAAGGTTATAACACACACTGTTAAATGTGACCTGGATAATGGATTTCAATCACCCTGTTAAATGTGAGCCTTGTTAGAGGACTTTAGGCCATTCACTTGGAATGTCACCCTAGTGAAGGATTTCCCAATAATTGTTAAGGCAACCTTACTCCAAAGGATTTAACCTATGCCAATACAATTGTTAGAAAGTAATAGTAGAGCATTGATCTGATACAACTTACAACCTTACATACAGATTACAGATCATTATTCAACCCTCAACTGTATTCGGTGTCCAATCTTTACAGCTTTGATAGCTTGTTCACCCTTCAAGAATTCATCCTCATTAAGCCTTCTTGCTCAATTCACCATTGTAGACTTCTTCACTTGGGTCACTTGATGAAGCAAACCCCTTACCTTCTCCTTGTCAAATTTTTGCATCAAAACTCTCTTACCTATTTGCTTCATGACCAAACATCCCTACATATAGGAAATTAGAACTCTTTTCCCACTCATTATCCATAAAAAAAATTAGGGATTTCAATGGATTAGGTAGGATACAATGTATCTACCCTACATCTTGTTTTTTCTAGAAACTTCTCCTATAATCCATTTGAATTTTCTTGCAAAATGGTTTACATAAGATTCGGTACCACCAACTCATTAATCTTATCTCCTTCCTAATTTACAAGTTCCAAGAAAAAAAACATGTCAACTTTATTTGGTTAATCTTTGATCTTTGTCATAATGCAATAGCTCGACATTATCAATTTACTGATGCTTGGCACAAACTGTTTTACTCAGTATCTATTGTAAAATAACTTGAATATAACTAGAGTTTACTGGTGCTCAACATCAACTAAAAATTACTTGACATCAACTAGCTTTCTCGACACATACTAACTTGCTTGGCATCTACTAAAATTTTCTTTCACTCGGCTCCAACTGACTTTTTTCTTGGCTTGCACTAATTTTGCTAGGCACCTACTATCAACTTGGTCAAGCTTGGAAAATGAATTTTGTTCAACCTTATTCTTTCGATCATTCTATGTGTAGCCAATCATTTTGTAACCTCAAGTAGATCATCAAAACATTATTTTATCACTATCATAATTGATTCTTACAATTCAATACATAATCATAACTCAACCTTTCCTCTAGGTACTTTTATTACATCTTGTTGATGAAATCCTCCACATCAATCAACTAAGTGATAGTGCTTGAAACATATAAGCAATTTTCTTACCAGCATGTAGCAGGTTTGACATTAGTGACAAAACAATGATTGAAACACACACTCTTCTTCTTTCTACTCAAATAATCTTTTCAATCATATATCAACAATCTCAAACAAATGATGAACATCTTGTTCCACCATAATAACTAGGTTAAAATAGTATGGCAATATCAAAAAGAAAACTTGGGATCAAAACATCTCCCTCTATCAGCCTTTCTCCCTCTATCAACAATTCTCTTCTGATTAGGTTAAAAAATATAACATTCTCTTCTTTCATGGATCAACAAAATATCTCCCTCTTTTTGTTCTAATACTTCCTCTGATTTCTTTTTGCTTTCTCCCTCTTTCTTTCTTACCAAACTATTTTATAATTACTTTCTCCCTTTGATCATCTCCCTTGATCAATTTAATGTACTTTCTCCATCTTTGACAAGAATTCCAAAGACATATACTTAACATTTGACATCTTTGTTGTATGCAGATATAGACCTTTTTAGATTCTTCAATTTTCTCCCTCTACCACCTTGCTTGTGACTAATTTTTAATTCCAGCTCTATATTTACTTTAGGTAGTTCCTAAAGTAAAATCCTCTACATCACTTTGTATGAAATGAATGTCAGCTTATTTGATGCAGGGTACTCCCTGTGTCTTTTACATAGCCTTTGATAGGGGTATCACCCCTAGTTTACCTATCAAATACTCATCAACATCCTTAGGTAATGTTTTTGTGAAGATATCAGCAATTTTCTCCTTTGTGTTGATATATTCCATCTTCACCTCTTTTTCTTGAACCAACTCCCTTACATAATGATAATTTATTGCAATATGCTTTGTCTTTGTATGAATTACAAGACTCTTTGATATATTGGTAGCACTTTTATTATCACAATGAAGTGTCACTAGTTTAAAGATCTCTTCCTTTATTCCCTTAAATAGTTGTTTGATCCATACAATATTTTTGCAATTAATAGTAGTAGCAACATCCTTTGCTTCAACAGAAGATTGGGAAGTAAACTCTACTTCTTGCTAGTCCATGTAACAAGTCTTAGACTACCTAAGAAGAATGCTTCTCCACTAGTGCTCTTTCTATCATCAATATTTCTAGCCCAATCAACATCAATGTAGGCTTTTAGTTCAAACTATTCATTCTTCCTATAGTTCAAACCATACTCTTCTATTCCTTTCAAGTATCTCATTATTCTTTTCATGGCCATCAAGTGATTCTCTCTTGGGTTACCATAAAATCTTGCTATTATCCCCACAACTAATGCAATATCAGGTCTACTATGTACTACATATTACACTTTACCAATCATGGATTTATATAATGTTTGATTGACCTCAACTGAATCATCCTTCTTTGATAGCTTGAGTGTTGTCACCATTGGTGTACTTACTAGTTTTGAATCCTCAAGTCCAAATGTCTTCAATATCTCTTTGACATATTTTGACTGAGTGATTTATACAACATATTTCATTTCATAGACTTGTAATCGCACAAAGAATTTGATCTCACCAAACATTGACATATCAAACTCTTGTTTCATCTAATTTGAAAAATCTTTATACAAAGCATCTTATCCTCCAAATATGATGTCATCAACAAATATTTCAGATAATAGTATACCTTTCTCTTTATCTATTTTCATGTACAAATTGTTGTTATCATCTATCCTTTCAAATCCAATCTTAACAAGATAAGTATAAAGTCTCTCATACCATGCTCTTGGTGCTTGTTTCAATCCATATAGGGCTTTGTGTAGTCTACATACCATGTTCTTATTATTTTTATCCACAAATCCTTCTTGCTTTTCTATGTAGACCTCTTCTTCTAATATGCCATTCAAAAATGTAGACTTGACATCTATCTGATAAACTTTGAAACCTTTGTGTATAGCCTAAACAAGTAGAATTCTTACTCCTTCCATTCTTGCAATATGGGAAAATATTTCACCATAGCCAATTCCTTCTTCTTGTGCATACCCTTTGCAAACTAATCTTGCTTAGTTTCTTGCCACTTCACCATTTTCATCTAACTTGTTTCTGAATACCCATTTTCTACCAATCACATTCTTGTCTTCTACTCTAGAAACTAGACTTCAAGTTTTGTTCTTTTCTATCTATTGAATTTCTTCTACCATAGCCTTGTACTAGTCATCATCTTCCAATGCATCATTCACTATCTTAGGTTCTTTCATGCTTAACAAAAATGATTCACCTCTCAATCTATTTCTTGTCATTGGCCTTTCGTCTTTGTCTCCAATTATTTATTATGTAGGATGGTGTCTATTCACGTATTTGGATAGTCTAGGCTCATTTCTTGTGGCTACATTATGTCTCTCTGCTTCAGTATCACTATGTGCATCTTTGTTAGGTGTTTCAACATCTCTTTCATGTGTGCTAATCTTAGAGTCAGATTGTGCATTCTCCTCATTTTGTAACTTGGCATCTGAATGCAACTCAACATTCATAGGATGTGACTTAGCAGTTGTTGAGACTTGCTATTGGTTTGCTGCATGATTTGTAGCATCTTCTTTAGCAGGCAGTCATTCATAATAGTATACAAATGATTTGTATGCTTCTATTTCTTTTGTAGGTTCAGCCTCATGTGCTTCTATAAATTAATCAAAATTCACATTTGTACTTTCCAAAATTTTGTTGCGATTAGTAATTAAACACTTGTGAGCTTTACTTCTTGTCGAGTAACTAAGGAATATACCTTCTTTTCTCTTTGCATCAAAATTTCCACTCCTAACATCTTTAAGAATATAGCATCCACTCTTAATGATCCATTTGTCATTCTTGTTCACATAAGTCATAAGTCCAGTTGCCTCTTCCTCATCTAATTCATTCTTCATTCCAACATATACCACTTCATCGTCATTTTCATCAGAGTCATGTTCATTAGCAATGTAGCATGACTTCTTGCCTTTATCTCTATAATCTGTTCCATCATCTTCTCTTTTGTTTTTGTGCTTGTTCCATTCTCTAAAGTTCCTCTTCTATGTACATATTGCAGCAATATGACCAACTTCATTGCAATTGAAACAAATGATAGGTAGCTTACTTTTTAACTTGCCTTTTCCTTTGTGAAATCTTCTTGCCAAAAATGCTTCCAATTGTTCAATGTCTTCCTCATCTATATTACTGTCACTGGATGCATAATCTATATTCCTCTTCTTCTTCTTCTACTTCACCCCCTTAGAATCATGTGATCTACAGTTCTACAGAGATTTCTATCATGTGATCTGCAATAGAGAAGTTAATTTCATGGATCAATGTTTTGGAGTAAACAATGTGTTTATGCTTTGTATCCATGATACTAGATCCTTGCTTCTTCTCTCAACAACTCTACCTGCATGTCTCAAATAAATTTGATCTTCATATGATGTGTAGAGCTTGAATTAGAGTCAAGTTGGAATTGTTGTGCACTGGCTTTTAGATCCTCATCAATCTTTTTCATTTTGCTCTTTATTTCCTTTTTTAACTTGGAAACATCACATAAATTTACAAAAAGTGATGTCATATTAGTGCAAGAGGATTCAAGATTGGTCAAAATTGAGGAAAGCTCAACTTGTTGAATGACAATTTTTTGAGCAATGTGCTCAAGCACTTTATTGTCAAATTTATTTTCTGTTTTCTCAATTAACTTATCTTGACCACTAGTGTCCTCATTAAACTTTTGGATTGCCTTAACTAATTGCAATAAAATAGGTTGAGAAGTATCAACCTCAATACTGATTGCCTCAAACAATATGTTCTTGGCATCATCTATAATTTTATATTCTCTATCTCTCTCTTCTCTCAATTTCTTCTACTTTTCCTTCTTTTTGAGGAGTTCACTCACTATATGCATTTGATCTACAGTGAGATTATCAAAGTCCCATTTGGGAATTTCTATTTTCTCATCTAGGTCTATATCCTCTTCTATCTCCTTTCCTCTACTCAAAAAACTTGTACTCAGTTGACCCTTAGGTTCAACTATCCTTGTACTTAATGCCTTTGTATCTGGGATGGAAACAATTATAGATATACTAGGACTTGTTGTGAAAATTAATATAGTACTAATTGATGGAATACTAATATAATGCTTGCTGAATCCAAAAATGAAGTAGACAAAACTGTAGTATCCATTACTGAAGTAGACAAAATTGTAGATCCAAAATTGAAGTACTTACTACTAAAGAGCTGAAAATTGTAGAAGCCACTATATTCATTGCTGATGAATGCAACTCGAGAGCTAAAGAAGACGGAGGCTAAAAATCGATAGATGAAGTGATAGTCACTTCTATCAATGATGTGTTGAGTTGTGTGAGGGTGAAGAGTGATTGGACATTTGAAGTATCTATGGTTTTCACAATCAAACTTGTTCAAGCTATCTCCAACCTCGATGTAGCTACTAGTTTGCTTAGAGAGTGAGGAAGTGAGGCAATGACTATAGCTGCTATCTTCATAAGGTCAGTCTCCTCATCATCTTCTTTGTCTTCCTTGGTAGCTTCTTCCTCTTTATCTTCTTCAATTTCCTCATTGTCAAAATGTGTGGGCTCAGTGTAAGTTTCTTCTTCCTCATCATCACTATCATCATCCTTAGCATCTATTGTGAAGTCACTTTGTTTATGCAAACGATAAACATTCTTCCACTTTATTGTGTCATTCTTAACCACATGCTCTATATCCTTTATCAAAATTAAACAAGTATTAAATCTAAGAGTCATTTTATCTTCATTTTTCTTTAAGGACTCTTTTACCTCAGCATCTTTCATGCTTAGTAGAAATTGCCTTAGGGTTTGTGCATAATTATCTTTTGCTATCTACATTGCAAAGTCCCATTTTGGCTTAATTTTCTCGAATAATTCATTAGATATTTGGGAGGCTATTTGATTTGGCAGATACTTCCATTTTCCCATTTTGGTTAACACTAGTTCTTCAACCTATTTCTTCTCTACCTCTAACCTAGTTTCATACTTCAAGGATTTGAAGTTAGTTATAGCTGCACCTTCTTCCATTTTTTTCAATTTTTATTAGAAGGTGGGAGGAGGTTTGCTAAAGACAATATCACTTCCTTTCTTCCTAGACCTCCTTGTTGTAAGAAAACTGAAGTGCGGAAACAGCTTCCTACACTAATCTCATAAGGAAAGTATGATGGAAATCCTATTAAAATCTTCTACACTTATAGATTCAATATCATGTAAACAACAATATTGCAGCCAACCATGCATATAGAAAATAGACAGAGAAAGGAACACATAACACAAGGAGTTTTCGGTGGGGAAAAACCTTTTGGTAAAACAACCCCACCCCTTCAGAACCTGCACAATCTATTATCTTCAACACGAGGTTACAATACACTTGCAATGCAAGTTCAACATCAACAATAGAAGACTCCAGTAGCTACTCGCAGTACCAGCAATATACCTTTTTTGCATCGCATCTCTTCACAACCCTAAAAATGCTTATAACATGTGCTTCACTTTAGGGCTACTCCCAAAAGGTAAACCGTATTAGGTTTTTACCATTCTTTGAGAAAATAGGAACCCCCCCACTATTGGGCTAGAGTGTACAGTACTCAAATATCTTAGTTGCCACATGTCTTCACCTATCATTGAATCTTCCTAACATAGCTCTTACATGTCATAGGAATCCATCATAACCATTTTAGTCATGATCTCCTTACACACAATTCAAGATGTTGACACATCAACATTATTTGCAAGAAATACATTTTACAAAACAAATAATAAGAATAGGAATTATACAAGGTTGAGACACCTTATTCCTAACACTTGTAAAGACCATAGTGGATGGCTTTAGTGGCTTGGTGATGATCACCTTGCCTTTCTTCTTCAAGGGTTCTTCTTCCTTTTTAAACTCATCCTTTACCTCTTCATCTATATCTTCTCATTTTCCCTCTGTTAACATTAGAGGTGTGCTTGATTTTAGTTTTGCTATCCTCCTCTTACTTTTGCTATCCTCCCTTTGTTAACCACTTGTGGGAGCTTTATTTCTAGCTCTATCCTTGCCTTTGGCTCATCATATGTTCCAAAGTGCAGTGCCTTTGGATCCATAGGTTCATTAATTAGAGCTTCAATAATGTCCTTTCCTTCATCAATATTCACCTCATAGGGAAGAGGTTTTACCCATACAATTTGGGGTTTTACTGCCTAGATGTAGACTCTATCATAATCAACCATAAAACATATATCATCTTTGTAATCTTCTACTAGCTTCTTAGGTATTCTGAATATGTTATTCATTTTTTCCTTGAAAACTTCAAAGTAGTTATGCATAATGCTAACAAAATTTTCTCCCATTTCTACAATGTATTCATTAATCTAGTATAGTATAGGCACATCTTTTCTCCAAACTACCATGCCTTTGGAAGGGAAGAATTTCTATCCATAGAAGAACAAACAATTCAACAAAGAGCCAAATTTGTAGGGGTTGTTCTTCGAAGTTTGAATACTTTCCATGTTTTTGTTGAATTGCTTCAACAATAGGTATGCCAAGTCAAAAGATAAATTGTTCTTCAAAACTTTGTAGGCTAAGTCTATAGCTTCACATGATACACTATTGAGGCAGCTCAAACTATATATATTGTGAGCTCTCACATGTATCACAAATTTCATTTTTACATCAACTACAGTACCGATTTTCATCCCTCTACCATCCCACTCAGCTAGGGTTTTCTTTTCTAGCACAGCTCGATGTAGGGTTTTGGTGATTTTTGCTTTAGTGAGCATGGGAAGGCCAATGATGCAATGAATCATTTTCTTGATGATTAAAACTAGTTGCTCAAGCCATAATTGACCATTTTGTACCCAACTTAGAATGTATCTAATCCATTTGATTTGAAAACCTTGGGGCATGTGAGGAATGTGGGTCAAACCTTTGTGTTCCAAATGTTTATGCTTGGGTTTGAGAACTCCATTAACACACAATTCTCCTAGGGAATCATCCATTTCTAGGGTTCCAATTTCTTGAATAGAAAATTTGAAATGAGTTTGAATATCATTAATAAGGAGTACCTTAGGTGGGATTTTTAATTGAGCTCCGCTTGGGTCAAGGGTTTTTGCGATTGCGAGCACAAGTTTGAATTCTAGTGCTTTCCACTCGACTCCTTGAACCAACATCTTAGACCCTTTCTTTTTGTTAGTTGTGTGTAGAGTCGCATCTTCTTTTTCTGAGGATGTCCTTCAAATCCTTACCTATCTTTTTTCGAAGCCTTTTCCTCACCATTTATGTGTTCACCATCCCTTGAAGTAGCTGGTCGAAGTCGCAAACTTCCACGGTTTTGATCCCTTCCTTTGAACCACTTTGAACCTTGGTTCAAAGTAGTTCAACCTAAGATTTTCATACTAACACTTTTTCTTTGGCAGGAAATATTCTTCATGCGGTGGCTTTCTTTGAAGCACTTTGAAGCACTTTGAACCTTAGTTCAAAGCAGTTCAAAGTAGTTCTTGATTGGAATGATCGGTGGTAATTTATTTTTGAAGTACGGTGTGCCGCCTTTTCACAATCAATTGAGGGTCTTGTCAGAATATCAAGAATCAAAATATTTTGCCCTTTTTCTGAGGAGGAAGTCATCATCATTAGAAGTGGGAGAATAGATCTTTGATTTGAGGAATGATCGGATATTGTACAAAATCAATCATTGTTAATTCATGTGAGAAGAGAAATCATTAAATGCAAAGCTCATGCAGTGATGCTTCGAACATGCCAAGCTTGGTGTGAGGTGATGTATCATCATGCCTATTAATTATCCAGTACTTTCGCATGTAAACCTCTCCTTTAATAAAACCCATTCAGTAGCTTTGTAAATTACTTTGCAAAAAGCTGATTTCAAAGCGAAGGAGCTGTTAAGGAAGATAGAAGAGGTTATTTGGTTTTCAGTGGAAAGCAGGTGAGATTTTAGAAATCTTTGTTTTGTTTTGCAAATCTGTTATTTTCAAAGGATTGTCTGCCAGAGGTTTTGCTTGTTTCGTTGAGAATGAAGTCAGTCTTGCACTCTTTTGGAAATTCTTCTAGCCTTGAATGTAAGAGACCAGTGATCTGTGATACAAACTTAGAAGGGGTAAATGTAGAGAAGCTGCAAACAAATTTTCTTGAGAATACTAAGGAGATTAAGGGATGCATGGAAGTGTTAACAAGTGGGTTAGTTGAAGCCACTACCTTTCCTCCTGCTTTCGTAAACCCTGAGCTTCTACAACTTTGCATTGACCATTATGATGTAAGGAGTAGAAGCATAGTAAGTGAGAATGGTAACACCATACTTTCCATCTCAAGAGAAACAATTTCATCTATTCTACAATTAACAGCAAATACCTTTTCCGCATTCTCACCCACTCAGGCTTTAGCTGAATACCAAGAAACCCCTAGCGTATTTTGAAACACCCTTGCCAGGAAATGGACCGAAGTTAACTATGGAGGTGGGTCTAGGTTGCCCAAGGTCATTACTAAGGATCACATGAAACCCCATATACATGACTTGGTTGTATTGTTGCACAGAGTGAAGGGTTCAATGATGTATATTTGTTTGAAGAGTGGATGTATAGGTACATTGAGATTATCTTAAAAGGCGAGAAATGGATGGATTGGGCAGAGATCATTGCCAATTCCTTAAGGAATCAACTCAAACGTGCCAAAGAATCTTGTGAGGATTTCTATGTGGCCTCGTATTTAACTTATTGTATTTCTTGTACATGTGATCTCACTACCCTTCCACATGGGGTATGGAATGAAGAGATAACTGTCTTCCAATATTGTCCTTTGTTGTAGAAAGAGAGTTTTAGAGGATTTCTGTAAGATGCATGATGTATTGTATGGAAGTGTTTATCTGACTTTGAAAAGCGTTCAGATGTCACTACTTTCTCCTAAATCTTAGAGGCTAGTTCAATAGTATTGGACTCACTGTATTCAATTTCCTAGGTTCACATATTTGAGAGTTGGAGGGTTTGAAGATGAACTTGTGAAGTTACCCTGATATGCCCTTGATTGTTTCATTTTAGCCAAGTTATGAAGACAACTTTTTTCTATCATCAAAGATAATCTTCCTTAGGAGAATTGGGAAATGGCTTTCCCTATCAAATTGGGCTCCTTAGTCTATACTAATATGAATAATGATTCCATCATCGGAAACAATTTGTTGGGATTCAATCTTGGTTTCTATCATAGTAGGAGAAACTTTGATAGTAAGGGATATGCAGCTCTAACCCTTGGCCTTGAAGTCAACCCTTCAGTTGCTCCTCATCTAGAAGATCTATGGAGAGATTGTGGAAATGAAGAAGAATTCTTGAAGAAAGACCATTCTAGATTAACCTTACAACAAATTGGTTCTTTCAGATTGAAGTTCAAAACACAAGGAATTATTGAAGATGGTTCATACCTAATTGAACCCAGTTGGGAGGAGTCAAATGAGGCAAAGTTCCTAGTAGTAGACTGGAGCAAAGAGGAAGAAGATGATATTAATTTGAGGGATAGATCTATATTAACCTATACAGATGATTGGTTACAGAGGAAAAGAAGAGGAAATATCAATGAGTCTTCTCCTAAGGTGATTTCTTCCTAGGGCCACTTCAATCTAACATTCCATTTTCTCATATTGTAGGTGATGCACTTATTCCAGATAAGAAAGTGAGTTCCCCTCCCCATTCGCAAGCTATGGCTCTTAGGACAAGATCTTAGTCCAAGTCCAAAGCCTCGAAGCAACCTAGTATTCAGAAGTAGAAAATGACATCTTAGGGGCAGGATTCAGACGATAAATTTGTTTCCCCTGATGGGGCAGATGGTGAGGTTCATTTCTTTGAAGCCCCGAAAGTAGATCAACCCAAGTTCTCAACTCCAACTAGAGACACTCAGGTGATGTCAACTAATCCTCCTGTTCCTTTGTGGTTGTCAAATTCAATCAACAAGAAGAAGAGTCTATAGCTAGTATCCACATTGATAAAGGACATAGTCACTAGATATGCGGCCAGAGGTTCTAAAAAAAAGAAAGTGAAAATGGATGCTTGTCTCACCAAAGACCCGATAATAAGAAAAATCATAACAGAGGTGGCCACTTATAAACAAAAGAAAGAGTCTGGGGAGATCAATGATGAACGGTTCAAAGTTACTTCTTTTGAACTAGGTGCTATTAATAGGAATATTGGCAACAATTTCTTCAATTTTTCTGCTGACCACATGCTCACACAATCAGAGAAAGATTCCAGAAAAAAGAAAGAATTGAAAGAAATGGTGGTGACAATGGTTGCATACATCGATTCGCTGATCAACCTAGGGGCTGCTCCCATAATCTAGATACCACAGCCTTTCGACCCAAACTCTATTGAGAGCCAGCAGTTGATGAAACAAATGCAGAGGGGAAAACTACTAATTGATGACATGACAAATTGGGTGAATAACATAGTAGACTAGGGAAATAAATTTATTTCTAAAGTTACTAGTGTCTACTCCAAAGGTGAAGTGCTGCCAGGGGAGACTCAAACCTTGATCCCAGTATGGGAAACAAAATTAGCATGTTGCCAAGCTGTGGTTCTCCAAGTATCAGAGGTTGAAAATTTTGGGGTTCTCAAATTCCTGAATGAAAATCCTATAAAAACCATGGACCCTTGCATGCTTTTTATTTTGAAAAATAATATGAACTGGAAGGAGTCCATCTACAAAGAAACCATCAAAGAAATACAAGGCATCAAAAATAAGATCACAAAAATGCACGAGGAACTGGTAAAAGACATGAAGATTGTCAATCCTACAGACATCTTACAACTTGATGATGAGAATATGGACACTGAAGTATTAACCTGGAGTTTCACTGGAGCAGTAGAACAGATCAGAGACAAAGAATTGCCAAAGGTTGATGATTTCACATCATTGGAAGGCATCGAATCCATGTTGCACCTTAATGAGAACTGATGCCACGTTAGAATTTGAAAGTGAAGGAGTATAGGTGGCAGAAAGATGCATGCAGAGCTCGATTGATGAGCTTGAAAAACCCATACTCCCATACCATGCTGGAATTCATGTCCACATTTTGAAGTTTGAAGCTAGTGCACCAAACTATCAGAGAGGAGGAGAAAACTAACGAAGATACCAAAAACTGAACCATCACCTATTGGCACTCTTTCTTTTTTATAACTAGTTTTTTAGTTTAATAACTATTTCTTGTATTAATCTGATAGGGCTAGGTTTTGATGGAGGCCCTTTGGACTTGAAAAACTATAAATGCTGGGGCATTGAACTATGTTTTTTTAGCAAATAGGGGATAGAAGATAGAAGTTAGATAGTAGCATTTTGATATAGATTTTTTCTGGATAACAGTGATTAGTGATAGTATATGAATATTTTGGCTTTCAAATTATTACTTTGTGGATGTGATTTGGTGATTCGAAAGTTTCAGATTGTTGTTAGTTGGCTGTAAGTTCTTTTAGTTTCTGTTCTTTATTAGTGATGCATGTTGAGATTTTAGCAAAAATTCATTCTTTGAAGTGGGTTTTCTTTTTCATATCAGTTGAATCTGTCCATCTTTAAGTAGTCTTTTGATAATTACCTCACTGTCCAGGAGTAGTTGAGAGACCCTTATGCACTTTCGGGAAAAAGTGTGAAAGTAATTTTCAATTTATTGTAAATTTGGTAAGGGAGCTATACCTTCAAAAAATTCAAAGAGGAAGTGTAAAGTAAAAATAATGCTCTCTCAACTGTAGTGAGCGATTCTGTTCTTTTATAATATTGGGTATAGAGTAAATTTGATAAACTATTTAAAAGGACAATCTGTTCACTAACAAATTTTTGGCAACTCTACTGGGGAGAGTCCCTTTTGAAAGAGCCTTAACCCTTAGATGTAATGTATAACAATGGTTCTTCCACATAACGAGGTCTTCCCTGTACTATAACCTAACCTTTGATTTGAAGATGCTCAAGAAGACATAATCTCAGACTTAGCTGTAACTGCTTGGTGAGTACACAGGAGTGGTCAAAAATACCAACAAGTATTAGCGGTTCTTGAAAGAGAAGAAGAAAGAGCTGAGTTGTTGAGAGGAGTGCTAAAAGTTCAAGAGGTGGTCGTTTTGGATAGATTGGCCCAGGAACCTGCAAGGCATTGAGCTTATAAGTAAACTAGAACTAGCTACTCGTAGATACACAAGAGGAGAAAGAGAAAAAGGAATTCTCGATGAAAACTTTGAGCCATTGAAGAACCTAAAATTCTTGCCAGACTTTAGCGATCCTAAAAAGAAGCAGATTAGATCTCAAAGTAGGCCTAACTCACCACCCAAACCATCTCCTTTCTCACCTTTAGTATAGTCTTTTCTTCCATTGAATACTCTTGTTCTAGCCTACATATCAATCCAACCCTTGCAAGTTATACCACCTAACATGGCTGCTAATCAACCTTGGGGGTAGAACATAGGACCATTAAATTTGGGTGTGAATCCTACAACACTTCCTAAAGGAGCTACTAAGGTTTTACCCAAGTTTAGTGGAGATGGAAAGGTTTCAACAGATGATCATTTGAGTGCTTTTCATTTTTCTTGTGCTGTTATAAGTGTCCCCATGTAGGAAGTTTCTGTAAGATTATTTGTGCGGACCTTGATTGATGCTGCTGCTGACTAGTTCAATCATTTGCCTCATCATTCCATTACTAGCTAGGATGATATGAAAAATTCCTTTGAAAGTAGATTCAAAACCCCTGAAAATGAATGTTCTCTATTCTCTCAACTCAGTCAAATGAAGAAAGATATGCATGAACCCATGAGAGAGTTTGTGGCTAAAGTTAATAGATTGGTCCAAAGAGTTCCTACAACATCTAGGCCGAGTGTAGAAAATCAAAAATCATTCTTTATTAATGTCGTTCCAGCGGATATAAGTTTTCATCTCATTAAAGATTCTTGTGCTGATTTAGACACTACTCAGAGGTTAGCTATTCAATTGCAAGATGCATTCATTAATGCTAGTAAGTGGAAAACAGATGTACATACCCCCGGGACTGCTTCATCTTCTACTCCCACAGACCTAGTTTTGCAGAAGTTGATGAATGATATATCAATGACGAAGAGATAGTAGAATAAAATCCATGACCTGTATCAAACCCCTTACTAGGACATTCACAGATGGCAACAGCCTCAAAATTTTGGTAAAACACCCCTATTAACTGCTCCTCAAACAAGACTACAAATTGAAGAAGTTCCTAAGGAAACAATGTGTTCTTTTCATATGACTTCAGACCATGATGAATGAGAATGTCCTGATTGGCTAAATTGTATTCAACTAGAAAAAAATGCCATTGCAGCAGGGCAAATGACTAAAAATGAAAATGTAGAAAGGGGAGAGTCTAGTTCTTATTTCCTTGAATATGAGTCTGATTCAAAAAGAGGGGGCAATGTTTATACAACACTTCAAGACCCTGCTTGCACAATAATGACTAGAGGCCAACGAAATTAGAAACCCTACCCAGGAACTACCCCAAATGTATCAAATTCTAAAGGTAAAGAACATATACATGCTGATACAAAAAAAACTTTAGAACCAAAGATCTTGTCCAGGACAGAAACGAAAGCTAGTACCTCAACTTTTGATATTGTTGAATTTTGCAAAACTTCTTCCATATCAATTTCTCCAGTTGAATATCTAAAACTTAATCCAAAGGAATTGGACAAGTTGGTTTAATATGTGAAGGGAGGTTCTGCCACTAATCCACATGTTACAGATGAGGTTTCTGAGAATTTAAAAGCTATTGACGAACCCATCTTTGTATCTGAGAGATACACAAAAAGGATTGAAGCCACTACTAATTCTATTTAGAAGGAAATAGAGGAGAAAAAGCCCAATCCATTTTATATATCATTGTTATTAAACAGTCAGAAGCTTAGTAATTACATCATTGATTCTAGAGCATCAGATAACATTATGCCCCAACCTATTGCAAAAGCCCTTGGTTTGGAGCTCACAAAAACCTTTGGATGTTGCTATGCTATGGATGGGAAGCAAGTACCCCTGGTTGGTCAGGTGAAAGATGTGTAGGCTGTTCTTTATGCTTGTCCTGAAAAAAGGGTAAACCTTACTATTCTAGTAGCTGATATCCCAGCTAGCTATGGAATGGTGCTCAGCAAAACTTTCTGCAAAGATATGGGTGGGGAAATTAAAATGGATTGATCAAAAGCATATATTCCTATGGGAAAGAAGAAAATAAAGCTAGAACCTAAGCCCAAGCATTAATATACTGTAATACCTTCTGATAACCCCAAAGCACAGATATTGTATGAAGAGTGTTAGTTTGGGAATTATATTATTTTACCTGAGGAGCCATGTAGAGAAGAGATGGAGCCATGCAGACAAGAGGTGGTAAGTTCTAAAGACACTTTATGGACCCTAGAATTCGATGTAAGTGGTTTGAATTCGAGCTCAGGTGCAGGTGTAGTTCTCATTTCACCTTCCGGGGAAGTTTTTACTTTTTCTTTTAAACTAGACTTCCATAATACCAATAACACTGCAGAATATGAATCATTGCTTCTAGGTTTGCAAGAAGCCAAAGCTAAAGGAATAAAGTGGCTAAAAGTGAAGGGTGATGTTGAACTCATTGTGAAGTAGGTGAGAAAGAAATTTTCAGTAAAAAATGATAGATTGAGGCATTATAGAAATTTAGTGTGGGATGAAATTGAGTCGTTTGAAGCATTTTCTATTGAATTCATTCCTCATGCTCAAAATACAAAAGCTGACTCTTTAGCTGTCTCAACATCATTATTGCTACCACATCTTGAATTCAAAAATGATACTTATAGGATTGAGATGATTTATAGACCTAGGGTTCCAGATAATGTTAATCATTGGCAAGTTTTTAATGATGATGCACAATTAAAAGAATTTATAGAATGCGCTGGTGATTTTGCTGAAATTTTATTTGAAGGATATGAACATTGTGGTAAACCAATTGGGGAAGAATCAATGGAAATAGGGGAAGTGATCCAACTCCCAGGAAATAGGATTCCTAAAGGTTTGGTTTCCTTGGAACATCTTTTTGGTAGGAAGGATGATAGCGCTCTAAAGAAATATGTTGGTTCTAATGAAAAGGAGGAAGAACATGACAAGATCAACATTGGAAGTGTAGGAAACCCTAAATTAATTTCTATAGGACGAACTTGTTCTGCAAGGGAGAAGGAGAAATTGTTTGAGCTTTTAATTCAATATCAAGATGTTTTTGCATGGGGTTACAGTGATTTGAAAAATTTCAAAAATGGTGAATTTGTATATCATATACCGTTGAAACCAAGGGCTACCACCTTCAGATAGAAGCTCAGGAATTACAACCCCAAAGTTTCAAAAGTTATTTTTAGAGAAGTGGAAAAGATGTCAAAGGCTCGTATAATTTATCTAATACATCATTCAACATGGGTGGCAAATATCATTCCTGTAAGGAAAAATAATGGAGAGATAAGGATTTGCATGGATTTTAGGAATCTGAACCAAGAAAGCCTTAAAGATAACTATGCACTTCCTACTATGGACCATGTCTTGCAGTCAGTTGTCGGATTTGAAGTAATGTCTATGCTTGATGGCTATTTAGGATATAATCAGATCAATGTCACATCAGAGGATCAACACAAGATAGCCTTCATTAATCCTTGGGCACCTTCACTTATAGCTGAATGCCTTTTGGTTTGATTAATGCTGGGGCCACTTTTCAGCGAGCTATGAACTCCTCTTTCAAGGACCTGCGAGATAGGATAATTGTTATATATCTTGATGATTTGACTGTCTATTCTAAAAGAAGGAATCATCATTTGAGGGATTTGGAAAAGGTGTTGGGAAGATGCAGACAGCACGGTATATCTTTGAATCCTAAAAAGTCTATGTTCTTCGTGGAAGAAGGTAAATTTCTTGGGCATATTGTTTCCAAAGAGGGTATAAAAATTGATCCAAAGAGGGTGAGAGCAATATAGAAGCTAGTTCTACCTACTAATAGAAGTGATTTGAAATCTTTCTTTGGTCAGATCAACTTCTTGAGAAGTTTTGTACCTGAATTCTTTGAGAAAGTGAGATACATGCTAGATATGATGAGCGAGAAATGTCCTTTCAGATGGCAAGAGGAGGGTAAAAAGGCTTTCGAAGATATCAAAATGGCCATTGCAAGTGCCCCAATGCTGGTGAGTCCTAACTTTGAAAAAGATTTCATTATTTATTGTTATGCTTCTGAACACTCTCTATCCAGTATTCTTACTCAGCAAAATGATGAAGGAAGTGAGGCTCTAATTGCCTTTATGAGTGTTCCTCTGAAGAAACACGAGTTAATTTATACTCCAATAGAAAAACATGCATTCTCTATAGTAAAGGCATTGAAACAATTTAGGTATTATATAATACATTCTCATTCTCTCGTGTATGTACCTAAAACCACAGTCAAAAGTATTTTAACTCAACAAGAAGTAGGAATGAATAAAAGGGCAGTCTAGGTGACTAAAGTCCAAGAATATGATCTGACTATCAAACCTACTTCTCTAGTAAGAGAGCACAATTTGTGCAAATCGATAGCTGAAAGTAAAGATTCATCCCTTGATAAATCTAAGGAAGCCCCTATAGTCTTATTGGTTAGCCTAACAAATTATTGGTTCTCAGACATTGCAAATTTTCTATCATATGGTGAATGTCCACTGAATATGAACCATAAAGAAAGACGGAATTTGAGGTTGAAAGTAGAAAAGTATGTAATTTCAAATAATGTTTTATATAAGAGAGGAATTGATGGGACCTTTTAAAGATGTGTGGACACAGAATAGCAAGGAAAATTGTTAAAAGCATATCATTCAGAGGCTTGTGGAGGACACTTTTCATCCACTGTTACTGCTTTTAAAATTCTCAGGAATTGTTTCTACTAGACGGGAATGTTCAAAGATGCTTATAAATTTGTGAAAAACTATGAAAAATGTCAGCCTTTTACTGGATGCCCTCAATTAACAGCATTTCCGCTCAGGCCTATGGTAATTGATGAACCTTTTCGATAATGGGGTATCGATTTTATTGGACCTATAAATCCTCCATCAAGTGCCGGACATATCTACATTTTAACAAAAATATATTATTTCACTAAATGGGTGGAGGTGATACCAACAAAGAAATCTAATTCTCAAGTTGTGTGCAAGTTCCTGATGGAGCAGATTTTTGTCAGATTTGGTGTATGTCAGAAAGTAGTTTGGGATGATGCCACTTATTTTTCATCGAAAGAGATATCCCTTTTCTGTTATGAGCATGGTGTATCATTGGCTCATTCATCAAATTACTTCTCACAGGGGAACGGGCAGGCAGAGTCTAGCAATAAAAATCTAGTAGCCATCATCAAAAAATTGGTGTCTGATAATTCCCGAGATTGGCACAAAAGACTCTATGAAGCATTATGGGTAGATTGGATTACACCAAAAAGAGCTATTGGGATGGCTCCCTTTGAATTAGTATATGGGATTGGGGCCCAGGTATCTTTACCTTTGGAGTTATCAGCTGCAAAATTGCAATCAGTCATTGAGGATCAATTCTTTAAGAATTCATTGGAAAAAAGAGTCATGTATCTGCACAAATTGAAAAATGAGAGATGCAAACTGGTTGATCATATCACAGAAAACCAAATGAATGTGAACCGTATCTTTGACAGAAGAGCTTGATTGAGAAATTTCCTTAAAAATGATGAAGTACTCCTGTGGGATAAGAGGAAAGAACCAAAAGGGGCACATGGAAAATTTGAGTCTCTTTGGAAAGGTCCATTCTTTATTTCAGAAATCATTGGTCCTAACACTTTTTGATTGAGATATCCAGATGGAACAAATCTTCCTTTTACATATAATGGGCAAGATTTGAAGTTGCTCAAGTTCTGAGTTTTGATGTCCCCTGCTATGTACATATCAATTTTGTTGTGTTTAGCCTTTCTTGTTCTTGTCATTTTCTTTACTATCTACTTAGTTTAGTTTTTGTCCTCTCTTTTTTGAGTTCTCTGTGTATTCCGCATACACAGTCCCCGGTCAGAGCCCCTGTTAGTTGTGTGTAGAGTCACCTTTTCTTTTTTTAAGGACCTCCTTCAAATCCTTACCTATCTTTTTTTGAAGCCTTTTCCTCACCATTTATGTGTTCACCATCCCTTGAAGTAGTTGGTTGAAGTCACAAGCTTCCACGGTTGTGATCCCTTCCTTTGAACCACTTTGAACCACTTTGAACCTTGGTTCAAAGTAGTTCAAAGTAGTTCAACCTAAGATTTGCATACTAATGCTTTTTCTTTGGCAGGAAATATTCTTCATGTGGCGGCTTTCTTTGAAGCACTTTGAACCACTTTGAACCTCAGTTCAAAGCAATTCAAAGTAGTTCTTGATTGGAATGATCGGTGGTAATTTATTTCTGAAGTACAGTGTGCCGCCTTTTCACAATCAATCAAACTCTGTTGAGAGCCAGCAACTGATGAAACAAATGCAGAGGGGAAAACTGCTATTTGATGCCAAGACAAACTGGGTGAATAACATAGTAGACTAGGGAAATAAATTTATTTCTAAAGTTACTAGTGTCTACTCCGAAGGTGAAGCACTACCAGGGGAGACTCAAACCTTGATCCCAGTATGGGAAATAGAATTAGCACGTTGCCAAGCTATGGTTCTCCAAGTCTCAGAGGTTGAAAATTTTGGGGTTCTCAAATTCCTGAATGAAAATCCTATAAAGACCGTGGACCCCTGCATGCTTTTTATTTTGAAAAGTAATATGAATTGGAAGGAGTGCATCAAAAATAAGATCATAGAAATGCACGAGGAACTGGTAAAGGACATGAAGATTGTCAATCCCACAGGCATCTTACAACTTGAAGATGGGAATATGGACACTAAAGTATTAACCAAGAGTTTCACCAGAGTAGTAGAACAAATCATAGACAAAGAATTGCGAAAGGCCGATGATTTCACCTCATTGGCAAGCATCAAATCCATGTTGCGCCTTAATGAGAACCTGATGCCATGTCAAAATCTGAAAGTGAAGGAGCATAGGTGGCAAAAAGATGCATGCAGAGCTCGGTTGATGAGCTTGAAAAACCCATACTCCCATGCCACACAGGAATTCATGTCCACGTTTCGGAGGTTGAAGCTAGTGCACCAAACTGTCGGAGAGGAGGAGAAAATCGATGAAGATATCGAAAACTGAACCATCGCCTGTTGGCACTCTTTCTTTTTGATAGCTATTTTCTAGTTTAATATCAGTTTCTTGTATTAATTTGATAGGGCTGGGTTTTGATGGAGGCCCTCAGGATTTGAAAAACTATAAATGCTGGGGCATTGAACTATGTTTTTTTTTAGCAAATAAGGGATAGAAGATAGAAGTTAGATAGTAGCATTTCGATATAAATTTTTTCTGATAATAGTGATCAGTGATAGTATATGAATGTTTTGGCTTTCAAAGACTTGGTGAATTGAAATTTGAATATACATATATGAAGAATTTTGAATTATGCTTTGAAACTTTGTGTTCAGAGTGTTGAATCATTATTACTTTGTGGATGTGATTTGGCGATTTGAATGTTCCAGATTGCTATTAGTTGGTTGTAAGTTCTTTTAGTTTATGTTCTTTGTTAGTGATGCATGTTGAGATTTTAGTGAAAATTCATTCTTTGAAGTGGGTTTTCTTTTTCATATTAGTTGAATCTGTCCATCTTTAAGTAGTCTTTTGATAATTACCTCACTACCCAGGAGTAGTTGAGAGACCCTTATGCACTTTTAGAAAAAGTGTGAAAGTAATTTTCAATTTATTGTAAATTTGGTAAGGGAGCTATACCTTAAGAAAATTCAAAGAGGAAGTGTAAAGTAAAAATAATGCTTTCTCAACTGTAGTGAGCGATTTTGTTCTTTTATAATATTGGGTATAGAGTAAATTTGATAAACTATTTAAAAGGACAATCTGGTCACTAACACTTTGCTTTGCTATTGTTACTACTAGATGCCATGATTACTTAGTAAATTATCAAAACCTTGAAAATCATGCTACAAATTCACTTGAAGTGGCTTGATCACACTGGAATTCGCTTCTTCGTAATAGCACTTAGATTTCACAGTGAAAAATGAATTCAATTTCTTGCCTTATGTTAAAACTTTGCCATTAATGCTTAGTACGAAGGTAGCTAGGTTGACATCATGCTTGATATTATGCTCGATAGGCTATCATCCACTATTGAATTGATTACTCAGTGAAGGCTCTGTGACTCGGTAATCATGTGTGACTTGTTATTCCTGACCTTGCTCGGTAGAGTCTATGACTTGAACTTACTCAGTAGAGAAGGTAACTCAGTGGTAACTGATACCTTTCTTCCTTAGTGATCCATTTATATCTTAAATATTGATTTGGATCTTTATCACCTTTTGATTGGAACTATTTTAATGTGATCTTGATAATGCAGTTGTAGTTCTCCTTTGGAAATCTAGTTGAAAATGGTGGGGTCATCCACTTCTTGAGTGACATTATCATCATTACTAGAACTAACTTCTTTGGTAGATTTAGGAATCCATTGTTGCCTCATCTGCCTTTGAATGTTATCTTCTTTTTCTTTCTTTTCATCTTTAAATCTACCTTTATTCATGCAATTCTTGGCTAGATGACCAAGTTTGGTACAAGTAAAACATCTTATGGTGGTATCTCTTTTCCTTGTGTGATGTTTAACACAATTCATGCCAATGTGTCCATATTCTCTATAGTAATGACATCTAAACCAAGTGTTGTAGTCCCAACTAAATATTGCTTTCATAATTTTCTCTATTGGATTGAATGACTTAGTTCTGCAATCTGATGCCTTGTGACCTTGTTTCTTGCATTTGTGACACTTGCCCTCAAATTTGGGTTTCTCTTTGCATTCATTAGCCTTGTGATAATGTTGACTAAAATTGTAGCATCTTCCATTAAATTTTTCTTTACCATTACTCCAAAATTTTGTTGATGTATGACCTAATTTACCACAATGATTGCAAGTAGGTCTTTGATTCCTTTGAGCACCTTGTTCAGAGGATTTGCCTTCTTCTTTGTATCCAATTCCTACTTTACCCTTTTGCCTATAGATATTTTTCTCATTCAATTGATTTAATTGATTCATGTCTTCTTCAGATTTCATCATTCTTTCATTAATATTCTTTTCAGTCTTTAGGTCATTTTTCAATCTTTCACTGACTTTATTTTCAGACCTTAGCTCATTTCTTATTCTTTCATTGATTTGTCTTTCCAAATTTAGATCATTTCTTAATCTTTCATTGATCTATCTTTGGCTCATGATTTCCTCATTTGCTAATACATAAGATCTGCATGTTGAAGCGATTGGTTCTAGATTTCATTGTTTCTTCCATCCATTTCTTCTTTCATCTTGTTCCTCTATTCTAGTATTTCACATAACCTTACTGATTGAATTTCTTGTTCTCTTTTCATCTTTCTTACTTCTTGCAAGGAACCATTCTTCTCTAGGAGTTCTTTAATTGCATCATTTGCTTCATCTGAACTGCTTGAAGGAAAAAAGTCTTCAATTCTTTCTTCAATGTACTAATGATCATTCATCAAATTTGCAAGTTCCTTCCTTCTTTTCAGGGATTGGGAAAGTTGTTATTTTGCTTTCTTGAGTTGTGCAAAGGCCATTTCTAGATCCAACTTTTCATTGTCGATCACCTAATCAAATTTGAATATGTCCATATCCTTGATCTTTGCTCAAGCTGTTAAACTTTCTCCTGAGAACCACAAATCTATGCTAGGTTACTAAGAGGGGAGGGGTGAATCAGTAACCTCTAAAACTTTATCAATTTTTTTCACTTTATAGCAATATACCAATTACCATTTACTAATCTAATTACATGCATGAGAAACTGAAAACATAAAACATTCACAACACTTGAACACAATAATTTGGTGACCCAAAACCCTTCCAAATAGAAAGTAAAACTGGAGTGGGGATGATACCCACAAAACTTCAATACTACAGCATAAAGTTGGCCTATTAAGGCTTACAATGATCACTTCTGATGATCTGCCCTATTAGGAGCAATTAGGATTGCTAGGTCCACCTTGTTGAAGGATTTACAAACACACATAAAGTATGCACTCGGTAAAGAGATTTTGAGAAAGATTGTTAAGTCTACCTTGTTAAAGGATTTAGTCTAATTAACCTATTAGAATGAAACAATTGATCTCTAACTTACAATTGAATTGTTGATAGAGATTCCTTGAAATACTGATCACCTTTTGTGATGGATATATCTCTATTGCTCCTTTTTCTATATGGTCTTCAATATATACTTTATATATTGCTTGATTACATTCACATTCTTACACTTGTGTTCATGAATTACATATTCTCACACATTGGATATGATACAATACATTACGTATATACCAATACAATTTACATAATAACAAAGTTGTCCATTATACAAGTTAACACCAATATTACAAAGTTGGCCAATATGAAGACACTTGGGTTCTGAAGACTAACTTGGTGAAGTTCTAATACTCGGTGTCCACTGTCATTACTCGACATCATCATGCATTCAGTAGAAGTAGAAGCTCAGTCCATACTAATCACCTCAAGGTAGTCTCGAACTTGGTCTGCACTGGGGACTCAGTAAATATTGTGTCACTTGGTATAAACTGAATTACTAGTTCAACATGACTTCACTTGGTAATCACTAACTTCACATATGGCTCGGTTAACACTAGCTTCACATCACATGATCTGCTAGCTCGGTAGAAATTGCAAATCTTAGTAACCACTAGAGTGCTTGGGTTGAACTGCTACACTTCACACTGCCTGATTCTACCTGGACTGAACTATTGCACTTCACACTAACTGAATTCCCTTGGTAACCATTAGAATGCTCAGTGGCCACTAGAATCAGTCCAGAAGACTTGATAGCAACTATAGAGCTTGATGGCTACTGAATTACATGTCAAACATTTTAGATTGTTCAATGAGCTCAGTAGCCATACAAAATCTAAATAAGTGTGTGTCACTAATAACAAACTTGACTGATATGTCAAAAACTGTCACTAGATGCATACTTTATCTTCCTCTTCTTCTTCTTCTACTTCACCTCAAAATCCTTCATAACAATTTTTCTTTGAAAGTTGATTCAATACATTCTGGTTTGTAGTTGTCAAAATTATATAACTCAAAAGCAGTAAGTCTTCCTACCAAGCCTTCAAGAGTTAGATCATTTCGTAGTATACATCATAACTCTTGGATTGCAGACACTCTAATGACATACATAGGAAATAGTGCTCTCAAGACTTTACTTAGCATAGCATCATCATCTATTTTAGTAGTAGCACCTTTTATTGCACCAAAAACTTATTTTATTCTAGAAACATATTGAGCAATATTTTCACCATCTTCTATTCTCATATCATCAAACTTACCTCTAAGGCTCTCTAACTTGGCTCTTTGAACATTTTTCTCTCCTCCATGGATAGGGTCTCGGGCATCCCACATCTGCTTTGCACTTTTAAAGCCTTTGATATCATCAAACTCAACATAGCTTAGGGCAGAGGCAATCTCCAACATCGCTTGATTGTGTTCATTATTTTTTTTCAAATCTTCAATAGTTAAGGCTCCTACTGGATCAACGTATTCTACTAAGATTCAATATTGTGCATAATCTCCAAGTCCTCCAAGGTGTAGCTTCATCAAGCTTTGCCATGCAGAGCAGTTATCTCTATTGAGCTTGTACCTTACTTTTTGACATCTTGATCTTTGTGCTTCTAGTACCTTAAAACTAATCCTCTTAAGCAGATGGCTTTGATACCAATTGTTGGAATTTTTTTAGAATGAGTGAAAGGGGTGGGGCATGAATTAGTTATTCAAGGTCTAGATGTAAAAATAAAACTTTTCACAACTCAGTAAACCCATAAAACATTCTCAACCATACATGCATTCATTGTGTGATAACCAAAACTGAAATGTCATTGTTAATTCAACATGCAAAAATGTAAAATATAAAACACAACATATCCATCAGCACTCTTAACATAATGATTTAATGTGGAAACCCAATTTGGGAAAAGCCACCAGTAACATGCTACTTCTTTTTCAGTCTTTTGAAGTGATTTCCTATTAAAGGTTACAACACACACTATTAAACATGACCTAGTTAAGGGATTTTAATCACCTCATTAAAAGTGAGCCTTATTAGAGGACTTTAGGCCATTCACTTGGAATGACACCTTGTTAAAGGATTTCCCAATGACTGTTAAGTCAACCTTACTCCAAAGGATTTACGCTACATTGATATAATTGTTAGAAAGTAAGAGTAGAGCTATGATATAATACAACTTACAACCTTACTTGCATATTATAGATCACTATTCAATCCTCAACTCCACTTGGCTTCCAATCTTTGTAGCTCTGATAGATTGTTCACCCTTCAAGCATCTATCCTCTTTAAGTCTTCTTGCTCAATTCACCATTGTAAACTTCTTCACTTGGGCCACTTGATGAAGCAAACGCCTTTCCTTCTCCTTGTAAGATTTTCACATCAAAACTCTCTTACCTATTTGCTTCATGACCAGACATCCCTACATATAGGAAATTATAATTCTTGGAAATTAGAACTCTTTTCTTGCTCATTATCCATCACCAAAATTAGGGTTTTTGATGGATTATTTAGGATATAATGTATCTACCCCATATCTTGTCTTTTCTAGAAACTTGTCGTAGAATCCATTTGAATTTACCTCAAAAATGGTTTACATAAGATTCTATGCCAACAGCTCATCAATCTTATCTCCCTCCTGATTCACAAGTTCCAAGAAAACAAACTTGTCAACTTTTATTTGGTGAATCTTCAATCTTTGTCATAATTTAGTAGCTTGGCATTATCAATTTACTGATGCTCGGCACAAACTGTGTTACTCAACATCTATTGTAAAATCACTTGGCATCAATTGGATTTTAGTGGTGCTCAACATCAACTGAAAATTACTAGGCATCAACTAGCTTTCTTGGCACCTACTAACTTGCTCGGCATCCACTAGAATTTTCTTTCACTTGGCTCCAATTGACTTTTTGATCAGCTTGCACTAACTTTTCTTGGCACCTACTATCAACTTGGTCAAGCTTGGCAAATGAACTTTGTTGAACCTTATTCTTCTAATCTTTCTAAGTGAAGCTAGTCATTTTGTAACCTCAAGTAGATCATCAATACATTATGTTATCACTGTCTTAATTGATTCTTGCGCTTCAATACATAATCATAACTCAACCTTTCCTCTAGGTACTTTTGTTACATCTTGTTGATCAAATCCTCCTCATAAATCAACTAAGTGATAGTGCTTGAAACATATAATCAATTGTCTTACTAGCTTTTAGTAGGTTTGACATTAGTGACAAAATAATGATTGAAACACATACTCTTCTTCTTTCTACTCAAATGATCTTTTTAATCATATATCAACAATCTCCCTCTTTGGCATTGATGGCAAACCAAACTGATCAACCAGTCAAACAAATGATGAATATCTTGTTCCACCAAACTAGTTAGGTTAAAATAGTATGGCAATACCAAAAAGAACACTTGGGATTAAAACATCTCCCTCTATCAACCTTTCTCCCTCTATTATCAATTCTCTTCTACTTAGGTTTAAAAATATAACATTCTCTTCTTTCATGGATCAACAAAATATCTCCGTCTTTTTGTTCTAATCATTCCTTTGATTGCTTTCTAATTTCTCCCTCTTTCTTTCTTACCAAACTAATCTGTAATTACTTTCTCCCTCTGATCATTTCCCTTGATCAGTTTAATGTACTTTCTCCATCTTTGACAACAATGCCAAAGACATATACTTAACACTTGACATCTTTGTTGTATTTTTAATTTCAACTCTATAATTACTTTAGGTAGTTCATAAAGAAAAATCCTCTACATCAATTTGTATGAAATGAATGTCAGCTTGTTTGATGTAGGGTACTCCCTCTGTCTTTTACATAGCCCTTGATGGGGGTATCACCCCTAGTTTACCTCTCGGATACTCATAAGCATTCTTAGGTAATGCTTTTGTGAAGATATCATCAATTTTCTCCTTTGTAATGATATATTCCATCTTTACCTCTTTTTCTTGAACCATCTCCCTTATATAATGATACTTTATTGCATTGTGCTTTTACTTTGTATGCATTACAAGATTCTTTGATATATTGATAGCACTTGTATTATCACAATAAAGTGTCACGGGTTTAGTGACCTCTTCCTTCATTCCCTTAAGTAGCTATTTGATCTATACAATGTTTGTGTAATTAATAGTAACAAAAACATACTTTGCTTCAACAGTAGATTGGGAAGTACAACTCTACTTGTTGCTAGTCCAAGTAACAAGTCTTCTACCTAAGAAGAATGCTCCTCCACTAGTGCTCTTTTTATCGTCAATATTTCCAGCCCAATCATCATTAGTTTAGGCATTCAGTTTAAATTTTTCATTCTTCGTATAATAAAAAACCATACTCTTATGTTCCTTTCAAGTATCTCATTATTCTTTTCATAACCATCAAGTGATTCTCTCTAGGGTTAGTGAAAAATCTTGAAACTATCCTCACAACTGATGTAATATTGCAATTTTCCAATCATGGATCTATATAATGTTTCATAGACCTCAGTTAATTCATCATTCTATGATAGCCTAAGTTTTGTCACCATAGGTGTACTTACTGGTTTTGAATCCTCAAGTCCAAATGTCTTCAATATCTCTTTGACATATTTTGACTCAGTGATATATACAACATATTTGATTTGATAGACTTGTAATCCCACAAAGAATTTGATCTCACTAAACATTAACATTTCAAACTCTTGTTTCATTTTATTTTCAAAATATTTACACAAAGCATCTTGTCCTCCAAATGTGATGTCATCAACAAATATTTTAGATAACATTATACCTTTTTGTTTATCTATCTTCATGTACAAATTATTTTTATCATCTATCCTTTCAAATCCAATCTTAACAAATTAAGTATGAAGTCTCTCATACCATGCTCTTAGTGCTTGTTTCAATCCATATAGGGCTTTGTGCAGTCTACATACCATGTTATTATTATTTTTATCCACCAAACCTTTTTGTTATTCTACATAGAACTCTTCTTCTAATATGCCATTTAGAAATGTAGACTTGACATCCATATGATAAACTTTGAAACCTTTGTATGCAGCATAAGCAAGCAGAATTCTTACTCCTTCCATTCTTGGCACAGGGGAAAATGTTTCACCATAGTCAATTCCTTCTTCTTGTGCATATCCTTTGCAAACTAATCTTTCTTAGTTTCTTGTCACTTTACCATTCTCATCTAACTTATTTCTGAATACCCATTTTGTACCAATCACATTCTTTTCTTATGCTCTAGGAACTACACTCCAAGTTTTGTTCTTTTCTATCTACTCAATTTCTTCTTCCATAGCCTTGTACAAGTCATCATCTTCTAATTCATCTCTCACTATCTTAAGTTCCTTCATGCTTAATAGACGTGATTCACCTCTCAATCTATTTCTTGTCATTGGGCTTGCATCTTTGTCTCCAATGATTTGATCTACAAGATGGTGTCTTTTGACATATTTGGATAGTCTAGGCTCAGTTCTTGTGGCTGCATTCTATCTATCAGCTTTAGTATCACTATGTGCATCTTTTTCAAGTGTCTCAGCATCTCTTTCATGTGTGCTAATCTCAAAGTCACATTGTGCATTCTCCTCATTCTGCAACTTGGCATCTAAATGCAACTCGACATTCACATGATGTGACTTGGTAGTTGTTGAGACTTGCTATTGGTTTGCTATAGGATTTGTAGCATCTTCTTTTGTAGGAATTCCTTCATAATAGTATACAAATGATCTATATGCTTCTAGTTCTTTTGTAGGTTTAGCCTCATGTGCTTCTGTAAATTCATCAAAATTCACATTTGTACTTTCCCCAATTTTGTTAGTGTTAGTAATTAAACACTTGTAAGCTTTACTTCTTTTTGAGTAACCAAGGAATATACCTTCTTCACTCTTTGCATCAAACTTTACACTCCTAACATCTTTAAGAATATAGCATTTTCTTTCAAATACCTTAAAATATTTCACATTAGGTGGAGGACCATACCATAGTTCAAAAGGTGCTAAGTGAGTACCTTTCTTTACTTGCACATGATTCAAGGTGTATAAAATAGTACATATAGCTTCTCTCTATTATTTTAGAGTAACATTTTTCTCCATCATGAATGTTCTGGCATAGTCCTTTATAGACCTATTTCTTCTTTCATCAATTCCATTTTGTGGAGGGGTCCTAGGTGGAGATGTTTGTCTCTTAATTTCTCTATCATTATAGAACATCTCAATCTCATGTGAAGTGAATTCACCTCCTTTATTTGATCTCAAGTATTTCAAACTCTTACCTATTTCTTTTTTATTTTTCAACTCTTCCCAAGTATCATTTAAACATTTGACAAGCATCTGATTTTTATTTTAGAAACATGACTGTCATCATTCTAGAATAATCATCAAAAAATAACATTATATGCATTCCTCCTTTGTAGCTTCGCACTTCAATAGGTCCACACAATTTATTATGAATAATTTCAAGTATTTCCTTAGAGGTGTTAGTTTTAGTTTTAAATATTGACTTTGTCATCTTGCCTATCTGACATTGTTTGCACATTATATTTTTTGGTTTCTTCAACTTAAGAAAACCTCTAACTCTTTTCATGTTACTGATACTAACCAAATTATCAAAGTTAACATGACATTGTTTCTTGTGCCAAAGCCATACATCATCAAATTTTGCAATAAGACAAGTAGGGTCTTCTACATCCAAATAGAACAAATTACTTCTAGTTTCATCACCTTTACCAATCAAGTTTCCATTTGTATCATATATCTTGGGTGATTGTTTTTCAAACTCAACTTTGCATCCCAAATTATTTAGTTGTGACAAACTTAACAAGTTATAATTTAATCCTTGAACATAATACGTGTTTTCACATGAAATCTTGTCTATGAGTTTGATAGACCCTTTTCCTTTTATCAAACATGGTGCATCATTACCAAATCTTACACTATTTCCATCATAATAGATTAAGGTAATGAACTTACTTTTGTCTCCAGTCATGTGATGTGAGCATCCACTCTCAATGATCCATTTTTCATTCTTGTTCACACAAGTCATAAGTGTAGTTGCCTCTTCCTCATCTGATTCATCCTTCATTGCAACATATACCACTTCATCATCATTTTCATCAGAATGATGTTCATCAGCAATGTAGCATGACTTCTTGCCTTTATCTTTGTAATCTCTTCCATCATCTTCTCTTCTATTTTTATGCTTGTTTCCTTCTTTGAAGTTCTTCTTCTTTTTACATATCTTGTAGCAATATGACTAACTTCATTGCAATTGAAACAAATCATAGGAAACTTACCTTTGAATTTTCATTTTCCTCTATGAAATCTTCTTGAGAAAAATGCTTCCAATTGTTCAATTTCTTCCTCATCTATGTTACTATCACTGGATGCATACTTTATCTTCCTCTTCTTCTTCTTCTACTTCACCTCCTCAGAATCCTTCAGTAACAATTTTGATTTAAAAGTTGATTCAATACTTTATGGTCTATAGTTGTCAAAATTAGATAACTAAAAATTAGTAAGTCTTCCTACTAGGCCTTCAAGAGTTAGATCATTTCCTGGTATAAATCTTAACTCTTGGATTGTAGAAACTCTAATAGCATACACAGGTACCAATGTTCTCAAGACTATACTTAGCACAGTATCATCATCTATTTTACTAGTAGTACCTTTATTGCACTAACAACTTCTTTTATTCTAGAAATGTATTGAGCAATATTTTTACCTTCTTCCATTCTCATGTCATCAAACTTACCTCTGAGGCTCTCTGACTTGGCTCTTTGAACATTTTTGTCTCCTCCATAAATGGTTTCTAGGGCATTTGACATCTATTTTCCACTTTTACGGCATTTGATATCATCAAGCTCAACATAGCTTAGGACAGAGGCAATCTTCAACATCATCTGATTGTGTTCTTTCTTTTTCTTCAAATCTTCAGCTATTAGGGCTCTTGTTGGATCAACATGTTCTACTGAGATGCAAGATTGTGCATAATCTCCAAGTCCTCCAAGGTGTAGCTTCATCAAGCTTTTCCATGAAGAGAAGTTATCTAGTGTTGAGCTTGGGTACCTCTTTTTTTGACATCTTGATCTTTGGGCTTCTAGTACCTTAAAACTAATCATCTTAAGTAGATGGCTCTGATATCAATTGTTGGAATTATTTTAGAAGAACTAAGAGGGAAAGGTGGTGAATTAGTTATTCAAGGTCTAGATGTACAAATAAAACTTTTCACAATTTTGTGAACCCATAAAACATTGTCAAACATACATGCATTCATTATGTGTTAACCGAAACTGAAATGTCACTATTAAATCAACATGCACAAATGTAAAGTATGAAACACAATATATCCATCAACACTCTTGATACAATGATTTAATGTGGAAACCCCATTTGGGGAAAACCACTAGTAACATGCTACTCCTTTTTCACTCTTCTGAAGTGATGCCCTATTAAAGGCCAAACTTGTTAAAGGTTATAATGCACACTATTAAATGTTATCCGGTTAAGGGATTTCAATCACCCTGTTAAAAGTGAGCCTTGCTAGAGGACATTAGGCCATTCACTTGGAATACCACCGTGTTAAAGGATTTCCCAATGATTGCTGATTCAACCTTACTCCAAAGGATTTACCCTATGCTGATATGATTGTTAGAATGTAACAGTAAAGCTTTGGTCTAATACAACTTACAACCTTAGTTGCAAAGCATAGATCACTATTCAATCCTCAACTCTACTTGGCTTCCAATATTTACAGCTTTTATAGCTTGTTCACCCTTCAAGAATTTATCCTTTTTAAGCCTTCTTTCTCAATTCACCATTGTAGACTTCTTTACTTAGGTCACTTGATGAAGCAAACCCCTTTCCTTCTCCTTATCAGATTTTTGCATCAAAACTCTCTTACCCATTTACTTCATGACTAGACATCCCTACATATAGGAAATTAGAACTCTTTTCTCACTCATTATCCATCACCAAAATTAGGGTTTTTGATGAATTAGGTAGGATACAATCTATCTACCTCATATGTTGTCTTTTCTAGAAAATTCTCCTAGAATCCATTTGAATTCACCTCCAAAACAGTTTATATAAGATTCTGTGCCACTAGCTCATCAATCTTATCTCCCTCCTGATTCACAAGTTTCAAGAAAACAAACTTGTCAGCTTTTATTTGGTGAATCTTCAATCTTTGTCATAATTTAACAACTTGGCATTATCAATTTACTGATGCTCAACACAAACTATATTACTCAGCATCTATTGTAAAAGCACTTAGTATCAACTAAAAATTACTTGACATCAACTAGCTTGCTTGGCACCTACTAATTTTCTTGGCATCTACTAGAATTTGCTTTCACTTGGCTCCAATTGACTTTTTGCTTGGCTTGCACTAACTTTGCTCGACACCTACTATCAACTTGGTCAAGCTTGGCAAATGAACTTTGTTCAACCTTATTCTTTTGATCTTTCTATGTATAGCTAGTCATTTTGTAACCTCAAGTAGATCATCAATACATTATGTTATCACTATCTTAATTTATTCTTGCACTTCAATACATAATCATATCTCAACCTTTTTTCTAGGTACTTTTGTTATATCTTGTTGATCAAATCCTTGTCATCAATCAACTAAGTGATAATGCTTGAAACATATAAGAAATTGTCTTACAACCATGTAGCAGGTTTAGCATTAGTGACAAAACAATGACTGAAACACACACTCTTCTTCTTTCTACTCAAATGATCTTTTCAATCATATATCAACACACCTCAACATGAGAAAAAAATGTATTGGGAAAACTCACACATCCATATCATTTTAAATTTTAGTTTTTCCCTTTTTAAAGAAAAATAGATGTTTTACATCCATAAATTCATTTTAGTTACTAAATATTGGAGCAAGAGTCTTTAGGTTGTACTAGGCATAAATTTAGTGGTGAATATTTGCCAAATGGTGAATTTCACTCATTTGGGAACTTGAATTTGACAAAAAAAAATTGTACTTTTAGGGTAGCCATGTCACCCACAGTACTTTATGAAAATTGTGTCCCATGCTTAAGCCAATCACCAATAGCAATACATAATAATTTTTATTTTGGTGATGACTTTGTCAATGTAATCTAATCATTCAAAACAATAAATTAAATATTTTTGCCCATAATTTTTAAGGCATGTCTTATTCAATGGTCACATTCGCTAATCTATGCTAAAAATTTAAGTCAAATTATATGTAAAGCACATAGACTTGAAGAGAGTCACTATTAGAAAGACTTTCTAAGCAACTTTTTATCCTTCTTATCTTTTCCTTGAAATATATATTTATCGTGGACAAGTGTCATTATTTTAGAAAATTTCTATCAAACTTTTTCTTTAACATTTTAGCGCAATGTAATATCCACCCCTGATTTGAACTTTGACTTGTAGAAATTTAACTTAAGGACTATTGTCAAACACTTTGTATGAAAACTCCTAAAGCTGATTTCCTCAATAAATTTCTTTCCAATGAGTAGATTTACGAACAACTATGAAGTGACATTAAAATGCATAATACACATCATAACATTTTCACAAACACTTGGCACACATTCAACAGTATATGAAAAATCTGGAAACTCTTTCAATCTGCTAATAAAAGGGTGATTTTTAAATGTAGATGTGCACTTACAGCTGCCTTAAAGGCCGCAACAACTATTCAGACTTGTATTCAACAATTATTATGCAAAGTGTCAAAATTTGACAGAAGAAACCTGGAATTAGTTGCCGTAGTATTTTGCAGATGTAGTCGGCAGCCCTCCAAACTTCTAATTAGCCGAAAAAACAAGTAAACTTGATACCAAAACTGTTCATGCCGTACTGTAGCAAAATACTATTCATGCCGACTGTAGCAAAATACTGTTCATGCAGCACTATAGCAATAACTAACTTCAGATCTGCACCTCAAACCCTTGTAAATTTCTTTATGCGAACGCCCCAAATGAAACCCAGTGTGTTTCTTGAAGTGAAAACACCCTTGATCCTCTTGACTATGTCTTCCAACAGCGAAGAGAATCCTAGCAAAGAGGGATTTTGTCCTCCAAGCCCAATAATCAGATATCCAACAACATAACATTAATCTTCATCCAAGCATACAAAAAAAAAAGCTCTTCCATTTCTTTTATAGTGTTCTCACAAGAGCTCAATCCTTTGTTTTCTCAATGTGGGATAAAACATAACTCCCTTTATGTACCTTATGTCTCCAATGTGTTATAAAAATAAAGGGAACTCTTTTAATTTAAATATTTCCCACAAACTATAGTCTATGCATTAATAAAGTTAAATATTTAAATTTAACTTTATAAAATGGCTTTATCAATGCATAACAAATCTTATCAATGATAAATAAGTCTTCCTGTCGATTTTAAACAATTACCATCGACATACCACTGTGACTGAATGTCCGGCCATGTCCAAGATGACTTACTATAAATAGTAAGTATGCCCAAAGTTGCCTCAGAACCCCTCAGAAAGACCTGCAACTGAAACTGTCTAGGCCAAATGGCCTCTAAGCCCCTTTAATGTCCTAGTTAGCCTATGGGACTGTGGGGAAATAGGCTAATGACAACATCATGCTATGAATGCTAGAAAGGGGACATTACAGTCTGCGCTTCCCAAAATTGCTTGTCCTCAAGCAATTTCAGCTCTGGATGCCGCAATATCTGCTCATTTTCCCAAGTAGCATCCTCGACAGGTAGGTTCCTCCACTTCACTAGATACTCCCTGATAGTCCTCCTACGAAGCACCCTCTCCCTCAAGTCAAGTATGACCTCGGGAACCAAGATAAGCTTTTCCTCATCATCAAGAGGTGGCAATACAACTGAAGGCACTACATTGTGACCCAATGCCTTCTTAAGGCATGACACATGGAACACATTATGCACTTTACTGTCTGCAAGCAACTCCAACTCATAAGCTACTTCACCCACTCTCCTGATTACTTTGAAAGGTCCATAGTAGCGTGGTTTCAATTTCTCTGCTCCACTTTTCTTGAGAGAGGACTGTCTATATGGCTGTAACATGAGGTATACCATATCTCCCACCTCAAAAGACCTCTCAACCCTGTGCTGATCAGCATATTGCTTCTGCTGATTTTGTGCCTTTTGCAAATTTTCCTTCAAGGATCGCATAATGTCCTGACACTCCTGCAAAGTATCCTTGGCCTTAGGCACCTTGCTGTCCCCAAATAACAAATCAAAAAAATTAGGAGCATCATACCCGTACAGTGCCATAAAAGGGGACATTTGAATAGACATATGGAAAGAGGTATTATAGCAGTACCCCCTTAGATGTAGCCACTTCACCCAAGCCTTCTACTCTCCTGCAATGTAGTTTCAAAGGTACCCCTCAACCCATTTGTTCACTATCTCTGTCTGCCCATCAGTTTGGGGGTGGTAGCTGGTACTCGGAGTGAGCTCTGTTCCACATAACCTGAATAACTCCTGCCAAAAGTGGCTCATAAATCTGATGTCTTTGTCACTGACTATGCTCCGTGGTATCCCATGTAGTCTGAATACCTCTCAAAAAAATAGTTTTGTTGTTTGTGCTGCTGAATATGTAGATGAAATTGCAAAGAAATGTGCAAATTTCGTCAATCTATCTACCACAACAAAGATACAATCCTGACCCTATGCCTTGGGGAGGCCTGTGATAAAATCCATAGAAATGCTATCCCACTTCTTCTCTGGTATGGGTAGGGGCTGTAGTAAACCACCCGGAAAAGAATGTTCCTGTTTGTTCTGCTGACACACAGGGCATTCCCTAAAAAACTGAAGCACCTCTGATTTGAGTCCTTTCCAAGTGAAGCACTCTCTCACCTGCCGATATGTCTTAAAGAATCTGGGATGTCCTACCATTGGTGAATCATGAAATGCCCTCGAAATCTTCTACTTCATAGCAGACTCGGGTACTAAATAAATCCTTTCCTTGTAGATGATCAGATCATTTATGACAGTGTATCGACTATCTTGAATAGCTCCTTCAATGATGCTAGATGCCCAACTATCCTTAGCATATTTTGCCAAGATCATCTCTCTCCAATCATCCATGACTATCCCAACAACAAGCAAATGAGGCCTTCTAGATAAAGCATCTGCAACAATATTTTTCTTCCCTTTGACATAGGCTATGTCGAAATCATAGGCCTGTAATTTACTCACCCATTTCTGTTGCCTGTCATTAAGGTCCTTCTATCCAAGGAAATGTTTCAAGCTATTATGATCTTTTTTTACTGTGAATTAGCTTCCCACTAAGTACTGCCTGAACTTAGCTAGCACGTGCATGATTGCTAGCATCTCTTTGTCATAGATGTTGTAGGTTCTCTCCACACCTCATAATTTTCTACTCTCATATGCGATGGGATGTTTTTCTTGCATGAGAACAGCTCCTATGCCCTCTCCCGAGGCATCACACTGCAGCTCAAAAGGCCCGGTGAAATCTGGAATGGCTAAAATAGGACATGTACTCATCAGCTCCTTAAACCTGTCAAAACAATCCTGAGCCCTCTCTGACCACTTGAAACTATCTTTCCATGTCAAATCTGTAAGTGGTGCTGCTATCTGTGAAAATCCCTTCACAAATCTATGGTAGAACCCACAAAGCCCGAGAAATCCCTTGAGTTGTGAAGTGTTCCTCGGTGGTGGCCAATCCAGAATGGCCCTGATCTTTTCTGGGTCAACCTGAACACTTCCTGCACTAATAATATGCCCTAGATAGAGCAACTCTATCATCCCAAACTCACATTTACTCATCTTGGCATATAATGACTCCCTCTCTAGAATACTGAGCTCTGTATCAATATGCTTCAAATGTTCCTCCCAAGTATAGCTGTATATCAGTATATCATCAAAAAATATCAACACAAACTTCCTCAACTAATCTCTAAACACTCTATTCATACAAGACTGGAAAGCGGCAGGGGCATTTGTCAACCCAAAGGGCATGACTAAGAACTCAAAATGTCCATAGTGGCATCTAAAAGCTGTCTTCTCCACATCCACCTCTCTAACCCATATCTGATGGTAGCTGGATCTCAAATCAATCTTTGAGAAGTAGCATGCACCATGCAATTCATCAATATGCTCATCGATGCATGGGATAGGGTATCGATTCTTGATTGTCTTCTTGTTTAGCTCCCTATAATCAATGCACATCCTCATTGTACCATCCTTCTTCTTCACCAATACTACTGAAGAAGCGAAAGGACTTTTTCTTGGCCGTATGTGCCCCATGTCAATCAACTCCTTAATTTCCTTTTCTATTTCGTCCTTATATCTCTTCGGATGGCGGTAAGGTGTGATGATAACTGGCTTGGCCCCTTCCTCTAATTCAATAACATGCTCGATTCCCCTATCTGGGGGTCTCCTTGGAGGTATCTCACCAAACACCTTAGTATGTTTAGTTATTATTTTTTGTACATCAGGTGGATACTCTAGTTTATGTTGCTTTGTCATCTCAGGCATTACTCTAAACTCTACTGCCCACTGCACCTGATCATGTCTAAAGAAACTCGGCATCCACTTGAGTGACACCACTCGAAGTCTCCCATCTGAAAAACCTCTGAGCACTATCTTCTTACCATTTTCCTCAAACCTCATTTCCATTTTTTCAAGGTTAAATGTAAACTCTACCAGAGACTTCATCCAGTTCATCCCAAGCACCATATCCTGATCACCAATGTTGACCACAAAGAAATCTCCTGTCATGTCATAATCTCCCAAACGAAGCTGCAAGTTGGAGATTTTCTTGGTACATTCAATTTTGAAGCCATCGGCAACCATCACCTTAAATCCCCTATGCTCCTCTATATGTAGCCCTCTGTGTGTCACAAACTTCTCATCAATGAAGTTATGTGTCGCCCCTGTATCAATGAGTGCCACAACTCTCTGTCCATCCAAGGTTCCCCTAACTCTGAAAGTGACAGCCTCCTGTATACTTGACAACTGAGCTATCGTGCTATCACCGCGTGCTTCCTCCTGTGAAGAACTATCATCATCTCCATCTGATTCGGATGACTGCTCTGAATCTCCATCTACTGACTCTTCGGCTGAAAAGTACTCCATCTGCTTAGCTTTTTCTTTCAATGGACACTTATGTGACAAATCCCAAGGCTCCCTGCAATGAAAAAAAAGCTTCTTCTTCCTAAGATCATTAAGTGTCTCATTGTCCAACCTCTTACTTTCCTCCTTAGTTGGCTGAACCTCTTTATGAAAAGGTTTCCTGTCCTTATCTTTCCTTGAAGGGAAACTCTTTGCCTGGAATTTATTTTTTGAAGATGAAGAGGAATCCATGTCACGAGCTTTCTTAATGGCTTCCTGCAAAGTGGGAGGGTTGAGAGCTTTAATCCACCCTCTCAACGGATCAGCTAACCCATCCATAAATAGAACTAGTATCCTCTGTTCAGATACATCTGTTACTAACACTGCAAGTTTCTGAAACTCTGAAATGTATGTTTCCAATGATCCCCTCTGTTTAAGCTGAGCTAACTCCTTGAAATGGAGTTTTGGATCCTTCCTATCAAAACATTCAATCAGCCTCTCTGTAAACTCCACATATGAGGTAATGTGTGCATGTCCCATAGTGACCATACCATGATGCCACTACTCGTGTGCTAACCCATCCAGATGAATTGTTGCATACTTAATAGCTTCTTCCTCGGGCATAGGGTTCAATTGAAAGTATGTGTCAAGCTTTTGAACCCAAGCTCTTGCTGTAGACTTTCCTGAGCCATCATAATATGGTAACTCAAGTCTCCCTACTTTCTTCCGTAGCTCATAGCTCTGGTTCCTGTCATGTCCACGTGGCATATGTTTCATCCCCACATCCATATACTCCCTAAAGGTAATTGCAGCAGTAAAATTTGGCCCTCCGGCTACCCAATCTCTCCTCAACTGGTCCTGTATATCAGTAATCTGGGGCTCTGGTACGAGCTACTCTGGAGCTCTAGGAGGAAATGTAGGAATCATGGGCCTTGAACTCACTGTCCTAGCTCGCTGGGGTGCATGACCGAAATTGTTCCCAACTTGTTCATCTCCATTATGTGTCCCATCCTGATCATTTCCATTCTGATTGTTACCATTTTGATTATTTCCTCCACCCATTTTAGCATTCAACCCCATTTGACGAGCCATCATCTGCATTATAAGATCCAATCTTTGATTCTGTTCCTATGTCCTTTGTTCTGCTACTCGCTGACCCTATACCAAGGTCTCTAATAACTGTAAGAATATTTCCTCTCTAGGCTCTGGACCGACATTCCCGCCTCCACCTAATCTTGTATTACTGTCATCTCGGTCACCCATATTGCTGTCTTGATCAAAGAATACCTCCATTGTGTTTGTATGACTGGATTCTATACCCCCCTGTACGGATGAACTAGACTGTTTGCTTTGCAGGTCTGAACTCCTACTTTCTCTTGCTCTGGTATTGCAAAAATTATAAGGCCCCTGTTGCATGCTCAAACATAAATGCTCTGATTTTAGTGTTTTGACATTTCATCAAACACTTTCCCCTCTATCTGCCAGTTCCAAATTTCCTATAAGACCTCCACGGGATGGCAGGACTTATAGCTCTGATACCACTGTAATATCCTCCCCTGATTTGAACTTTGACTTGTAGAAATTTAACTTAAGGAATATTGTCAAACACTTTGTATGCAAACTCCTAAAGCTGATTTCCTCAATAAATTGCTTTCCAATGAGTAGATTTACGAACAACTATGAAGTGACATTAAAATTCATAATACACATCATAACATTTTCACAAACACTTGGCACACATTCAACAGTATATGAAAAATCTGGAAACTCTTTCAATTTGCTGATAAAAGGGTGATTTTTAAATTTAGATGTGCACTTACAGCTACCTTAAAGGCTGCAACAACTATTCAGACTTGTATTCAACAATTATTATGCAAAGTGTCAAAATTTGACAGAAGAAACCTGGAATTAGTTGTCGTAGTATTTTGCAGATGTAGTTGGCAGCCCTCCAAACTTCTAATCAGCCAAAAAAACAAGTAAACTTGATACCAACACTGTTCACGCCGTACTGTAGCAAAATACTGTTCATGCCGACTATAGCAAAATACTGTTCATGTAGCACTATAGCAGTAACTAACTTCAGATCTGCACCTCAAACCCTTGTAAATTTCTTTATGCGAACGCCCCAAATGAAACCCAGTGTGTTTCCTAAAGTGAAAACACTCTTGATCCTCTTGACTGTGTCGTCCAACAGCGAAGAGAATGCTAGCAAAGAGGGATTCAGTCCTCCAAGCCCGATAATCAGATATCCAGCAACATAACATTAATCTTCATCCAAGCATACAAAGAAAAAAAGATCTTCCATTTCTTTTATAGTGTTCTCACAAGAGCTCAATCCTTCGTTTTCTCAATGTGGGATAAAACATAACTCCCTTTATGTACCTTATGTCTCCAATGTGTTATAAAAATAAAGGGAACTCTTTTAATTTAAATATTTCCCACAAACTATAGTCTATGCATTAATAAAGTTAAATATTTAAATTTAACTTTATAAAATGGCTTTATCAATGCATAACAAATCTTATCAATGATAAATAAGTCTTCCTGTTGATTTTAAACAATTACCATCGACATACCACTGTGACTGAATGTTCGGCCATGTCCAAGATGACTTACTATAAATAGTAAGTATGCCCAAAGTTGCCTCAGAACCCCTCAGAAAGACCTGCAACTGAAACTGTCTAGGCCAAATGGCCTCTAAGCCCCTTTAATGTCCTAGTTAGCCTACGGGACTATGGGGAAATAGGCTAACGACAACATCATGCTATGAATGCTAGAAAGGGCACATTACACGCAAAATATGATTTATATCATTGATTTAAGATCATCTAAAGGTTATTAAAAAGAGTTATTGCATTGTGTATGATATAAAATTATGGTTACTAGGTATTTGTAATTTTGGTTGCAATTTTTTGAAATAATTAAAGATTTGCTAGGGTCTACAACATTTTCATACCATAGAAAAAAATAGGCAACAAAATTTAAAAATTTACTATTTTGAAAAAAAATCAGCAATAGAAATTATTTTTTTGCCCCTGAAATGATATTTGATTTGCCACAATTATATACATTTTTTCAAAAGGGGGTTTCTTAAAGTTATCCCTAGGTTGCACCACTTTGACTAAGAGCTAAAGACAAAGGAATATCCATTCCACCAAATTTTCCAAAGCATGATCTTTGCCTCAACTCTCAATTCAATGTCATAGTCTAATACTCAACAAGAATTGACCCCTAGTGGACTCATTAAGAATATTTCACCTTTACCATTAGAATAGAGGTCATTGACATTTTTCCAATTTTAGTGAAAACATATTTTATAATACCAAAAAAAAATATTTTTTTTTATAAAGTTAGGTTTCTTATCTTTTAATATTATTATTGTTAAAAATTTTGATTTATTTTTAGACCTTTTATACACCTAGGGGAGACAACCCAATAGCTGCCCAGGCTAACTTTACACACCTACAACTCCTAATTCATACATCAAAATTTGCACATTTTTTTGGTAAACCTCTATAGGTGAATGATGAGCTTAAAGCTAACCTTTCAACTTTTTCACATTTATAGAGCCTTTATCGAACTCATAGAGTGTAAGGTGGTCTAAAAGTGTCATTTTAAAACATTCACCTATAACCTATTATACTCATCCCCAATCTAGTTGCTCACCAAAAAAATAGTACTTTTTGCATAAATGAACTAATCAACAACCAAGAACACTAAACAATGATCAACTATAAGTGTTCTTGGCTATTAGTACATGTTCTATAATTTTTGGTGGGCTTTTTATAAGTGATAAACTAGGGGATCTATAACAATAAATGTAGCAACCATTAGAACATGGGAAACTACTCGATTGTCCTCCCTATATTACTTCTCCCTTATTCTCTTGTTCGAAAAGATAAACAATGCTCCTATTCATTTATTAGAGTGCATTCTTCTTATTCACTTATTTGTCACTCCAACCTTCACAATTACACCCATGCAGATGTTTCTTCGATGAACCATCACAGGTGAGTGAAGAGCTCAAAGGTAACCTTTTCACTTTCCTACATTTACAGAGCTCTTTGTAGAACTCGTAGAGTGAAGGTGGTCTAAAAGTGTCTGTCAGTTTATAATGTTTTCCTGAAACTTGCCTCTAAATTGCCACTCACCCAAAATATAGTACTTTTTCAAAAAAGGACCAATTAGCAACCAAGAAAACTAAAAATTCATGGTTAATACATATGCAATCAATTTTTGGAGCTTTTTATAATCTATAATGGGGAAGTAGTGATGGACATGGTGAGAATACAAACATAAAGTGAAATATTAAGTAAGTGATAAAGGTAATTTAATAAATTAAATTAAATTAATCATTTATTCTAACAGTCTCTTTAGACATTTTTTCATCTTCTAAGATCATTTCTCGGCTTTGACTTAATTAGGTTTGCAAATGCTGAAGTGGGTATCTCTAAAATTACAACTATAATCTCACACATTTTCATACCTTTCTAACCATATAGATTTTTAAATTTTTGGACAACATTAGGATTACAAAGTTAAGATTTCTATTTCAGTGTCTTGATAGTCCTCTCAGACATAAGTCTATCATTTTTTAAATACGTTTTGATATACATAACCAAATGGAAAATAAATTACATATTATTATTCTACACTTGATTCTATATGCTTAAAAAAGAAGTTGATATTGGATTATTTTGATGCAAGTTACGTCAACACATAAAGAGATACTATAATTTCAAGATGTGGTCACTTCAAAAAATTATGGAGAAAAAACACTTGTTAGAAAATTACAAAAAAGTACAAAAGTTCTAGATCTCACTCTTTCCTATCATCTTACCAAATAGTTTTGTAAAATACTAAGTACACAAATAGATATGTTATGTTTTTCAGCAAAAAATTGGATCAATTTTTTGTGTGCATAGGATTTGACCCTCTTAATATTATCCATTTAAAAAAAATCTTAGTAACTTAGAAACTAGATTTAAAGTACACTATGAATTTTTGTGTTTTGCACATTTTCTTATTTTCAGTGCATGATCCTCAAATGCCTCTACCAAAATTAGGTTTAACTTATTTCAAAAAAAGGTGTTGACTTATACACCCTTTTTGCATTCAATTTGTTTTCTAAAGAATACAAATATTCATTGTATGGTGTTGGCTTTAATCTTGTTATGCATTGTTGTACTCTTGGTTGATGATTTTGTTAAGAAGTTTGAAGTTTGTAATTATTCCAAATAAATGATTTAGGCCCTTGTGCAAACACCTAGGTTTTCCTAGTTTCTTTTCTCGAGGTTCTTTCACACACCTTTTCACTAACCAATTCTCTAAGTCACTTAATCCTTAAGTAGGGCTCTACCAACTCCTTGCACCAATTTTCCCTCAAGATGAACTTCTTCAACACCACGCCTTAGCATTTCAAAATCTTTGTGTCACACATCTTTTAGGAAACTTAGGACTAGTCTCAATATTCCTTTTTCATCCTTTCGATCATTCTCCCATTCTTGTTAAGGTTTCTAATAAATAGTCTCAATATTTTGCAAAGAGACCTCCTAGGAGACCTGTCAGAATTATGCCTCTTTTTCTAGGCTTTTGAGTCTTACTTCCACAAATCTTGAAAAAAGGTCTATTCTGAAAGGTATTTTAGATACCCTTTTTGATTCTATAAATAATATCACAAAATATTAATTGGTGTTTTCTCCTAATCAACTTGTTCCCAAAACCCTCAATCTAGGCCTATTAGGCACTTTAATTGTTTTATCCTTCAAACCCTTTACCATTCAAACTCTTCAATCAAAATATAGCTTGGAACATTTTGGAACATTGCTTTGGGATATTTATTAAAAGTTATTTTGGGTACCCAACATCTATTTTTTAGCTTTTGCGCACTTGTTTGCAACAAAACTAGGCATGTCCCATATGGATGCCAAGCCTAGGGCTTGATGCCAAACATTGCAATTTTCTTAGACTAGTTTTCAACCACTTGGAACATATATCAAAACACATAAACATAATATTTCCCAAAGATTTGGTAGAACCAATGGTGAAATTTTAGGAAAACTTCATTATTTGTGAAGACCTAGGGTTTAGTTGCCAATGTTGACTAGTTTTCAATCAAATTGGTAGTACTCTCTCCCTATTTCACCTAATGAATTAAATCTTGAACCAAAAGGAAGATAATTCACAAATTTATGTAATATCATAATTTTTTTATCGAATTCAATCCGATTTGACACTCCATGAACATAAAAAAATATAAATTTACACATAAGTTTATGCAAAAAATCAATCTTGTAAATGTTATCGCTTCTCCAATTTCAATTCTTTGTTACAACTTGTATAAAAAAGGCCCTAAATATCCATGATCCAACCAACTTCAATAGTCATTTGAATTGAGTATCCATTATTCCCAAGTTTGATCAAATGTCATCAAGTTGCACTTGACAACATTAACAACTTTGACAATGCTTTGGCATATTTTACATTGGCTAGAAATTCCTTACCAAAATAGGTGAAAATGGTTCACAATAACCCATATGCATGTGAGAAACATGAAATTACCCTTTTTTTATCCTAGGGTGTTCGTTGACCAATTTTTACTACCATGAACTAATTATCCTATGATACCCTTATTACACACAATTGTCCTATTGAGCCTTATTACATTGGTAAGGGTCAAAGAAGACTTTATTTTTTAACTTGAATAAACAATTCCAAGGTCTTGCTAAGTCCTTGGTTACAATTGTTAGTTTCTTTGTACCCACACTCCCCCTTAGTTGTATGGTGTGGACTATTATTACTAATACTAATATCCTAACCAAAATTGGTACAAACCTATTTAGATCCTCTCCTAGGTCAAAACCAAGCTTACACTTGGACATGGAAGGATAATGACTTTGAAAGAACCATAAAGCCTTAGAATAGATAATACATATTCAATAAGAGTAAAGTTGAACAAGATAAAACCCATTGAGAGAGTCAATAGGGTCAATCTCTCCTTATGTTTATAAGAATGCAATATCCAACTTAAAACCATTTCAATAGTTGGTCTAAAAGAGATAGAATTTATGACTATTTCTCTATCACAAGAAGAGATAAGCCCAATCCACTACAAAATCTAGGAGTTTTGACATCACCTCCTCACCCCACCCATAAGCCAATGGATGGGTACTATAAACTAATAAATCCTAAGAGAATTACATCACTCACGCTCTAATTTGGAGACTAAAAGGGTAACTATCAAGAACTAGATTGGGTTTTAGTGCTTGGGGAGGCTTGCCAACATCTTCGATGAATTGAAACAACTCAAACCAAGGTTTTCTTTAGTGGCAAATATTCACCAAATGATGAATCTCACTCAGTAGGGAACTTGAATTTGGTAAATTGGTTTGCACTTTTGGGGTGTCGACGTCGCCTGTAATTTATGAAAAATGGGTCCCATGCTCAGACCAATTTCCAATAATGATACATAATAATTTTTTATTTTGATGATGACATCACCAATTGAATCTAATCTTTCCACATGGTAAATTAAATATTTTTACCCACAATTTCTGAGGCATGTCTTAATAGATGGTCACATTCACCAATCTATAGTAAAACTTTAAGTCAAGTTATATGTAAAGTACATAGATTTGACAAGTGTCTATATTCCAGAGACTTTATAAGGAAATTTTTATCCTTCTAATCTTTGGCCCAAAATAGACTATACTATAGAAAAGTGTCATTATTTTGGAATCTTTCTTTAAAACTTGTTGTACTTTAAAATTTTAGCCCAAAATAAGATTTATACTATTGATTTAGGATTATCTAATAGTAATTAAAAAGGGTTATTGTATCTTGGATGATACAAATTTAAGGTTTCTAGATATTTTAACTTTTGGTCACAATTTTTTGAAATAATTAAAGATTCGCCATAGTTTTACAAATTTTTCATACAACAGAAAAAAATGCCAAAAAAATAATTTTTTTTCCTATTTTGAAAAAAAAATCACTAATACAAATTAATTTTTTTCCCCTAAAATAGTGTTGGATTCGCCATGATTTTATAGATTTTTCCAAAGAGGGGTTTCTTAAAGTTATCCTTGACTCAAACTATAAACTTTTAAGGATATACAAAGCTACATGCAAAAAGGACTTTCTATACCCTATTGTATTATCTCATTTCAGTTTCTTATTCAACTTAATCCTTCATGATTATATCTCATCATGCTCCTTTGATCTATTTTTTTTTACATGTGGATGTATTATGAAAAAAATAAAATTTGTAGATCATTTCCCTTAAATATGGATTTATATTTTATTTTGGGTCTTTGTTGTAGTTTTAATTATTTATTACTGGTTGCTAAATGTCAGTACCAATATTTGTTTGCTTGTATTTTCAGTTATGCATAGGAAGTCATATACTATTATACCACGTAATATATTTATAAGGTGTTACTAGATATTATATATCATTACAATATTTTGTGTTCACATTCTTTTAGATTTCACATAAGAAGAAACATGTATATTTAGAAGAGATATGTTGATTCTACCACTTCATATAGAAAAGGTGTTACTAGGTACTAAATCTTGTATCAACCTTTTGTGTGCATGCTTTTAGATGCCACATAAGAAGATATATGCCTAATAAGAAGACATGTTTCTACTCCACCACTTGATAAATTAGCAGGGTGCTATTGTTGATCCCAATAGGTACTAAGAGGGGGTGGGGGGAGGGAGTGAATCAATATGATCACTCAAACATATTTTCTTTGCAACCATTCTAACCACATTCACCAATAACCACTTAACCACTAGAAAAATGATAAATGAAGTAAGACAAAATCATATAAACTCAAACACAAAAGAATTCATCAAGTGACACACAATTTGGTGCATGGAAACCCTCAATGGGAGGATGAAAACTATGATGGAGATAATATATCTACTATCCCTTCTAATGCATGTAAAGGGTTTCCTGATTAAGAACTACAATGATTTCTTGTAGAATCACATCATGTTAGGAATATATAAAAACTTTTAGGGTTACAAGATCCTCTAAGAGATACTTGGTTAGAAGATTTAAAATTTTCTTTATAAGAGACACATTGTTAGATGATTTACAAAAGCCTACTAATAAAGCTTTCCCTATTAAGAGCTACAAATAGATGCAACCGATAGAAAGTAATCTAAGTATTTGATATAAAGATAACATTGTATTTCCTTATAGATCTTCATTATGTATCCTAAAATGTATCTATGATATTCTTGTTTCCTTCTATGTACTTTGTGAGTCCTTCTATCTCAATTTCTACCTTTGTTGTTTGGATAATCATATCTGTTGTATCACTTTACTCTGCAATTGTGTTCTTCATGAGATTGGAATTTGAAAAACAACATTTCTCTCTCAATTCCACACCAACCAACATTTCAAAAATGAAATTTATGTGCCTCTTATGCATTCTAGCATGTCAGGGTGCAAATACCCATTACAAAAATCATTCTCAATTTTAAATTTTAATTTCATGTATGAGTTGTTTAGACAAAACCCTTGACCCCTTTTCCTATGGTCTAGTCTGATAGTCCTATTATTTTATGTGTGGTCCTATGTGTAGCCTTTGTCCGTGCATGCTTTTTCTTCTTTGACCTTTTCTCTTTTCACATTCATTCTCATTGTTCTCTTACCTCATCACATCCATGGTGAATCACCTCATAGATGATCAATGGTCAACTACCCTCCATGTTTATCTTTTGGTGGTGTCATAGACTATATGAACATATATGAGCCTATGCATATCAAGTCATTCTTCTATTAGTTGTAGTGTTACCTTGTTACAACTCCTCTTTAGTAATTGGTTGGCAATCAATGACAACGCCATTTCACAATTGTCATGCCAATGAGACTTGTGAGATTAACAATTTGGAATTGATGGAAAACAATCTCTATACCATCATCTTTTAAGGCTCACTTATCTCTTATTTTGTCTACATTCACTCATCTATACTGGTAGTGAGAATTACTCTTATGTATGGACTTAGTTAAAACCTCGCAATCCCTTCTACTAGGTCCCCCCACAAAGATGTGTTTCCTTCTCATGTTGTGTTCCTTTTTTCGAACCTTTATTTGCCTTCTCACTATGTTATCATATTATTCTCCTCTTGCTTCTCTTATTGTTTCATATTGGTTCTTCCTACTGATTTGCCTTCCTCAATGCTCTCCCCCTTTATTTATACATCTCATCTTTACTATCTACATCAACTACACATTTCATATCCATTTCTTATTGTATATTATCTTTCCTTATTTCATCTCATATCATCTTATTATTTTCTCCCCATTATGTTCTCTATTAGTTCATCTTCTCCTTTACTCTTAATCATGAATTCCTTTTGTTGGGTCTCCATCTTTTATTATATTTATCTCTCCCTTTATTTCATCAATGAAAAAGGGTCTTACAAGTTGTTAAATACATCTTGGCATTGAATCTATGTGCTGGCAAGATGGGCTTCCCATGATGCCTTCAAATTAGTGAGTGTGATTGTCTCATTTCTTATATCATTTAGGAGCTCTTCAATTTCATCTAGTATACTAATCACTGCTCTAGAAATTAGTGCTTCCATATTATTAATGTGTCCTTTAAGGGGTGAAAGTATCCATTGCACTTCCATTAGTATTATGGTTTTATTTTCCTTCTCTTCTCTTATTTGATGAATAATATGGAGTGCTCCCTATGACTTGGATAGATAGTCAATTATAGAATCAACGACTTCATTATTATATGTATTCTTTAATGTCTGGAGCTCCTATTGAACTTTTTGTAAGGTCTATGCTACTTCTATTTTAAGTGAACTTGGATCATACATCTTTTGGAGAACTATTTATGTGGCCTTAGGGTATGTGCGAGATCATGGTCAACCAAACTATGGCCTTAAGTAGCAGTGGAAAACCAACAAATCAGGGTTATGTCAACTTCACACATAATTTTAAAGTGGTTCTGGACTTTATATCATAAAGTGTAAGAAAACAATTAGTAAGAAATTGAATCTAGTTTCTAAACTACTAGGCCTTGTCTCTAGAAAAAATTATTTTATTGGTCAAAAGTTTGGATTTTAATGCAGTACTACAAAAATTTTAGGGCCAAAATAAAAAGTAGGTATATGTTTGACCACCTTAATCAAAATCAAATGATAATATTTTTTAATATAATTATAGATATAAAAGGTAGACTCATGCATGGATGTGACATATATTTTTGGGAATTTTTGTTCCAAATAAATAATTAATTATGGATTTTCTACTATACTATTTTCAGAATTAAAAAACTCTCATGTTTGACCACCTTAACTAGTTCAAAAAAATTCAATTTTTTTTTCTGCTTATACTAGATGAAGCATAGAATGTGATGCATCTTTTGGATTTCAAAAATCTTATATGGTTTGAAAGTTATAGCTATTTTCCATTTAGTATGTTGATCAGCACTTTGTAGCTAACTCCATTAGAAAATAACTAACAATTACTTACTTAACTCATAATTTGATAGACATTATATCGATGGAAAGTTGAGAACCTTCTCAAGAAACCCTTTTTGTTTCATCAGATTTGGATGGAAAAAAAGTCACTAGCTACATCATCGAAGTCAAAAACACACAACAAAACCAAGCCTAATCAGGGACCTATTCCTAAATTGGGTATCCATTCCCAAATCGAATACCCATTCTCAAATTAGATACCCTTTTTTTTCATTAATTTTTTTAAAATTAATTTTTTATTTCAAGAAAAAAATTCTTTTTACAATAGTATGACCCCTTTATAGAATAACATATTTTTTAAAGGCTTTAGGACCCTTAACCATACATATAATGGTTCCAAAAGATCAAAACGGGTCATAGGGTACCCCTTGACACTCTTTAACCCATTCAATCACAATATGTTTGCTTATGGTTCCTTGGACCCCTAACCACGTAAATGATGTGATCTAATGACTCAAAATGGCCTTAAAATACCCTATGGCCCTTTTTGACCCATTCAATGACATTAAATGTGCTTAGGGGTCATAAGATACTCTATTACCCCTTTTGACTCATTCATACACATAATATATATTCCTAGGACCCCTAGCAATGTAGTTTCTTATTTAATGAGCTAGAAGGGGTCATAGGAAATTTTATGATCTCATTCTACCCATTCAAACACATAATGTATGTCCTTAGGGGTCCTAGGAGCCCTAGGAACATATGTGATCCTAGGAACCCTACGAACCTATGATCCCTCTGCACCCATATAAATTATTATAATATGTCCCTAGGGGTCATAGGACACCTAGAGACATATGTTGTCATGAAATATGTTGGAAGGGGTCTAGGTTATCATATGACCCCTTTCGACCCATATAAATGATTATAATATGTCCCCATGGGTCCTAGGACCCCTAGAGACATATGTTATAATGAAATATGTCGAAAGGGGTCATAGGTTATCATGTGACCCCTTTCAATCCATATAAATGATTATAATATGTCCCTAGGGGTCCTAGGACCCCTAGAGACATATGTTGTAATGAAATGTGTCGAAAGGGGTCATAGGTTATCCTATGACCCCTTTCAACCCATATAAATGATTATAATATGTCCTTAGGGGTCTTGAGACCCTTAGAGACATGTTGTAATCAAATATGTTGAAAGGGTTAATAGGGTATCCTATGACCCCTTTCAACCCATATAAATGATTATAATATGTTCATAGGGGTCCTTTGATCCCTAGAGACATAATGAAATGTGTCAAAACCTATGACCCATTTCGACCCATATAAATGATTATAATATGTCCATAGGGGTTCTAGGACCCCTAAAGGCATATGCTATCATTAGATTTATCAAAAGGGGTCATAGGTTATCCTATGAACCCTTTCGACCCATATAAATCATTATAATATGTTCCTAGGGACATTAGACCGCTTCAGACATATGTTGTCATGAAATATCTCGAAAGGGGTCATAGGTTATCCTATGGCCCTTTTTGACCCACATAAATGATTATAATATGTTCCTAGGGGTCCTGGGACCCCTAGAGACATGTTATAATGAAATGTGTCAAAAGGGGTCATAAACTAAATGATTATAATATCTCCCTAGGAGTGTTGGAACCCTAGAAAAATATGTTGTAATGAAATGTGTCGAAAGGGGTCATAGGTTATCTAATAACCCCTTTTGACCCATATAAATTATTATAATATGTTCCTAGGAGTCCTAGGACACCTAGGGACATATGTTGTCATGAAACATGTGGAAAGGGGTCATAAGGTTATCCTATGATCCCTTTTGACCCATATAAATAATTATAATATGTCCCTAGGGGTCCTAGGACCCCTAGTGATATATGTTGTCATGAAATGTGTCAACCTATGACCCCTTTTGACCCATATAAATGATTATCATATGTCCCTAGGGGTCCTAGGAACTCTAGAGACATATGTTGTCATGAAATGTGTGGAAAGGGCTCATATGTTATACTATGACCCCTTTCAAACCATAGAAATGATTATAATATGTCCCTAGGGGTCCTATGACCCCTAGAGACATATGTTGTAATGAAATATATTGAAACAGGTCATAGGATAACCTATGACCCCTTTCGACCTATATAAATGATTATATGTGTTGACATATCAGTCTAGTTTGTTATTAGTGCCATACACTCATTTAGATTTTAAGTATCTACCAAGGTTATTGTATAGTTAATAGTGTTAACCAAGCATTTCAATTGTTGTTGAGCTCTACAATTACTACCGAGTCCTTTGGACAAATTCTAGTATTTATTGAGCAGTTACAACTATTGTAAAGATCAATAGTGTAAATCGAGCATCTCAGTGTATGCTGAGTTTACCAGTGCAAACTGAGTTGTGTAGTGTTTACTAAGTTCACAGTTGATGTGATGCAAGTCCAAAGTTAACTGAGCTGCTCAATGTTAACCAAGTGACTCAGTTTATACCAAGCTCAAGATGATAGTGTTTACCGAGCTATGCAATGGTAAACAAGTGATTCAATTTATATGCTGAGTTTCACAGTATTCACTGAGTCATCAGTGCAGACTAAGTTCAAGACAACTTGGAAGTGATCAGTATGGACCAAGCTTCTACATCTACTGAGTGCATGATGATGTCAAGCATTGATAGTGGATGTTGAGTATCAAAACCTCACCAAGTTAGTCTTCAGAACTTGAGTGTCTACATTTGAGACGACTTTGTAATTTTTGTGTGAACTTGTATTGTGGTTTTCTTTGTAATTGTATAATTGGATTGGTATATATGTAATGTATTGTATCACATCCAATGTATGTGTGGAATGTATGGAATTGATAAGGAAGTAATGTGATCATTAGAGAAAAGTAGAAAGTGTGAATTACAAAGGCTGCAATAATATAAGGAGCAACAAAGATTCATCTATCACAGCAAGGTGATTTATACACTTAAAGGAATCTCATTCAGCAAACCAAGCTGCAGATTAGAGATTAGCTATTGTTTCATCCTAATAGTTTGATTAGTCAAATCTTTTAACAAGGTAGACCTAACAGTCTTATACAAATCTCTTTACTGAGTGCATACTCCATTATATGTGTGTAAATCCTTTAACAAGGTGGACCTAGCAGTCGTTATTGCTCCTAACAAGGCAGATCATAAAAAATGATCAATGTAAGCCTTAACAAGCCAACTTTATATTGTAGTACTAAAGCTTGTGGGTATCATCCCCACCCCTATTTTACTTTCTATTTGGAAGGTTTTTGGGTCACCAAATCTTTGTGTCAAAGTGTTATGAATGCTTTCATGTTTTTAGTTTCTCATGCATGTAGTTAGATCAATATTGGATTAATTGATGATCGCATTAAAGTTTTATAAGTTTTAGAAGTTATTGATTCACCCCTCCCCTTTTAGTAACTTATCCTTTAAGAATATTTCCAACAATTGGTATTAGGGCATTGTGGTTCTCAGAGAAAAGTTTAACAACTTGAGAAAAGATCAACGGCTGCGGAGATATTCAAACTTGACAAAGCTATTGACAATGAGAAGCTAGATTTGGAAATGGCTATTGCCCAACTCAAGAAAGAAAAGGAGAAACTCTCTCTTTTCTTGAAATAAAGAAAAGATCTTGCAATTCAAATGAATGATCATCTCTACATTGAAGAAAGAATTGAAGACCTTCATTCAAGAAATCTAGATGAAGCGAATGAAGCAATCAAAGAACTCCTAGAAAAAAATGGTTCACTGCAAGAAGAAGAAAGAAAACTAAGAAGAGAGCAAGAAATTTGGTCAGTAAGGCCATGTGAAGTTATGGATGAAAAAATCAAGATAAGAGAAGTGATAGAAGGAAAGAATAATGAAAGCTAGCACCTATCCCTTCAGCAAGTAGACTTCATTGATTAGCTCTCCAATGCAAATGAAGAAATCATGAACTTAAGATTTGAAAATAAAAGATTATAGAATGACCTAAGCTATGAAAGACAAATCAATGAAAGAATGATGAAATCACAAGCAGACATGAATCAGTTGAATGAGAAAAATCTCTATAGAAAAAAAGGAAAAGCAAGAATTGGATATACAGAAGAAGGAGAAGCATCCAAGGAAGGAACTCAAAAGAATCAAAGACCTACTTGCAATCACTGTGGTAAGATATGTTATACTTCAAACAAATGTTGGAGCAACGGCAAAGAAAAATTCAATGAAAAATGTTATAATTTCAATCGGCGTGGTCATAATGCTTATGAATGCAAAGAGAAACCAAGATTTGCAGGAAAATGTCTCAAATGTAAGAAGCATGGGCACAAATCATCAAAATGCAAAACCAAGATATTGAATCTAGCAGAATAAATTATGAAAGCTATATTTGGTTGGGACTACAACACCAGATGTTGATGTCATTACTGTGGAGAATTTGGACATATTGGAATGAATTGTGTAAAGTATCATTTGAGAAAAAAAAAGATACTATTAAAAGATGTTTCATTTGTACTGAACTTGGTCATCTTGCCAAGAACTATATGAATACTAGTAGAATTGAAGATGAAAAGAAGGAAAAGGTTGATAATATCTAAAAATAGATGAGACAACAATAGGTTCCAAAGTCTACCAAGAATGCAAGTCCAAACAATAATGAACAAGTCACTCAAGAATTGGGTGGCTCCATAATTTCTACTTGATCTCTCAAAGGAGAACTGGGACTAGGCTACCAAAGAAGACATCCAAATCAATTCTAGTTGAAAGGAAAAAAAATCCATATCTGTATTCAAGATACAAAGGGATCACTGAGTGAAAGGGTACCAGTTACTACTGAGTCAATTTCATTACTGAGTGAGGTTGGGTCACAGACTCTATGGAGCGAGGTCGGGAGTAACTAAATTTCATATGGGTAATGAATGATGGAAGACTCTATCGAGTAATTAATGCAATGAAGTGGATGACAGTCTATCACTTTAATCTACCATTTGCACTGAGTATTTATGGTAAAATTTGATAAAAGGAATGAAATAGAAGATATTTTCACTGTGAAATTTCAAGAGCTATTACATAGTGCGATCTTCAAGAGTATCAAAGAAATTTGAGAAAATTATTACCAAAATATTTCAAATTCTCTCAAACCCTACTGAGTGAAGATGGCATCCAACAATAGCAAGGCAAAGTGAGGTTTAGACATACTAGTTCATGGTGTGGAATGGAAGGCTCTAAATTTCAAGCTCACTCCTACCATTGCTAAAACCCTAGATCTGAGTGGAGCACAGTCACAAATCCCTCCAAAGGTACTATTGATTAATGACATTTTTTCTCATTTTAAATGCATGATTCAAGATATTGGTACTTTGGAAATGGATGAAGCCCTAGAATAGCTGTGTGTAAATGGCATTTTGAAACACAAACATCAACACCTTGAGACAAAAGGGTTAACACATATTCCTCTCATGCCCTATGAATTTTGAGTAAAATGGATTAGGTTTATCCTCAGTTAGGTGCACAATGGACAGATATGGTTGGAGCAACTAGTTTTAATCATGAAGAAGATGATTCATAGAATCACTGGTCTCCCAATGTTGGCTAAGGCTAAAATGACCAAAACCCTTGTTTGAGTTGAACTAGAGAAGAAAACCCTAGCAGAATGGGATGGTAGAGGCATGAAGATAAGCAGTGTCACTAACATGGAATTAAAGTTTAATATTCATGTCGTTGTACATAAGATCTACAATTCAAGCTAGTTGAACAGTGTGTCGTGTGAAGCAATTGATCTTGCATAAAAGGTAGTGAAGAATAATCTTTCTCTTGACCTTGCCGAGCTACTGTTGAAGCAATTCAAAAAAAACATGGAGAGTATCAAGATGTCAAAAAAAAACCTGTGTAAGTTTGGGTCTCTATTGTTTTGATTATTCTTTTATGTTCAAAAATTCTTCCCTTCAAAAGGATAAGTTGTATGGAGAAATGATGTGTCATTTCTCTGCCAAATTAATAAGTACATTACTGAGATGGGAGAGAACTATAATAGTATCATGGATAACTTTTTTGATGCATTTAAAGAGAAAATTAATAATAGATTAGGGATTCCAAGAAAATTAGTTGAAGATTACAAGAATGATGTGTGTTTCATGGTAGATAGTGATAAGGTATACATTCAGGTAGTTAGGCCTAGAATTGCATGGATGAAACCTCTTGGATATGAGGTTAATATCGATGAAACTAAGGATATGATTGAGGCACTTGTAAATCAACTAGTTGATCCTAAGGCTGTATTTTTTGGTACATATGATGAAGCCAAGGCCAGGATAGAACTAGAGATCAAGCTCCCTCAAGTAGTAAACAAAGGGAAGAAAAGAATTGTTAAGTTGAAAACTATTTATACTCTTTTGTTGACCGAGGGAAAAGGTGAGGATGAAGAAGCAGAGGATGACAAAGAATTAGAGGAAGAAAAACTAGTGAAGAAGAAGGGCAAGGTAATCATTACCAAGCTTGCTAAGCCATCCACTATTGTGTTTGCCAGAAGGTCATCAAAGAAGAAAGCCGATAAGGAAGGAGGAGATATAATATTCAAAACACCTTCATCCACCTTCCAAGATAGACTAAAAGAACTACAGGAAGGGGCCCATATAACAAATTTTAAAGCATTAAAGTATGAAACTAGGATTGAGGAAGAACAAAAGTAGATTGAAGACTTGGTGATGGACAAAATGGGTAAGTGAAAATACTCATAAGACCAACTTACTTCTCAGATTCCTAATATTTTGATGGATAAGATTAGGCGAAGATGGGAATTTTCCATACAAACTGTAAAAGACATCTATGGGAAAACCCTGAAGCACCTTATTCCAAGCTTAACAGAAAAGGAGGTTAAGGAATCTCTAAAGAAAAATGAGAAATTAACTCTGAAATTCAACATTTGTCTTATTTTGATAAAATATATTGAGCATGTTGTAAGGAATGCAACAAATACATGAAAGAATATTTATCTTCTTCATAAACTGAGTGATTTTTCTATTGAGGTGAAAGATGATGATGATGATGATGATAAAGAAGGGAAAGATGAAGAGGAAAATGTTGAAGAGGCAACACATTTTGATAACATTGATGATGAAGAGGAATGGGAGCAAGAGGCTACTGAGGAACAAACATAGGATGATGTGGAAACTGAATGAGTCAAGATTTTTGTAGTAGTTATTGCCTCACTCCATCACTCTCCAAGAAAAATAGTGACAAAATCTGGCATAGAGATATCCTTAGTAGGATTGATTGTGACTACCATTGATAACAGAAACATCCAATCAATCTTTGCACCAATTCAACTCAGTACATCATTGACTGAAGTGACATCCACTTCATCTACCAAGCTGCAGACTCTTCCCTCTTCTGCCGTGTTGGCTACATCAATTTTGGACACATTAATTTTGGCTACTATAGGTATTTCTACAATAAGTACAACATCTGATGTAGAGGACTCCCCTCGATACCATAAACTCATAACAGAAACAAAGAAACAATAGCAAATGCGAGAACAAAATATGGACTTCTTATTATCGCCGCAAATGCATAATTATAAATTCTCAATTACAATATGCTAACCTAAACGAGCTCCTTCATTACAGTAATCTACAAGATAGTACTGCAAACTATCACTCAGAGCTATCCTAAACAATGTTTGAGCCTTTCTTAAATAGGTAGTTTTATGCCACCCAAGAAGGTTCTAGGTGCTCAAACTTAATACATAGGGCCAACAGACCTTAACAAAACATATAGAGTTGGCCAAATACATTTTTGACAATTATTTTAGAAATCTCTGGTAGCCCAAATTTGGAAGGCCATAACTCATGAACCGTTGCTCTGATTGGCTATTACAACCACTTTTTAGAAATGCTAGCTCTTGATCTATTTGCTTAAAACCATGCTAGCACCCTTCCGTTGAGTTTTAAGACCTCATTCGGGCACTCCAAGGCCTCCAACTGTGAGCTTGAAGATTTTTTTGCAAATGTTTCCACTAAAAATATGTAATAACTTCTCTAATACTAATGCTTGAGCAATGAGATTTTTATGGTTAGCTTACAACTCTAAAATGAACCTTCCTGTAGAAAATGAGAACATTCTGAGCTTGTATGAAAAACTTACAAAAAATAGCAAGTTCCCATAAATAGTAACCACCCTATCTACTAGTCCTTATTAAAATAGAAAAGACTAAAAATAAAATATTTTTGGGTGATGCAAGATTGCCCTTACACCCAGGATGTTCCTACATTTGTCACATATCAGGTGTTCAAAGGAAAACCAAGATGGTTGACCTCCTCCTTTGCTAGCCATGATGAATCCTCAATTGGTCTCCCTTTCCATTTGACCAAATATTCCTCATAAGTTTTTTTTCTAGTACATTTTGCAATACGATTTTCTAGTATCTCCTCAATCTCCTTGGTGACTGAACTAGCTATTGGAATGCTCCATTGCACTTATGCAACTTCATCTCCATCACCTCGTTCATAATACTTTGTCAAATCTAAAATATTAAATACTAGTGAAACATTCAATTCAGCAGGCAACTCCACTTCATACACATTACAAAATCATGCCTCTTCACTATTTTGCATGGTCCAAACTTCTTCATCTTCAACTTATTATATGTACCTACTGGAAACCACTCCTTTCTCAAATGAACCATGAATTCATCTCCAATATGAAATTTCTTATATCTCCTTTTCACATCTACCTTAGCCTTATACTATGTATTCATCTTTATGATGTGCTTCCTCACCTCCTCATGGATGTTCTTTATATGTTCAGCAAAATTGTCTGCTTTAGCACTACTTATCTCTCCCTTATCCAACTTCCTTAATTCAAAAACATTTTTGGGAGTACTCCCATATACAATTTGGAGTGGTGATTTACCAGTATTCCTATTGATAGAATTATTATATGCAAATTCCTCCTACGGTAAAATCATATCCCATCCTTTTGGTTTATCTCTAACCAAGCATCTTAGCGAGTTTCCCAAACTATGATTCACAGCTTCTGTATGTCCATCAGTCTGTGGATGATGTAATGAACTAAACTTAAAATATGTCTTCAACTTCTTCCAAAATGTACGCCATAAATACCCAAAAAATTTGGTATCTTGATCTAAAACTATACTCTTTGGCAAACCACGTAGTCTCACCACTTCTTTGAAAAACAATTCTGCTACATGAACAACATCACTAGTCTTCTTGCAAGGAATAAAATGTGCCATCTTTGAAAACCTGTCAACCACCACAAAAATAGAATCATTCCTGTGTTGTGTCCTCAATAATCCAAGAACAAAATGCATGCTGACATCCTCCCACAACTTCTCTAGTATAGGTAATGGCTGATACAACCCTGCATTTTGCTTCACTCCTTTCGCCATCTGACATACTCAACAACTTTGTACAAACTTCATCACATCTTGTTGTAACTATGGCCAGTAATAATTTTCAGCAATCAAAGTTATAGTTTTATCTCTGCCAAAATGTCCAACCAATCCCCCACTATGCTTCTCCTTGATGAGGTTCACTCTCATTGAACTTTTTGGAATGCACAACTAGCTTTTCAACAAAATATTATCTTAGATCATAAAATCCAACCACTTTGTCATGTCAAGTGTAATAGGTTCTGTACAAGCCTTCCACACTTCACCAAAATCAAGATCATTTGGATACAATGTACTAAGTTTCTTGAACCCAACCATCTCTATCTCCATTTCTATCAGAAAAAGTTGTCTTCTACTAAGAGCATTTGCAACTTTGTTAGACTTCCCACTTCTGTGTTTCAAAAAAAATGTATAACTCTACAAAAACTCAACCCACTTTAAATGCCTTTGGTTCAATTTTTCTTGACTATTCAAATATTGCAAAGCTTGATGATTAGTATACAAAACAAACTCCTTGGGAAGAAGATAGTGTCTCCACTTCCTCAATGCTTGAACTATAGGACAAAATTCCTAATCATAAACATAATATTTTCTTTTTGCATCATTCAACTTCTCACTAAAATAAGCAGTTGGTCTACCTTCCTAGCTCAAAAAAATTCCTATTGCAGTATTACTAGCATCACAATCTACTTGAAACACCTTTTTAAAATTAGGAAGTGCTAAAACAGGCTACTCAATAACTTTTTGTTTCAATAGATTGAAACTCTTATCTACTCCTGCAATCCACTTAAACTCTTTCCTATCTCCTCTCATTGTTTTAGTAAAGGATCCACAAATACTGCTAAAACTTCTTATGAACTTTCTATAAAATGTAGCTAGTCCATGTAAAGATCTTACCTCTATTGCACTCCTTGGAGTAGGCCATTCAAGGATAGCCTTCACTTTCTCTAGGTCCATTTTTAGACCTTCTCCTGAGACTACAAATCCCAAGTACACCAACTCCTTTACAAAATGACACTTCTTTAGGTTTATTAACAACATTTCTTCCCTCAAATTTTCAAACACCTTGTGAATATGAATCAAATGCCCCTCCAATGTCTTACTAAAGATCAATATATCATCTAGGTAAGCAATGAAAAACCTACCAAGAAACTCCTTCAATACCTTAGTCATGAGCCTCATGAAAGTGCTCGGTGCATTGGTTAGCCCAAAAAGCATGACTAACCACTCATACAGTCCTTCCCTTATCTTGAAAGCAGTCTTCTACTCATCACCTTCTCTAATAAGAATCTGAAGGTACCCACTTTCATATCTATCTTTGTGAAATATTGAGCTCCACTTAGGCAGTCCATAATATCATCCATCCTCGACAAAGGAAATCTATACTTGATGGTGATATTGTTGATAGCACGAGAATCTATGCACATCCACCATCCTTCATTCTTCTTTGGTCTAACACTGCTGATACATCACATGGACTCAGACTCTCTCAAATCAACCCCTTCTGCAACAACTCATGAACTTGTCTGTTCAACTCTTCACTTTTTCTTGGTGTCATTCTATGTGCTATTTTATTTAACAAATTGGCTCTTGGAACCAAATCCATCTGGTGACTGATCTTCCTCACTAGGGGCAATCCATCAGATACATTATCTAATATAATATCATAAAACTCTTCCAACATATTTATGCAACTTCTGTAGGTACCTCCTCTACTTCTTCCTTACTATTTTTAGGAATTATAGTAAAAAACATATGCTTATACTTCATACCTTTGAGAAACTCTTTTCCATCAACAAAACATATTCTAGCAGCACTACATACCTTTTCTTCTTTATCCTTCAACAACTACAGCTTATGTTTCACTCCATCCTTAGTTAGAGTATAGGTATTTAGTCGCCCATCATGTACAACATGCCTATCAAACTGCCATGGCCTACCCAATAACATATGACATATGTCCATAGGTATGATGTCACATAGTACCTCATCCTAGTAGTTCCCAATCTTGAACTTCGCTAAGCACTACTCATTGACCATAACCTTGTGGTCATCTTGCACCCAAGCATTATGGTATGGATGCGAGTGTTTCTATCTCTTTAAATTCAACTTGATGACCATCATTTCTAACACCAAATTGTTAGTACTTCTACCATCAATGATCACATCACAACACTTATCTTCACATCTACACCTTGTTTGAAGCAAACTCCTTCTTTAATTAGGTTCATTCTCACCACTCAGAAGGACTCTTCTATTAACTAGGACTTCTCCTCTTTTAGCATCTTTAAAATGTGAGGATATAGCATCTTCATCAACATGTGCAACTCTCACCCAACCTTTTATTCTTTGATCTATCCTTCCTTGGTGCTAGGTACATTCAAATGCTCTATGCCCTTCTTCCTTGCAGTGAAAACATTTTCCATGGAAGCCTACTCTTCTAGATCCTTGACCTCTGCCTCTTTCGGCTCTCTAATCTCTATTGTTCTAATCATGGAAACGATTGGAATTGGTTCCCCTTTGGTTCTGATTGCTACTTCTAGCCTCATTCTTGTTCTTTTGATCATCATTATGGCCTCCATAAAATCATCCGCTAGATCTTCCACCATGACCTCTTTCACTATTCTTATTGTCAAACTTCTTTCTCAATTTCTCCTCAACTCTTAGTGAAAACCAGTATGCTTCCTCAATATTGTTCATCCAAACTAGACTCAGCTCATTCTAAATGTTGGGCCTTAACCCATTAAGATAACAGGCTACTTTCTCCTTATCAGCTTCTATATGGTCAGTTCTAATGAGAACTCAGTAGAACTCCTCAATGTACTCTTGAACAAATTTTTCCACTTGCTTCATTCCTTGCATCTTCTTCAATAGATCAAGCTCATAATCCATAGGAATGAATTGTCACTTCATTTTAGATATCATCTAATCCCATCTGGTGATTTTGTCCTTTCCCTTTCTATTTTGTTCCATCTGAACCTCTTGCCACTAGATCTTTGCATGTCCCTTCAATTTTTCATTCACAAACTTGACCCTATATAGATCCTCAATATCTTCATACTCAAAGTACTCCTCTAGCTCATTGATCCAATTGATCAGCTCTTCTGGGTTAAGATTTCCTAAAAATGTGGGAACCTCAAACTTAGTTCTTTTTCCAAGATTGGAGATGGCCCTAAAAAGCCTCTCTTCCTATGGATTTAGAATTGCCTCTATTTTGGTATTTTCTTCTACTTCATTCTCATCCTCACTTTCATCTCTTATGGAAAGATTTATTCCTCTATGCATTTGTTCTTCCAATGGTTGCATTTGTCTTTGGAGGGCTCAAAAACCCTTAGGTGTAACACCTACAACTCTTCCACTATGCTCTCTTCATGGAGGCATTCTCATGCTTCTACTAAAACCTTAGAGAAAATTGCCTCACAATTGGTGATCTGTCTACATGCTCAGCCCAAACCACGGTCTTGGTGTGAACTGCCTCACAGTCAACGATCTATCCACATGCTCAAGAACTCTGGCTCCAATACCACTTGATGTAGGGGACTCCCCTCAATACCATAAACTCATAACAGAAACAAAGAAAAAACAAAAAATGTGAGAACAAAATATGGACAACTTATTATTGTCACAAATGCAAAATTATATAATTCTCAATTGCAATATGCTAACCCAAATGGGCACCTTCATTACAACAATCTCTAAGATAATGCTGCAAACTATCACCCAAATTTGTCCTAGACAATGTTTGGGCTTTTCTTAAATAGGTAGTTCTATGCTGCCTGGGAAGGTTCTAGATGCTCAAACTTAATACCTAAGGCTGACAGCCTTAACAAAACATATAGAGTTGGCCAAATACATTTTTGACAATTATTTTAGAAATTTCAAGTAGCCCAACTTTGAAAGGCCATAACTCACAAACTGTTGCTCTGATTGGCTATTATATCCACTTTTTGGGAATGCCAACTCTTGATCTATAGGCTTGGAACTACACTAGTGCCCTTCTATCAAGTTTTCGGACCTCATCCGGGCACTCTAAGTCCTCCAACGGTGAGCTTGAATATTTTTCTACAAAATTTTCCACTGTAAATCTGTAATAACTTCTCTAATACTAATGCTTGAGAAATGAGATTTTTATGGTAGTTTTAGAACTCTAAAATGAACCTTCTTGTAGAAAATGAGAACATTCTAAGCTCATATGAAAAACTTACTAAAAATAGCAAGTTCCCATAAATAATAACCACCATGTCTACTAGTCCTTATTAAAATAGAAAAGACTAAAAATAAAATATTTTTGGGTGATGCAAGATTTCCCTTACAACCAGGATGCTCCTACATCAGCATCAACTTTTGTAGCTAGTCCTATTATGTCTACTATTGTTTCCATTCCTAGTAAGCAAGAAATTAGTGTAAGGATAGTTGAGACCAAGCCTCAATCGAGAACAAATTTTTTGAGCCAAGGAAAAGAAAAGGAGGAGGAAATAGACCTTGATGAGGATATAGCGATCCCAAATTGGGACATATCCAAACTCAATTCAAATCAAATGCAAATATTTGGTGAATTTCTCCAAAAGAAAGCCAAGTAGCAGAGGCTAAGAGAGGAAAGGGACAAAGAATTCAAAATCATTGAAGATGCCAAGAATATTGTAGCAGAGGCTAGAGGTATAGAAGTTGATTCATCTCAAGCAATTTTGTTTCAGCTAGTAGAGGTAGTCCAGAAGTTCAATGAAGATATAGATGGATAGGAAAAGTTACTGCAAAAGGCAAAGAAGAAATTTGAGAATAAGGTGTTAGAGCACATTCCTCAACAAATTGTCATCTACCAAGTAGAACTCTCTACCATTTTGGGTTCTCTAGAAAATTCTTCTACAAATGTATCATTACTTTTTGGTAAGTTACGCGATGTTTCAAATTTCACTAAGGAAATAAAGGACAAATTTTCCAAGATTGATGAAGACCTCAAGGCAAGTGCTCAATAGTTGCAGCTTGACCTTAGTCAAGCTCTGCTCATTTTAATAAGATCAAAATTTTGATAGATTTATAGGAAGAATTGCTTAAGGAAGAGGCTAGAATCATATCTACATTAGTAGATATTCAAAACATGATTCTCCCTAACATGGATGCACTTCAAAAGCATGTTGCACATTCCAAAATCGTCATCCATGACAACAAATTCTCCATAGAAGACCATATGATTGAGTTGTCAATAGAAGTGTAGATTGCACTACACACATGTAAGGTCTTGTAGGACAATTGGGACAAAATTTTGGCTATCATACTCAAGGTATAATCAAATAGTTTGTCTCATTTTGGCATTAATATGTAAATATATAGAATAAATCTTTGGGATTATTGTCAAAAAGGTGGAGAAGACATAGAAAATATAGGGGAAGAATATATGGAAATGATGAGTTATGGGGGAAAAAGATGTAAGAATTAATGCATAAGTTGTAAAGGAAATGGGGGAGATAGATGTAAATAATGATTCAAAGAAGGATGCATTTAGATGTACAATATACTATATAGGAGCCTTATCATGTACAAAAATATATCTTACAAAACCAATTTTGAAAAATCTCAAAACCAATATACTCTACCGAGCTACAATCACAAGGTGATGGATAAAGGTATTCAAGAAACCTTTTTGAATTTAGTTTTGGCTAATAAGTGTTTTTATCACTAATGCCAAATGGGGATATTGTTGACATATCAGTCAAGTTTGTTATTAGTGACATACACTTATTTAGATTATAAGTATCTACCAAGCTCATTGTATAGTTAATAGTGTTAATCAAGCATTTCAGTTGTTGCCAAGTTCTATAGTTGTCATTGAGTCCTTTGGAAAAATTCTAGTGTTTACCGAGTAGTTACAACTATTGTAAAGATCACTAGTGCAAATTGAGCATCTCAGTGTATGCAAGTTTACAAGTGCAAACCGAGCTATCTAGTGCTTACCAAGTTTGTTGTTGATGTGATGCGAGTCCAGAGTTAACAGAGCTACTCAGTGTTAAACAAGTGACTCAATCTATACCAAGCTCAAGGTGATAGTGTTTACTGAGCTATGCAGTGGTAAACAAGTGATTCATTTTATATGTCAAGTTTCACAATATTCACTGAGTCATCACTGAAGACCAAGTTGAAGACTCCTTAGAAGTGATCAATATGCACTGAGCTTCTATGTCTATTGAGTGCATAATGATGTCAAGCATTGATAGTGGATGTTGAGTATCAAAACCTCACTAAGTTAGTCTTCAGAACCTGAGTGTCTACATTTGTGCTGACTTTGTAATATTTGTGTAAACTTGTATTATGGCTGACTTTGTAATTGTATAATTGGATTGGTATATATGTAATGTATTTTATTACATCCAATGTATGTTTGGAATGTATGGAATAAATAAGGAAGTAATGTGATCATCAAAGAAAAGCAGAAAGTGTGAATTACAAAGGCTACAACAGTATAAGGAGTAGCAAAGATTCATCTATCACAACAAGGTGATTTATACACTTAAAGGAATCTCATTCAACAAACCAAGTTGTAGATTAGAGATCGGCTATTGCTTCATCCTAACAAGTGGATCAGTCAAATCTTTAACAAGGTGGATTTAACAGTCTTATGCAAATCTCTTTACCAAGTGCATACTTCATTGTATGTTTCTAAATCCTTTAACAAGGTGCACCTAGTAGTCCTTATTGCTCCTAAAAGGGCAAATCATCAGAAATGATAAATGTAAGCCTTAACATGCCAACTTTATACCACAGTACTAAAGCTTGTGGGTATCATCTCCACCCCAGTTTTACTTTCTATTTGGAAGGTTTTTCGGTCACCAAACCATTGTGTCAAAGTGTTATGAATGCTTTCATGTTTTCAGTTTCTCATGAATGCAGTTAGATCAGTACTAGATTAATTGATTAATGGATTAAAGTTTTATAAATTTTAGAAGTTACTGACTCACCCCTCCCCTCTCACTAACTTAGCCTTTAGGAATATTTCAAATAATATGTTGTAATGAAATGTGTCGAAAGGGGTCATAGGTTATCCTATGATCCATTTCGACCCATATAAATGATTATAATATGTCCTTAGGGGTCCTAGGATCCCTAACGACATATGTTGTAATGAAATATATCGAAAGGGATCATAGGTTATCCTGTGACCCCTTTCGACCCATATAAATGGTTATAATATGTCCCTAGGGGTCCTAGGAACTCGAGAAACATATGTTGCAATAAAACGTGTTGAAAGGGGTCACAAGTTATCCTATGATCCCTTTTGACCCATATAAATTATTATAATATGACCCTAGGGGTCCTTGGACCCCTAGAGACATGTTGTAATGAAATGTGTTGAAAGGGATCATAGGTTATCCCGTTACCCCTTTTGACCCATATAAATGATTATAATATGTCTCTAGGTGTCCTAGGACCACTAGAGACATATGTTGTAATGAAATGTGTCGAAAAGGGTCATAGGTTATACTAGGACCCCTTTCGACCCATATAAATGATTATAATATGTCCCTAGGGTTCATAGGACCCTAGAGACATATGATGTAATGAAATATGTCTAAAGGGATCATAGGCTATCTTATGACCCCTTTCAACCCATATAAATAATCATGATATGTCTTTAGGGGTCCTAGAACCCCTAGAGACATATGTTGTAATGAAATTTGTTGAAAGGGGTCATAGGTTATCTTATGACCCCTTTCAACCTATATAAATGATTCTAATGTCCTTAGGGGTCTTGGGACCCCTAGTGACATTTGTTGTCATGAAATGTGTCAAAAGGGATCATAGGTTATCCTATGACCCCTTTCAAGTGTCAAAAGGGGTCATAGGTCATCCTATAACCCCTTTTGACCCATATAAATGATTATAATATGTCCCTAGGGGTCATAGAACCCCTAGTGACATATGTTGTAATGAAATGTGTCGAAAGGGGTCATAGGTTATCTTATGACCCCTTTTGACCCATATAAATTATTATAATATGTCCCTAGTCATCCTAGGACCCCTAAAAACATATGTTGTACTGAAATGTGTTGAAATGGGTCATAGGTTATTGTATAACCCCTTTTGTCCCATATAAACAATTATAATATGTCCCCAGGGGTCCTAGGACCCCTAGTGGCATATGTTGTAATAAAATGTGTCGAAAGGGGTCATAGGTCACCCTATCACCCCTTTTGACTCATATAAATGATTATAATATGTCACTAGGTATCCTAGGACCCTTAGAGACATATATTGTAATGAAATGTGTCAAAAGTGGTCATAGGTGATCCTTTGACCCCTTTCAACCCATACAAATGATTACAATATATCCCCAAGGGTCTTGGGACCCCTAAGGACATATGTTGTAATGAAATGTGTCGAAGGGGTCATAGGTTATCCTATGACCCCTTTCGACACATATAAACATTTATAATACGTCTTTAGGGGTCCTAGGACCCCCTGAGACATATATTGTAATGAAATATGTCTAAAGGGTTCATAAATAATCCCATGGCCCTGTTTGACCCATATAAATGATTATACTATGTCCCTAGGCGTCCTAAGAGCCTTAGAGACATATGTTGTAATGAGATGTGTTGAAAGGGCCAATAGATTATCTTATGACCCCTTTTGACCCATATAAATGATTATAATATCTCCCTAGTAGTCTTAGGACCCCTAGTGACATATGTTGTAATAAAATGTATCAAAAGGGGTCATAGGATAACCTATGACCCCTTTTGACCCATATAAACAATTATAATATGTCCATAGGAGTCTTAGAAATTCTAGAAACATATGTTGCTATGAAACGTGTCAAAAGGGGTCACAAGTTATCCTATGACCTCTTTCAACCCATATAAATGATTATAATATGTCCCTAGGGGTCCTAATACCCCTAGAGACATGTTGTAATGAAATGTCTCGAAAGTGGTCATAGGTTTTCAAATGACCCCTTTTAACCCATATAAATGATTATAATATGTCCCTAGGAGTGTTGGGACCCCTAGAAACATATGTTGTAATGAAATATGTCAAAAAGGGTCATAAGTTATCCTATGAATCCTTTCGACCCATATAAGTGATTATAATATGTCCCTAGGAGTCCAAGGACCCCTAGAGACATATGTTGTCATGAAAACATGTTGAAAGGGGTCATAAGGTTATGCTATGACTCCTTTAAATCCATACGAATGATTATAATATGTCCCTAGGGGTCCTAGGACCCCTAGAGACATATGTTTTCATGAAAGATGTTGAAAGGGGTCATAGGTTATCCTATGACCCCTTTTGACCCATATAAATGATTATAATATGTTCATAAGGGTTTGGGGACCCCTAGAGACATATGTTGTAATGAGATGTGTTGAAATGGATCATAGGTTATCCTATTACCCCTTTCAACCCATATAAATGATTATAATATGTCCCTTGGTGTCCTACAACCCCTAGAGACATATGTTGTAATAAAATGTGTTGAAATAGGTCATAGGTTATTCTATAACCCCTTTCAACCCATATAAATGATTATAATATGTTCCTAGGAGTCCTAGGACCCCAAAAGACACATGTCGTCATGAAATATTTTGAAAGGGGTCATAGGATACTCTGTGACCTCACTCAACTCATTTGAATACATGATATATTTTCCTAGTGGTCCTAGGACTCTTAGGAGCATATTTTATAATTTAATGGGTCAAAATATGTCATAGGTTACCCTATGACCCCTTTAAACCCATTTAAACACATTATTTATGTCCCTAGGGGTCCTAGGACCCCTATGAACATATATTGTCATATAATGTACTAAAAGGGATCATGGGGTACTCTATGACCCCTTTCAACTCATTTGAACACGTGATATATTTTCCTAGGGTTTCTAGGACCCCTATCAACATATGTTATCATTTAATGGGTCAAGAGGGGTCATAGGGTTCCCTATGAACCCTTTTGGCCTCTTCAAACACATGATGTATGTTCCTAGGGGACCTACGATCCCTATGGACATACATGATGTGTTATAATTGTTAAAAAGGGGTCATAGGGAATGCCATGACATATTTTGACTGTTACATGACAAAATATGTTCATAGGGTTTGTAGAACCCATAGGGACATACATGTTGTGTTCTAATGGATTAAATGATATCCTATGACCCATTTTAGACCCTTTACATGACAAAATATGTTCTTGTGGGTCCTAAGACCTCTAGGGACAAGAATGTTGTGTTGAAATGGGTTGAAAGGGCTCATATGATAACCTATGACCCATTTCAATCAAGTACATGGAAACTTATGTTCCTAGGGATCCTAGGGTCCCTAGGGATATATATGTTGCATTGCAATGGATAGAAATGGGTAATAAGGTATCCTATGATCCCTTGGGACATACCTCTTATATTCCAATGGGTAGAAAAGGGTCATACAATATTCTGTGACCCCTTTTGACGCATTACATAAGAACATATGTTGTTAGGGGTCCTAGGACCCTTATCATCATGTGTGTTGTGCTCCAATGGGTCAAATTTTGACCCATTACATGATAACATATGTTCCTAGGGGTCTTAATATCCTAGGGCCATACTTCTTGTGTTCCAATCAGACAACATATGTTATCATGTTATTTTGACCCCTTTGATTTTGGTAAATAAAAAATCAATATTTATCTTAAAAATTTGTCCCCAGTCCCTTTACATTTGAATTTGGCGCCATAATTTGGGAAAATAGATCAGGTACCCATTCTCAAATCGGATACATGTTCCCAAATTGGGTACCCATTCTCAAATTGGATATCTATTCTCAAATCGGATACCTGATCAGAAAGGTATTGCATTTTTGGTTTGGTACCAGGATGGGTGGGAAAAAAGTCAAAGTGCATCTTGAAACACTTTTAGGCTTTTCGAAACTACATGTTTTTCACATCGCCACTTTTTGGCACACCATGATCCTGCACATACCCCTTAACTATCTCTATCATATCAACTTTTACTTCTTGTAGTTTTGCCTTTTTGAGTTCTACAATATTTATTAGTTTCTCTATTCTTCTTTCTTCCAACTTCTTCTCAACTGGATCTTCAATGATTCCTAGTTCATCTTTGACATTGTCAGCTAAGGTAGTAAGTTAACTGATTAAATCTATTTCTGGATCATATGTTGCATCATAGGCTAATTTTCAATTATATCTATGGTTACTACTAGTGTGCTATCCCTTTACTACTTATTTCTCACTATATTGAGCTTCTTGCACCTCTTTAGAAATTTTATATATTCTTTGATCTCATCTAGATCTGTGTCTCTTTTCATTGGCTTCTTCTTAGAAATGATGACATCTAGAGTTTTATTTTCCTCCTTTGTATCTATGTCATTTTTAAAGAATTATCCTTCATCTTTTGAGCTAGAAGATATTGAGGATGATGATGATGAATATTTCATCATATTATAACTTCTTCATCTATCTTCCTTACGTGTTTTCCTTACATAGTTTGTCTCTTTCTCTTATGTCCAAGTGTCTTACTTTCTAACACCTTGGATCTATAAGATATTGACCCTATCGTTTTTGTCTCTATCTCCTCTTGTTGTACTTCTTCTACTTCAAGATAATATTTATCTTTTTTTGCTGAGAACTATGACACTTTCTCCAGTTATGGATATGTTTCTTCTGGGGGTTCCTTGTCTTGTATTTGTATAAGCTCAAACATTTTCTCTTTTTCTTATTTATCCTTATCTAGGCTAGATTTAACTATAATAATTGAAACTATGATTGTCTCATTGATCTATTGATGATTCATATCTTCTAGTGACTTTAATTTTAGTGACACGTGCATTGTCATGTATGACCAATGGAGTCTTTTCATAGTTTTCATTATTCATAGTTTGATTTACTGACACATTCTCTTGCAATTTTAGTTCCATAGACTCTTCTTGAGTTTCTTCTATATCTTTTGCATGCTTTCGATTTGTGTCTCCTCCTCCCTTTAAAGATGAGGTGGTTCATTTTCTTCCTTTTGCCTTACACATGCCTTCCTTAGGTCTTTCACTTTGTTCTTCAACCCTCTATTTCACTTTATCTATTTGTTTGCTTCTTGAGCTAGATGGTTCCTTGGTGCTTCCTTGTGGTTGATTTTTTTCAACATACATGTCTATTACATGAGTAATTTCTTGCCAATATTGAGATATAATTGTGTGTACTTGATTGATACAACTATTTATGATATCAATTGTTTCCTTGGTAGTACAAAACTTGCTTTTGTATACTTGTACCCATATCCTTTTGTGTGTTTATTTCATATTTGGTCTCATTTTGGACAGGGAATTGTATACCATTTTTCCAAAATTTTGTATACCCATGCTCTATTTTTTATTATCTTTCTCAGCTCTTTGGGTATCCATACTCCTACATCTTCTGGTTTCCCACAAGTTTTTGTCATACTTGTAACTACTACCTTATGGATTTTTTCTTATTATGCTTAAAAACCTTAGAAAATCTATTCTTCAATATGGAGTAATTATGCTTCATAACAATTATCTCTACAATTTAATCAATAGAGAGTGGTTTCAAATTATTCTTACCACTCTTTGAATTCATTGCTACCTCATTTATGTTTTTTGCCTTTGCAACTTAGATGTCTATCTTAGTCTCTACTAAGTCTTTATTTGGTTGAGCTAGTGGTGATCATGTCTTGTCCACCTGTTCTTTATACTTGTGTGGGAACTCCTTGTGAGTTCGGCTTCCATTTCCTTAGTACTCATTACCTTGTCTAGTGCACTCTTGAATGGCTTTGAGACTTCACTTCTCGTTACCCTTTGAGGGGTTCTTTCCTTGGTTTTCTTCTTTTCTCTTAAAATTTTGTTTATTATTTATGAATAGGCTCCCTTTCTTCCATTGTTAATAACCATTGTAGGAATGACTTCTCTTCTTCTTCTTCTCTAACCTTATATTTGAAAGGTGTCAGCCAATGGGTTCATGGTTGAACTACACAAACGATGGACTTATCTTTGCATATAAGAAAATATATGTTATTATTATAATTTTCCTCTAAAATTATGGGAATCCTTTCTCACTAATGCATTTCCTTTTTAAAATCCTTGAAATAATCCCATAACATGGAATTTCCTTTACCTTGCAATTTCCTATGAAATCCACTTATCTACATGGTTACAGGTTTATCTTCTCTCCACTTGCATAGTGGGGATCCTAGGAATTGTCCTCTAAGATAGAAAAATATGGAAACTAATATAGATCCAAATTTTAGGATTTGACATTTATGATCATTCATGATTTTACCTATGTTCTCCATCATATGTCGATGCATGTATCCTCATAGGCCATTCAATGAACTATTGTAAATGGCTTGAAATGCTCTATAGAAGATGTTACTAGGGATTTGGTTTTTCATTTTGGAGTGACACAATTTATATCATATTACCATGGCTGCAAAACTTATCTTTGGGTCTTGAATTTCATCAATTGTGCATCCTATTGCATCTTGATTTAGTCTCCCTTTTATGATTGTAGCTTCTTGTTCTCCTAATACAATGTTCATGGATAAGTCAATCCCATTTGTACTAAATCCAATCACTCTTTATATTAAGGCCTTTGTAATCTTATAGGGATAGTCTAGCCATATGTACTATTTGTTGACTCATCTTGAGCAAAATCTTATGTATTCTTCATGGAATAAGTTAGGCGTTTCTACTACTCTTCTTAGGATAGAATTCTCCAACCCCTTGTATTCATCTTTTAGAACTCCTGATCTATATAACTCACATATTGCCTTATCACCTAGTTCTTGTACCTCAACTTCTATGTATTCACTTACATCCTCTATAAGAAAAAAAATCATCATGCAAAGATGAAAATACTACTCATTATTCCACATCATTTCCTTTTAATATTATGGCCTCATAATTAGGATGATCACCTTTTCTAATGTCAATTAGATTATTTTCCACCATTGTGCTCATACTTCCTTCTTGACTTTCTACGGGATTGGGAAGTGCAAAATTCATTTTGTGAATTTCTTTTGGATCACTTATAGTTCTTCACAATTTTTCTCAGAGAGCTAGGGTTTCATAATCTTGAAAGCACAAGTGATTTCAATCTTGCAAAGAAACAAATGACTTGCAATGCACCTATTTATGTCATGGAATTATTATGTTAGGGTTAAAATGGTTAGAAAATACTTCACCTACCACTAGTCATAAATCATTAATGCCTTTCATTTTCTTTACAATAGTCAACTTTCATCATTTTTTCTATGATCAACATATTGTGCTTGATTGATGGTGAAATATTAACTTTTTTGGCATCATTTCTCTTCAGCTCATGACTTAATGATTTAGACAAGGGGACTAAGTAAGAGATTTAATCTTTTCTTTTCTAACCTCTTTAAGATTGATGATCTTGGTTAGTTAGGTCTCGCCAATGACTCGTGAGATTTTGAAATCATCAAGTTCAACTACCTCTACCACTTTGCTCGCCTTTGTCCATGTCTTGGTAAACTCCTTCTCATGTTGCTCCACCTTTTTTCTCTTTTCATTTCCTAAAGGAGACTTTCTATTTGGTCATGTACCACTTTTGCAATCTCTTGAAAGATGACCAATCTTATGGCAATTATAACCCATCACTCTAGTGCCTTTCCGTGGTCCAGTGTTGCTCCTTTAATTCATCCTCATCTTGCAGTGTGTTGCTAGATGTCCATCATTCCCACAAGTTGTACAAATCAGTGTAGTAGACCAAAGCTTGTTTTGATATGTTACATTCATGACTATGTTTGTCATTGATGTCAACATAGCATTGTTTCTATGAAGACTAGCAGTGTAGCAAACAGAGAATGAGGTCATACAAATTGTGTATTGATGATTAGGTCAAGCACAGTTAAGGATATATTCTACGATGTATCTTGATGAAGTGGCTAAGTGCTCATGGAGAAAGTCAAAGACATGCAAAAGATATCCAAGATTTATAGAGGATGGTATATGGATAGAGTACTTGAGAAACCATTTTTGATGTTTGGATTGTATCTCCTAATAGAGATAGAATCTTAATGTGCAAAGTTGGACTAGAAGTATGCAAGGACATAGGTCACACATGTGAGAAGTTGTAAAGATTGTGAGTTGAAACTATTATGTAATTGTAAATTAATTATTTATCTTAAAGAGGACCTAATATAATTAATTTGGAAAGCCTCAAAGCTGGCTCAAGGAATTATTTTGAGGATGTGGTATATAGGAAGGTTATTTTCCTCTTAATGAAAGATGTAAGCAAACATTCAAGTGAGTGATATGCAAAGTATTTGGTAAATGTGAATAAGTGGTCCAATGGATTATTGGATGTGAAGTTGATATGGTATCAAGATTAGAAGAGGTTTGGTCCAGTCAAGAGCATAGAGAAGGAGTTGAGATTATTTCATTTCTATTATTCTGCAAGAAATAATACAAAGATCAGTTGGGCAGTGCGTTTGGTGGTCTTGCCCCTAAAGTTGTTTGGGTAGTGGGTCCTTCTGCCTTCTACGACTCCTAATAGGGATTCAAAGTCTCCTAACATGTATTGATATGTACTAATGTATTTCATTGGATCCTAACAGAGTCAATCCTCTTACAAGGAACATTTATAAATTAGTACATCATTTTGTGGGTACCATCTCCATTGGGGTTTTCCCTCTGATCAAGGGTTTCCCTAGCTAACATATCTGGTGTTATTGTGTATGTATATCTTCTTATTGTTGTTGATTACATTGTTCACATGCTTAAGGGTTAATAAGGTTGATTAATGTTTTAATAGTTGGATAATTGATTCACACCACCTCTTAGTTATCTTGGTGGACGTTACTTTCTAACAAAACTATCTTATCATTAATTTTTGTTTGTTTAGATATGCTTATAGTTACATGTGTTCATAAAGTTTCACCTTATAAAGAACACACACAAAAGATGAAATTATGTAATCAAATCCTTGCATAGTTCATTTAGAATAATTTTTTTTTACATGCCCATAGTTGTGAGTGATACATCCTTTAACATACATAATGACTCAAAGGTTCATGTGCACCTCAACATAAGAAAAAAATGAATTGGCAAAATTCACACATCCCTATCATTTCAAATTTTAACTTTTCCTCTTTTTAAAGAAAAATAGAGCTTTTACATTCATAAATTCATTTTAGCTACTCGATACCGGAGCACAAGCCCATAGGTTGCACCATTTCGAAAAAGAGCCAAAGATAGAGGAATACGCATTCCAACAAATTTGTCCAAGCATGATCTTTGCCTCAACCCTCAATTCAATGTCATAGCCTAACACTCGACAAGACTTAACCCCTAGTGGACTCATTAAGAATCTTTCATCTTTACCATTAGAATAGAGACCATTAACATTTTGCCAATTTTAACAAAAACATATTTTATAACACCTTAAAATAATATAATCTTTTATAAAGTTAAGCTTCTTATCTTTTAATATTATTATTTTTTTTAAAATGATTTATTTTTAGACCTTTTATACACCTAGGGGAGACGACCCAATAACTGCCTAGACTAACTTTACACACGTACAAATCCTAATTCGTACATCAAAATTTGTTGGTATTTTTCGATAAACCTCTATGGGTGAATGATGAACTTAAAACTAACATTTTGACTTTTCCACATTTATAGAGCTCTCTAAGGACTCTTAGAGTGTGAGGTGCTCTAAAAGTGCTATTTTAAAATGTTCACTTGAAACCTATTATAATCACCCCCAATACACGTTCACCAAAAAAATAGTACTTTTTGCACAAATGGACCAATCAACAACCAAGAAAGCTAAAAGATGATCAACTGTTATTGTGCTTGGCTATTAGTACATGTGCTATAATTTTTGTTGGCATTTTATAAGTGATAAACTGGGGGATCTTTAACAATAAATGTAGCGATCATTGGAATGTGGGCAACTACTCTCATCTGCCCTATATTACTTCTCCCTTATCCTCTTGTTCAAAAAGATAAACAATGCTCCTATTCACTTATTAGAGTACATTCCTCCTACTCACTTATTTGTTACTCCAATGTTCACGATTACACCCATGCAAGTGTTTCTTCGATGAACTACCGTAGATGAGTAAAGAGCTCAAAGCTAACCTTTCGACTTTCCTGAATTTGCGAAACTCTTTATAAAACTCGTAAAGTGAAGGTGGTCTAAAAGTGTCAGTTTATAATGTTTGCCCAAACCGTGCCTCTAAATAGCGGCTCACCCAAAATATAGTACTTTTTGTACAAATAGACTAATTTGTTATGGACCAATTAACAAACAAGAAAACTAAAAAAACTAAAAAAAACTAAAAAAATATGGCTATTAGTACATTTGGGATCATAAAGTAACGATGGACATGGCAAGAATACAAAAAAGGGTAACAACTCACTCGTTTCCATTTAGGAGTCCTATTCACTTATTTGTTACTCCAACGTGCACCCATGGAGACGTTTCTTTTTTACTTGGAATTTCATGGTTGTGAAATCATCCCCAATATTATCAATTCGTCCCACCCAAATTAAAAATTAAAATTTCAAATTTAATATATTTTCCACTGTTTATATTGTCATCTAGATGCAACTAAATACTTGCGTGTGATATTTTCGTGCGTCCTTACATTCATACTTATCGTACAGATATCATTAAAGAGAAAAGAAGTCGTGGTTATCTACCCATTTTACTAATCCTTTGAAAAAACATCAACCTATGCACGATTTAGCCTTATAACTACCTGTATGCCAATAGCGTGTTCAAATTCAAGGAATAAATCAAGACAGTTTTCGAAAAATGGGCAAAAACCAATCTAATATCAATTCTTGACGATCTTAAAATTTACTTTGTTGACGCCTAAAATTGAAAAAGCAGAGCAGGCACAGAACAATTTTCATGAAACAGAGTAAAGAACAGGGGAAGTCGTTTTCAAGCTGAATCCAATTTTCCTTATAATTATCACTGAGAATTGATTTGTTCGTCCATCAGATCTGCCAAAAACCTTGATGTAGTTATCACATGACATTGTAATACCATTTTATTAAATAGTTACTCCTTACATTGAAAGAAAGTTAATTACAAATTTAGACTTCTGAGAAAACATCTAAGAGCGTGATAGTTACATCATATTGAACCTTTGTAGCAAATGACACCATGTAACATTCATGTAGAAAACAAATCTAATAGAGCTTCCCAAAATGGTGTCTCTGTACATGATATTACAAAGTCCAAGGCTCCATGAAACCATTAAAACTGGACTTGAATTCTTACATCATCTGATTGGTTTCATTGAATGCAAACTCTTCAGCACCTTCCATTAAAACTTGAAAGATCTTAAAAAACTGTATTTCTTGCCAAAATCAGACTGCCCACATAGAAATGTTTTGTTTATGATTTTGTGAATTTAGGCAGGCTATTCAGCTGATATTGCCCTGTTTATACCAAGCGGTGACCGGCAGCTTGGCTTAGCATTACCATTCATGATAAACATGGTATCATTCATCATTCTCAAACATGGTGAGAAGTTTCTCGCCCCTTTGCTAGGATTCCTCACCTCCTCTGCAATATGATGTTCTTCTTCCTTTATTTTCACCACCTGGATATGAAGCCCTGGCCTTAAATTACCACCACAACTTATATACAAACCATCCATACTTGAACAAAATTGAGCCTCAACTTGTTTGATGAATGCGAGAAAACAAGAAACGGCGAGATATATTGCAAAATGATGGAAAACAGAATGCCCATCAATGGAGGATAAATTGTATATATAATGGGGGTTTGGCGGTGGGAAAGCCATTTTAATCTTAAAATTGAAAAATCCTGCCTTTTAAAGATATTTTGACATTGCAGCAACAACGTGGCATTTGTAGGAAAGTAGGTTAATAAGATATTCTAGGTTGGTATTCACGAGAATTAATTTGTTGCCGACAGTTCCTCTCCACCTCAGAGTGCCAATGTTGTTAGGACACAGCAAGATGCTCGGATGGCTTTATGGATAAACATCTGAAACGAAAAAATGACTTTATGAATTTTTATTTTAACAAATGTGTTTAAACATTAAATAGCTTGATATATTAATAATAAATATTATATATACACTGCGACGCGATGTTTATTAGTTTTTTTCTAATGAAACGTTACTTATATCTACTTTGACTGATTACTTGTCGTAATTGTTTCATTAGCAATAAGTGCGGTGTTTCCAACGGAAAATGTGAAAGTTGACCATAATGATAGTTTGTTTCAAGTTGGGCATGGACACTTATCTCTATTAAGTGTATGACCAAATAATCCTACACTTAAGTTGGTATAAACTAACATACAAGTGCCACATAGTACTTGCATTTAGTTTTTATATAAATATAATTTTAATTTAATAAGTTTATTATAGTTTATAAAATATTTTAATTAATAAAATTATTAATTAATAAAACTATTAAATAATTATAATTTTTTTATAATGATATTAAACATAATTTAAATTTAAATTTTATTTATAAATATAATTATTAATATATATTTTCTATTGTATATTAATTAGAAATATATTAAAATATGAAAATAATAATATATAATAATATTTCTTAAACTATTATATAATATACGATCTTTTAGTATTTTTAATTGAATGACAAATATTATATTATTAGAAAATATAATATTAAAATATAAAAAATTTAAATCAAATTATTTACATTAAAAAATATTAAACATTAATGAATCATATCCATCTTAATAAAAGCTAACTTTTAAAATTTATTAGTTTTACAATCCACAAATTTTTTTTTAAAATCAATTAATTTTTAAGTCAAAAAAACAAAAAATTTAATCATTAGTGAAAACATAAAATCTAAAAAGAATAAGAAGTACTGTTAACCTATAGACAAGTACTAATAATAATAATAATAACAACACTCTACCTTATCTTATGATACTAATTAAAAAATCAAATAATCATATTTCCAAATGATTGTACTATTATTATTACAATAGTCCATGAAAGAATAAAAAAACGTTTTTAAAATTTAGAGTTTAGAATTTGATGGGACACGCACAATTAATATTCTGGCTTGGTAGCCTTAATTCAAAAGTGGTTGATAGCATTTAGGGCCACGTATAAGGACTAGAAAATGTAGATTATGAGCACATTGTTAGGGAGAAAGACGTGTTAAGCTTGGGTTTTGTTGGAAGAAACATGTGCATTATGTATATGTTGACTATTTGAGAAATGGGGCCTCTCTTTTTCTGACATGCAATGATTCGACATATTTGCTTTTGGATTTCCTCTTTTTCTCTTTAAAAGAAGTGGGTGGAGCCATCGTGAAGCTGGTCGAATGACAAATGTATTACGTTTCCTCCCTTCAAAGGCGAGCTATGAAATTGTTGGCTTTCTCACGTTGGTTGTTTTCATGTCAAATCAAAATTAAAGTGTGGAATGAAGACCGTGCTTAATAATATTAATGTGATGTTGAATGAAGACCGTGCTTAATGTTAATGTGACGTGGAATCTTCATGCTATTGGTTAGTTGTAGATTTCATTTTCATGTGGTGAGGGGCTGAGTAGAATTTGGACCTTACTCACTGATGAGTGCCTAAATATAACAAGAGCTCTTTGCGACCAGGCGTCCCTTTCTTTTGGAATCATGGTGGAAATTGTAGTTGTCAGCATGTGCTTAGAGAGGAAATCATCTTGGAATATTTATGTGTGAGAAATAATGTGTTCTAGTGTGTCATGATTGTAAATGGATTAGTTTTAGATACAAGTTTGTAGTGTTTTCTATATTTCATGACAACGCAAATTATGTATTCATTTGTGCAATAAAATTTGATAAAAGATTCTAAAGATTCTAAAGATTTTTATAACTTTTTTTATTTGAATCTAAACATTTATAAATTTTCGTAGGATTGAGATTCAATGTACTTCAGAGAAACCTCTAATTTTGTCTTGGTGCAAATCAATATGAAAGAAAATGCTTTGTGGAATGAGTTTCTTTGTAGCTTCTACCTGTCATAATTAGCTCTCACCTTATTTATGTTCCAACATTTCACACTGGGTCAATTCTTTGTTAGACATCAATGTTTTCACTATGCAATTTAACATTTCTATTATGCTTTTGATTATGTTATTTTCTTATTCACTGTGCAATTTAGAATTTCAATTATATGCTTCTGATTATGTTATTTTCTTAGCTCCTTTTATGCTTCATCTCTTTCCTCTTAATGGAGATTTTCTTTGTCATTCTATTTTCTCTATAATGGCAATCTCTACTTTTATCTTCATGATTATCTAGCACAATTATTATCTTTATTAGTTCTTAATGACTGGAATTAAAATGAAAATTTCAATCTTAATCTAAAATTGTCAAAAGTGATTGTTTCCATTTTATTTGGTCATCTTTCCTTTTTCTCTAAGAAAAAATAGGTCAATATTGTGCATGGTAGGGAGACGTGACAATTGAATATTTTGACAATATAAAACTCTAGATACTTGTTTTCATGGGTCATTAATTGGGTTCCTAGTTCCACACAAGAGCAAATCCCTTCTAGATCTATTTAATCTCCTGCACAAAAATCTTCATAATTAATAAATAATCTAATAAATTAACTTAGTAGGAGCAATCCTAGAAAACTGAAACTTTAATGAATTATTCTATGATTAAAGAAAATACATCTCTTGATTGAATATTCTAAGAATCATACGATTCGTATGAATGTATTATATTTGTTGTATTATTCTATCTACCACATGAATCTCTACCATTCGAATACAAAATCTCACAAAAGATATATTAGACACATACCAACTCTGAAACCATATATTTTTTGGTTTAAAACAATACTACTCTACTAGAAGTATATTTTTTGGTTTAAAACAATACTAGTCTACTAGAAAGTTATTGTTTGCTTGCTTAGAATGAGACTCATACCTTTCTACCATTTGAGCCACAAGCTCAGGCTTCTCAACATGATATTGAACACCAATTTCAACCTTGGTCATATTATAGTAGTTCCAATGAGCTTGTCATCATCGACTCTAAGAAAAATAGAGCAACTAAAAGAAGCAATGACTAAAAGACTTGATTCTTGGCCATTTTGGTTGAAAAAAAACTTGCAAATGGCTATCTGATATGTTGATAATTCAACCTCTCTCATATAGAATTTTTCCCAATATTGTTACATTCAAGTTATCCTAAATATCATGGTAGTTTACTATTTCTATAGTCTAAACACGATACCCTAGAAATCAATTGTTGCATGGAAACTAAGTATTTAGGTTTTTCTTAAGTGTATTTTTCAGTATGCAACAATAAAACATTCTGAAACTTGTCTTCAAAGCATCCCTTGCATGATAAGGTCAACTTAGAAAATTAGCATTACAGCGTGATTCAACTTGTTTATAATTTTGAAACCATAAACAACATGAACTTGGACCTGGATTCATATTCTAAAAGAGAGACTATATATATATATATATAAAGTTATAGTAACCTTATTCACACAAAATAACTTGATAATTACTTGTTATAAAAGAGTACATTGATGCACTGGGATAACCAGAAAGACTGGTAATCGAAGTCAACTAAATCCAATGTGAGAAGATGCTTACTAAAAGCTTGGCACATGGTAGTAATCAATTTTTACTGCAAAATTCTTTGCTAGTGAATTCATCCATCTTCCTAATCATCTGTGAAGGGTCAGACGTGGAGATTAAAGAATCTTTTAGACCCTTTTTTGGTTTGATTAAAGAAAGGTAGAACATAATTTTTGTCATGGTTTCTTCTTTCATAGGAGGCATTTATGGGTATCTAGTGTAAAAACATATTATATATATATATGTGTGTGTGTGTGTGTGTGTGTGTGTGTGTGTGTGTGTGTGTATGTGTGTGTGTGTGTGTGTGTGTGTGTGTGTGTGTGTGTGTGTGTGTGTGTATATGTGTATATATATATGTGTATATATATATGTGTATATATATATATACACACATATATATACATACATATATATATGTGTGTATATACATATATATATGTATGTATACATATATGTATATATATGTATATATACATATATACATATATGTATATATATGTATATATACATATATGTATATATATGTATGTATATATATATACATATATGTATATATATGTATGTATATATATATACATATAGGTATATATATATATATATATACATATATATACATATATATATATATATACATATATATACATATATACATATATATATATATATATATATATATATATACATATATATATATATATATATATATATATATATATATACATATATATATATATATATATATATATATATATATATGTATATATATATATATATATGTATATATATATATGTATATATGTATATATATATATGTATATATGTATATATATGTATATATATATATATATGTATATATATATATATATATATATATATGTACATACGTATAGTTTTAAAATTCTATTATCTACTTTGTCTTCAATCTTATAGTGGATTGTCTCCATAGGAATTTGGAGTGGTTATATGTAAAGAACAAAATATCTACTAAATGACAACTTTGAGTGGAATTTGGAAGGCTAGTATACTTCATAGATACAACCTTTGCCTACAACATTTTGAAGCATCTCTATTTAATCCATAGGTAGATAGATATCATAGATATGAGTATATCATTTTTTTGTTTAGATCATGTGTCTTATTCTAGATCACCTTCTATATTATTGCCGGTGAATGCAGATGCAGGGTGCCCTTTCAACTATTGCGCAATAATATGAAAGGGGCCTTGCATCATTAGGCCCCGTCCCTTTCGAATTATTGCTAGTTCATGCAGGTGCAAAGCTTCTCACTATGGCATGTAAGGGCCCCTGTAGCTGATGGGTTGTGCTTATTGGAATTGTTGACTCTAATATTTGAGTGTTGATTAGACATAAATCATTGATTAGATAACTAGTTTCTTTAATGTTGAATATTGAAGGTTGTAAATTTGACTCATATTATTGATGTCTCATTATCATACATCATTACTGCAGTGACATTGTTAATGATTTGTATCACCATTTATATTTTAAGGTAGTATAATTCTTGTTCAAGAAATACATTGTGGCACTAAAGATAAAACGATTTTAACTATTTCTTATGGTGACTATATCTATTTATATTGCTCCGTGAGATTAAGAACTATCTTTATTTTCAATTTTGCTAAATAAACCATATAATTTCTGGAACTCTTCTCTAATTCTCTTAGCTCAAATATGACCTACGTGTTAGGATAAACAATGGACATAAATAAAAACTGCATGCAAATATAACCAATAACAGAAAATAATAGATCACACAGAAAAGAACACAAGACACCAAGATTTAATGTGGTTCACCCAAACCCTGGGCTACATCCACCAAACAATAAGTCTGATCTTATTACAATCCAGTGACTACAACCTGATTACAATCCATAATCCCTTACAGCTCAATACCACTGCAAGAAGCAATTTCACATCACAACATAATGAAAATACCCAACCCTAAACCCTTTATACAAGTATTAAACTGCTTTAGGGTTATAACATGTTAGCCATAAATTAGCCATAACTTTAGTGGTGAATCTACGAATAGTACCCAAATTTTTTTTTTGGGTCGATACTCTAAACCCCACAAAATTATGGAGTATGTACAGTACTTTCTTGATCAGTCACCACAATCTAACAATCTCCCACTTGGGGATTGATTAGGCTCCACACTAAACAACAATCTCCCACTTCGAGACTGATCCTATAGCAATACCACTACCACATGGGGCTCCCACTGGATCAAACCACCCTGGACTCTGCTATTCTTTTATTCATGTTCAGTCTAAAAGACCAACCAAAGCTGAAGAGGAGTTCAGCTTCTCCCTTGTTACAACCTTGATCAACATATATGTTGGATTGTCATTTGTATGCTTTAACTTTCCATCCTTCAAAATTGACCGAATGAAATGGTACCGCAACTGTATGTGTTTGGTCTTAGAATGCAGAGTTGAATTCTTGGCAAGATGAATGGAACTCTGACTATCTGTGAACAAATAATTATCCTTATGAGGATTTCCCAATTCTTCCAAGAAGAACTAAAGCCATATCATCTGCTTGGCTGCCTCTGTAGCAACAATATACTCTGCCTCTGTAGTGGATAGAGCATTAATCTTCTGTAACCTAGAAACCCAGCTCACGACTGCCCCACCAGAAGTAAAGACATAACCTGTAGTAGTCCGCCTGGTATCAATATCTCCTGCCAAATCTGAGTCAACATAGCCCTGTAAATCAGTAGTAGAGCCCCCAAAGTGTAAACACTTATTGGATGTTCCTCTCAAATATCTAAGAATCCACTTGACAACATTCCAATGCTCAATCCTGGAGGACTCATATACTTGCTAACGACTCCCAATACATGGGTAATATCTAGCCTAGTGCATACCATAGCATACATCAAGCTTCCTATAGCTAAAGCATAGGGTACCTTGGACATCTTATCCTCCTCTTCTTGTGTCTTAGGACACACCTCCTTAGTAAATTTCAAATGACTAGGTAAAGGTGTGCTGAAAACTTTAGCATTCTCCATAGAGAAATGTTGCAACACCTTCTCAACATAATTAGCCTGAGATAACACCAATGTTCTGTTCTTCCTATCTTTGCAAATCTTCATACCAAGGATTTGTTTTGCTGCCCCCAAATCCTTCATAGAAAATGCATGTGCTAACTGGCATTTCAACCCCTTAATATGATCCATGTTAGACCTAGCTACAAGCATATCATCAACATATAAACATAAAATAATGTAGCTATCATCATCCAACCTCTTAAAATAAACACAATAATGTGAATGACACCTGTTATAGTCATGCTCATGCATAAACTTGTCAAATTTTAGATACCATTGCCGAGGTGCTTGCTTCAAACCATATAAACTTTTCTTCAATTTGCACACTAAGTTCTCTTTACCTTTGACCTCAAATCCCTGTGGTTGAGCCATATATATTTCTTCATCCAAATTACCATGAAGAAAAGCTATTTTAACATCCAGCTGCTCTAAATGCAAATCTTCAGTAGCCACAAGACTTAAAACAATACAAATAGAAGTCATTTTAACAACAGGAGAAAATATCTCATCAAAATCAATTCCCTTTTTCTATGCAAATCCTTTTACAACTAACCTGGCCTTAAATCTTTGCTTACCTCCTTCCTCTTCTTTCAACCTATAAACCCACTTATTCTGTAAAGCCTTTTTACTTGCAGGCAACTTGCACAAATCCCATGTCTTATTCTTTAGCAAAGAGTCCATTTCATCTTTCATTGCAGACTCCCACTAAATTTTAGTATCCACCCGCAGAGCTTCATCATAACTTTTAGGTTCACCAAAATCAGTAAGTAAAATAGAATACAAAGAGGGAGAAAATCTTTGTGGAGGTCTAATTTGCCTCGTTGACTGTCTAACATTCACTGGTGTGTGTGTTATTTGTTGTTGCAATTGTTGCACATCATGAGGAATGGCTGGAACATCAGCTTTTGGAGTATCATCCAGCACTACATAATCATCTTCTTTCTTCTCATGTTGTTGCAATGGATCTTTGTACAACACTTTCTCATTGAATATGACATCCTAACTTCTAACAATTTTATGATTTTCAAAATTCCAAAGCCTATAACCAAATTCATTAATGCCATATCTAACAAAGGCACATTTCTTTGATTTAGCTTCTAGCTTGGTTCTATTTTCAGAGTCTATATGAGAAAAAGCTTCACAACCCAAGGTCTTGAGAAAAGAATAACTCACCTTCTTACCAGTCCATGCCTCCTCTAGAATAAGATAGCCCAAAGGAGTAGAAGGACCTCTATTAATCAAATATACTACAGTATTGACAGCCTTCGCCCACATGTGTAAGGGCAACCCAACATGCAACCTCATACTCCTTGCGTGCTCCATTATAGTCCTGTTCATGCGTTCAACCACTCCATTTTCCTGCGGAGTCCTTGGAATAGTTTTTTGTCTACGAATACCATTAGTGGAGCAATAATCTTCAAATTCATGACTGCAATACTCACCACCATTATCAGATCTGAGACATTTTAATTTCTTACTAGTCTCATTTTCAACCAAGCATTTCCATTTCTTAAAAGTTTGAAATACATCAGATTTCTGTCTAAGGAAATAAACCCATACTTTTCTAGTTGCATCATCAATAAATGTAACATAATAATGAGAGACACCAAGGGAAGATACCTGAGCTGGTCCCCATACATCTGTATGCACAAGCTCTAATTTCTCCTTTTTATTTTCCTTTCCAGTCATTACAAAACTCACTCTCTTTTGTTTTCCATACACACAACTTTCACAAAAATCCATATTAACACATTTCAGACCTGGTAAAACTTTCTTTGAATGAAGTACTTTCATACCTTTCTCACTCATGTGCCCAAGTCTGTTGTGCCACAGTGTTATATCAGAATCTAAAGCAGCTATTTGTTCTCCCTGCTCAACTGCAACAATTGTTCCCAAACATTCATTTTTCTCTAAAACAATCAAAGTAGAAGGTACAATATGACTTATACAAAGATATAAGGTGTCTACTTTCACACCTTTTTCTACTAGAAGGGAACCTTTTGAAACCTTCCAATTTTTATTATTAAAAGTAACTACACAACCCTCATCACCAAGTTGCTCCGCTAAAATTAAATTCCTACTAAGCTTTGGAACATGTCTTACCTCATGTAGTAGCCAATGATTTCCATTCTGCAACTTAATCTTAATTTTCCCCTTTCCAACAATTTGACAAGGTTCATTATCTCCCAAATAAACAAGCCCAAAATCCCCTTGGACATAATCAATAAAATAACCTCTATGAGGTGTAGCATGAAATGAAGCACTAGAATCTAAAACCCATGAATCATCAACACTTTCTAAAGACAGAAGCAAAGCATCCTCTTTGGATTTTTTACTTACCACATTTGCCTCCTTATCTCCATCTGATTTATCTCCTTCATTTTTCTTTCAATTCCAACAATCTTTCTTTTTATGACCTGGTTTGTTGCAGTACCAATAGTCGTTTGGTCCTCTCGATTGAGACCTAGATTCTCATTTGACTTTCCTCTTGATTTCCCATGTTTTCTAGAGTTATTTCCTCTCTCAGTTGTTCTGTCCTTGCTTTGTGCATTCAAAGCACTTCCTGATGTAGATCCACCTGAGGATTTCCTACGAGTTTCCTCACTCAAAATAATACCAATCACATCTTCACATTTTAGGGTACTAGATCGAGGAAGAAAATTACTCACCACCATTACCAAGCCATTTCAGCTTTCAAGAAAAGAACACAAAATCAAGAGAGCCCTAATTTCTTCATCAAAATTGATACCCATAGAAGATAATTGACTAGTAATAGTATTAAACTCATTTAAATGATCTACAACAGATCCAACTTCTACCATTTTCATATTAAATAAATGCTTCATGAGAAATACCTTGTTTGAAGTGGACGGCTTTTCATATAGTGTCACTAGGGTTTTCATCAACTCTTCTGTCATCTTTGCTTTTGTAATATTAAATGCCACTAATGGTGCCAGGCATAACCGAATGCTTCCAAGTGCCTTTTTGTCTAAAAGATCCCATTCAACATCTAACATAGATCCCTGATTCTTGGCTTTGCCTTCCAATAGCTTCCATAAATCCTTCTGATAAAGATAATCTTCCATTTGCATCTTCTATAACTGGAAGTTCTACTCATTAAACCTATCAACTCTTAGCTTACCCTCATCTGCCATCGCTCCCACTCAACCGTGAGACTCCCACTTAACCGTGAGACTTTCCTACAGAGGATAACTGAAAGACAACCTCACTTTAATACCACTTGTTAGGATAAATCATGGACAAAAATAAAAATTGCATGCAAATATAACCAATAACAAAAAATAATAGATCACACAAAAAAGAACACAAGGGACCAAGATTTAACGTGGTTCACCCAAACCCTGGGCTACATCCACCATACAGCAAGTCCGATCTTATTACAATCCATTGATTACAACTTGATTACAATCCATAATCCCTTACAGCTCAATACCGCCACAAGAAGCAATTTCGCATCACAACATAATGGAAATACCCAACCCTAAACCCTTTTATACAAGTATTAAACCACTTTAGGGTTATAACATGTCGACCATAAATTAGCCATAACTTTAGTGGCAAATCTACAAATGGAAAATCTACGAATAGTACCAAAAAAAAAATTTCCAGGGTGATGCCCCGAACCCCACAAAAATATGGAGTATGTACAGTACTTTCCTAATTAGTCACCACAATCTAACACTATGCTACGTATGAAGATCGTCAAACATCCCCATTATCTTACAAGAATATATGGAATGGCTTTTTCTATATTTAGTGTTGATTCCAAATTTGATCTTCTTTTTTCCCATAATTTACTTACTATTTTTAGATCAATTAATTCTAGCATATTTTCGTGATCGCTTGTAATGTTTCTAGTTGGTTGACTAACATAATTTAATTCAATTACCTTGATTTCTCTCTTTCCTTTAAATTCCTTTACTATTTTTTCCTTTAAATTATTTTACTATTTATTTCTTTAGTTGTCTATTTCTCCATTATTATGTGTCTCTCCCATGACATTGTTTTTCGTTATATTGGGATGATATTTCCTTTGATAGTTTCCCCTTCATTTTATATTTGCAATAGAAGGAATCAACTAAGAAATCTTCCAAACGATCCTTCATTGGAATTGTGAAGCATGTAGTAGTATGTTTAGGATACTATTAGTTTCCCTCCACTAAATTATCCATCTCATCCTACAAATGTTAAAATGAAGATTAAAATAAACATGATTTAAGCACACAAGCTTATATGAATATTAAACAAACATGATTTTAGCACAAAAGCTAACATGAACATTTCTTCCCAAGACTTCACAGCTAATTTTTTGTCAATCTTGCTTATATTTTTAACATTAGGTGGCAATCTAGCTCCCACTAGCTCCACCATGACTCCTAGTAAATTTTTATCATTATTTAATTATTAGGGTTTTAGTTTCACTTTCAATTCAATTTTCTATTTTATTTCAAATATTTTTATACTATTCATGAAACATGGGTCATCGAGTTTGACTCAAAAATCACACAGTTAAATCCTGATATTCATATCACTATTTTTATACTATTTAAAAATAATCAATATGCTTACTAGTCCAACTTAATATATTACTCTTTGCTTGATTTTAACAACCTTTCAACTCTAATTTTACTTGTCATAGATAGTTTTATCAACATTGAACAAAATCTTATTTTCATCAAATGCACCTAATGAACTATAGTTTCATCTTGTAGATACAACAAATCAACTTTGTTACTTCTAAAAATATTTTAAAAAATTACAAGCTTAACATAGAAAAACAATGTCCTTACCATCTCATTTGTACACTATATAAATAATAGATATTATTAAAGCTTTAAAATTTTATTTAGAAAAGTAATTGTCCACAATAGTATAAATACCTCATATTCCTTTGGTCCCTTAACATTTTACCAATTCAAACAATACAATAAAATCAATGAAAAACTTCTACAAAATTTCACTTCATTAGAATTGCTTAATTATTAAATAACTTAAATATGAATAATGTAATTTTTTTGGGTGCATATTCTTTTATCGAATTCATCAAAATACTATTTATATTCCCACATGATCAAATTGCAACATAAATTTATAACCACGAAAGACTACATATCCAACCTATTTTCTAAACAAGTTTTGCAATCTCCAGCCCAATATCGTAACCTAGAAACAAAGAAACACATATCTTTTCTCCATTTGAAATAGATCCTAATTGTAGGATACTACAATTTCATAAAAATGTTAATGCAATTGAACAGTTCTTTGAAGAATTTACTAAGTTCAATCTAAGTTTTTGATAAAAGTTAAAAAGGAAAAATTTCTTACAATGTTTACCACTACCAAAAATAACTTATAACAACTATTTTATTACTCATTAAAAACAATATAATATTTTTAGTTATCAAATTATATTATTTTTAATTTTCTATTTATCTATGACTCTTCTTAGTACAATATATAGTGTTGAAATTAGTTGTCATATAGATGCTACAATTTAAGAAAATAATAAATATATTAAATAAAGCTATGTTTTTATATATAAAGGGAAATACTCTCTTAAAAGCCATAATCACTCTTCAACTTTTTGTATAAAATTATCTTTAATTTCTTGATTAGACTTCCTAATGCTTCCATCTAAATTATTAGTTTTTCATTCTAAAATTAATATTGATATCTTAACAATGCCTTAATATGAATGTAGTTTCTCTCACTTCTTATCACTAACCATCCTCATTAACATGAACATTAGATGAGTTTTTGAAAAATAATGCTAGTTTCACTCGTAACATTACTATATCTATTGTGTGGGCAATTACACTATCAATAATATTTTACTATATTTTTGGTTGTATAGTTTTAAAATGAATTATTATAAAGATATCTCTCCACTTTGGCTCACCTAATAATGACACGATGTATTTGTAGATTGTACAAAATGTGTGATTTCAACCATGTATTATCTCTCTTAATGAGATGTATTTTCCAAGGGTTGGGAAATCATTGTATATATAGCTACTTCAAAATAATATTTTAACTTGGGATTCATGGTAGAAATAAAGTTCAAAATTATATAAGTAATAACTCATTCCTTGTAGAATACATCTAAAGAACCTCACTTTCCAAAAGGCATGATATACGTGTTTCTACGCTATTCATTGCTCACAGCTAGACTTTTGAATGATTGGCACCAAAAAAATGTGGAGTGGCTCTGGTTTCATTTGGATATAAAGTGAAGACATGACTAAGAGATACAATGTGTAGATGTGTAAGAGCGATCTTCATTCTGCAATGACACATCTAGATACTTCTGAAAGAACTCACCACCACTCATGCAAATCTCCTTAATGCCAAAGATCATAACTCAGTACCATAGATATTTCACCAATGGGGAGATAATTTATTTTTACCCCTACACTATAGTCATAAGGATATATGGATTCCGAGGAAGATCTTTTGTGCTCCCAAAGTATGTCCCATTGATCATTGATTTCCTTGAATTTATGAGGTGGATTGCTACGTTGCAAGACATTGATTTCCCTCTAGAGAAGGCTAGGAAGGGAACTTTTTTTCCTAACCTCACAATTTTTCATCATTTTTCAATTATTAAAGATGAGAGAAATAATTTGGTTCAATTCCTTAGACCTTATGACTTGGAGGTCAGATCAAAAAGAATGAATAACATGGAAGGTGTATATGAAAGATTGATGCTAAGATTAACAAGGCTCCAAGGAGTAAACATGAATTTGATTACCCAGAGGATATCCTCATAAATGATGAGGGATCTAAAATCTCAAAGAAGAAATGAGGCATATTGGTGTACATTCTAGGAGACATTGCAAGAAATTTGAGAAAAGGACCCCAAATATGACCTATTCTTAGATTGTAATTTAAGCCTAGAGAAGAGATTGAGAATTCTTTTGGGAAATTTCCAAAGTATATATGATACCATGACTAAGAAACTAGGGAGAGGAAAAAAGATAAAGGTGACTTTTGTTGATGATGAGGAAAGCTTAATCTACTAACATAGTCCCAAAAGAAAGAAGAGGATAGAAGAGAATAATAGAAGAATCACAAGCCCATGATGATGAATAAAATAAAGATCTTGAGACTCTAGAGGGCTTAAGATTGTATCAAAGAAGAAGAATGAGAGAGAGGCCAGTTGATCCAAGAATATTTGAAATACCAAGTGTGGCAACAATAGTGCCAGATGATCTAGCAAGAAGATCTCCATCTCCACAATATCCAAGTCTACCTCCTAAAGCTTCCCCACATAAAAAGGCATAATGATGACATATTAAGAAAAGGAGGAAGAGACTAATGAAAAGGGGGTAATATGAGAGGAAAAGAATATTCAAGGTGTAGAGAAATTTGGGGAATTGAATTTGTCATGTGGAGATCATGATGATGATGAAGAAGAAGAATATATTTATGTTTCTAAATAAGATATCATAACAAGAGATCTTCAAGTCCCTAGAACACCAATCTCTAATATTACTACATAAGAGATAAAGGGATTGTTCCCAAGGGAACTTAGAACAAAGTCTTGTAAAGTGGATGTAGCTAATGATGATTTTTTCAAATAAGTCCCTTTCAAGTAACTACTATGATAATACTACAAAGATGATTTCTATAAAATGGTTGAGGAAAAGAAAAAGAAAACGCCAAATGATGATCCTAATGATATTGGTAAAGAAGTTGAACATGAAATGATGATCAAATTTGATGCCATCAACCCATATGAAGGGAGGAAATGTCATGCCCCTGACAGTTCTACATCTGTTACCTCAGACTCTGAGATTAGTTTAATTTACTGGATGGTTTGGTACTTGTTTTGAAACATTGATTTTGTAGAAAGCTATTTAGTTTTCGGCATCATTATGTTGTTATTTTTTTTAAACACTATGAGAATTCAGATGTTTCTAAGATCTGATTCTCAGAATAAATGTTTTAATACTTTTAGTATTGTGTTATTATCGGGATCTCATTATCTGAATCAATTCAGATTCAGGAATCCTGTAGTAAGGAAATGGTTTTCAGATAAGACAATCCAGTTTTAAAAATTCTATTTGGAAAGGTTTCAGTTTCTTAACATTTATCTTTTTCATTTTTTAATTTTTTTTTAGATTTATGATTAAGGTGGCTTTAACAGTACCTAGAATCTTTTATTTGCCAATTTTTAAGTATATATATATATATTGTTAGATACAATTGGTTAATTAAGTGTTGTCTTTGATGTTACACAAATGTCATATCAGTCATCAGACAGAGTCTACCGAGCTCAGAAGGTAAGCATAGTCGTTTACAGAGTCTACCAAGCATTGCTGAATATTACATTGTAAAGATAGCTTCTACCGAGCTAACTTGGTTAACAAAGGAAGTTCAGTACTTACCGAGCCCACTCGGTGATTGAAGGAAACTGTGACAAAGTGTTTACCAAACTGGGAAGATAAGCAAAGAAAAGTTAGTGTTTACCAAGCTGAGAAGGTAACCAAAGAATAGTTAGTGTTTACCGAGCTAGGAAGGTAACCAAAGAAAAGTTAGTGTTTACCGAGATATGAAGGTAAGCAAAGGAAAGTTAGTGCTTACCGAGTTCACTCGGTGTCCAAAGGGAATTTGGCAAAAACAGTTTCTACCGAGCTCACTCGGTCATCTATACTTATCGAGTTCTCCCGACGATTGAAGGGATGTCATAGAGTTTGCTATATTAACCGAGCGCAGTTGGTTAACACAGGAATTATTTTTTGAATAGTATTAACCAAGCAGTGTCGGCCAGTAAAGGGATTTGTTGGTTTGTAATTCTTAGCCGACTAAGATAATTTGTAAGGTATATATGAAAGATCAAGTTGTGAATTCGATATAAGAAAGAATTTGGATGCATAAGAGTGCGAATATTGAACATATAAGCAAGCAAATGTTTGATGAAGGATCAGATGCGTTGAAGGAGCTGCAAAGTTGTATGTGATCAGTAAGGATCTAGTCAAGTATAACAGAGATCTGCAATCAACAAAGATAAGTTGCACATTATATCAGGTCACTTCATTGTTGCTTTCTAACCATTGTAATAGTGAACTCAAAATCTCTTGACAGAGTGGGTTTAACAGCCCTATTGTAAATCCTCTAACAAGGTGACAGTTCAGTTGAATTATTCTAAAGACCTCTAGCAAGGCCACTCCTAACAGGGTGATTAAATCCTCTAACCGGGTCACACCTAATAGTGTGTTTTGTAACCTTTAACAGGGTTGGCTCCTAACAGGGCTCACTTCAAAAGAGTGAAAAATAGTAACTAGTTACATTGGTGGTTTTTCCCATATTGGGTTTCCACGTTAAATATGGTGTCTTTAGTGTTCATGATTGATGAATTGTTTTGGTTACCAGTTCTTAATAATTATTAGTATTTGCTGCATTATCAAGTTTCAGTAATCTGTAACCAAGATCAAGATTTTTAGAGATCTAAGGGACTATGAAATGTTTTTGTGGTAACTGATTCACCCCCTCCCCCTCTCAGTTACTCCATTCTCATTTCCAACAATTGGTATCAGAGATTTTGGTACTTGCAAGAGAAGATTTCAAGGATCTAAGCAAAAGATCAGGATGTCTTACAAAAGAGAAATTCCAAAACTTAACAGAGATAACTTCTCAACATGGCAAGGACTGATGAAACTTCATCTGGCTACTGTTGGTGATACTGGACTGAAATACCTTGAAGAAGAATATGAAGAACCTTCTGGCACACTGTTAGTCAATGATATTGCTGAAAAGAAAACTCACAACAACATGATGATAGACATATCATCTGCTCTCAGCTATGAAGAATTTGATGACATTAAGGACTGCAAAATTGCCTTTGACATGTGGAACAAGCTAAAAGAAATCTATGGAGGGGATGACAATGTGAGAAGAGCAAAAGCAGAAAGTCTAAGAGGAAAATTTGATCAAATGAAGATGAGAGAGGATGAAAACATTGCAAAGTATGTTGAAAGAGTTAAAGCATGTGTAAGTGCAATCAGGGCAGCTGGTGGTGACATCAAAGGAGAAACAGTTGTAAGAAAATTTCTCAGAACCTTGCTTCCCGTTTATGCAATTAGAGTGTCTGCAATTCAGGAAAGAAGATGTGAAGCAAATCATCAGATAAATCTTGAGGCCATAGTTGGGAGATTAACTGCATTTGAACTAGATAAATTTGACAACTATGTTCCAGCTTCCAAGAACATGGAATCAACATTTGAGGCCAAACTTTCACTCAAGGAGAAAAACAAAAAGAAACTTCAGCCAGAAAGTGAAGATGAATCAGATCTAAGCTCACTCAGTGATCTTGAAGTAATTGAAGCTCTTCTAGCAAGAAAATACTCCAGAGGCAGAGGAAAATATAAAGGTAAAGTTCCTCTAATATGTTTTTCATGTGAAGAAATTGGTCATATTGCAGCTAGGTGCTCGAACAAGCAGAACAATGATGAAAAGAAGGATCATAAATAGAATAGCAAGAAAGATTTCAAATCATTCAAGAACAAAGGTAAGAAATCATGTTTCATGGCTGAAAATTCTAAAGATTCTGATAATAGTGAGGATGAAATTGTTTATATTGCTGTTAAAGATGACTCTGACAATGATGAGGAAGATAAAATTGCTCTTATCTCTCATATAAGTAAAAATGATACATGGATTATAGACAGTGGTTGCTCACATCATATGACTGGTGATAAAACTAAGTTTGATCAGTTTGAAGATTATGATGGTGGCAGTGTAAGGTTTGGTAATAATGAACCTCGTTTCATAAAAGGAAGAGGAAGAATATGTCTAACCAAAGAACTTGTTTGTAACAATGCCTATTGGGTTGAAGGTCTCAAACATAATTTGCTAAGTGTGGCACAGTTACTCAATACTGGATTCAAGGTGGAATTCATGCATGGAAAGGCAAGACTGTTGAATGAGCAAGGAAAACTGATAGGATCTGGCACCCAAACTAAAGGTAACTTATTCTATCTAGAACTTGGTGAATGCTCATGTTTTATTGCTCAAATTGAAGAGATTTGGTTATGGCATAAAAGGTTGTGTCATGTCAATTTTGATAATCTGATAAAAATAAGCAAATTCAAGAAAGTAAGAGGCATTCCTAACATTAAGAAACCTGAGGTTGGTCTATGCAATAACTGTCAGATTGGTAAAATGGGAAGGACTAGTTTTAAAAGTAAAAACTATCAATCTGAAGATATATTAGAAATTGTGCATACTAATTTATGTGGACCTATTGGAATAGAAAGCTATACTGGAGAGAAATTTTTCATTCTCTTTGTTGATGATTACTCAATAATGATGACTGTCATGTATCTAAGAAATAAATTAGAAGCATTTGAAAAATTTAAATGGTATTTGGCAAGAGTAGAAAAAGAAATAGGGAAAAGACTGAAATGTTTAAGGTCAGAAAGAGGTGGTGAATTCATTTAACATGAATTCAATAACTTCTGCATTGAATGAGGTATTAAAAGAAAGGTTTCGGCACCAGGAACTCTAGAACAAAATGGAATAGCTGAAAGAAGAAACAGATCCATTATGGATTGTGCAAGAACCCTGATGATAGAAAAGAACATTGCTATCAAATACTGGAAGGAAGCCATCAGCACTGCAGTTCATACATTAAACCGAGTACAGCTAAAAAAGGACTCATTCAAGACTCCCTATGAATTATGGTATGGCCACAAACCCAATGTAAGTTATCTAAAAGTATTTGGAAGCAAATGTTATATTTTGAAAGAATCTAGAAAAGGAAAATTTGATGTGAAAGGTGATGAAGGAATATTTTTGGGATATTCTTGCAAAAGAAAAGCATATAGATGTTTAAATCTATCCACTCAAAAGGTCATAGAAAGTGCACATGTGAAAATTGATGAGTTTGCAGACAAATCAGAAGAAGAAAGCAAAAAAGTACCTGAAGACTACAAGAGATTTGTTTACATTGAACCAGATACTATACCAAGTATACCGTTCACTCAAGAATCCTCAACTCTCGAGTCTTCAGTAACTGAGTTGCAAATAGTTCAAACCGAGCCTCAGCAACTTTTAGACACTACCGAGCAAGTGTCTACCGAGTCTGAATCAACCAAGCCAATATCTACCGAGCCAGAACAGCAAGAATCTGAAGAACAGAAGGATAATAATGAAATTCATTCAAGAGGCAAGGAACCTGTATTAGCAAAATATGTCAGAAGACATCATGCACTAGATCAGATCATTGGAGACAAATCTGAAGTAACCTTGACAAGAAGTAAGTTGAAAAATACTTGTTTACTTGTTGATTTTGAACCTAGAAGTATTCAAGATGCACTGGCAAATGATAGTTGGATTGAGGCAATGAATGAGGAAATAGAACAGATAGAGAAAAACAAGACATGGACTCTTGTACCCAGGCCCAAAGACAAGAATATAATTGGAACCAAGTGGGTATTTAGAAACAAGTTGACTGAAGATGGTAAGGTATCCAGAAACAAAGCTAGATTGGTATGCAAAGGATACTCACAAGAAGAAGGTATAGATTATGGAGAAACCTTTGCTCCTGTTGCAAGATTGGAAGGAGTCAGAACCTTACTTGCATATGTTGCTCACAAAGGATTGAAAGTTTATCAGATGGATGTCAAGTCAGCATTCCTCAATGGAATACTGGATGAAGAAGTTTACATTGAACAACCTGAAGGTTTTGTTGATCCAGATAAAAGGAACATGGTCTGCAAATTACACAAGACACTGTATGGTCTGAAACAAGCTCCTAGAGCATGGTATGAAAGACTGCATTATTATCTTATTCAGATTGGTTTTCAAAGAGCTAATGATAATAGTAGCTTGTATATAAAGGAAGGTCCAGATAATAAGATTGTCTTGGCAGAAATATTTGTAGATGATACTATTTTTACAGGGCATGATGATCTTTGCAAAGAATTTTCAGAACAAATGAAAAAGGAGTTTGAAATGTCTATGTTTGGTGAGATAAAATTCTTTGTTGGTCTTCAAATCCAACAGAATAAAAATGGCATCTTCATCACTCAGTCAAAATACATCAAGGAGATATTGAAAAAGTTTGGTATGGAGGACTGTAAACCTGTTGGTACTCCCATGTGTACTGGATTGAAACTTACAAAAGATGATGAATCCAAAGAGGTAGATCAAACATTGTATAGATCTATGATTGGAAAATTGCAGTATGTAGTTCATACCATGCCAGATATTGCTCTCGCAGTTGGTATTGTTGAAAGATTTTCAGAAAAACTAAGAGAAACTCACCTGATGGCAATCAAGAGAATAATGAGATATTTGAAAGGAACTGAAGATTATGGGCTATGGTACAAATTTGGAGGTAATTTGGATTTGAAAGTTTTTACTGATGTTGATTGGGCAGGGAATCTTGATGACAGAAAAAGCACAAGTGGAGGAGCATTCTTTCTTGGAAAGAGATTGGTTTCTTGGACAAGCAAAAAACAGAATTGTACATCCCAATCCACAGCAGAGGCAGAGTATGTTGCTGTAGCAATAAACTGTTCCAACATTCTTTGGTTTAAACAGTTATTACAAGGAATGAAGATGGAAATCAAAGAACCAGTTGTTATGTTCTATGACAATACTAGTGCAATCAACATATCCAAGAATCCAGTAATGCATTCCAAGACCAAGCACATAGCAATAAAATATCATTTTGTCAGAGAATTGGTACAGGACAAGGAGATCAGACTAGAATGTGTGCATACAAAGGAACAAATTGTTGACATATTCACAAAGCCATTACCTAAGGATACATTCTTGTATCTCAGAGGTAAGTTAGGGATCACTCCCCTATTTGAAGTTCACTAAAATAAAGTTTGAAGTGATGCATCAACCTATGACAAGTTGAAAATCAATCAAGTTGATGCAGCAGAGTATTGAAGTCATTGCATATGAATCTGTACATGAGGTAAACTATAATCTGATTGAGAAGTACTTTTGGCATACGAAAATAGCTTTTACTGTGTTATATTGTCTTTGGCATGTGTTGTCAAAGAGGGAGAATAAAATTGTCATATCTTTCTGTTATACAATTCCTTCACAGAGGGAGAAGTTTCTATCTAAAAGGGAGAAGTATTACGTTGACATATAGTGCTGCACTAAGAGAAGGACTTTTTTTCAAATTTCATTTTGCTATGACATGTTGTGTTGCCATCAATTCCAAAGAGGGAGATTGTTGGATACAATTGGTTAATTAAGTGTTGTCTTTGATGTTACACAAATGTCATATCAGTCATCAGACAGAGTCTACCAAGCTCAGAAGGTAAGCATAGTCGTTTACAGAGTCTACCAAGCATTGCTGAATATTACATTGTAAAGATAGCTTCTACCGAGCTAACTTGGTTAACGAAGGAAGTTTAGTACTTACCAAGCCCACTCGATGATTGAAGGAAACTGTGACAAAGTGTTTACCAAGCTGGGAAGATAAGCAAAGAAAAGTTAGTGTTTACCGAGCTGAGAAGGTAACCAAAGAAAAGTTAGTGTTTACCGAGCTAGGAAGGTAACCAAAGAAAAGTTAGTGTTTACTGAGATATGAAGGTAAGCAAAGGAAAGTCAGTGCTTATCGAGTTCACTCGGTGTCCAAAGGGAATTTGGAAAAAATAGTTTCTACCGAGCTCACTCGGTCATCTATACTTACCGAGTTCTCCCGGCGATTGAAGGGATGTCACGGAGTTTGCTGTATTAACCGAGCTCAGTCGGTTAACATAGGAATTATTTTCTGAACAGTATTAACCAAGCAGTGTTGACCAGTAAAGGGATTTGTTTGTTTTTAATTCTTAGCCGACTAAGATAATTTGTAAGGTATATATGAAAGATCAAGTTGTGAATTCGATATAAGAAAGAATTTGGATGCATAAGAGTGCGAATATTGAACATATAAGAAAATGTTTGATGAAGGATCAGATGCATTGAAGGAGCTGCAAAGTTGTATGTGATCAGTAAGGATCCAGTCAAGTATAACAGAGATCTGCAATCAGCAAAGATAAGTTGCACATTATATTAGGTCACTTCATTGTTTCTTTCTAACCATTGTAATAGTGAACTCAAAATCTCTTGACAGAGTGTGTTTAATAGCCCTATTGTAAATCCTCTAACAAGGTGACAGTTCAGTTGAATTGTTCTAAAGACCTCTAGCAAGGCCACTCCTAATAGGGTGATTAAATCCTCTAACCGGGTCACACCTAATAGTGTGTTTTGTAACCTTTAACAGGGTTGGCTCTTAACAGGGCTCACTTCAGAAGAGTGAAAAATAGTAACTAGTTACATTGGTGGTTTTTCCCATATTGGGTTTCCATGTTAAATCTGGTGTCTTTAGTGTTCATGATTGCTGAATTGTTTTGGTTACCAGTTCTTAATAATTATTAGTATTTGCTGCATTATCAAGTTTCAGTAATCTGTAACCAAGATCAAGATTTTTAGACATCTAAGGGACTATGAAATGTTTTTGTGGTAACTGATTCACCCCCTCCCCCTCTCAATTACTCCATTCTCATTTTCAACTATATATATATATATATATATATATATATAAAATTGTTTGTATATATGTGTGCTTGTATTTATATTTATACAAGTTATAATTATATGTATGTATATATATATATATATATTTTGATAAGCAATAATCTTAATATTAATTAGGATTAATACTAATATTAATATTAATATTTATATTAACATTAACATTAATATTAATATTAACATTAATATAAATATTAATATTAACATTAATACCTAATACTATGTTAATACTAAGTTAGTACCTAAGATAACCTAATGCATGCGACTAAGACTAAACTTCAACTAAGATCTAACCTAAGCTTTACCATGTGTGATGTTAGCCTAACCAAAACTTAGCATTGTTTTGGACTTGGCATGTGGCGGCAATGTTAATGGGAATTAATGGTGGCAATGTTCATTGAACTGCGAACTGGTACTGCATTCGCCAAGTGTGAAAAATGCTGAGAGAATAAGATTTTAGTGATTTGCTCGCAGTAATGAGCATTGATTTGCATGTTTAGTCTGTCGTTTTGGCTAGGAGTTAGTTGAAACTTGAGTTCAGTCTGCCATTGGTGAACTCCAGTTGGGGTATAATGGAAACTCTGTTGAACCAGTTTCTCTGCGCTTATATGGGGATACTGATGACCATGAAGGAGATTTTCGATTCTCACCAACCTTATAAATGTTCATGATTTTGTACTCTTTATGGTTTCTATCTTTTTGTGGTTGCATTTTCTCAGTTTCTGCTATTGAGAGGGTTTCATTGTTATCTTTGTGACAAGGCTTAGAGAGTTTAGAGGCTTGGGCTACGAGTTTGAAGTAGAGGGCTCTCTAGGTAGCTTTTCCTTGAGTATTATCTCGCACTTACTAAGGCAGGGGGTTTTTCTTTAACTCTATCCTATTTCTATTGTTATGTTTCATTTAGATATGGTGAATATTGAATACCGAAAGTTGCTATGTGGAATATTTGACACCCAACTCTGTGTATATGCAAAATTTGGTGTGTTCATCGCTAAACTCTGTATAAAACCAGAATTAGGTGTGAGAATGTAACTACTCTATACGTTGTGTTTGCAACTAGTTTATAATGAATATGTGGGTGATGTTAGTGAAACTAAAATGCTGAGCACGACAAATTAAGAAAGGGGTTTTTTGTTTCACACAAAACGATTATGTGGGTTTCGGTCTTTCAAGACAATTGCATCCTATGAGGTTTCGGTTGCTTTATGATTGTTATTTAATAGAGCCATTAAGAATAGGAGATGGTCATTTAGTCAAACAGTTATCGTTAAACATTTTACATTATTATAAACTTTGTTTTGGTATTGGATTTAGATAGCATTTAGTAAACAAAACTGTTATTCATGATGGTTACGACTGTTTGTGTTAAAACATAGCTTAGTAAAATTCATTGCGGCTGTTAACTTACATTTAGTCTTAAACATTGAATGCAAACATGAATACTTTTTAGGCTGTATCGATTTTAGGAGATTTGGGAAATTTTAGGCTCAGCTATTTTATTATTTGCAGTTATTATTTTTGAATGGGAAATCTGTATTACATCGATTTTGTTACAAGAACATTTGAGTATGATAATAGTCAGCATTAAATTTCTTTGACATCGACATTTTGACAAATAGTTACCATATTTAGTAGTGAAAATTTTAGTTATCCGATAACAACAAGTTATTAGATTCATACAGTGAAAAATATTATTTATCTATTTTAATTCTGACTTTAAATTAATAAAGCTTTATATATATATTGGTATATGTAAGAATGAGTATGTATATATGTGTGTGTGTGTGTGTGTGTGTGTGTGTGTGTGTGTGTGTGTGTGTATTGTCATGTGTATATATATGTATATAAAATATATGTATCAACATATATGTATTTCCTTATGAATAGATTGTTAGAATTGAAATATATATATATATATATATATAATCATGAGGTTATTGTGGTTACTTTTTTTCTGAAATGGAAAAAAAAATCTTTTCTTTGTTAACATTTTAAATGCTAAAAATATAGTTAATGTGTTATTGAAAAGTTTGGTTACTTATGGAAAATAAAAGGGGCAAGGCTGCATTTGATACTTTGAAATATGGATTACTTTTGGAAAATTGCAATTATGGTTTTGTTTGGTAATCTAATAAGTGATTACATTGGAAACATTGGAAGTTTGGTGTTAAATGATAATTTCTAGTTGCTGATTCAATTGTTATATTGAAGCAAAAGAAATAGTTTATTAGTTGAAATTGAATAATTAAACTTTAATTTTCTTCTAATTAGTAAAACTAGAATTATGTGTGTATTAGATTATGCAAGTGTGATCATTTAGATTGGGTGGCTATCATAAAGCGAGTAACTTGTGGTGATAGAATTATTTTGCCGGACCCCCTTCGACACTAGTCTAGATCCTTATGGGAAAGTTTATGATAGTTATTTAATCAAGTGGTAATATCTAAAATTCATGGGTTGGGTTACATATAACAAGATAAGAACATTATGGATTCACCTGACATATAGAATCCTACGAATGGATGAATGTAGATTCTTATGTTGACACCCATGAACTACTGGATCATTACCTTGGCATATTTTGTGTGAGTTTATTTCTGCATATCTGTTTGTAGGAAAATTACATACTTGCTTTAAATCTGGTTGTGAAAAGAAAAATTAAACTTTCAGATAATCCATTATTTGGATACATGTATATCATGCTGTTATTAAATCTAACATGCAGGTTTACTAGAGAACTCATTAGCTTATTTAGTGTGACTAAGCCCTATTTGTGTTTTTCGGTTGTGTTTGTTTTGATTTCAGGTCCGATATAGGATTTTTTTATGGTCTTGGAAGTAGAAACTACTGCCTAATCATTAAGGACTAATTGTAGTTCAATTAATGGTTACGAATAACTCAGGATCTGATTATGATCAGTGTCAATTTGAAAGTATTTGTATAATTGATTGTATTTAAAATAAGAGTATATTTATATAGTCAGATGTAATGATCAGAAATTTAATAATATTGTTATAAGTACACTTCAGTATCGGGTTGTAAAAGTTATTTTGTAATGGTAATATGATTTGAAGTAAAAAAAAAATTGTTCGGGTTTTATACTTGTATCTATGTATGGAATTATTGTTGTTTTGTTGTTTTCTTTTGGTTATGGATGGGGTGTTACATTTGGTATCAGAGCCAAGTTGAAACACTCGAGACTCGATGTTTTAAAATAGGGTTTCATTATGCTTTCTAGGAAGATTTTAATTAAATCTCTTTTATAAGAATTCTAGTATGCCTCCTATTACACAAGGAACACGGGGATGAGGTATCCCTAATGCTGATGTCAATGCAGGCAGAGGTAGAGGAGGACATAGAGGTTGCGGTCATGGCCAAGGTAAAGGTCAGGCTCGTCAAGAAATGCTTGGTGACGAAATTCCTCATGTTGAAGACCAAGGGGGATTTCAAGCTGAAATTCTTCAGAAAATTCTTGAACGATTGGATGGGATTGAACCTAGGAATAATATTATGGGTGGAGGAGAAAATGCTCAAAATTTACAGATTCCCAATGCCAATCAGGCTATAGTAGAAGATCCTATCATTAGGACTTAGGTAAAAGACCTATCTAAACTTAAAGGTCCATATTTTAATGGAACAGAAGCTAGTAATGAAGCAGAAGCTTGGCTTATAAACATCAAAAGATGTTTTATTCTACATGATTATCACACTAATGTGAAAGTTCATTGGAATGCAATGCAGTTAATGCCTTTTGCATCTATATGGTGGAAAATGGAATTAGAACACCTTGGAATTCATATTTCTCAAGTCACTTGGGAATTGTTCTTAGAGAGATTTCGGGAAAGGTTCATGTCTGAGTATTGGCAGCAATCTAGGTTTGAGGAATTCTTTAACATTTCACAAGGTAATTCTTCAGTGGAAATGTATGAATGAAAGTTCTTTCAGTTAAAGAAGTATTTCGGTTGGAATGAAGGTGATAGACCTGTAGTGCCTGCCCCTAGTTTACATTTTCGAGCTACATTTATGATATGATTGCCAAACTCTTTTAGGCCAATTTATGTTTGATAAGTAGTATTATTATTTTAGAGATTATCAGATGATGTTTACACTCAGTTTATTATATGATGAGATTACTTGGTACTCTATATTTCATGCATGTATGATGATTATTCAATGGTTTCAGTTATCGATGATGATTAGTTAGATGGCTTAATATTCCATGTGCTTCTTATGGATACTTACCCCATACTGCATGTGTATGGTGTGGATGCTATTTTATTTATGTATGGTGTTTTTGATATGGTTAAGGAAGGGAGTCGTAGTCAGCTGCTAGTCGAGATCTACACGATGCACCACTTCCTGCCATTGTCTGTTTAGCTTAGAATATTGTGTTTGTACATGTGTGGATTTTATGCAGGTTGCAGGTACCGGGTATCGACTTCACTAAATTTTCAGGATGAGCGTACCCTATCGCACTGTCTCAATGGTAAGGGAGGGGAGATAAACTCTTAAGTCCAAATCCTAAACCCTTTAGCCAATTGTCCTAATTGATAATTAGGACAAGTATCTGAGTTAAGTACCCTCCAAATGCATCAAATGATGTAATTTCGTGATTATAACCCTTTTGTTTGATTTGGTATGTATTTTTCTATGATGGGTTTTCATATATTGCTTTATGAGTCTTTGGTGTATTTTTCTATTAATTAAGTCTAATTAAAAAGATTAATTAATGATTTAATTTAATAAAGAATTATTATGATATCTTTATATTTAATTAATTAATTAATTTAATAAAAGAATTAAAGTTGGAGATTAAAGTTCAAAGATATATTTAGAACAGGATAATATTAATTTAATTTAATAATAATATATTTGGAGTTCATTTTTAAATAAATGCTAAATATTATTGTTATTTAAATTAATTAAATATGTTATCAATTAAGTTCTAAAATAAATTAAAAAGTTGAAAGATATTAATTTATTAAGAATTCTAGATCGCATGATCTAAACATGAGTTAAATATAAGAATTAAATTAAAAGATTAAATTATAAAAATTAATAATGTTATTTTAATTTCTTAAAAGTGCACATAAGATTTAAAGTAATAAATTAATTAAGAATTGAAGTCAAGTGAAATTTTAAATAAAGTTATTTAATAATTCAACTTAATGTGCATGAAAGTTGAATGCAAAAGAATAAGAAAAGATAATAAAAGTTAAATTGGAGTTAATTGAGTTGTGCAAAGAGTCTTCTCGGGTAAATGCACAATTAGTGCCCCGAATTGAGGAGAATTTGCTTATCACAACTTTGGGGGTTCATTTTTTTGATATACGAATTTAGACGGGAATTTTTGGGAGACAATTTTTGGAAGCAAATTTCAGAAGGCTGATACGAAGAAAGTCTTCGAGGGGAAGGTTATTGATAGGAGCGAATTCGCATACAGTTCCTGGAGATTGCATAATAGCATCAGGATCAGGTAGGGTCTTGTGTTTTGACTATCCATTAAATATGCAATTATCCCTTCCTGTCTTCTTCGTGTCTGGGGTTTGTAGATCTAAATTCTCTGTGATGAAAGTTTTAACTGTTCAATATTGTGAATTTATTAATTGCTCTTCAATAATTTCTATATCCATGGAGACTGGATGAATTATTAGAACCCTTGTTTTCTTGATTTAGAAATTAACATTTAATTTAGTAGGGGTTTTGATTTTTTTTTTAAATTGAAAAGTTCTAGATAAATAAATAAAAAAAATAAATATATATATAAATATATATATTTATCTATTACATATTTATCCTTTGGAAGAAATTTTTTTTATTAAAAAAATAAAAATTAAACAAAATTAATTTTTAAAATAAAACTTATTTTATTTATATTAAAATAAAATAAAATAAAATATAAAAAATAAAATATATAAAAAAAAAATATATATAATAATATATAGTGGGGGGGGAGGGAATCACCCCGTACTCGCCCCCCACTGTCGGAGGCCAACAGTACCTACGTCGCAGGTATTGCGACGGCAGGTACAGAGTACCTGCCGCCGTAGGCCCTGCGACCGCAGGCCTGCGGCCAAAGCCGACGGGCTATAAACGTTGTGTGATAAAAAAAAATATAAAAACTTTGTTTTTGTTTTTATTTTTTTTTATAATTTTTTTATAATTTATTAAAAAGAAATTTTATTTATTTAAAATTTTTAAATAATAAAATTATAATATATTTAATTTTATAATAGTTTAAACTTTATTAATATTTAATAAATAAATATTAAATGCATAGATATAGTTGTAAATTTTAATTTATTAATAATTTTGCTTAAATATCAATAAATTAACAATTAATGGTTAGATTAAAATAAGTAATTAGATCAAATGATTATTGATTACTTTAATTAAAATTAGTTTAATTAAAGTTAATTAATAATGAATACTATCTGATTAGATAGTAGATTTGGAAGATTGACTTAATGGAAGTTATTATAGAAAAGAGTTAATCGTAAAGGGGGTAAATATGAAAACTTTGTTACTTGAATTCAACATTAAACCGAAACAAAAACCTTACCTTAACTCAAATAATATACTTTCAGATCCAATCTCTGAGACTTTGATGTTGTCTTTGTACTTTGAATGTTTTGGGGTTGGTTTAGCGTTGACCAGTTCAGGTTGTTACCAGAGGCTCGGGGTTGTGAATGTGATGTCATGATGATTTGGTCTCAATCTTTCTTAACCTGACCATGGTAATGTGAGGAAGTGCTCTATGACATGTTTGTGTTACTGTTTGTTGTTGCTTTCCAGTTTCCTTGTGTGAAGCTGAGGTGTATGTATTTGAGAATACCTAACTTAACCATTTTTGAGTCTCGATCAGTTATATTTGATAACCATTTCTGAGTCTCGATCAGTTATACTTGTATTACTTTCTGGTTGCTCATTAGAGAACCATTAGATTTTGTGACTTATCATTGATGCCTTCAGTTGCTGATAGAGAATTGTCGTGATTACATGATTACTATTTGATGTTATCTGTTGCTCATGAAGAACTGATGTAATTTTGTGGATTATCTTTTTATGATTTTTTTCAGTTGCTCGTATAGGACTGAGGTGGTTTTATTATGATTCTTTGATTTATGAGTTCATGAGCTAGGGTAGGTTATCTATGTGTAGAGTCGGGAAGTGGCTTGCAATGGGGGTCGGAGCCCTAAGAGGCTGCCTTGAGAAACCCATTGTAAGTCATTTTTAATAAGTGAAAACATTTTACACTAAATGAGAGAAAATGAACCTAACAAGATAATTGTATGTTCTCTCCCATGCCATGAGTGCTAGTACAGACTAGGATGGGGTAGAGAGAACGCTTGGTTACAACCTTGCATTCCATAGTATGCCTCGTGAGTACGAGAGGATACTAGTGGCCGCAGGATCAGTAGGGACCCGAGATTCCTAAGGGATTGCTCGGGTAACTTCTACTTGACTTTTGCGATGACACTTTCCCGCTTGCATATTAGGTTTCCTACGTGTCTTGTGGTACCTCTGGGATTTAGATGTCAATCTTTTAGGAACCCTTGAGTTAGCATACTTATAGGATTTCCTGGACTTAGAGAGTAATTTTGATTATAGGTTTTGTTATCCTAGTTGGGACTTGAGTCTATCTCCTCAGCGCGGTGGGAGTGGACCATTTAGGTTCCACACGGTCGGGTGGTAGTGCTTTTACTCTTACCATTGAGATCCGTTCCGTGGTCACCGTGGCTGGAGTTTTCGTGATTGGCATTTACCTTCACTATGTTCTTGGATTATTATGATGGATGGTTAGATTTTATGATAGATGTTTTATCATTATGGATGTATGGATGTATCATATATGGTGAATAGTTTCATATAATTTTACTGTACTTTGTATCATGGATTTAAGGATGTCGTATCTTGATCTTTACATATGTATATTCTTTTAAGCCTTTCACACCCTGTGACTTGTACAGTGGATGATTGAGCATTCCAAATTAATTTGCCGAGAGGCATTCGGAACAAATGTATAATATGGACATGGGACTTCTGATTATTCTTTCATATTTATGTGGTATTTGTTAGACTTAGAATTAATTAAATTTAAACCTGACTCAACGTCTTGGGATCTTTAAGAAATGTAACTTGCAATGTATGTTTGTCGATGATTACATGTTATTGCTTCCGCTACTATGTGTTTGATGTGTATGTCATACTTTCTTACTTTAAAAAAAAAAAAAATGTTTAGCAAACTTAGAGAAACTTTAGGTTAATTCTTTTGGATCCCTTGGCGGGGCGTTACAAGACCTTTGGTGCAGCATTTTATCAGAGGATTAAATCCTAGGATTGGTGAGGAAGTGAGAACTTTCAAACCAAAAACTATTAAGGAAGTTGCCGATCAGGCTAAACTTACTGAAATAAAATCTGGTTTTTTTATCAAAAGAACTGCTAATCCACCAGTTCCAAGAAACATTGAGAGTCAAAAACCTTTCAAGGATGATTCTAAGGTAGCACCTGGTAGCTTTGTAAGTAAATCTCAGAAGAGAAAATTTAATAAATTTTCCAAATCAAACAAGAATTTTAAGGTTCTTGAACTACCTAAATCCTTTAAGCATGCTAAAAGTGTGAAGCAGAGTTATGCACCACCACAAGCAACTTCCTCACGGGATAAGAGTACCAAAAGAGGAGTAGAATGTTGGCATTGTGGGTAGTTGGGTCATCTACAATGGAATTGTCCTCTTCAAGGAAATAATCAGGGTAGGTCAAAAGCATCAGGTTCTGAGGCTACTGTTGATGATTCAGGAAGGAACCACCATATATTTGCTACTGTGGACCATAATCAAGTAGAACATCATAACATGGTGATTGAGACCAAAGGTAATTTTCAAGGTACAAAAATTTCCATTTTAATTGACTCAGGTGCCACTGATTCTTTCATTTCTACCAATTTGGTTAAATATTGTGATATTCCTGTGAGAAAGGCTAAGGTGTTATGGCAAGTTGAGTTAGCTTATGGGTCTAAGGTAGAAGCTGGGTTGTTTTTTGTAGATTGTGAATTACAACTTAAGGCATTTACCACTATAGTAAACCTCAGAGTTATTCCCTTAGGAACCTACGACATTGTTTTAGGAATGGATTGGTTGGATCAACATCAGACTATTATTGACTGTTATAAAAAGGTTATTAGATGCATTGACAATAATGGAGCAAACAAATTCATAACAAGTGTTAAGAGGCCTATCTCTATTAGATCTATATCTGCCAAACAACTCCATAGGTGTTTGCAGAAAGGCTGCAAACTATTTGCTGTTTCTGTTAATGATTTTTTTGAACCCATGGCAAATGAAACCAATTTAGACCATCCTTTGCTAAAGGAATTTTTTGATGTTTTTGTAACGAAGATTCTAGGTATTCTACCCAAGAGAGAAATAGACTTTAGGATTGATCTTATTCTAGGAACTGAATGAATTTCTTAAACTCCTTACCGCATGACATCACAAGAATTGGTGGAACTTAAGGTTCAACTTGAAGAACTTCTTGAGAAGGGACTGATTAGACCTAGTGTCTCTCCTTGGGGTGCACCTATTATCTTTGTTAAGAAGAAAGATGGATCACTTAGACTGTGTATTGATTACAAATAGTTAAATAAAGTTACTATCAAGAATAGGTATCCATTGCCTAGAATTGTTGATTTATTTGATCAAGTGAAGGGTGCTAAAGTATTTTCTAAAGTTGATCTTAAATCTGGGTACCATGAGTTAAGAATTCAAGAAGATGATATCCATAAAATAACATTTTGTACTAGGTATGGGCATTACGAATTCACTGTTGTACCTTTTGGTTTAACAAATGTGCCATTAGTTTTTATGAGTCTAATGCAGGGAGTTTTGAGAACTTTCCTTGATAGATTTGTAGTTGTCTTTCTAGATGATATTCTGGTTTTTTCTAACTCCTTGGAGGAGCATGAACAACATCTGAGACAAGTTTTTGAATGTCTCCAAAAGAATAAGTTGTATGCTAATCCTGAAAAGTGTGAATTTTTCAAAACAGATATAAGTTATGTTGGACACATTATAATAGGTGGTGGAATAGCTGTTGATCTAGCTAAAATTAGAGCAATTGTAGAGTGGCCTGCACCTCCAAATGTGTCTGAAGTAAGGAGTTTTATGGGTTTAGACAGTTACTATAGAAGATTTGTAGCTAATTTCTCAAAAATAGCTAATCCTATCACTTCTCTACAGAAAAAAGGTTAGAGGTTTATCTGGTCGGATAAATGTGAAGAAGCTTTTCAACATCTTAAAGAATGTTTGACTAGTGCACTTATGTTAACTGTGCCTAATTCCAGTAAAGAATTTGTGGTTTGCATAGATGCTTCTTTAGATGGACTAGGAGCAGTTTTAATGTAGGAAGGCAGGGTTATTGCATATGAGTCTAGGAAACTCAAGGATCATGAAATTAGTTATCCTACTCACGATTTAGAACTGGAAGTAGTAATGCATATGTTGACTAAATGGTGACATTTTCTCCTTGGACAACATTTTGATTTACATATTGATCACAGAAGCCTTCAATATATATTTACACAACCCACTCTGAATGCATGACAATGCAGATGGATGGAATTCTTGTGTGAATATAATTTTGAAGTAAAATATGTGTAGGGTAAAGAGAATAAGGTGGCTGATGCACTTAGTAAAAGATGTCATGAACTCTCTTCATTAACTCTCATAGTTGATTTGAAGGAGAAAATATTGTAAAATTTAATTGTTGATCCTTGGTTTTTAGATGTCAAATCTGTAGTAGAAAGTGGTAGCACTTTGGGAGGTAGGTACAAAGGATACTCTATCAGCTCTGATGGATTACTAATCTTCAGAGGTAGAACCTACATTCCTAAAGTTGGAGAGTTACAAAATTTGTTTATGTATGAAGCTCATAAAGCGCCCTATTCAGCACACCCTGGTGTTAAGAAAATGAATGCTGATCTTAAAAAACATTATTATTGGCCAGGTATGAAAAGAGATATTACAAATTTTGTGGCTAGATGTCTAGAATGTCAAAGGGTGAAAGCTAAACATCAACATCCTGCTGGTTTACTTCAGTCACACAGTGTACCTGAATGGAAATGGGATACCATCTCCATTGATTTCATAGTGGGATTACCATTATCAGCTAGGTGACATGATTCAATTATGGTTGTTGTTGATAGGTTAACCAAAGTTGCACATTTTATACTTGTAAGATCTTCTTATAATGTTGCTTCTATAGCACGAGTTTTTTTGGAGCAGGTTGTAAGACTGCATGGGATTCCAAAGAAGATCATATCATATAGGGACCCAGTTTTCACATCTTCACTTTGGAGGTCTATGCAACGTGAACTTGGTACTCAATTGAATTTCAGTTCTGCATATCATCTTGAGACTGACGGACAAACTGAGCATGTAAATCAGATTCTTGAAGACATGCTCAGGATGTACGTAATGGATGGATAGAACAAATGGGAAGAATTCTTGCACTTAGTTGAGTTTGCTTATAATAACAGTTATCACAGCTCTATAGGTATGTCTTTTTTTCAAGTTTTATATAGAAGACCTTGTAGAACACCCTTGAGTTGGGATAATCTAGTAGAAAAAATTCTCCTAGGACTTGACATGCTCCAAGATCTAGAACAACAAGTGAAACGGAGCAAAGAACATCTTACTATAGCATAGGATAGACAGAAAAAGTATGCAGATTTGCATAGGATTGAGCGTCAGTTTGTGGTTGGGGACAAAGTGTTTCTGAGGGCTAGACCTTGGAAAAGTCCTATTAGGTATGGTAAAGGTTCCAAATTGTCTCCACATTTTGTGGGACCATTTGAAATCCTATAATGAGTTGGTCCAGTTGCCTACAAACTTGCTTTCCCTCCCAGTCTATCTCAAATCCATGATGTCTTTCATGTGTCTATATTAAGGAAATACATACTTGATATCACTCATGTTCTTAATTAGAATGCATTATAGATAGTGGGTGGCCAATTGATACTGGAACCAGTGCAGATCGTCCAGCGAAGAGAGCTAAATCTCATAGGTCGCAAGGTGAAGCAGGTAAAGGTATTATGGGATCATAATGATGATACCTCTGCAACTTGGGAAGATGCAGGGGCAATGAAAGCTTCTCATCCTCATTTGTTTTCAGGCTTCTAGGGTAAGCCTAAGTCGGTGGGAAAGAGTGGCATGCCCCTAACAGTTCTACATCTGTTACCTTAGACTCTAAGATTAGTTTAATTTACTAGATGATTTGGTACTTGTTTTGAAACATTGATTTTGTAAAAAAGTATTTAGTTTCCGGCATCATTATGTTGTTTTTTTTTTTTTAACACTATGAGAATTTAGATGTTTCTAAGATCTAATTCTCAGAATAAATGTTTTAATACTTTTAGTATTGTGTTATTATAGGGATCTCATTATCTGAATCAATTCAGATTCAGGAATCTTGCAGTAAGGAAATGGTTTTCAGATAAGGCAATCTAGTTTTAAAAATTCTATTTGGAAAGGTTTCGGTTTCTTAACATTTGTCTTTTTCGTTTCTTTTTTCTTTTTTAGATTTATGATTAAGGTGGCTTTAACAGTACCTAGAATCTTTTATTTGCCAGTTTTTAAGTATGTATATATATATATATATATATATATATATATATATATATATATATATATATATATATATATATATATATATATATATATATATATAACGTTGTGTAAATTTTTTTTAAAAAAAAAGTGCATTAGTATAAAATAATTATATACATATATATATTTATAACGGTGTATAAATAAATAAATAAATAAATAAATAAATAAATAAATATATATATATATATAAAAGTCCATTAGTATAAAATAATTATACACACACACACACACACAGATATATATATTAGTTTATATATATATATATATATATAATTGTTTGTATATATGTGTGCTTGTATTTATATTTATACAAGTTATAATTATATGTATATATATATACATATTGATATGCAGTAATCTTAATATTAATTAGGATTAATATTAATATTAATATTAATATTAATATTAATATTAATACTAACATTAATATAAATATTAATATTAACATTAATACCTAATACTATGTTAATGCTAAGTTAGTACCTAAGCTAACCTAATGCATGCGACTAAGACTAAACTTGAACTAAGATCTAACCTAAGCTTTACCATGCGTGACCGCTAGGCTAACTAAAACTTAGCATTGTTTTGGACTTGGCATATGGCGGCAATGCTAATGGGAATTAATGGTGGGCATGCTCATCGAATTGTGAACTGGTACTGCATTTGCCAAGTGTCAAAAATGCTGAGAGAATAAGATTTTAGTGATTTTCTCGCAGTAATGAGCATTGATTTGCATGTTTAGTCTGTCATTTTGGCTAGGAGTTAGTTGAAACTTGAGTTCAGTCTGCCATTGATGAACTCCAATTGGGGTATAATGGAAACTCTATTGAATGGGTTTCTCTGCGCTTATGTGGGGATACCGATGACCATGAAGGAGATTTTTGATTCTCACTAGCCTTATAAATGTGAACAATTTTGTACTCCTTATGGTTTCTGTCTTTTCAAGGTTGCATTTTCTCAGTTTCTGCTATTGAGAGGGTTTCATTGGTATCTCTGTGACAAGGCTTAGAGAGTTTGGAGGCTTGGGCTATGAGTTTGAAATAGAGGGCTCTCCAGGCAGTTTTTCCTTGAGTATCATCCTGCACTTACACAGGCAGGGGGCTCTTCTTTAACTCTATCCTATTTCTATTGTTATGTTTCATTTAGATATGGTGAATATTGAATATTGAAAGTTGCTATGTCGAATATTTGACACCCAACTCTATGTGTATGCAGAATTTGGTGTGTTCATCGCTAAACTCTGTATAAACCCAGAATCAGGTGTGAGAATGTAAATACTCTGTACGTTGTGTTTGCAACTGGGTTTATAATGAATATGTGGGTGATGTTAGTGAAACTAAAATGTTGAGCAGGACAAATTAAGAAAGGTGTTTTATGTTTCAGACAAAACAATTATGTGGGTTTTCGTCTTTCAAGATAGTCTCATCCTATGCAGTTTTGGTTGCTTTATGATTGTTATTTAATAGAGCCATTAAGAATAGGAGATGGTCATTTAGTCAAACAGTTGTCGTTAAATGTTTTACATTATTATAAACTTTGTTTTGGTATTGGATTTAGATAGCATTTAGTAAACAAAACTATTATTCATGATGGTTAAGGCTATTTGTGTTAAACCATAGCTTAGTAAAATTCATTGCGGCTGTTAACTTACATTTAGTCTTAAACATTGAATGCAAACATGAATACTTTGTAGGCTGTATCGATTTTAGGAGATTTGGGAAATTTTAGGCTCAGCTATTTTATTATTTGCAGTTATTATTTTTGGATGGGAAATCTATATTACATCAATTTTGGTTCAAGAACATTTGAGTATGATAACAGTTAGCATTAGATTTCTTTGACATCGACATTTTGACAAAAAGTTGCCATATTTAGTAGTGAAAATTTTAGTTATCCGGTAATAGCAAGTTATTAGATTCATACAGTGGAAAAGATTATTTATCTATTTTAATTCTGACTTTAAATTAATAAGGCTTTATATATATATATATTGGTATATGTAAGAATGAGTACGTATATATATATATATATATATATATATATATATATATATATATATATATATATATATATATGTATGTATGTATGTATGTATGTATGTATGTATGTATGTATGTATGTATGTATGTATGTATGTATGTATGTATGTATGTATGTATGTATGTATGTATGTATGTATGTATGTATGTATGTATTTCCTTATGAATAGATTGTTAGAATTGAAAAAAAATATATATATATATATATATATATATATATATATATATATATATATATATATATATAAAATATGAGATTACTATGGTTACTTGTTTTCTGAAATGGAAAAAAAAATCCTTTCTTTGTTAACAGTTTAAATGTTAAAAATATAGTTATTGTGTTATTGAAAAGTTTGGTTACTTATAGAAAATAAAAGGGGCAAGGCTGCATTTGATACTTTGAAATATGGATTGCTTTTGGAAAATTACAATTATGGTTTTGTTTGGTAATCTAATAAGTGATTACATTGGAAAGATTGGAAGTTTGGTGTTAAATGATCATTTCTGGTTGCTGATTCAATTGTTATATTGAAGCAAAAGAAATAGTTTATTAGTTAAAATTGACTAATTAAACTTTAATTTTCTTCTGATTAGTAAAACTAGAATTATGTCTGTATTAGATTATGCAAGTGTGATCCTTTAGATTGGGTGGCTGTCATAAAGCGAGTAACTTGTGGTGATAGAATTATTTTGCCGGATGCCCTCCGACACTAGTTTAGATCCTTATGGGAAAGTTTATGATAGTTATTTAATCAAGTGGTGATATCTAAAATTCATGGGTTGGGTTACATATAACAAGATAAGAACATTATGGATTCACCTGACATATAGATTCCTATGAATGGATGAATGTAGATTCTTATGTTGACACCCATGAACTACTGGATCATTACCTTGGCATATTCTGTGCGAGTTTATTTCTGCATATCTGTTTGTAGGAAAATTAGGTACTTGCTTTAAATCTAGTTGTGAAAAGAAAAATTAAACTTTCAGATAATCCGTTATTTGGATACATGTTTATCATGTTGTTATTAAATCTAACATGCAGGTTTATTGGAGAACTCATCAACTTATTTAGTGTGACTAAGCCCTGTTTGTGTTTGTTTTGATTTCAGGTCCAATATAGGATTTGTTTATGGTCTTGGAAGTAGAAACTACGACCTAATCATTAAGGACTGATTGTAGTTCGATTAATGGTTACGAATAACTCAGGATCTGATTATGATCAATGTCAATCTAAAAGTATTTGTATAATTGATTGTATTTAAAATAAGAGTATAATTATATAGTCAGATGTAATGATAAAAAATGTTATAATAATGTTATAAGTACACTTCAGTACCGGGTTGTGAAAATTATTTTGTAATTGTAATATGATTTGAAGTAAAAAAAAAAATTGTTCAAGTTTTAAACTTGTATCTATGTATGGAATTATCGTTGTTGTGTTGTTTTCTTTTGGTTATGGATGGGGTATTACAGGAAAATTGTGAGGGAATTAGGATTCTAGTTGTTTCAAATCTCAACATTGCTGGTGCAATTACATTTGATTCAATCATGAAAGATATGAGGTTGAAGAGAACTAAGAGGGAAGCATAAATTTATACCTTTGGGATATACTATAGTGAAGATCTAGCTATTCTAGCTAGTTGGTCTTTCTAACCATCTTGTTCTGGTCAAGGCATTGGCAAAGATAGTGGAGTTAGAGGAAATGCAGTTTTGCATGGAGTTGAAAATGCTAAGTTACTTTCCCAATCCACAAGGAATTTACAAGAACTTGTGGCTTATGTTCACAATGTGGCAGAGGGAACATAGAAGAAAGATGAACAGTTACAAGAAAGGTACAATCATGTATATGTTTCTTATGAGCAAAGAACAAAAGAAAATGCCAGCTTGCAAAGCCAAGTGAGTTTTTCGGAAATAAGAGTAGTAGAGCTTGAAGTAGCTAAAGTTTCCATCATGGATCAAACACCCACTATAGGGGAAGCTAATTCATCAAGATAGCTAAACATGGTGCCTTTTGCCCCCATAGTTTTTTCATCTCGCTCCATGGAAACCTTTTAAAAGAAGACTAGGAGTAATGACGCTCTGATAAAAGAGGTTGTAGATTTGCAAATGTAGTTAGAGAATAAGAAGAGTGATTTTGATGATAACAAAGAAATTCTAGTTCAAACTGCATTGATGTCTTTGTTTGAGAGGGTTAATTCAAAATTAGTTAGAATTCATGAAGTTTGTAAAATTCTTTATTTAGCCATCGGTAAAATGGAGGATGACAATAGGTTTGTTAAGCCAACATATCAGAAATGGATAGGGAGAATTGAAAAAAATTAGGTAGATTGAACACTATTTATTAGGGTGGACCCTAACCCTCCTCCAAGTGCCATGGCCACAGTGAAAATTGTTAAATCACTTAGCAATTTTTTTTTTACTTGATTACATTGAGAATAAAATGATGGAGTTGAAAGACCAAGTAGAGGAATTCAAAGATACCCTAGTGCCACCTATTTTGAATGGAGATAAGAGAATTAAAGATTTTGCCACCTGGAGAACATAAGCTATAACCATAATGAATGACTTGGTAAAGAAAATAGTTGAAGATGTGGATATGTCACTTTTCCACTTATGTATGTCCAAATTAGTTAATTTAGGACTACCCTATGAAAATTTCAAGAAAGAAGTCAGTCAAGCCACAATTAAATATATTCCTTATAGGCAAGTGGCAGATCAAATCTTGGAGCATATGTGGCCTATAGATGATGAATTTGAAGAATGGGTTAAAAAATACATTCCATCTGATAACTCTAATCATGAAGATTCCTTGCTACAGAAGTAGTAAAAAAAGGATATCTTGGATGAGACAAAATGTAGAGAAGAGACATGTAGTCATATGATCACAAGTTGTCTCATTAGGGTATGTGTAGGATCATGGTGTGCCAAAAAGTGGTGATGTGAAAAACATGTAGTCTTGAAACACTTAAAAGCATTTCAAAATACGCTTTGACTTTTTTCCTACCCCTCTTGGTACCAAACCAAAAATGTAATACCTTGCCTAATCGGGTATCCAATTTGAGAATGAATATCCGATTTGGGAACGGGTATTTGATTCATGTTCCCAAATTATGGCACCAAATTTAAATGTAAAGGGAGTGGGGACCAATTTTTAAGATAAATATTGATTTTTATTTACCAAACTCAAAGGGGGACCAGTTTTTAAGTTGTATCAAGTCCTAGTATAATATAGTTATATCATAATTGAGGGGGACCAATTATTATATATATTTACTAAAATTTATTATATAGTATTAAATAATAATAATAATTTATTATATAATTATTACTTATTATATTATTATATAATTATATATCATATGTATAATTATTATATACTATATATATTACTAACCTAAGTTAATAAACTATATGATGATGTATGTTCCTAGGGGTCCCCCTAGGGACATACATGTCTTCCAATGAGTCCAAATGGGTCATGGGATACCCTAATTATATATCATATATATTATTATTATATATTATATATATTAGTATTATATATTATATATATTAATAACCTAAGTTAATAAACTATATGATGATATATATTCTTACGGGTCTCACTAGGGACATACATGTGTTAGAATGAGTCCAAATGGGTCATGGGATACCCTATGACCCATTTTAACCCATTATATGACAACATATCTTCCTAAGGGTGAAAGGATGCCTAGGAACATATATCTTGTGTTTTAATGGGTAGAAATGGGTTATGGAGTATCCTATGACCCCTTTCGACTTAATGCATGATAATATATGTTTCTAGGGGTCCTAGGACCCTTATAGAAATATATGTTGTGTTCTAATAGGTCAAAAGGGTTCATAGAGTATCCTATGACCCTTTCAAGCTATTACATGAAAACATACGTTCCTAGGGGTCATAGAACCCCTAGGAACATATGTTGTCATGTAATGGGCTAAAAGGGGTCATAGGGTATCTGATGACCCCTTTTTACCCATTAGAACACAACATGTATGGCCCTACGGTATTAGGACCTCGAGGAATATATGTTATCATGTAATGGGTCAAAATTTTACCCATTAGAGCACAACAAACATGATGATAAGGGTCCTAAGATCACTAGCAACATATGTTCTCATGTAATGTGTTAAAAGGGGTCATAGAATACCCTGTGACCACTTTCTATCCATTGGAATATAAGAGGTATGTCCCTAGGGGTCATAAGATATTCTATTACCTATTTCTATCCATTGGAACACAACATATGTGTCCCTAGGGGCCGTCGGATTCCTAGGGACATAAGTTGTCATGTATTTGATTGAAATGGGTCATAGGTTTTCCTAACATATGACCCCTTTCAACCCATTTCAACACAAAATGTTTTTCCCTAGAGGTCTTAGGACCCACAAGAACATAATTTGTCATGTAAAGGGTCAAAATGGGTCATAGGATATCATTTAACTCAATTCAATCCATTGGAACACAACATGTACCTCCCTAGGGGTCCTACAAATCCTATGAACATATTTTGTCATGTAATAGGTTGAAATGTGTCATGGGATGCCCTATGACCCCTTTTTACCCATTATAACACATCATGCATGTCCATAGGGGTCCTAGGTACCCTAGGAACATACATCATGTGTTTGAATGGGTCGAAAGGGGTCACAAGGTTCTCTATTAACACTTTTGACCAATTAAATGATAATATATGTTGATAGGGGTCCTATAACCCCTAGGAAAATATATCAGTGTTCAAATGAGTCAAAAGGGGTCATAGAGTACCCCTTGACCCCTTTCAATACATTATATGACAATATATGTTCATAGGGGTCCTAGAAATGCTAGGGATATAAATCATGTATTTAAATGGGTTGAAAGGGGTCATAGGGTAACCTATGACCTATTTTGACCCATTAAATGATAACATATGTCTCTAGGGGTCCTAGGACCCTTAGGGACATATTATAATCATTTATATGGGTTGAAAGAGGTCATCGGATAACCTATGAACCCTTTCGACACATTTCATTACAACATATGTCTTTAGGAGTCCTAGTACCCCTAGGGACATATTATAATCATTTATATGGTTTTAAAGGGGATATAGGATAATCTATGACACCTTCCGACATATTTCATTACAACATATGTCTCTAGGGGTCATAGGATCCCTAGGAACATACTACAATAATTTCTATCATTTGAAGGGGGGTCATTGTATAATCTATGACCCCTTTCGGCACATTTCATTACAACATATGTCTTTAGAGGTCCCAAGATCCCTAGGGACATATTATAATTCATTATATGGGTCGAAAGGGGTCATAGGATAACTTATGACCCCTTTTGACACATTTCATTAAAAAAAAATGTCTCTAGGGCTCCTAGCACCCTTAGGGACATTATAATCATTTACATGGGTCAAAAGGGGTAATAGGATAACTTATGACCCATTTTGACACAATTCATAACAACATATGTCTCTAGGGGTCTGAGGAATGTAGGAACATATCATAATCATTTATATGGGTATAACCAATGACCCCTTTTGACACATCTCTTGACAACATACGTGGGTCAAAAGGGGTCATATGATAACATATGACCCCTTTCGACACATTTCATTACAAAATATGTCTTTAGTGGTCCCAATACCCCTAGGGACATATTATAATCATTTATATGTGTCAAAAGTGGTCATAGGATAACCTATGACCCCTTATCTCTAGCGGTCCCAAGAACCCTAGGGACATATTATAATCATTTATATGCATCGAATATCTTATGACCCCTTTTGATAAATTTCATGAAAACATATGTCGCTAGGGGTCCCAGGACCCCTAGGAACATATAAGAATTGTTTATATGTGTATAAAGGGGTTATAGGATAACCTATTAACCCTTTTGACTTATTTCATTACAACATATGTCTCTAGGGGACGTAGGACCACTAGGGACACATTATAATTATTTATATGGGTCGAAATGGGCCATATGATGTCCTATGATACCCTTTGACACATTTTATTACAACATATGTCTCTAGGGGTCCTAGGACCCCTAGGGACATATTATAATTATTTATATTGGTCGAAAGGGGTCATCGAAAACTTATGACCCCTCTCGACACATTTCATTACAACATATTTCTCTAGGGGTCCTAGGACCTCTAAGGATGTATTATAATCATTTATATAGGTTGAAAGGAGTCATAAGATAACCTTATGATGCCTTTCGACAGTTTCATGACAACATATGTCCCTAGGGGTCCTAGGTCCCCTCAAGATATAACATAATTATTTATATGGGTCAAAAGGGATCATAAGATAACCTATGACCTCTTTCGACACATTTCATAACAACATATGTCTCTAGGGGTCCCACGACTCCTAGGGACATATGAGAATTGTTTATATGGGTTGAAAGTTGTCATAGGATAACCTATGACCCCATTTGACACATTTCATTACAACATAATTCTCTAAGGGTCATAGGACCCCTAGGGGTATATTATAATCATTTCTATGGTTTGAAAGGGGTCATAGTATAACCTACAACCTTTTTGACACATTTCATTACAACATATGTCTCTAGGGGTCTTAAAATCCCTAGGAACATATTATATTTGTTTATATGGGTCAAAAGGAGTCATAGGATAACCTTATGACCCCTTTCGACATGTTCCATAACAATATATGTCCCTAGGTGTACTAGGACTCCTAAGAACATATTATAATCATTTATATGGGTCAAAGGGGGTCATGTGATAACCTATGACCCCTTTCGACACATTTCAATACAACATATGCTTTTAGGTAAACAGGACCCCTAAGAACATATTATAATAATTTATATGGGTAGAAAGGGGTCATATGAAAAACTATGACCCCTTTTGACACATTTCATTACAACATGTCTCTAGGGGTCCTAGGACCCCTAGATACATATTATAATCATTTATATGGGACAAAAGGGGTCATATGATAACCTATGACCCCTATTGACACATTTTATTACAACATATGTCTCTAGGGATCCTAGGACCCTAGGAACATATTATAATAATTTATATTGGTCAAAAGTGGTCACAGGATAACTTACGACCCCTTTCGATACATCTCATGATAACATGTCTGTAGGGGTCCCAAGACCCATAGGGACATATGAAAATGGTTTATATGGGTCAAAAGGGGTCACAAGATAACGTATGACCTATTTCAACAAATTTCATGACAACATATGTCTCTAGGGGTCCCAAGACACCTAGGGATATATTCAAATCATTTATATGGGTCGAAAGGGGTCATAGGTTGTTTTGACATATTTCATTACAAAATGTGTCACTAGGGGTCATAGTACCCCTAGGGACATGTTATAATAATTTATATGATTTTAAAGGGTTCATAGCATAACCTAGGACACTTTTTGACACATTTCATGACTATATATGTCTCTAGTGGTCCCAATACCCCTAGGGACATATTAGAATCATTTATATGGGTTGAAAGGGGTCATAGGATAACTTATGACCCCTTTCGACACATTTCATTACAACATATGTTTTTAAGGGTCCCAAGATCCTTAGGGACATATTATAATTATTTGTATAGGTTGAAAGGGGTCATATGATAACCTATGACACTGTTCGACACATTTCATTGTAGTTCAACATATGTATCTAGGGGTCACAGGACCCCTAAGGACATATTATAATCATTTATATGGGTTGAAATGGGCCATAGGATGTCTTATGACCCCTTTCGGCACATTTCATTACAACATATGTCTCTAAGATTCTTAGGACACCTAGGGACATATTATAATCATTTATATTGGTCAAAAGGGGTCATAAGATAACTTATGACCCATTCTGACACATCTCATGACAATATATGTCGCTGGGGCTCCTAGGACCCCTAGGGACATATTAGAATCATTTATATGGGTCGAAAGAGGTCATAGAATAACCTATGACACCTTTCGACACATTTCATTACAACATATCTCTATAAGGGTCCCAAGACCCCTAGGGACATATTATAATCATTTATATGGGTTGAAAGAGGTCATAGTATAACCTAGGACCCCTTTCATCACATTTCATTACAACATATGTTTCTAGGGGTCATAGGACCCCTACGGACATATTACATTCATTTATATGAGTCCAAATGGGCCATAGGATGTCCTATGACCGCTTTCAACACATTTCATTACAACATATGTCTCTAGGGGTCCTAGTACCCCTAGGGACATATTATAATTGTTTATATGTGTCGAAAGGGGTCATGGGATAAAATATGACCCCTTTCAACATATTTCATTATAACATATGGCTCTAGGGGTCCTAGGACCGCTAGGGACATATTATAATCATTTATATGTCTTGAAAGGAGTCATAGGATAACCTTATGACCCATTTTGACATGTTTTATTACAACATATGTCCTGAGCGGTCTTAGGACTCCTAATAACATATTATAATCATTTATATGAATTGAAAGGGGTCATGAGATAAACTATGACCCCTTTCGACACATTTGATTACAATATATGTTTCTAGGGGTCCCAAGACCCCTAGGAACATATTGTAATCATTTATATGGGTCGAAATGGGTCATAGGAAAACCTATGACCCCTTTTGACACATTTCATTACAACATATTTCTCTTGGTGTCCCAAGACCCTAGGAACATATTATAATCATTTATATGGGTCAAAATTTTGACACATCTCATGAAAACATATGTCTCTAGGGATCCTAGAACCGCTAGGGACATATTACAATAATTTATATAGGTCAAAAGGGGTCATAGGATAACCTATGATCTCTTTCAACACATTTCATTATAACATATGTCTCTAGGGGTCTGATGACCCCTAATGACATATTATAATCATTTATATGGATTGAATGGAGTCATAAGATAACTTATGAACTGTTTTGACACATTTCATTACAACATATGTCTCTAAGGGTTTGAAGACCACTAGGGACATATTATAATTGTGTATATGGGATGAAAGGGGTCATAGGATAACCTATGACCCATTTCAATACATTTCATTACAACATATGTCTCTAGGGGTCTTAGGATCCCTGGGGACATATTCTAATTGTTTATATGGGTTGAAAGGGGTCACATGATAACCTATGATCTCTTTCGACATATTTCATTATAACATGTCTTTAGGGGTCCTAGGACTAGTAAGGATATATTATAATCATTTATATGGGTCGAAAGGGGTCATAGGATAACCTATGATCCCTTTCAACATATTTCATGATAATATATGCCTCTAGATGTCCTATGACTCTTAGGGATATATTATAATCGTTTATATGGTTCCAAATGGGTAAGACCGCATATGTTCCTAGAGACATACATTATGTGTTTGAATGGGATTACAAAGTTCCCTATGACCCCTTCTAACTCATTAAATAAGAAAACACATTCCTAGGGGTCCTAGGAATATATATTATGTGTACGAATGAGTCGAAAGGGGTAATAGAGTATCTCATGACCCCTAAGCATAGTTAATGTCATCGAATGGGTGAAAAAGGGCCATAGGATATTCTAAGGCCATTTTGAGTCATTAGATCACATCATTTATGTGGTTAGGGGTCTTAGGAACCATAAGCACACATATTGTGATTGAATGGGTTAAATAGTGCCAAAAGGTACCGTATGACCCCTTTTGATCCTTTAGAACCATTATATGTATGGTTAAGAAACCTAAAGCCTTTAAAAATCATATTAAGTATCCTAAAAAGGGGTCATACTATTATAAAAAAATTTTAAAAAGAAAATTTTAAAATTTTTTTAAAAATATTTAATTTAAAAAAAAAAAAAAATATATATATATATTAAGTATTTGATTTGAGAACAAGTGTCCAATTTGGGAATGTCTACCTAATTTGGGAATGGGTACCCGATTAGGCTTCGATTTGCTTTGGATGCCAACCCTCCATAGTCAACACCAAAAATGTGTTTTTGGTGTGTTTTTGTGTATTTCTAACTATGATGATGTAGTTGATGACTTTTTTTCCATCCAAATTTAATGAAACAAAATGGGTTTCTTGAGAATGTTCTCAGCTTTCCATCGATTTAATGTCTGTCAAATTATGAGTTAAGTAACTATTACTTATTTTCTAATGGAGTTAGCTACAAAGTGTTGATTGACATACTGATAGAAAAATAGCTATAACTTTCAAACCATATAAGATTTGTGAAATCCAAAAGATGCGTCACATTCTATGCTTCAACTAGCATAAGAAAAAAAAAAAGAAAAATTTAATTTTGAATTTTTTTGAACTAGTTAAGGTGGTTAGACACGAGAATTTTTTAATTTTGAAAACAATATGGTAGAAAATTCATAATTAATTATTTATTTGAATAAAAAATTCCCAAAATATGTGTCACATCTGAGCATGAGTCTATTTTTTATATCTATAATTATATTTAAAAATATTATCATTTGATTTTGATTAAGGTGGATAGACATACACCTAATTTTTATTTTTTCCCTAATTTTTTTATAGTACTGCATTAAAATCCAAACTTTTGACCAATTAAATAATTTTTTCTCTAGATAAGGCCTAGTAGTTTAGAAGCTAGATTGAATTTACTATAAATTATTTTCTTACAACTTTTTGATATAAAGTCCAGAACTAATTTAAAATTACGTGTCAAGTTGACATAACCCTGATTTCATGGTTTTTCACTGCCACTTAAGGCCATAGTTTGGTTGACCATGATCCTACATATACTCATCAACTTGTTATAGGATAAGCCTTGCTATTTTTTTATACAAACTGCAATGTCACATCAAATGGTGACATGTGTATTGATCTCTATGCCTAAAGCTTGTAGCAACTCACTTATATAAGTGAGTTTCTAGAGGTAGAGAAGGGTTTGATTTTAGATAGAATGAAAAGAATTATTGTATTTTGAGTCGATCAAGAGACATTTTGTGGAATTTTCCATATTTTCTTGTCCATTGAAGGAAAATAAAGGACCACATTATACTGAAGCTAGTCTTGAAGTTATATTTTCACGAGATTTGGTACTTCATTGTACTATTTCAAGAAAATGAAAACAAAGTGGAGAGGCAGTATTACATTATTCAATATGGATCTCATCTCTACTCATGTAAATTTTGATATTATAATATTTGATAACAAAGTCTTTTGAATTTCAATTATAATTCATTTCGAATTATATCGTATTTCATATTTTTCTCATCATCCAATGGATTATGTAATTTCTTGATGTGATCTAGGAGTACTGAGGGTTTTCATGGGTAGATTCTTATAAGAATGAGGTATGACATTGAATATTGATGTTTCTTTTCAAAAAGTAGGGAATGAATCTATATATGCATCAATTTTGTGATTATATAGCACAATAGATAAAGCACTAGTGAAACAAGAATCTCTAAGACGAATGGAAGAAACAAAACTCGTAGGGATAATCCCCTAACCCCCTTTTTTTGTGGATAAGTATCTTTAATATTTAATTAATATGAAATGTCTCTTCATCAAAAATATAAAGATCATTTAACTAAAGAAAAGATTCAAAGATTCCTCTCAAGATATATGAACTTCTTAAAATTCAAAGATTAAACATATACATAACTTAACAGATTAAAAAAACCATAGAAAAGCTTAGAAGAAGATCTGAAGTCAAACTAAGATAGACACAAAATTTCAATATATATCTTCTCCTTTCCTTGGATGGAAGGCATATAGCCCAAGAACCTTTCCCTCTCGTTTGCAAAAATCAAACTTCACCTTTACAAAACTAAATGTAAATTTCTTTTTTTGAGATCAATTATACTTCCAACTAGAGGTATAAGAATTTAGATCCCTCTACTATATATTTAAATAGTTACTACTTCCATTTTCTCCTGTGAAATTTTTAGATACAATTTATTGAAAAAGAAAGTACAACCCTATAGAAATTTTGGCTATCTTCTACAATTGTGGTTGGCTCATTTTCAAAGAAATCACTCTCTGTGTTTCACTGAATCTCTTCCAATTAAAGTGTTTCAATTTAAGTAGTTTGTGTATCTCCCTCTAATAGCCGATAAATCTCTTTAGAGAGTTCTAATGGAAAATTACAAGTATGTTATATTCAACAAATCACCAAGAGGTATTATAATTTACGTACACCAACCTATCCACAGGATTATAATCTATGTGGTAGTGGAAGGACTTAAAAGTTTCAATTTGGTCATATTTCAAATAAAGTCATAAATATGTAGACTCTTTTAGGAAAGTTAGATATATATTATTTTTTCAGAGTCTTTTCTATTTTTTTATTGAAGGATAGGTTTAATTCTTACTCTTTTGTTTTGTTATACAAGTTTTTTATACAATGGTTCTTTTTATGTTTAATTTTTATACGATCGTTCATTTTATGTTTAATTTTTTTTACAATAGTTTTTTTAGGTGATGAGATTAAATAGGGTTGAACATTTTATATAGATGTTTTATGATATCAATTTATATAGAACAACTATTTTTTTAAAAAAATATTATCAAGAATTAAATTAGGTTTTTACTAGAAACCAGAAAGCCCAACGAGTAAAAAAAACATTTACATAATTTAATTATGATCATTGAAGTGTTCACAAATATTTAAGACTTTAGAAGTATAAATGTAAATCATACTTACACATATCATTTGTCATTTTGTTTTGAATTAGTGACTTAATACATTTACATGAACGAAAAAATGACTCAGGCTTCTTTATTTTTTTGAGTGACTTATTGATTTACATAGATTCTAACATTCCTATTCTCTCATCAAAATAATCCTTTAATTACACCTATCCCATTATCTATTCTAGTCACGTTGACATTATTGTTTTAGGAACTCAAATTATTTTCATGAACATAAGATCATTTTCAATTCACATAATATAGTAAATCAATTTATTTTTATAGTTGAATGACAATCCTATGCACTAATCTGAATCATCCTTATACTTATTTGTATATATACAAAAACATCCTTTAGTGGCCTTGTCATTGTTTCCATAACTCTAATAATTTCCCTAAACATAGGATAGACTATAAAGATCTAAACTTTATCTTGAATCTTGCCTATTTCTTTCTCCACCTATAAAGACTAATATAATACAATTTTGAACAATTTAATTCTATGTCCTTGTATATATAGCTCATTTTCATCAAGGATAAATTTAGTGGCTAATGTTTGTCAATTGGCTAATCTCACTCATTAGGGACCCCAAATTTGGCTATTTTTTTTGCACTTTTGGGGTGGCCATGTTGCTTGCACTTTACAAAAAATTGGTCCCATGGTTGGGTCAATTGCCAATAATAATACATAAGTATTTGTATTTTAGCCATGACTTCGTCAATGCAATCATTTTTTCCAAATGGTAAATTATATTTATTCACCTACAATTTCCAATTCTTATCTTAATTGATGTCATATTAGCCAATACTTGGTAAAACTTGAAGTTAGGTTACATGTTAAGTATGTAGATTTGACACGCGTCTCTATTCGAGAGACTTTCCATGAAACTTCTTATCCTTTCTCACTTTGGCCCAAAATAGATTTGATTAGGAACACATGCCTTTACTTTTTGGGCTTTCTTTAAAACTTAGTATCTTTTTACAAGTTTTCCTGAAATAGGATTTAGGCCATTGATTTAGGATCCTTTAGAATGATCATAAATAATAGGGATGTTTCCTACATACAACCATTCAATAATTTGGACAGAAAATATAATGATAAAAGTGGGATAAATTTAACCTTCAAGTTTGATAATCAATTAGGATCCATGTACTAATAACAATAATAAAATTATGGTTTCTAGGTATGTGTACTTACGTCCATGATTTTCATCAATAATGAAAGATTTGTCAGGATTTTATTGTATTTTCATATAGATGAAAAAATATCGCTAATAAAAATAAAAACTTTCCTACTCAAAAAAATTAATTCGCCAATAGAAATTAATTATTTTCCCCTAAACTAATGTTTGATTTACCAAAATTTTATAGATTTTTCCAAGGGGGGGTGTTTCTTAAAGTTATCCTTGATTTTCATTCTATCAGCTTTTATCCACTTAAATTCAAGCATTAATGTTAGAATTACAATAGGAAAGGTAAACTTCTAAGTGGGGGCAGGGGGTGAATCAATAGTTTAAACTTGGACCCATAAAAAATTTCACCACACATCCATCTCATACATTCAATGAGTAAATTGAAATAGCATGTAAAACATGTACATCTAAAACATGTAAGCAAGTAAACATTCACATACATATGACATCAGATATGATTACCCAGAAAACCTCCAATGAGAAGGTAAAACTGGGGTAGGGATGACACACACAAATCTTCACTACTGCAGTAATAAAGTGTATCCAATGAAGGTTACAATTTTTGACCATGAAATATGATCTACCCTATGAAAGGTCTACCTTGTCAAAGGCTTACAAAGATTGTTAGGTCTCACCCTATTAAAGGATTTCAACACCTTATTAGAAGTGTGCCTTTCTAAAGGACTTTAACTCACAATTAAGTAAGTACCTTGTTAGAGGATTTCAATACAACCTATTTGGACTACTTTGTTAAGAGAATTTTACTAAAATCACCTGTTAAAATGTTTTAGCATTGATTTTGTGGTTAGCACTTGGTTGCTTGATGACAGATCACCTCTAAACTGATGTATTCTTGATCCTTCTTGCTCAGATGTCTCTTTGCTATATCCTTTTCCTTTCCTCTATTCTTCTCTAATTGATTCTAAAATGCAATCTTGGATCATAACTCCTTAGCCACCATGAACTCTCTATTTGCACATGCAAACTACTCCCTTTGCTCCTTCTTACACCTTCCACACTCATAGAAAGTTTAGAGTTTGTACTCCTTAAGAAGACTTAGGTGACTTAGGGTTAGGTATGAATCTACAACTATGATTCATCCATTTTATCACTGAAACCTTCCCATTTTTTGATTAGCTACATTTAATTGCATTGGGAATTCAAATTGAGATTCGTCCTTATCTCCAAAATATCGTAAATCAATCTTTAGTCAACTCAAAAATGATTTACATAATTGTTTGTACCTTTACAAAAAATTATGTCAAAACTATCTCACTCGGCATCTGAAGTCTCTAATGCTGAACATATACTAATCTTTCTGTTGTGAATCAACATCTATATCACTCGACATGCACTGTTTACTCAGCTCATGTGTCACTTAGCATATATTGTCTTCTCGACACTTGGTGACTCGGCACATGGGGTGCTTGACACTCAGTGTGGACTCAACATGCTCTATTATATACATGTTGTGCTTAGCATGTAATACTTGTTTGGCATGAACTAAGTAAATAACTTAAGTGTGTTGACACTCACTTGTCAAAACCAATCTGAGATCGACAATCTCCCCCTTTGACACAAGTGTCAATAACACTTTAGTATACATTAAGATCCTTATCCTTTCGAGCATAACATAGCTCTAACTCAACTTATGTACAAAACTTCAAAACTTCAAAATTTTGTAACAATTTAGATACCTCAAAATCTGATAACTCCCCCTAAGTTGATAGGTCTATTCTATATCCAAAATTCCATACTCCTACTGAGGAGACATGCCTCAACTAATAAACTTTGACCTCTTGCTATTTTTTGCTTTCACCCCCTTAGCTTAATATGTCTTTTCTCTGTCCTTTTCTTATTTATCTTTATTTCTCCCCCTTTGCTTACTCTCCCCCATTTCTCACTCTCCTTATATCTCCCCCAAAAATCTCTTTATTTATTCTCCTTTTTGACACTTATGTGAATGGGCTATACAGTTATAGTGTGTTTATCCAAAAAATATTTATGGATATCTAGGATTATCTTGAGAGCTGCATCCCAATTCTCACATGCTACATTCACAGACTTTATTTGGATAGCTAGCTTAGCAACAAGGTGGACTAGACCATCTTGTGTAGAAAGATTTGGGTCTTTCTTTAGTAGGGTTTCAACATAGACTAGTTCCTTGTGAAAAAATTCCATATGAGGAGTCAAAATTGTCTGGATGCTAATCAATTTAGCCCTTATGTTGGCCTCATTTGCTAACAATGTAGCTAACTGACTCCAGGTTTGTAGCAATGTTCTAAAGTGCTTTTCACTTTGAGTTGGTGTCATTGGTAGTTTTGCACTTGATATAGTAATTTAGCTTTCTAGACTCAAAATGCGACTTCTAGTCTCTTGTGTGAAGAGTGTTGATTTGCACAATGAGAAGATATCAAGTACCTTCTTCACACTAAACAACCTTAGTTTCCAATGCAACTTGTGTCAGTGCTATGTCACCTAATATCTTTTCATTTACTTTTCTTTGGAACTTCTTTTCTGACCATTCTGATAATTTGACATTTGTATCTAGATCTATATCACTGACCTTCTCCACTATGTTTGTCAGCTATTCAATTAGTGGATTGATCTCATCTAGAGTTGGCAGACTAAATGCATCTAAAATGATGTCTTTGATATCCTGTAGTGCTTGCTTCTTCCTGTGCTCCCTTCTAAGCATTTATTGATGCTTCTTCCTTGCTAGGGCGTGTTAGAGTATGTCAATCTTTTTTATAGTCATTGTGTCATAGTCATACTTGAGTAATACAATCTCTTCATCAAGGCTCACATCTCCATATTGGATCACTTTTTCTGCCTTTAATGAACTCAGGCTCGATACTAATATTTGCAATGGTGGTGCATCTGTGGTCAACTTCTGAAGAGTGTTAGTGGAAGGAGTGCTAGATGTTGGTAAGGTCACTAGGGCTTGTATAGTTGCTTGCTCCTTCATTCTAAGTGTTAGCTCTGTCTCTTTAGGCTTGTCTTTGACTTCCACAATGACTTGGGATGCACCTTGATCTTGTGCTATAGGTGCAGATAAGTCTATTTGACCTATTTCTTGTTGTTCTTCAGTAGTGGCTATAGTTTCCATTATACCCTTCTCAACTATATCAACCTTTTTAGATGTCTCTTCTAGTATTTTGACCAAAGGTTGTACATGAGTGACTTGAGGGAGGATAGAATGTGGTTCTTGTGGATTCACCTTTTCCCTTGTCATGGTGTTAGTCATTGTCTTCTACAATTCATCCACACTCACCAGTATAGGATTATCACAAAGTTTTGCCTATAGTGTGGACTGATCAAGTATCTTCTTGAGATCTTCCTCTGTAAGGGGATTGATGTTTTGAGCTATGACATCAGAAACATCCTCAACTATGATTGTTTCAGTGTTAATTATTGCTACATGTTGAGGGCTGACACTAGGCAATTGTGTGTCTTGCACACTCTATTCTTCTTGCTACTTTGGCTTAGCTATTGCCTTGCCATCTACTTGCATTGCTATCCCTCCCTCAATAGTATCATCATTGTTATCATCTTCTTTATCATCCTTCACTTAAATGGGTTCCTGTTTACTTTCCTTAACTGTTGTCAATCCATAAGTGAGCTTCCACATCTATCTGGACTTCTTAACATCTTCAATATTTTTTTGTAATTTGCTAAATGCTTTGCATTTAGGTGTAAACCTAGCTACATATTTCTTTGTAGCCTTAGAAATCTGTTCCTTACTAAGTTTAGGCATCACTTGGGCAAGAGATGTCTCTCTTATCTATCTCTCCAAGTTCAAACAATAGTGCCATTTCTGCTTAAGTCTATCATATAAAATCTTTGGCATTGAGTTGGCAATCTCTAGTGAGGTAGTCTTGAATTTTTCCATCATGGCATATATGGCCTCCTCCACTTTCATTTTCTCTACTTTACCAAAATTATCAAAATCTACATTTGTAAATCCTAATAAGTCTACACTATTCTTAACATTTTCACATAAATTTTCTAAGTCTGATAGAGGATTGTGACTCACCACTTTAGATTGGCTATTGTCATCTGATTCTATTTTCTTCTCATTAGATTCTTCTTGTGCTACATATTTCTTTCTTGGCCTTTTCTGCACTTGACCACCTTATTTTGTTGGTTTGGTCTTTTCCTTAGAATTTTGTGTAGTTGCACATGTAATAGCTATTAGAAATTATTTAGAATAACTTGGGGAGGAGGGGGGGTGGGTGGTGAATCATTTATTCAAGGTCCAAATATCCTAATAAAACTTCTTCACTAAGTATTTTGAGTCTAATTAAACTAATCATGCATCCAAGTTAAAATTTCTACTTAGCAAGTTACTCAAAATCAACATTTAAGAATAAGAAATGAAAGATCAACACATAACACAATGATTTACATGGAAACCCAATTTGGGAAAACCATCAGTAATATGATACTCAATTCTCACTCTTTTGAAGAGATGCCCTGTGAAAGGCCTACCCTGTTAAAGGCTACAACACATTGTTAAATGCAACCTAGTTAAAGGATTTCAACCACCTTATTAGAAGTGGGCCTGGTTAGAGGACTTTAGAACATTCACTTGGAATGACACCCTATTAAAGAATTTACAAATGACTATTAAACTAACCTAAGTCCATAAAATTTTACCCTAACTGAAACAATTGTTAGAGGGTAACAACAAGGGCTTTTGACCTGATACAACTCACAACTTAACTTGTAGATTTTAGATCTTAGTTTAGCTCTTAAACTTTTTGGCTTTCAGTCTTTGTAGCTCTGGCATCTTGTCCTCCTTTCAAGCTTCATCTCCTTGAGTCTTCATGCTCGATGTGCTAGTGCAATCTCCCATATGGCAACTTATCAAAGAAGAGTGTCTATTCTCTATTCCTTCCTCTTGATGCCTTCTCCTTCACACCCTTCAACAACTTGGCAACAAAACAACTCTTGCTTCTTGACCTGCGACTCCTTAAGTAGAAGTTTGGAATACATTTCCCACTCTTAATCTTCCCACTTTTAATTTTAGATCAAATTTATTAAGTAGGATTCAATGAATCTACCCCATAATTTTTTGTTGATGTACTTGTAATCCAACAAATTTTTTTATTTCTCCAAACATGGACATGTCAAACTCATGTTTCATCTGATCAGAAAAATCTTTGTATAGTGCATCTTTTCCTTAACATATTATATCATCAACAAAGATTTTAGATATCAAAATGTCTTTACCTTTTTTTGCCTTAATATACAAGTTTCTATTGTTATCTATTCTCTCAAATCCTATCTTCACTAGATATTTGTGAAGTCTCTCATACCATACTCTAGGTGCTCATTTCAAACCATAGAGTGCTTTATGTAGTTTACAAACCATATCTTTGTTTTTGAGCAAATCCCTCTAGTTGTTATATGTAAACTTCCTCTTCTAGTATACCATTCAGAAAAGTAGACTTTACATCCATTTGGTAGAGTTTGAAACTTTTGTAAACAACATATGTCAGTAGAGTTCTTACTCCTATTCTTGCAATAGGGGCAAATGCTTCCCCATAATCTAGTCCTTCTTCTTGTGCATAACCTTTGCAGACTAGGCTGGCCTTATTTCTTGTGATTTCACCATTTTCATCAAGATTTTTCTTAAACACCCACTTGGTAACAATTACATTCTTATTAGCTGACCTTAGAAGTTTCTTTCTTCTCTATTTGATCTATCTCTTCTTCCATAGCTTTATGCCAATTATCATCTTGTAGTGCATCTTTTACTATTTTGGGCTCAATCTTGCTCAACAGACATGATTCATTCCTTAGTTTGTTCCTTGTCATTGTTTTGGCTTCCTTGTCACCAATGATTTTTTCACCAGGGTGATGTCTTCTCACATACTTGGATAGTCTTGGTTCTATCCTTCTTTCCATGTTTGATCTTTTAGCTTTAGAGTCACTATGCACATCTCTTTCTGGTATTTCATCATCTCTTTCATGTGTACTAATTTCAAAATCAAAATGTGTATTTTTTTCATTCTGCAACTTGACTTTTGATTGTAACTCGACATTAACTGGTTGCAACTTGACTGATACTGAAACTTGTTGCTGATTCCCAACTTGATTGGCAACTTCTTCTTTAGCAAGTATTCCTTCGTAGAAATATACAAAAGATTTGTACTCTTTTGATTTCTTGGTTTCATCAACTTGAACTTTTATATGCTCAACAAAATTTACATTTGCACTCTCACAATCTTGTTAGTGTTATAGTATTCAAACACTTATATGCTTTACTTCTAGTGGAGTATCCAAGGAATATGCCTTCATCACTCTTTGAATCAAACTTGCCATTTTTAGTATCTTTAAGAATATAGCATTTACAACTAAACACTTTGAAATGCTTTACATTGGGTGAGTGACCATGCCATAATTCAAAAGGTGTTGCATTTATACCTTTCTTGATTTGAACTCATTTCAGAGTGTAAGCAATAGTACTTATAGCTTCTCTCCAGTACTTTAGAGCAACATCTTTCTCCATCATTAATATTTAGGCATAGACTATCACTGATCTATTCCTTCTCTCTGCAATGCCATTTTGTGGGGGAGTTGTTTGTGTTGATCTTTGTCTTTTGATTCCTTTATCATTGCAAAATCTCTCAAATTTGTTTGATGTGAACTCTCCTCCTCTATCTAATCTTAGGCACTACAGACTCTTTCCTATTTCTTTCTCAACCCTAGCAAAATACCACTTAAACATTTGAAATGCATCAGATTTTTGTTTTAAGAACATGGTAGTCATCATCCTAGAGTAGTTATCCACAAACAACATTATGTATCTGTCTCCTTTGTAGCTTTGCACTTCTATTGGGCCACATAAATCTATATGGACTAGCTCTAATACTTCTTTAGAAGTGTAGGTTTTTCTTTTGAAACACGACTTGGTCATCTTCCCTAGTTGACACTATTTGCACATTGTATTTTTAGGATTTTTTAGTTTAGGAAAACCTTTGATTTTCTTCATTTTGTTGATGCTAATCAGATTATCAAAGTTGACATGACATAGCCTTTTATGCCATACCCACACATTATCAAGTTTTATAATAAGATAGGTTACATCTTCCGTATCTATGTAAAACATATTACTCCTAGTTCAGTCTCCTTTTCCTATCAAATTTTTATTAGTGTCACAGATTTTGGTAGTTTTGTTTTCAAACTCTACTTTGCAACCTACATTACTTAACTATGACACACTCAGTAGATTGTAGTTCAATCCTTCAACATAATGTGCATTATAACATGAAATTTTTTCTGTAAGTTTAATATAACCATTTCCTTTGATTAGACATGGAGCATCATTTCCAAATCTAACACTATTTCCATCATACTAAGTAAGGGTAATAAACTTACTTTTGTCTCTTATCATGTGATGTGAGCATCCACTATCTATGATCCATCTATCATTTTTATTCACAAAGGTTACCGGTGTTGCTGCCTTATCTTCATCTTTCTCATCCTTAATGGCTACATACACTACCTCATCATCATGTTCATTAGAATCCTCTTCCTTAACAATGTAGCACTTTTTGCCTTTGTCTCTGCTATCATCTTCTCTTCTATTCTTGTTCTTGTTTTCTTCTTTGTAGTTCTTCTTTTGTGTACACCTTGCAACAATATGTCCTACTTCATTGCAATTAAAACATATGATAGGAAAATTACCTTTGAGTTTACCTTTGTCTCTATGAAATCTTATGGCTAGCAATGCTTCCAATTGTTCCACATCTTCTTCATTTGTGCTACTATCACTAGATGCATATTTTTCCTTTTTCTTCTTCTTCTTCTTCAATTTTTCCTCCTCAGTGTCTTTTAATGACAACTTGGCCTTAAAAGTAGATTCAAGAATTTCAGGTCTATAGTTATCAAAGTTGGACAACTCAAATGCTGTGAGTCTTCCCACTATAGCTTTAAGAGTTAGCATGTTATTTGGTACACATCTTAATTCTTTTATGGCTGAAACTCTAATAGCATAGATGGGGAGCAAGGTTCTTAAGAATTTTCTATTGACAATACCATCTTTTAAATGACCACCCAAACTTCTTATTGTACTTACTACTTCTTTAATTCTAGAGGCATATTGAGCAATGTCCTCACCTTCCTCCATTCTCATGTCATCAAACCTTCCTCTAAGGCTTTCTCTTTTTTATCTTTGAACATTTTGATTTGCTACATAAATGTTAGTCAAGGCTTTCCACATTTTGAATATAGAGTCACATCCCTTGATGTCATCAAATTTAGCATAGTTGAGGATAGAGGCAATCTCTGGCATATCTTGATTGTGCTCCCTTTTCTTCATATCTTCTATAGTGGGTATAGTTGGATCAATATGTTCTACTTCAATTGAGGTTTTTGCATGATGACTTATTAATCCAAGATGCAACTTCGTTAGACTTTGCCAGGCAGTGAAGTTATCTCTATTGAGCTTGGGAAATTCTCTTTTGGACATCTTGATCTTCCTACTTCTAGTACCTTTAGACCAAATCAGCAGATGACTCTAATACCAATTGTTATAAATTCTTTAGAATAACTGAGAGGGGGGGGGGGGGGGGGGGTGTAGAGGGGGTGAATTAGTTATTTAAGGTCCAAATGTTCTAATAAAACTTTTTCACTAAGTATTGTGAGCCCAATTAAACTAGTCATGCATCCAAGCAAAACTTTCTACTTAGCAAGTTACTAAAAATCAACATGCAAGAATAAGACATGAAAGATCAACACATAACACAATGATATACATGGAGACCCAATTTAGGAAAAATCACCAGTAACATGCTACTGAATTCTCACTCTTCTGAAGTGATGCCTTGTGAAAGGCCTGCCTTGTTAAAGACTACAACACACTATTAAATGTGACCTGGTTAAAGGATTTCAACCACCCTATTAGAAGTGGGCCTAGTTAGAGGACTTTAGAAAATTCACTTGGAATGCCACCCTATTACAGGATTTACAAATGGTTGTTATACCAACCTAGGTCCATAGGATTTTATCTTATTTGATACAATTGTTAGAGAGTAAAAACAAGGGCTTTCGACCTGATACAACTCACAAATTAATTTGCAGATTTCAGATCTTAGTTCAACTCTCAAATTTGTTTGGCTTTTAGTCTCTGCAGCTCTGACAACTTGTCCTCCTTTCAAGCTTTTTCTCCTTGAGTCTTCATGCTTGATGTGCCAGTGGAATCTCCTATATGGCCACTTATCGAAGCAGAGTCTCTATGCTCTGTTCCTTCCTCTCGATGCCTTCTTCTTGACACCCTTCAATAATTTGACAACTCAACAATTCTTGCTTCTTGAAATGTGACTCATTAAATAAAAGTCTAGAATACTTTTCCTACTCTTAATCCTCCTGCTTTTAATTTTAGATCGAATGGATTATGTAGGATTCAATGAATCTACCCCATATCTTTTTCCTTTTAGAAACATCATGAAGAATCCTCCTGAATTTGCCCAAAAATGATTTACCTAAAATTTTGTGCCACAAGCTCATCATCCTTATCTTCCATCTGGTTCACAAAATTAAAGGTAACAAACTTGTCAGCTCAGATTTGGAAAATCTTTGACTTTTCAAATAATAATGTAGCTCGGCATTATTGAAATTTTGATGCTCGACACATACTATGTTACTCATCACCAACTATATTTTATTGATGCTCAATACGTCCTATGGATTCACTCGACATCAAATAAGTTTATCTAATGCTCGACACCTATTACTTGCTCGACACTTAAAGTTTCTTGGCTCCTTCTATTTCACTTAGCACACACTAGATTTTACATTTTCTTGGCATTTACTGAAAATCTATTTGGCATGAACTAGCTTTCTCGACACCCACTAATGAACTAAGTCAAGCTTTGTAGATAGCTTTGTTACAACTTATCCTTCTAAATCTTCTAAGTGTAGCCAATCTCTATATCTTCAAGTATATTACCAATACATCATTTTACCATTGTCTTAACTAATCCTTATACTTCATTCCAAAACCATAACTCAACCTTTCCCTTTGGTGCTTTTGTTACATCTTATTGATTAAATTCTCTTTATCAATCAACTAAGTGATAGTGCTTGGCTCTTATAAGAAATTATTATTCTAGAAAATAGAAAGTTTGACATTAGTGACAAAATAATGATTGAAAACATTCTTTATCAACAATCTCCCTCTTTGCAAACAATCTCTATTCTTCAATAGTGATCTTTTCAATTAGATTTCAACACTAACCCTTGTAGTAGGTGCAATAGGATTGGCTTGGCTTAGTTCAAAAATATTCTTAGCCCTTTTCATAGGTTGTGCCTTGGCCATTCTCTTCTTTTATTCAGTGGGAGTAGGTGCTTTCTCAAGTTCTTTGCCCTTAGCACCTTCAACAAATTTAGTTTCCTATTCCTTCTAGTCTTCTCCCATTCCTTGAGTGAGTGTAAGTGGTGCTTGTGCCTGGATGTCTTCATCCTCTTCATCCTCTTCTTCTTCTTCTTCTTCATGCTAATCACCCTCACAAAATTTAGCTTTTAATTTCTTTACTATCTTCTCCTTCTTCTTCATAGTAGAGGCAATCTTTAGTTCCATTGTGATTTCAGACTTTGCCATCTCTTAATTTCTAAATGCCTTGGCATTTTTATCTACCTCTTCTACAAGTAATGCAATAATAGCTATAGAGGCTTCATCCACATTTATTTCATATCCAAGTGGCCTCAACCATCTCACCCTTAGTGTTGCTAGTAGGAAAAAAGTATAATCAACATCCACTAGGAAACATACATCATTATAATGCTTTTCTACTAGAGATACTGGTATCCTCAATATTTTCTTGATTGACTGCTTGAAGTCCTTAAAGTAGCTTTTCATCACAGATTCAAAGTTCTCTCCCAATTGTTCAATGTATTCACCTATCTATATTGCCACTAATCTATTGGTTTTCCATGCAACTGTTCCAAATTAGGAAAAGTGTTTTGTAAATAAAATAATATACATATCAGTATAGAACCAAATTTACATTGTGCACTCTTTGTCTTTCTGATTGCTCCTAGGTTCTCAACCAGTTGTTGTAGTTATAGCTTTGCAAGATCATATGTGTGATCTTTCTTGACAATTTTATATCCTACATCCAAAGATATATAGGGCACACTATTTAATCTACTAAATTGGCAAAACTTTTGTGAAATAATGCTGACAATAAACTCTATCAATGGATCAGTAATTGTATCAATTGTCATGCCTCTCTTGTTCCATATAGCTCTAGTATTCTTCTCAATCACCTCCTTCGAATCACTTCTCAGTTTCTTAGGCTGATCTAGGGTTGGGTAACTAGTAACCCTATCAATTATTCTCTTAGTTATCTTCATAGGCCCATTATCCAGCCATAATAAACTATCATGAATTTGACTAACCACTATCCTTATCCATTCTATTTTGAATGCATTTGGTAAATCTAGTGCTTGTGTTAACCCTTTCTTCTCAATAATTTTGAAATTTTCTTTCAAAACAACAATCCCACATAATCTATTGTATGTTTCCCTAATCTCCATATCACCAATGCTACCAATTTTAAAGTTATAATATTTCCTAACATCTTGCACCATTAAAACATTCATGGTATCATGGGTAATGCACTGAAGGGGTCTTGCTTTTAAGCAATGTCAAGAATGGCTTTGAATATGGGTTGTTTAATCTCATTACTCACTAACTAAACATTCAAAACTTTCTTACCCTCTACATTCTTTGAACTAGATACCATTTTGTGGAACTAGGGTTTACAAATATATAAGTCGTGTAGCTCAGCTCTTGATAAATACCTTGTGAGATCTGACGAAATGATGTTGAATTGTTTCTTGAATCTTCTACAATCACTTTGGATGAGTTTTTTGATCGCCTCTTGCTCTCTTAGCTCTTTCTTGATTTTGAAATGATGAAAAATGAGTCAAAAATCAATCAAATACCCTTTTAAAACCCTATAATAAATGCTAAGTGCTTACATAGCTGTAAGCTCGACATTAACCAATTTTAGGCTCACTTAGCATCCATTACCATTGTTAGATTGTGGTGACTAATCAAGAAAGTACTGTACATAGCTCATAAATTCTTTGGGGCTTAGGGCATCGCCTTGAAATTTTTTTTAACCCTATTTTATTGAGATTTTGGGCTAACATGTAATTATTAATTATAACTCTAAAGAGGTTAAAATACTTGTATAAAAGGGATTAGGGTTAGGGATTGTTTCATAATGTGTGATGTGAAATTGATTCTTGCAGCGGTAGTGAGCTATAAGGGATTATAGATTGTAATTAGGTTGTAATCACTGAATCATAAAAATATTGGACTTGATATTTGGTGGACATAGCCCAGGCCAGGGATTGGGTGAACCATGTTAAATCTTGATGCCTTGTGTTCTTTTCTATGTGATCTATTGTTTTTCTATTATTGGTTATATTTGCATGTAATTGTTATTTCTATCCGTGGTTTAATCCTAACAACCATTTCATTCACTCATCATCCATTATGAGTTCAACATTAACTAGCCAATCTATTAGCTCAGAAACATCTAGAATTTCACTCGACAAATATTGGAAATATTTCATGCTTAGTAGTAACATGAAAAACTTAAAGATTTATCTTAAATTTCTAATAACATCTTGCATCTTTGTTCATGCTTATGTAATATTTTTAGTACCAAATCCTTTGGAACTAATGTATGATATAAGCTTATAAATATCAGTCCCACATACCTCTTGCTTGCTTAGTTTGATGAGGTGTGATCACCTAACCCATTAGGTGAAGTGATCCCTTCTCCATTTGATGTACTACAAATATTCTTTTTCTTCCATGTCTTGTTCATCTCATCTCTGATATTTTCAACATCTTCCTTTCCTTTGCCTTTATCAAACTCACAACTTGGTGCCTTTGACTTTGTTGGATAGTATCTACTGATGTGACTAGTCTTCAAAGAACTAAAACATGTGGTTTGACTCAACCACCTTATGTAATCACTTCTAAAGTGTGTCCTAATACAGTTCTCAGAAACATGTCCATATTATTGACAATAATGAACACTATATCTTGTATTATAATCCCAATTATAAGAGGTTGCATTGTTCCTTACCTTTGTTTTCCTATTTGATGATCACATGGGTTTGGATCTACATTCAAAAGCTCTATGTCCATACTTCTAACAGTTATAACAATTTCCTTCAAATCTCTGACTGTGCATGGTCCTAGTTCTGCATTCATGTGCTTGATGACCTTTGTTTGTTGCACTTATGATAGTGTTGTTCTCATGGCTTTGTCTTTTATTGATTTCTTCTTCTGTTTAGTCACTTCACATAGCAGTATAGCTTCTGATTCTTGCTCTAACCTGAGATTTCTAATTTCCTCAGCTTGGGCTCTATTCTTGTCCTTTAGATCTACAACTGTCGTATCAAATTCATTGGAGACTCCATCTTCAAATAGATTAGTAGTTTCCATCTCTCTATATTGTGGGTCATTCTCCTCAATAGAAATTTCCTTCCTTCTCTTCAAATATTTCTTTAGGTCTTCTCTTGCTTGATTTAGTTGATGTAGAATGAGATGTATTTCAATCTCCTACTTCTCGGTAGTCTTTCCCAACTTGTAGACTTTCCTCAAAGCTACAACACTTCACTTTTAGAGAACAAAGCTATGATACCAATTGTTGAAATTACAATAGGAAAGGTAAACTTTTGAGGGTGGGGGGGATGAATTAGTAGTTTAAACTTGGATCCATAAAAACTTTCACTAGACATCCATTTCATACATTTAATGAGTAAAACTGAAATAACATGTAAATCATGTACATTTAGAACACGTAAGAAAGTAAACATTTTCACGCATATGACACCATATATGATTACCCAAAAACCCTCCAATGAGAAGGTAAAATTGGGGTGGGGATGACACCCACAAATCTTCACTACTATAGTAATAAAGTGTATCCAATGAAGGTTATAATATTTGACCATGAAACATGATCTACCCTATGAAAAGTATGCCCTATTAAAGGCTTACAAAGACTATTAGGTCTCACCTTGTTAAAGGATTTCAACACCCTGTTAGAAGTGTGTCTTGCTAAAGGACTTTAACTCACAATTAAGTAAGCATCTTGTTAGAGGATTTCAATACAGCTTGTTAGGATTACTCTGTTAAGAGATTTTGACTAAAATCACATGTTAAAATCTCTCAGCATTGATCCTGCGGTTAGCTCTTGGTTTCTTGATAATAGATCACCTCTAAATTGATGTATTATCAATCCTTCTTGATCAGATGTCTCTTTGTTGTATCCTTTTTGATGCAGAGGTAAATCTGCAACTTTAACAAGATCAACAAAATATGTATATTCACCTTTCAATAAACTCATAACTATTTGGATTTGGATCAACAAAATGAAATTGAAATGTATTCTCGAATAATTGAGTCTTGCAAACAATAAAATAACCAATAAAAATTGATGATCTTTCATTTAAAGTTCAATACTTAGAAATCTTCCACCATCTTTTAAATTTGTAGATGGCTTGAAACATATAGTCAAACATAACTCCAATTGAAAAGATTTAAAACTAGAGGATCTTTTCAATCCTTCAATATTGTTTAACCACTAAACCAATGCATGAAACCACCCATTTGTATCCGCTGTTCCTTCATGCCCTACCAATCTATCAAAGCACGAGACTACCACTTTTCTTCATTTCCAAAAATCAAGAATAACATATAAAGATATTAGACTTATCGAATTTGCATGAAGTTTGGTAACAACCAATACACTCTTTCTAGTAAACTAATAATTCATGGGTACTTATGTCTATTGCAGTCCAGCACGGAACCATCAGTGCAAAACATACTTCTTGCTATCAAAAGATATGTCTCTCGATTTCCATGCAACATAAACTGATTAACTATACATATAATGGTTACTTAAAACTGTCTAGATGTTCATACATAGAGCATTGGACACTGTCATTAAAATGATACTCAAACAAGAACAATTTCAACATGATACATATCCAATAGTATCTTTAAAAAAATGTTTTCCAGCAATGAATTAAACTTGATTCAATAACATCAATCTTCATTGAAAATTGAAACCAATCTAAACATAATACGATAAACCATTCACTTCTTCACTAAATGCCAATTCACAAATCCCATATATTTCTCGATTATCGATTTCTATTAAGAAACCAAATTGGTTTCATATAAAGTATTTAACTCCTTAATAAGAATTGATTTCAAGAATTAGTTTCTGTTCAATTTTGGGATCTTTTAAAACTAAGATAATAAATACTTGAATATAACAAACTTTTGATAACAATGAAACATAATTGAGAAAGTAATGAAATAGAAAATTTAGTCATTCTCCTCATTATGTTGTTCTCAGTTACATCTTTATTTCCATTCGCCGATTCTCAATCTCCCATCATACTCTATATTACTACTATTATTCCTCTCCTACCTATCGGTTTGTCAAAATGTATATAAAGAACCAAACTCAATCGATAACTAGCCAACTAATTGTATAACTTCCCATAACCATTGCTAACTCATTCTAATTTCCCATATCGGTTCTTTGTGACCGATTAGAGAAAGTTTTAAGAAAAATTAATTAAACTAGAAATGTATCGTGAAGTTCACAATGTGAACTTCACGATCATACATAACATATAAATCCCATTAAAAGCTAGACTCAACCGAACCATGATATCATTAAAATAACTATTTAAACTAAGAGTTATTCCAACCGATCCTTGAAATTCATTGAATCCGATAATGCCCCTACATCATGCTCCCAAGGACAAAAGAATTCAAGTCCCTTTGAATTAGCTTTCTTTTGAGACTCCCTGTTCCAATGAATCATTCGATGAACTCCTACAAAAAAAAAAACATAGTCTCCAATATCTTGCACACCTGTTCTCCCAAGTGAAAAATATTGCACAAGATCAAATCTTCAAAGTGCATGTATACATTAGCAATAGGATTCAACCAATATTTATTCACCCAATATTTGTCTTCAATATCTCTGACAAGATGAACATTGAATTGATCCTCCAAGCAAAAATTTTTGTTTCCAACCACTAAATTTTTTTCTTCATTTTGAACTATTTTCATGCTATCCTTCATGTTCAAAAATATAAATGCATTTTCTTATAAGATCATATCATCTGCTATTTGATCAAAATATAAATGCATTTTCTTGTAAGATCATATCATCTGCTATTTGATCATGGTAAACCATGTTACTATTGTCAAGATTTTCTAGAATCAAAACACTGCTGGACAAATCAACAATCTTTTCAGTATCACTGTTTGCAACTAGAACCTTCTCAACACAAGGGTCGTCTTCAACCTTATGCTCTTCACCAGCATTGGGTGTCCTTTATTGTCCTTCCAATGGACAACTCTTCTCCTTCATTTCTGGTTCTTCTAATGCAATCTGGGCTTCAATCAATTCTAGTATCTTTTGATCTCTTTTCTCCATCATTTCTAACTTTAATTCATATTCTATTAAATCCTCTTCAATCTTCTTTCTTCTTGCTTCTTGTTTTATTTTGTTTTGCTCTTTTCTCTTTGCCAATTCTTCTTTCTTTTTCCTTTTCTCTTGTGCTTCCTGATAGGCAATCCATGCATCTAATTTCAATAACAATTTTGACATTTCTTCCTTTCCTTCCATTGATACTGATCCAGCACTTCTGAATTCTTGTGAAGGATGCAAACCCAGTTGGCCAAGTTGGATTTGGTTTCCCCCAAAATCATGCAAAAATGGGTACTTAGTAACAAGTTAAAATTTGGAACTTATCTGCACAAACTTGTTGCAAGAATACTGAAACATCAAAGAAAATTTGAAATTTTATCTACAAAACTTGTTAACATGTCTAAGAATCAAACATGATCCTTTACCACTAGGTCCTAGTGTGACTTCTTCACACGCTCAAGAGCTTCCTGATTTGATACCGCTTGATGCAGAGATAAATCTGCAACTTTAGCAAGATCAACAAAATATGTATATTCACCTTTCAATAAACTCAAAACTATTTGGATTTGTATCAACAAAATGAAAGTGAAATGTATTCTCCAATAACCGAGTCTTGCAAACAATAAAATAAGCAATAGAAATTTATGATCTTTCATTTAAAGCTCAATGCTTAGAAATCTTCCACCATCTTTTAAAATCTGTTCATCGCTTGAAACATATAGTTGAACATAACTCCAATTGAAAAGATTTAAAACTAGAGGATCTTTGCAATCCTTTAATATTGTTTAACCACTAAACCAATGCATGAAACCAACCATTTGTATCCACTATTCCTCTGTGCCCTACCGATCTATTGAAGCACGAGACTGCTACTTTTTTTCATTTCCAAAAACCGAGAATAACATATAAAGATATTAGACTTATCAAATTTGCATGAACTTCGATATCAACCAATTCACTCTTTCCAGGAAACATATAACTCACATGGGTTCTTATGTCTGTTGCAATCCGACATGGAACTACTGGTATAAAACATACTTCTTGCTATCAAAAGATATGTCTCTCGGTTTCCATGCAACATAAACTGATTAACAATACATATAATGGTTACTTCAAACTATCTAGATGTTCATACATAGAGCATTCGACACTATCATAAAAATGATACTCAAACAAGAATAGTTTCAACATGATACATATCCAACAACATCTTTAAAAAATGTTTTCCAGCAATGAATTAAACTTGATTCAATAACATCAATCTTCATTGAAAATTGAAACCAATCTAAACATAATATAATAAACCATTCACTTCTTCACTAAATACCAATTCACAAATCCCACATATTTCTTGATTATTGATTTCTATTAAGAAACCAAATTGGTTTCATATAAAGTATTTAACTCCTTAATAAGAATCGATTTCTGTTCAATTCTGGGATCTTTTAAAACTGAGATAATAAATACTTGAATATAACAAACTTTTGATAATAGTGAAACATAATTGAGAAAATAATGAAATAGAAATTTAGTCATTCTCCTCATTATGTAGTTCTTGGTTACATCTTTATTTCCATTCACTGATTCTCAATCTCCCATCATACTCTATACTACTACTATTATTCCTCTCCTACCTATCAATTTTTCAAAATGTATAAAAAGAACGAAACTCAATTGATAACTAGCCAACTAATTCTATAACTTCCCATGACCATAGTTAACTCATTCTAATTTCCCATATTAGTTCTTCATGACCGATTAGAGAAAGTTCTAGACAAAATTAACTAAACTAGAAATGTATCATGAAGTTGACAATGTTAACTTCATGATAATACATAACATGTAAATCCCATTCAAATCTAGACTCAACCCAACCATGACATCATTAAAATAACTATTTAAACTAAGATTCATTCCAACCAACTATTAAAATAACCATTCTTTTTCCTAGATCCTTGAAATTCATTGAATCTGACAATGCCCTTGCATCACTTTTCCTTTCCTCTATTTTGGTCTAACTGATTTTGCAATGCAATCTCAGATCATAACTCCTTATCTACCATGAATTCTTTGTTGGTGCATGCAAACTACTCTCCTTGCTCCTTCGTACACCTTCCACACTCATAGGAGGTTTAGGGTTTGTCCTCCTTAAGAAGACGTAGGTGACTTAGGGTTAGATATGAACTTGTGGCTATGATTTATCTATTTTTCTACTTAAATCTTCCCATTTTTTGATTGGCTACATGTAATTGCATTGGGAATCCAACTTGAGATTCATCCTTATCTCCAAAATATCAAAAATCAATCTTTAGTTGGCTCAAAAATGCTTTACATAATTGTTTGTGCCTTTACAAATAATTATGTCAAAACTGTCTTACTTAGCATCTAGAGTCACTGATACTCAACATATACTAATCTTTCTACTATGAATCAACATTTGTATCACTCAAGATGCACTGTTTACTTGGCTGCTATGTCACTTGGTATATACTGTCTACTCGATGCTTGAGTGACTTGGCACATGGTCACTGTGGACTCAGTATGTACTACTTGTTTGGTATGAACTAAGTAAATAACTTAAGTGTGTTGACACAAACTTGTCAAAAAAAATAGGAGATCAAAAATTAATAGAGAGGAGAAGAACATTTTGAATAGGTAGAAGCATTGCCGAAATAAAGAGCCAATGCAACACCACATTCATATGTCTAGGATGAAAAGGCACCAAGAGGCCTTCATAAAATGACCACTCTTAAACATCACACACTAATGACCCACTTAACATAGAGGGAAACCCCCTATTTATGAGTGGAATGTAGTCCAAGACCACCAGAGTCTTTTTGCAAACAACAAAAACCCCAGCCAACTTTGTGAAAGTCGTGATGCATAACATCAGAGGCCTAGAGGAAATTCCTTAGGATGCATTCAAGATTGAGGTATGAAGCTATGGAATGTGCCTAACATGAGGAGTAGTAGACATGCATAGTAGCCAATACTTTGGAACAAATCTTAAATTTCCCTGCAAGGGAGATAAGCTTGGTGATCCAATAGTCCAATTTCTTCTCAATCCATACCAGGACAACATTACATAGCTCCATGGTGAAAACTTGAAAAGAAAATGGAATGCCCAAAAACTTAAAGATTTCACCATGTTGAACCCATTTCTACCTGTAATGGTGCAACCATTGAGGGCCTGGCAAGAAGGATTGTCTATAACAAAGAGTCTTGTGCCATTGACTAGTAGACCAAGAGGCAAGAAAAAGTGTACCCAAGCATTGTAAGGCATTGGCAATATTGTCTTCATCCTCTAAAAGGGTAAGAAAAGGGTAAGAAAAGAATCATTAGCAAAAAGACCATTCAAAAGCTATGTAGTGGAATCTGAAAGAGCAATGCCATGGACTAGACCTTGAGAGATAGCGTTAGCAAGGAGATAGCCAAATCCTTTAGCCACCAGCACATAAAGAGAAGATGCCAAAGGGCACCCTTGATAGATATATCTGTAGAGCCCAAACGATTTAGATTGCTAGCCATTTATGGTAATACAAGCACAGGCATGGCCAAAGAGCATCTAAATTGGTTGTAGGAAGACTAGGCCAAACCCTAGCACTTGGAGAATGGCCAAAATGAAAGGCCATTCAATCTAATCATAAGATTTGAAAAAATCAATATTAAGAAATAAGGTATGTTGATTGGACTATCGAGCTCACTCTATACCTTCCCAAACAACAATAATATTATCCAAAATGTATCTGGATTTAGTGAAACTAGTTTGTTCAGGATGAACAATTCGAGGAAGTAGATGCCATATTTTAAGGGAGAGATCCTTGGCAATAATCTTGTAAGAGACATTCAAAAAATTAATGAGCCTCCAATTGTAGATGTCCTTAGGATCACTAACTTTAGGTATGAATTTGATATTACCCTTATTAATAATGTTTCCTAGGGTATGAGAATTGTAAGCATCTTGATACACCTGATGTAGATTAGGACCAATATCATCCCATAGGATTTTCTAATATTCACATGGTAAACCATCACAACCAGGGGCCTTAACATCTACCATGGAGATGACAGCTTTCGTGAGCTCAACAAGCTAACCTCACATTTACAAAGCTTGAATTTATTTCATAGTATTTTTTACTTGGTTAATTAAGGATAGCTTTAGTTATTACTCTCTTGTTGTGGTATACAAGTTTTTTATATGATCATTCTTTTTATGTGTAATTTTTTTTGTACAATGAATTTTTTAGGTGATGAATGAAGAGAAATGAGAGCACCCTAGAAAGTCATTTGAGATCAATATGCATATCTAGTATCCAATAATTCCTTGAACAACTTCTAATAAGAAAATACATGTGCATAATACTATGCCATAAAAGCAAAAACATACATAGTTGATTTTCCATAGTTAAAACCTTAAGGGAAAGTGAATGCAATTTACCAATCTAAATAAATTTCAGCGGCATTAGGACATACAGATTATTATTCTACAATCCTAAAACTAGAAGAATGAGACATAATAGAAAACACAGATATATGTCGAGAAAACCTTTCTAGGTAAAAACCCCAACATCCAAACCATCAAGCTAATGTATTACTCAGAAAAAAGTTACAATACATTTTCAACCTTCACATGGAGATTTACATCTTGCTCCATTCTAGAGAAAATCTGGCAGCATAACCCTGTGCAAATAACTTATCATCTCTCATAATTCTCCACAACAATGTTTTGTACTTATAGAGTTTTCATACAAGAGGAAACAATTTCTAAAGAATCTACATTCAACACATCTACAAATTATTTTAGAAACTTCCTTATGCACAACCCTTGTATAAAAACAAAGCTTAAGAGAATAAATCACCAAAAAATAGAAGCTTACTATTTTTCTACTCCAATTTTTTCTTGTGGAAGAATCCAGCTTCATTTTGTAACTTTCCAAGAAAGTAGAAATAAAGAAATAAATTGTGTTAAGGCTAAGTCATCTTATCCCAAAAATATCCCACTTGATGAAGACATTACAAGACTCAAACTGATGAAACTATATCATCAGAACCATCCATGAAACAAACATAAATCATAACATATGCTCTCATGCTCCAAATAGACACTTGTCCAAATAACACAAGCATAAGATCCATGTGATAATAGAGGCTACACACTATTTCCACCACTCCACTATGCTTATGAGCTACAAAGAAGTATAAAAAAAACATTAACCTGTTAGCCCAACAAAGCTATGAAGCCATCTGTAGAAAACAAGATAAAACATCAGCTAGAACAAAAACCAAACTAATTAGTCCAACCCAATTGATAAATCCATGAGATTGAAAATAACATCCATAGTAAATGCTAACCCTCCAATAACCCATACCTCAAAGGTATCCAACACCAGAAAACTCATACCAGAAACATAACCAACCCATAAACTATAACCTCAAGCTGTATGTGCAAACTAATCGATGAAGAGCAAACACATACAAGAACTCTCGCTACATGGGTAATGTCGAATTTGAAAAATCAAAGGCATACTGGAGTCTACTAATAAAAACATAAAGAAAACATAACCATGTGGTACCAAGGACCATGCACAAAGATATGAAAATCCTGTAGTAAAAACACTACAAGAAACATTCTCTCATCCAATCTCCAAAATGCTCTCATGTTCTCCATACCCAACAAAGAAAAGAAATAAAGGAACCACCTTTTCATCACCAAAAAAAAATGAAATATATGTGATAACAAATGACCACAAAAGAGTGATGACATAGCTCCAAAAAATCTCAAAAAACAATGTTATGTGAACCCAAACATCCAAGAAGATAATCAAGGCTGAAGAGAGAACCTACAAATCATAAGCATGTAGCATGTCCTTCTAAAAACTCTTCCAAATGTCAACTATGCCAAGTATGATCTCCTTCATAGCCCCAAGAGAAAAGACACAAAAACATCCAAAACCGTTCAACTTCAAGAGATCAAACATACATGATATCATGAATCTACATGGATGTAAGCCTCTCAAAGTAGATCAAACAACTCCATTTCTCATTTCAGGAAATCACCCCACTACCATCTCCTATTGCCATTATAAATGAAAGTACACCTCAAGGAGATAACCATGTTATCCATCTCTCACAATGAATCCTCTAGAACCATCTAACTACAACTCAAGATCCATGAATGTGAGAGAAAAGGTAAAGCACTTGAAAGTAACATTGGGAAACACCTCTCAAATGATAAACTGTTGAGTAGACCAAGAGTAGGGAATGAGAATGATCCTCCAAGATATGAAATTCACCCTATGAAATAACCATGAACAAACTCGTCATAAGTCTTTATTGAAATCAAGTCCAACAAAGGTGTAGGATCCTCCGACTTTCTATTGAAATCTCATCAAGAGTATACATCTCAACAACATGTCTCTCATATCAAGGTAAGTATAGCCTCACCTAAGTCTCCAAGTATCCACAAGCACCTACAATCAATCACTCCATGCAAAACTCCACTACAACATAGCACTGCCATGACGTATCAAAGAAATTATCAAAGTACTCAATACCAAGAAACTAAATCAAGATCAATGTCAAAGCTCCAACCATGGAATCATGAACATAAACATGACATCATGATCTAAATCATCTCTTCCAAAGAGATAACACGATTCATGTGATCATATCAAATAATTGTATCATATTACAACTCTAAACTGGTAATAAAGAGAAAACCATGACGTAAAAGCCACCATGATAACATATCAAATAAAAGCATAAAAATCATCTCTACCAAGGACCCCTTGATTCCTAAAGATGTCAACATCTCCAATCACATGAAGATACCATCTCCAAGTAGTGAACTAACAAATGTGAAAGATCCTTTTGTAGCAACACGATCTAAGGCATCCTCCAAAATCTGCAACACTAAAGAAGATCATCCAGTGCCATGTGATGAAAAAAATACAACCACTGCCAAAGCTCCCACTGAAACGTGATACCAATCTATCTAAGCATATGACACACCATATTCCAAATATGAAAATCATCTAGGCCCACACATCACACTGAGTTCAACCAAGATCTCCACAATAAGGAAATTTACCATGTTTTAGGACTCCATAGCTAACTATCCAACTACTAAAAAATCATCCACCCTCTCATTCGAAAGAAACCACACAAATGCACAAGTGACCACAAAAAAGGCTAGCTAACAAGTTTTCAACAACACTGAATCAAATCTAGTGGATATAGACAATCCACATCCAAGTTATCCAACAAAGCATCAGAACATAAATGTTGAGTAACTGATCACATACCAACATCTCCATGTAGAGAAATAAAAACACCTCCTCTCACCATGCACAAAGAATGCATGCATGTAGAACTACAACTATCTCATCTGGTACCACTCTAAAGGAACAAGAGTTAAGAAAATAGTGCTTTAGTAGATCCACAAAAAACCACAAGTTTTTATTTCAGCATGCAAAACCTGCAAAAAATATTGTGTTTAAGACCACCCATGCACATCCACATCCACATCTCATTAGAAAGATTCCAAAGTCTAAAAAGCCACCAAACAATTGAGCCTAGTATAATGGATTTTCACAAATGAGCATCATCATAGATTGTTAAGGAAAATCTATAAACCCCTCAGATCCAATGAACAAGAATCCAATCCATGCATGTATAAGCATTCAAGATGAAAACATAGTACAGGAACTCCAGGCCCACTTGTAGACCAATTTCACAACAACTACTGGGTATGTGTAGGATTATGGTGTCAAAAAGTGGTGATCTGAAAAATTTGTAGTTCTAAAATATCTCAAACCATTTCAAAATCTATTCTAACCATTTTCCCACACAACCTGATACTAAATGAAAACAATTAATATCTTTATAAGGTCTACTATATCTTTTGATACCAGACCTATATATTCAACTTTAAAAACATCCTAAAACTATGCTTTTGGCCTATTTTTATGTTATTTTTACTCCAAACATGTAGTTGACGACTTTTTTCCCACCAAAATTTGATGAAATCAAAAGGGTTTATTAAGAATGTTCTTATCTTTCCATAAATGTAAGGTTTGTCAAAATATGAGTTTAGTAAGTAATTATTACTTATTTTTTAATGGAGTTACGTATAAAATGTTGACTAACACATTACTTAAAAAACAACTATAACTTTCAAATGGTACAACATTTTTTAAATCCAAAAGACGTATCACATTCTGTACTACATCTGCTATAAGGAAAAAAAAATGAAAATTTTAATTTTGCAAAGTTTTGAATTGGTTAAGGTGGTCAGACACGAGAGGTTTTTATTCCAAAAAACTAAAGTCAAAAATTATTTATTATTTATTTATTAAGAATAATAATACCAAAAATTATATGTCACATTTAGGCATGAGTCTACTATGTATATCTAGAATAATATTAAAAAATATTATCATTTGATTTTGATTAAGGTGTTCAGACATACGTCTACTTCTTATTTTTGTTCTGAATTTTTTGTAATATTGCATTAATATTCAAAATTTTGACCAATCAATTTTTATTTTTTTGAGATAAGTCCTAATAGTTTAGAAACTAGATTCAATTTGCTAGAGATTATTTTCTCTCAAATTTTTGACATAAAGTTAATAACAAGTAGAAAGTTGCATGTCAAGTTGACATAGCCCTGATTTTTTGATTTTTTATTGCCACTTAAGAGCATAGTTCGGTTGACCATGATCTTGCACATACCCTACTAGTACATACATCTAGGACATAGGTTATCCAGAAGCTTCCAAATCATCCAATGATAAAATCTATAACCTCTATGCATTCTAGGTAACAAAAGAGACAGCTTCAAATATCCATGCATCAAGAATTATTGTGTTGTCAACCAAGAGCTCCAGATCAATGTCATTTCAACATGACCAACTCTATTTTCTTTGTCTTCACCATAATTCAAGAAATGTTTGTCATCTCTTGAAAAACTAAATCAAATGCAAGACTTCAACTCATCAAAGGACTAATTATTAGTCAATTTCTTCAAAACAAACTTCTTCAAGCTCTGCAAGTTAAGAAATCTTAATAGAAGAAATACCCAGAACCAGAAACTCTGTGAATCCTCACATGCAAGCAACATGCAAGTCATAAAACTAAGCTATGATACCATTTGAAGAGATATGAGAGCACCCTAGAAAATCATCTAAGATCAGTATGCACATCCAGTATCCAATAGTTGCTTGAACAACTTCTAATGAGAAAATACATGTGCATAATACTATGCCATAAAAATGGAAACAAACATAGTTGATTTCCCACAATTAAAACCTTAAGGGAAAGTGAATGCAATTTACCAATCTAAATAAATTTCAGCAGCATTATGACATACAGATTATTATTCTACGATCATAAAACTAGAAGAATGAAATAAAATAGAGAACATAGATATACGTGAGGAAAACCTTTCCAGGTAAAAAATCCCACCCTCTGAACCATCAAGCTAATGCATTATTTAGCAACAAGTTACAATACATTTTTAGCCTTCACATGGAGATTTACATCTTGCTCCATTCTAGAGAAAATTTGATAGTATAACCCTATGCAAATAACTTCTCATCTCTCATAATTCTCTACAACAATGCTTTGTACTTATAGAGTTTTCATACAAGAGGAAATAGTTTCTAAAGCGTCTACATTCAATGCATCTACAAATTATTTTAGAAACTTCCTTATACACAACCCTTGTATAAAAACAAATCATATGAGTGTAAATCACCAAAAAAAAGCTTTTTATTTTTCTAATCCAAGTCTTTTCTTTTGAAAAAATCCAACTTCATTTAGCAACTTTCCAAGAAAGTACAAATAAAGCAATAAATCATGGTAAGACCGAGTCACCTTATCCCAACAATGGGATTCAATAGGATTGAACATTTTATATCGATGTTTTATGATATCAATTTACATAGAACAATTATTTAATTTTCTTTTTCTTTATCAAGAATTAAATTAGGTTTTTACAAGAAACACGAAACCCCAACCAACAAAACAAACATTTACATATTTTAATTATGACCATTGAATAGTTCACATACATTTAAGACTTTAGAAGTATAAATGTAAATCATACTTACATATATCATTTGTCATCTTATTTTGAAGTAGTGACATAATACATTTACATGAACTAAAAAATGACTTAATCTATGAAATATCAAGCTCCTTTATTTTTTTCATTGATTTATTGATTTACATAGATTCTAACATTCCTATGCTCTCATCAAAATAATCCTTTAATCACACCTATCCTATTATCTATTCTGGTCACCTTGACATTATTGTTTCAACAACTCAAATTATTTTCATGAGCATATTATCATTTTCAATTCACATAATATAGTAAATAGAATTATTTTTATAGTTGAGCAACAATCCTATGCACTAATCTAAATCATCCTTATACTCATTTGTACACACACACGCGCGTGCCCATGCTCTTGTGGCCTTATCATTGTTTGCATGACTCTAATAATTTTCCTAAACATAGAATGGACTCTAGAGATCTAAACTTTATTTATCTTGACTCTTTCCTATTTCTTTCTCCACCTATAAAGACTAGTATAACACAATTTTGAACAATTTAATTCTATGTCCTCGTATCTATAACTCATTTTCATTCTATCACCTTTAATCCACTTAAATTCAAGCATTAATGGAGAGGAGGAGAACATTTTGAATTAATTTGTCAACTATTTGAATAGATAGAATCATTGCAGAAGAAAGAGCCAATGCAACACCACACCCACCTGTCTAGGATGAAAAGACACCAAGAGGCCTCGGCAAAATGACCACTCTTCAACATCGCACACTAAAGAAGAAATTAAGCTCGAAAATATAAGTCAACTTTAATTATTTAACACTTTTAGTCTAGGAATGAAGCTTTAGTGTGTAATGTTTAAGTTGTCCATCATAAAATAGAGCACCAGCTGAAAACCAAATCCCACCGAAAGAAGCATTAGTAGAAACTAGAAGGTGCAATGCAATCCCACGAAACATCTTGAACATCACACACTAAGCTTAATTCGTAAACCAAAAGTGTTAAATAATAAAAGTTGACTTTTTTTCCCCCAAGCTTAATTATTCCCCGAGTGTGTGATGTTTAAGGGTGACCATGTTTAATGGTGGCCACACCCTCTTGTCAAGCACGAAATGAAACCACTAACTCTTAGAAAGAAGCATTTCCTTTCTAACATAATGACTATCTTCCATAACATTTTCAAAATAATATTAGATAGATCAAAGGGTGATCCGTGACTAAACTATCCCATTATTTCTAAGAGGATGGATCCTATTCTAATCTAGTTCTTCAAACTCAATATAAATAATCACATTTCATCTCTCATACCCACACAAATTAATTAATAAAAAGTCCACTAAATAAACACGTTTCTTAAAATAAATAAAAATCCCTTAGCACTCACGAAACGGCAGGAATATTTAGTCGAGGCAGGGTGATCCTCAACGTATACTCTCATATATACCGTGAAAGAAATACTACTTTTCCTCGTTCATCGTAACTCGTAAGCACGGCAAATAATATTTGGAGATCCCCAAAACGAAGAAGGGAATACAACTTTTGTTCATTCGTCATAAATTTTAACAAAGAAAAAGGAACAAACCAAAACCAGTAGATTATATATGGCTTCAACCTCCGCTAACAATTCATTTTCTTCTGCAGAGGAAGAGGAAGTATGGTTTACAATAGAGAGGGGCACGATATGGGGTGGCCCTCTGCAGCATATTTTCCATTCACAACGTGATCGTTTGAATGGATTGGATATCCCAATTAGGGCAGACGAATTGCGTGTGAATATGGGGAATAGAGTGGACAACGTATCTAATGGGATTAGGGAGAATAGGAGGGCATACATTTGTGCATCTCTGCCAACTACAATCATTTCAAAAGCCCAAGTTGATGCAAGCCTTTCGTGCCCAATTTGTATGGAGAGTTTTCAAGTGGGGAATGAGGTTTGCAAGATGCCGTGCCATGAATGTCACTTATTCCACTCTGATTGTATTATGTTATGGCTGGAAAAGCATAGCACTTGTCCCACCTGTTGGACTGAACTGGGATGAGGATATTAGGCATGGTGGTGACGTCTTGTTTGTCATTCAAGCATCAGATACTAATAGAAAAATTAAGTTTCAAAAAAAAGTAACTTCAAGCCATTCAATCCATCACAACTCAGGCCATTGTAAATAAAGAATTTAGAATTTTAGGACTCTATCAGAGTACCCATATAATAGATCATTTTCTATGTAGGACTAAAATAATTGTATTTATTGCGTTTCTCCTTTTAATAGATTAATATACATTTCAATGGAATAATTGGCCATGTGTTGTGTTAAATTTAATTTTAATATAATTATTTTTTTCAATTTGTTTTAGCTTTTGTACCATAGTTATCTTCAACTAGTTATTGTATTGTTGATGGAGATAGTTAATAAATATATTTAATACATTTATTTAAAAGATGTAAATTGATATCTTTGAGTGTCTTTAAAATAGATGTATTGAAGACATTCAAGTCAGTACAAGATCCACACTATAAAACTTACATGTCTATATTTAGTTATATATCTATGTTCTTAGTTCATGCAAAAGTATATTATTGCAATTGTTAAGCTAACTCAACAAATTAAAATAGAGAATTTAGAATTTCAAAGCAAGCTTCTATTGTTTTATTTAATTTCTATTTCAATGATTATGAAAAGTATCAAAAAAATTTCTTCATGTTGATCTATTCTAACAATCAAACTTAAACATTCACTATTCTTCTTCCTGTTGTATCTCCGTCTCTACTATATACTGATAAACAAAATTACTAGTAGTTAACTATCTTAAGATAAAAACCTTGATGAATGCAAACATTTGAATTATATAACACCATAAAACATTCAACTCAAGTTTGAAACTAGCATTTAATGTGGAAACCCAATTTAGAAAAACCACTAGCAACATGTCACCACTTTTCACTTTTTTCAAGTGAGCTCTATTAGGAGCCAACCCTATTAAAAGTTACAATACATGTGTTATTAAATATGATGTTATTAAAGGATTTAATCACCCTGTTAGGAGTGTCCTTGTTAGAGGACTTTGACAATTTTATTTAGAATGTCACCTTGCTAAAGGGTTTACATAGACTATTAGGGCCCGTTTGGTTGTTGGAATAGGAATAGAAAAGTTGGAATTCATTTTCTATTTTTTGTTTGGTTCATCACTTGGAATAGGGAATTGGAATACGTATTCCCATTTTGCCTCTAAAATGAGCTTATACCCATTCCAAAAAATAGTTGTTATTGGAATAGCCATTCATATTCCCAATATTACATGCCTATTCTCAATTCCTATGCCCACGACCAAATGGGCCCTTAAGTCCTTCAATGACTGTTAGGTCAACCTTTGATTAAAAGGATTTCAATACAATTTTTTTACAATGATTAGAAAGAAAACAATAACGTTTGATATGAATGATTACAACTCACTTTTCAGTTTTAGTCTCTATTTGATTCATGTGTTGATTGCTCAATAACTCGTCTAGTGCAAAGTCCCCTTCTATACACCCAAGGTGTGTCCCTTATAGTTGCAGAAATGTTTCAATACCATACAAGACTCAACTCCACTATGTCATTATCAATACCCACTCTCCTTAGACTAGATCAAATTCCAAGTCTAAGACACCTCCTTAAGGCCTAACAAGACACAAACTTCAAGCTGAGGTTTTTAGGGATGAAACAGGGCTTCTTCCAAACTTAGATGTAGTTTCCAAATGTTATCATATGCAAGTCTCTCTAATATGTATTTTGGAAAATCAACTATGAACTTTGGAAGTCAACCATGAACTTCAGAAATCAACTTACTCACCTAAAACTCCAAATAGGGCTACAAGGAGAAACTAAGGATACATTCTTGGAATTCCATGACAAAAAGTCTTAAACAACTCCAAAATTTCAAATCCTTAAATCAACAACCCATACCAAGTTTGGGCATCTTGACCAATCTCCCAACTCAAGTTGTTTGCAGAAATCTCCTAGGCCTAATAGGGCTAATTAGGTCTCTTTTCCAAAACAAGTATAAGAAATTCAAAACATATTCAAACCAATCCTACTAGAATAGTTCAAGGATATTCCAAAACATCTAAGTCCAAGTTCCTATGGTTCTATTCCACCCTTGGGCCAATTTGTGCCTAAAAAATCTGAAACTGGACAATCACATTTAAATGCTTGTCTAGAGGGTTTAGTATTTTCTCCCAACATCTTTTTTTTTTTTTTCTAAGACCCAAAAAATCTTAATATACATCCTCTCCCCCTTCTTTCCATTGAGGCTTATCTTTTTCCCATGGTGGAATCTCTAGGAAAGAGAATTTTTCTCTCAAAACCCTAGTTTGGGCCTCCCTGCAGCCACCAAGCAATCAAAATTTGATTTCTCTTAACCAATATGTCTTCAAAGTCTCAAACCACTTTAAATACTTCATAAGAACATTCTTCAACTTTTGCAATCTTTCAGAATTGCATATGAATCCCTACAATTCTGTACGAGAAGTTTCTTAGATAGTTTTAATAAGAAAACAATAGAATTTTATTGATTCAAAATAGTGATTACAATAGATTCTTCTCTTATGTTTGAGAAAGGTTTCTCAACCTTATTTATGCCATTCCAAAATAGTTCCAACCAATAAAGGTGATTGTGAATGTTGGGATTCAAAATTTGCATTTTTGCACAAAAGTTGCATTATGCAACATTAACAACTTTGAAAATTTGTTGTAAAAGTTGTCAAATGTTTCCAAACTTTACTAACTTGAATCCTAGACATTGCCTAGGATTCTAAGAAGGTTTTAATCAATAAAAAATCATTGTTTAGCCCTCTAGACCTACAAAATAATAAGGTAGACAATCAAGTTTATAACACACCTAATGTATCCTTGCCTTACAACTTGGACTTTATTTATAGCATTGGATTCTAGATCCAAATCCTATCATAACCCTTTGTGTTTGATCCTCTTGATGTGCTGGCAATGGTAGATATTGGAAGTTCTCTTGCACCATACTCCCTGGGTGCACTAATCTCAAGTTCTCTTGAGATAAGCTCTTGCAAACTAAGGCCACACTTTTGGATCTCTTATTCATCCATCCATACAAAATCTTCCTTAGGAAATCTTTGCCACGAACCAAATACTTCTTGTATGCATTTTTCTTGGTTTGTTTTATGATCTTGATGTCCAATATCTTGTCAAGTTTTCTTGGTTCATGGGCTAGTATTTCTACAACATCTTCTTCCAATTCTTCAAGCTGCACTTTTGAACTTGCATTCACATCACCTTTATATGGGGTTGGATCAAAAATATTAAATATGGGAGAGATAATAAGGTGTGAAGGCAATTCTATCTCATAAGCATTCATTGCATGCTTCTTCAATATCTAACAAGGTCCTACTTTCTTCATGAGTAGTTTGGTATGCTTGCCCTTTGGTGACCTCTCCTTCTTCAAGTATGACTAGACCAAGTCACCAACCTACAACTGAACATCTCTTCTAGATGTTTGTATTTAACCTGCATATTCTTCTCTGGACTCTTCTCAAGTACCAATCTTATTAAGTCATGAATCTCTTTCATGCTTTTTGCAAAATCCTCTCCATGAACAATAATTAGAGTGATGGAAGGTAGTTCCCTGAGTTTTAGGATACCTCTTGGATTCTACCTATACACTATTTGAAAAAGGCTCTTCCTCATACTTCTATTGACAAAGTCGTTAAATGCAAATTCTTCTTGTGGTAGGAGTAATTCCCACTTGTTTGCATACTACTTTGTCAAGCATCTAAGTAGGTTTCCAAGAGACTTGTTAACCACTTTTGTTTGCCCATCTATTTGTGGATGGTAGGCAGAGCTAAAACTCAGATTAGTTCCCAATTTCTTCCATTAGGTCTTCCAAAAGTGACCATTAAATTTCACACCTCTATCTAATAGCATGATTAAAGGTAAACCATGAATTCTCACAATCTCCTTGAAGAAAAAATTTGCAATTACTGATGCATCATTGGTGCTTTTACAAGGGATGAAGTGGACCATTTTACTAAGTCTGTCCACTACAACATATATTCTATCATTTCCCTTCTATGATCTAGGCAATCCCATCACAAAGTCCATGCTACAACTATCCCAAGGCCTTGTAGGAATCGAGAAAGGTTGGTATAATCCTATATTAGTGGATGTACCCTTGGCCCTCTGATAGACTATACATGTTTCCACAATATTCCTCACTTTAGTCTAAAGTTTAGGCCTATACTAGAAGCTTCTCACTTGTTCCAAGGTCTTGTCCAATCCAAAATGTTTCCCCATGCTACTTGCATGCTTTTCTCTAATGATGTTCTCTCCCATAGAATATTTTGGAATGCATAGTTGATGCCCCTTGAATAATAGCCCATTTTGAATCAAGTAGTTAGCATATTCAGTTTGATATGCATCAGATAAATCAAAGCAGACCTTATAGATGTCTTTAAAGTCATTATCGTCTTTATACATGTCTTTCAAGGCATTTTTCCCTACACTTTAGAGTTAGATTTCTTGCACAACCAGATTCCTCCTACTTAGTGCATCTGCCACCTTATTGGCAACTCCCTTCTTGTGTTTTATTGAAAAGGTGTAGGCTTGAATGGATTCTGCCCATTTCATGTGTTTGTGGCTTAGTTTCTCCTAGCTATTTAAGAAACTTAAGGCTTAGTTGTCTATGAAAACAACAAATTATTTTGGAAGGAGGTAGTGCCTCCATTTCTTCAATGATTGGACAAAGGCATATAGTTTGAAGTCATAGGAGGAGTATTTCCTCTTGGCTTCATTCAGTTTCTCACTGCAAAATGCTATTAGTCTCCCTTCTTGGCTCAAGACAGCCCTTATAGCCAAGTTAGAAGCATCACATTCAATAATAAAGATTTTCTAAAAATTAGGAAACACTAGGATGGGTTTCTCCATTACCTTCTTCTTTATCATTTGGAAGACCTCCTCAACATCCTTGTTCCACATAAACTTGCACTTCTTCTCACCCTTTATTATCTCAAGGATAGGAGGACACAATTGACTAAAACCTATGATGAACCTTCTATAGAAAGAAGCAAGTCCACTAAAGCTTTTGACTTTATTCATGGTCCTAGGGGAAGGCCAACTCAAGATGGTTTCTAGCTTCTCAAGATCCATTTTTATGTTATCTTCAGAGATCAAAAATCCCAAATAAACAAGTTCTTCCTCCGTAAAAGCACACTTGTCTAAGTTTATTAAAACATTTTCTTCATGCAATCTCTTCAACACCAAGTTAAGATGTTCTATATGTTCCTCCTTACTCCTACTAAAAATAAGGATGCCATGAAGGTATACTATGGAAAAATTGCAAGGAATGGCTTTAGCACCTCATTCATTAGTCTGAGGAACATGCTTGGAGCATTAGACATGCCAAAAGGCATCAATCTCCATTCATACAAGCCTTCAATGGTTTTAAAGGAAGTCTTCCATTCATCACCATCCCTAATCCTTGTTTGGTGATAACCACTTTTTAGGGCTATCTTGAAATAGTAGCTTGCTCCCCCTAGTTGGTCCAATAGATCTTCTATACTAGGCATAGGGAATATATACCTAGTAGTGATTCTATTTATTTCTCTACAATCACTGCACAATCTCCACGTGTCTTATTTCTTGGGTGCCAACAGTGCAAGTACTATAGAAGGACTAAGGCTCTTTGAGATCAATCCTTTATTTAGGGGTTCTTGTATCTATTTTGCCATCTCCCAATTTTTCTCTAGTATTAACTTATATGCTACTTTGTTAGGCAAGGTTGCTCATGGGATTAAATCTATGTTATGACTTATATCTCTGATTAGGGGCAACTCACTTGGCAATTCTTTGGTGACAATGTCCTTATACTGGTCCAATAGGTTTGGAACCTCCTTTGGAACTACATGTCTTAAGGGCTTCACTTCCTTCACAACCTTCTTGGGTCTATCATTCTTAGGACAAATTATTAGAGCATAGCATGGAGCCTTTCCTTGTTTCACAACTTTTAGAAATTCTTTTCCATCTAAAAAAAAATTTCTTGAATCTTTCTCCTCTTCTATAAAATTTGGTAAGGGTAAGAGAGTTACTTTTTCACCTATATGGTTGATGGTGTAAGTGTTCAACTTACCATCATGGTGTGCCTCCACATCATATTGCCATTGTCTCCTTAATAAAAAATGATAGGCATCCATTGGTACAATATCACAAAGGAATTTGTCCTTGTATTTTCCAATATGGAATTCTACCCAAGCTTGTTCCACAATGATGGTTTGCTACTTCTTTGTGAGCCAAGACACCTTATAAGGGTTTTCATGTGGTACCCTCCTCAATTTTAACTTCTTTACTGCCTCCTCATATACTAAGTTATTGGTAGATCCACTATCAATCAACATCCTACAAACTTAGTCCCCACACTTGCATGTGGTTCTAAACAAATTCTTATTCTGAGGTGGTTCATGGATGGTTGGTGCATTCAAAAGTTTCCTTCTCATCATAAGATCTTCTCCCTTCTTTGGTGCTGTAATGTAAGGTCCTTGGTTTTCCTCTTCTTGACTATCCTCTTCCTTGAATAGGTTTTCTCTCCCATCAGTCTGATTCTTTTCCTTTTCAGGACACTTAGATGCGAAGTGCCCGAGTTGGTTACATCGATAACATCTTCGAGGTCCTGATGATCTTCTTCCAAATATTTGCCTTGAGTTTCCTCTTCTACCCCTATGGGATCCTCTAGCATTGTTCTCACCAAAGGAATTTTCTTGACTAGTCTCCCCATAGTCTCTAGGATTTTGTCCTCTTCCACCACTCATTCCTTTTCTTCTATTACAAAAATCTCTTAGATTTCTTCCTATCCCTCCTTCGTCTCATCTCCCCTTAATTTTTTCTTCCACCGTCAATGCAATTTGTAAGCATTTTTGGATTTTGTTAGGAGAACACAAACTTATTTTTTCTTAAATATTCATCCTCAACCCTTGCATATACCTAACAAGTTTGACACACTCTAGTTCCACCAATTTTGACTTCATAGTGAGTTTGTGGAACTCTTCAGTGTAAGTAGAGACATCCATCTCCTTTTGTCTCAGACTCTACCTCTTCTTGTGAAGTATAATCTCATAGTCCTTAGGCACATAGGCTTCCTTTATCATGGTCACCATCTTGTTCCATGTGTTGATATGGTTTTTTTCCATCTTCACCCTTTCTACTTGAGTGAAGTTCCTCCAAGTTAAGGCAGACCCCTTCAACTTGTATTTTTCTATTTTCAACTTCTAATGCTCTGATACCTCCTCATAGTTAAAGAAACTAGTGAGTGCATCAATCCAATCCATCACTTCTTCTAGATCCATCTTCCCACTATAGATAGGAAGATCAAGTTTAATCTCTATGGTCCTTCTTTCCATGGATTTCAAAGTCTCAAAGAACAACTTCTAGTCTATAGGGATCTCTTCTTCTTCCTCTTGCCAAGGGGTTTCTTCATCACTCCCCTCCTTCTCATTCTTAGAGTTACCATTGGATCCTTTCTTGACTTGTTCTTTTAATTTTTCCATCTCTCTCTTCATTTGCTTCCTCTCAACATCATTTTCTTTCACCACCCTTAGCAGTTCAACATTTGTCATTCTGTTTGGAAGTTCATTTTCTTTTTCTTTTCCACCATCTACATGGTTAAAACTTATCCAAAGATCTACTAAGTTTCTTTGATACCACCCGGTGTAGAGTCCCCTTCTATATAACCAAGGTGTATCCCTTATATTTGAACAAATATTTCACAACCATACAAGACTAGACTCCACTATGTGATTGCCAATACCCACTCTCCTTAGACTAGATCAAATTCAAAGTCTAAGACACCTCCTTGAGCCCTAACAAGACAAAAAAATTCAAGTTGAGGTTTTGAGGGATGAAATAGGGATTCTTCCAACCTTAGGTTTAGTTTCCAAATGTTCTCATACACAAGTCCCTCCAATATGTATTTCAAAAAATCAACTATGAACTTTGGAAGTCAACCATGAACTTCAGAAATCAACTTACTCACCTAAAACTCCAAATAGGAATACAAGGAGAAACTAAGGATTTGTGAAGGTAACCTTCTTAGAACTCCACTATCGAAAGTCTTAAACACCTCCAAACTCTCCAATCCCTAAATCAACAACCCTTACCAAGTTTGTGCATCTTGACCAATCTCCCAACTCAAGTTGTTTGGAAAATTCTCCTAGGCCTAATAGGGCTAATTAGGTCTCTTTTCCAAAAAAAATACAAGAAATTCAATACATCTTCCAGCCAATCCTATTGGAATAATCCAAGGACATGTCAAAACATCTAAGTCCAAGTTTCTATGTTTTTAATACCACCCCTGGGCTAAGTTGTGCCTCAAAAACCCATAACTAGATGGTCACATTTAGATGCTTCTCTAGAGGGTTTAGTGTTTTCTCCCAACCTCTCCCCCTTCTTTCCAATGAGCTTATCTTTTTCCCATGGTGTATTCTTTAGATAAGATAATTTCTCTCTCAAAACCCTAGTTCCGGCCTCCCTGTGGCCAACAAGCAATCAAAATTTGATTTCTCTTAACTAGTATGTCTTCAAAGTATCAAAATACTTGAAAATCCTTCATAAGAACATTATTCAACTTTTCCAATCTTTCAAAACTTCATATTAATCTGAACAATTCCATACGAGTAGTTCCTCAGACAATTTTAATAGGAAAACACCAGAATTTTATTCATTCAAAATAGTGATTTCAATAGGTTCTTCTCCTTTGTTTGAGAAAGGTTTATCAACCTTATTTATGCCATTCCTAAATAGTTCCAACCAATAAAAGTGGTTGTGAACACTGGGATTCAAAAGTTGTATTTTTGTAAAAAGTTGCATTATGCAACATTAACAACTTTGACAATTTATTGCAAAAGTTGTCAAATGTTTATGAACTTTAATAACTTCAATATTGGACCCTACCTAGGATTCTAAGAAGGTTTTAATCGATAAACAATTACTGTTTAATATTCTAGACTATCTTATCCTCATTCTACCTACAAATTTCCCATAATAAAAAATGACTAAGCTAGACAACCATGTTTATAACACACCTAATGTCTCCTTGCCTTATAACTTGGATATTATTTCTAGAATTGGATTCTAGATCCAAATCCTATCCTAACCCTTTGTTTTTGATCCTCATGATGTCCTTGCTATGGTAGATATTGGAAGTGCTCCTACACCATTGCCCTTGTCATCTCTATTCTTGATTCTCTTGGCAAGCCTTCAAGCAGTCATTATTCTCTTCACAAAAAACTTAAGCCTTTTCTTTAGACTCTCTTATCAACTTTAAAATTATTTTTTCTTCTCATTGAAAACATGCACAAACTCTTTTCTCCGTCTCTTTGCATCTCACACTTTATGCTTATATTAATCCTTCATGTGCTTGCTCACTCATTCTCTTGTGCATTCACCCTTGTGGACTTCTCTCTATCACACTATTGAAATTTAGCTCTACACTTCCTTAAATATGTAAGTCTAGTCCTTTGTCATTTTCATGATCATAATAGATATTAGGGTTTGCAATCTGATTCATTAGGTTCATTGTATCTATCCATATTTCTTCTTTTCTAGAAACTTCTCATCAAATTTGATCATTAGATAACCTACCTAATCCTCTTCTTGAATTAAATGATCCAATTCATCAATCTTATCTTCAATATGGTTTCCTTATCCCAAGAAATGAATGGAGTCAGCTAGAAATCATGATTCATCATACACATTCAAAAAACTAACACGTAACCATCACTAAGTTTTGGCACTCGGTCATCACTGCATTGTTTGTTTGTTGTAGAGCTCAACATCAACTATCACTCAGTCAATATTGATTCTTGCTCAACAATGAAATACTCAACTTGTAATGTAGCTCAATTGAAACCAACATCACTTGACATATATATCAAAATTCATTGATGTTTTATTCTCTTTCTCAGTCAAGCTTTATAGAAGTGATACATCTTGACTTGTACTATAAAGACTTAAACATCAATATGGTATAAACAATCACTTTGTCTTGCCATAGTCTAACTAATCAAATGTCCACTATAGTTTCCTTTTCATAACTCAACCTTTCCTCTAGGTGCTTTGAGCAATCTCTCAAATCTTCTTCATCAATTAAACAGATATGACATTAAGATAAGATATAGAAACATGTCACATCAATAGATTTTACATCAATGATAATACAACAATTGTTTAAATTGTAGTTTCAATGATAGCTACTAAGATAGAACTTTATATATGTGTGTGTGTGTGTGTGTGTGTGTATAAATACAATATATATATATATTTATATATATATACATACATATATATATACATATATATATATATATATATATATATATATGTATGTATATATATATATATATACATACATACATGTATACATGAATATATGTATACATATGTATATATATCTTTGCATATATATATATATATATATATATATATATATATATATACACACACACACACCCATGTTGGAAACTTACAATTGTTGTTTAATGACTAATGTCAAATCTATAGATGAGACATAACGCTACCTAATCTAAAATGTCATATCTATTTGATTGATGAAGAGGATTTGAGAAGTTACTCACAACTATACCACCTATAGGAAAGGTTGAAGTTATGAAAAGAAAGCTACAATAGACATTAGATTAGATAGACTTTGAGAAAGAAAATTAATTATTTATGTTAAGAAAACTAAGCTAAGATGAGGAAATAAGTAAAATACTAAGGAGTGCTAAGTAATGCTAGTGTCAACCGAGCTATAATTAGTGTCGAGGAAATTTAGTGTTGATTGAGCATTAGCATCGACTGAGAAAGTTACTTGATGATGAGCTAGAAAGCTTTATAGTGACTGAGTATATCAGTGTTGATTGATCATCCAAATTTAGAGACTGTTGAGTGATAGTAAGAGAAAAAAGTTCAAAGAAACCATAAGATCAAACTGACTTAGTTGATTTTTTGGGAGATGTAAAATGTGTTGAAGCTAAGATTAATGAGTTGCATCATGAAACTAAAGGATGTAATAAGGTAAAGAACTAATAGATGGATTCTAGAGAAGTTTCTAGAGGATGATCAAGAAGATGAATAGATACATTGAATCAAATTTTATATGATCGTAAACCCTAAGATCTATAGTGCATGTAGGAAATGGTAAAGCACGTATTTCCTATTGAGATAGATACATAATCAAACATTCGGTGATGTGTCTAAGCAAGCCCAACCCAAGCTAGCCAATGTGTGTATGAGAAAGTTTGTATATGAAAAAAGATGTGTAGAGAAGGGTTGATAAAAAACACACAAGTGTGTGAATGTGAAGCTAAAGGAGAAAGCTTGTAGATATGATGTTGTTATTGATAAGTGAATTAGAGTAGAAGGCTTTAGTGTGTATGAGAAGAGTGGACTAATTGCTTGGAAGGTGTCCAAGCAGATGAAGATCAGAGATGACAATGAAAGGCTTATCAATGAACTAGCATAAGGACCAAACAAAGATATGAACCCAAAAAAGTGAGTTGTAAACACAAAAAATCAAACCTACTATTTTCTTTCATATAATTGTAAATAGTTTATATTGAAATCCTATTAACAAAGGTTGACCTAATAGTCATTTGAAAACTTAACAGTGTGTGTAAATCCTTTAACTCAGTGACATTCTAAATGGAATGATAAAATTACTCTTATAAGGCCACTCCTAATAGGTGATTAAATCCTCTAACCAAGTCACATTTAAGAGTGTGTATTATAACCTTTAACAGGGTTGGCTCCTAACAGAGTTCACTTCGAAAGAGTGACATGTTGTTGGTGGTTTTTCCCAAATTGCCTTTTCATGTAAAATTCTAGTGTCAAATTGTGATGAATATTTTATGAATGTTTACATTTGATAATGTTTCCAGTAAGTTATTTTTATGATAGCTTTACAATAGAGATCAAGCAACAACAAGATAAGGAGAACAATGAAGTGTTTAATGATTAATTGTTCAAGTGGTATATATAGACCTTGAGTAACTAATTTACCCCCCCCACCCTTCCAGTTATTGTAAACATTTTTAAAAATTAGTATCAGAGTGTGGTACTTACAAAAGATAAGTTTGAAGGTACTTAAAAATAAAGATCATGATGAACAAGAGAGCATTGGAAATACAATAGGGAAAGTAAACTCTATGAGGGGGGAATCAATCCTTTAAATCTTTATCCATTAAAATATTCACCACATATCCATCTCATAATTTTCATATAAACTGAAATAGCAAACTAAGAATATTCATTGATAGCATGAACACAATAAAAAATCAACACATATATGACACAAGATATTTGGTTACCGAGAAACCCTCCAATGAGAAGGTAAAATTGGGGTGCAAATGACACCCACAAATCTTCACTACTATAGTTGTAAAGTGTATCTAATGAAGGTTCCAATGTTTGATGATAAACTATGATCTACCCTATGAAATGTATTCCCTTTTAAAGGCTTACAAAGATTGTTAGATCTTACCTTGTTAGAAGTATGCTTGACTAAAGGACTTCAACTTACAATGAAGTAAGTATGCTATTAAAATATTTACAAAAGCCTGCTAGGACTACTCAATTAAGATATTTTACTGATTCACCCATAAGAATGTCTCATCCTTGATCCTTTGGTTAACTGCTCTATACTAGATATCAAATCACTGCTTTCCTAATGTATACTTGATCCTCTATGATCAGATGTATCACTTCTATTTGCTCTACTTTCCTATGTTCTTTCTAATTGATTTTGTAATTCATATCTCAAGCACATCTCCTTAGTCACCATGAATGATCTGTCTACGCATGCAAACTTCTCTCTTTGCTCCTAAACTCTTTAGGGTTTGTCTTCCTTAAGAAGACCTAGGTGACTTAGGGTTAGGTAGGAATTAATGATTATGATTCCATCATTTTTTCACTTAGAATGTCCCTCAATCTAATTGGTTTCATACATAATGCATAGGGATTCTCAATATAGATTCATTCTTATCATCTAGAACTACAAAACAATCCTTAAGTCGGCTCAAAAATGATTTATATACGAATTTGTACTATTACAAATAGCTATGTCCAGAATAATTTACTCTACACTTGAAGCCTTTGATTCTTGACATCCACTATATCTTCAATATATTAGCATGACCTCTTAATGACTCGACATCCACTATTCACTTAGTAGGTAAATTACTCAACATATACTAACTTTCTCATCATTGGAGTGACTCAACACTAAATGTTTTGTCAATACATACTGGTGCTCAACACATGGCTGAGTGCACCAAGATGGTGTACAAAGAGAGTGGGGGGGGGGGGGGGTGGTTATAAGTGGACACCTTTTTTCTAAAATTAGTTGAACCTAAACTTAGTCGAGACATTTGAGGATCATCCACTAAAAATGATAAGATGCATAAAACATATAAATTGTAGTACTCTAAATCTACTTTCTAAAATACCATAGTTTTTACAAAATGGATAAGATTAGGTTGATCAAACCTTGTGCACAATAAAAAATTGTTCCTAATTTTTTAGAAAATATAACATAGCTATTTTTTTGTGCAACACAAAAGACATAGTTATATTTAGTATTTTGCATATCCCTTTGGTAGGATGGTAGTTAAGAGTCATATCTAGAAGTTGTGTATTTTTTTTATAATTTTATGATGAGTATTTTTTTCGTTATGAATTATTGAATAGACTACACCCTTAATTTTGGTACCTATTCATGTGCTAAGCATAACTTGCATCAAGATAATTGAAATTTGTTTTTTTTTTTTTTTTTTTTTTAAATCTATATATAATCAAGTGTAGAATAGTAATATGTAAGTTATTTTTAGTTTGGTTAAGTACATCAAAAGTTATTAAAAAAATGGTAGACATATTTCTGTGAGGAATATCAAGGCATTGGTAAAAATAATTAAAGTTTACAATGTTAATGTTGTCCAAAAAAATGAAAAAAATTATATGGTTAGAAATTTAAAAAGATGTGTAATATTATGGTGGTGATTTTAGAGATACCCACTTCACCATTAGCATACTCGATGAAGACAAAGACAATAATTGATCTTAGAAGATGACAAAATGTCTAAAGGAAAAAGAATGGAGGGAAAATAGTTTCAATCCTTGTCTTCATCCCATCCTCTCTCTTAGTTTCACTCTTTACCTTATCCCCGTCACTCTTCATCCTATCCTGACTCTCTTTCTCCTATCCCATTCTCTCTCTCTCTCTCTCTCTCTCTCTCTCTCTCTTTATATCATATCCACTAATCACTCTTTGTCTCTCTCTCTCTCTCTCTCTCTCTCTCTCTCTCTCTCTCCTTTCAACAAATCTCTCTCCACCACTCTCTCTCACACACACACAAACACACACATCCCCTCTCTCTCTTTCTCCCATCCCCCACTCTCTCTCTCTCTCTCTCTCTCTCTCTCTCTTCTCTCCTCTCTCTCTCTCTCTCTCTCTCTCTCTCTCTCTCTCTCTCTCTCGCCCCCCCCGCCCCCCTCTCTCTCTCTCTCTCACACACACACACACACTCACACTCACCCACTCATTTCTCCATCTCTCACTCACTGTTTCTATCATATCCCAATGCTCCCCTTACTCTCTCTCTCTATTCCTATCCCTTGTCTCTCCCTCATTATCTCCACCTCTCTCTCACTCTTTCTTCACATCCCCTAATCTCCTCTCCTCTCTCTCTCTCTCTCTCTCTCTCTCTCTCTCTCCACACACCCACACACCCACACACACATCCCCTCTCTCTCTTTCTATTTTCCCCTTCTCTCTCACTCTTCTATCATATCCATAATCTTCCATAATCTCTCTCTCTCTCTCTCTCTCTCTCTCTCTCTCTCTCTCTCTCTCTCTCTCTCTCTCTCTCTCTCTCTCTCTCTCTCTCTCTCCCCTCTCATTCTCTCTATCTCTCGCTCACTCTTTCTAGCATATCCTAGGCTATGCTCCCCTACTCTCCCTCTCTCATCCTCTAATTTATCTCCTCTCTCTCTCTCTCTCTCTCTCTCTCTCTCTCCTCTCTCTCTCTCCTCTCTCTCTCTCTCTCTCTCTCTCTCTCTCTCTCCCTCCCCCACACACCCACACACACATCCCTCTCTCTCTTTCTATTTTCCCCTTCTCCCTCACTCATTCTCTCCATATTTCTCTCACTCTTTCTATCATATCCCATAATCTTCCATAATCTCTCCCTCCCTCTCATTCTCTCTATCTCTCACTCCCTCTTTCTAGCATATCCTAGGCTATGCTCCCCTACTCTCTCTTCTCATCCCATCATCTCTCTCTCCCTGCCTCTATCTATCATATCCCTCTAATTCTTCTCTCCATCCCATCCTCTCTCTCTCTCATCCCTTTCTCTCTCTATCATATCCCTTAATTTTCCATAATCTCTCTCGCTCTCTCATCCCCTCTCTCTCTGTCTACTATCCCCTTCTCTCTCACTCTTTCTATCATATCCCTAAATCTCTCTCTCTCTCTCTCTCTCTCTCTCTCTCTCTCTCTCTCATTCACTCTCCTCTCTCTTATTCCCTCTCCTCTCCCTATCCCCTTCTATCTCTTTATCCTAGCATCATCCTTTTGTCTCATTCTCTCCATACTCCCTCCCTCTTTAAATATACTTTTATGGAGTAGTAATACAAAACCCAATTGGGTTTTGTGTAACCTGATCAAGTTTTATAAAACCTGATCAGGTTATTTGTCGATATGGACAATGTAGTTAGAGCTCAATAACCCGATCAGGTTATACAAAGCCTGACCGGGTTATTGAAAACTGGTCATAAAACAATATGTCAATGGTTATTATGTTATTTCACTATAGTCCACCAAATTCTACTACTATTTCACATGTTCTTTTATACCAGGTATGAAAGCGTAAG